>CM066918.1:21816987-23016987 GCA_033964015.1 Scolanthus callimorphus | reverse complement strand
TTGAAAACGCGGTAGTGTGAACAGGGCCTTAAAAGGCCCAAGACAGACAAGTTGAGTTGAGTGTGTGATGCAGAACCAGGCGCGGATCCAGAAAAAAATCTGACCTATTTACGGTCGGCTTTTTTGCGTGGAATTTCGCAAATACGAGAGTTTTTAAGTAAAGATGAAAATAATAATAATTTAAAAACATACCAAAAATTTGACCTGTTTCTGTAAACAGGTGTAAATACGTCTGGATCCGCGCCTGAGAACTTGAACGATTTTTCTGAAAACAGTACACTACATACTCATGATGTCAAACCAAAAAAAACCTCACAGTCTGCAGCCATTATTTGGGATGTCACCGTAAGGGTTGTCATTTTTACTAAACAGGCGGGTTGAGATAACCGACAGCAAGAGGACATCATCAGACTATCAGCACGTGCAACAAGCTCACCTCCTTGCCGGCTATCAAGTTAGCAGCAGAAACCGATCTCGTTAGATGCAAGATCGGCAGTCATTTGCCCAGAGAACAGAGACATGACTATTGTACCAATCATCATCCACACAATGCCATAAACTCGTCCGATAAATGTCGCAGGAGCTTTGTCACCATAACTAAAACAGAATTCACACATCATGTGGTTGTCTTGCATATGCAGATGCTTTGATGTTTGCAGTTAAAACGAAATACACCTCGGCAATTCAACCATAACGAGAGACAAGTTGCCAATTAAAAGAGTAGAATAGAATAGAATAGAATAGAATAGAATAGAATAGAATAGAATAGAATAGAATAGAATAGAATAGAGTAGAATACAGACAATAGAGTAGAATAGTCGAGTACAGAGAATAGTCGAGTACAGAGTACAAAAAGTACACTAGAGTACAAAAGAGTACAATAGAGTACAATAGAGTAGAGAACAATAGAGTACAATAGGGTACATTAGAGTACAATAGAGTACAATAGGGTACAAAGGAGTACAATAGAGTAGAGAACAATAGAGTACAATAGTTTATTTAACATTTAACATCAACACTTAGCTACAAGGAAGCCGCAAATCATAAATACAAATAAATATATAATCGAAATTTAAACTAATATAGTCTAAAATTTCTAAGTAGACGTTATTCACAATATGAGATATAATAGTGGGATAAAAATATATTATATTATATGAAATTCTTAGTCCGACCGTGGCGCGAACTGTGTCTGCAAGCGTATTCCAATTATTTGATGCAAAGTAGCGAAAAGACTGGATTCATCCCCAGCAATCACCGTTGGACACACGGACTACTCAAATACTCACCCAACCGTCGTCATGGTAACGAAAGCCCACCATATTCCTATCAGAACGCCTTGTGGAATGGCCGAGAGAACTGCTCGGAATTACCACGAAGTTCCTGAGTTCAAAGGAGAATTAAAGATATTAGGGGAAGAACGCAGAAAGTGTACGGCAATACCAGAAATTGCGCTATATTGCAATAATTTCTATGCTACTGTTAGTTGCGTATCATGTATCATTCATCTCAAATTTCTCCGCCTAAGCATTACATCTTCATTATAATGGTCATTTGGGAGTTTCGAATTAACATCACTTTCTGCTTATGAAAACAAAAAGTTATGCATGGTGAGTTGGAAACTAGAGCAAATACTCAGTGACAAAAATAATAATGGTTTTAACTTTGAATTTTTTTTTTAAACTTCAGCAATAGTTTGAGGTAATCTCTTCATGATTGTAGCATCGATATAAATTATCTGTATGCTCGATAATCTTTTTATATTATGCAATACAAAGTTAATACTAACAATTGCCCAGATCAAAAATCCAGAAAGCAGAGCTAGCAATACGCAAACCATCAGATATGGCGCCGACCTCATAAACAACTGGAGCGGTGCTAACTTGTCAGTCCAACCTCCATCGATGTTAAACCTTATAACGGAAGGGCCGGGAGAAAAGATTAGTGGGTAGAAAGGTCTCTGATACTGATTTTCAGCATTCTTGTCGGCAAGGACGGGAAGATATATTCTTGGCTGATCTTGTCCCGTGTTTGACGAATCTTGATTTCAAGTTCAGAGGAAGAAGAGACATTCACGTTGGTGTAGACAAAACGAGTGTTGGGACATCCGCAAGAGTTCTTGCTTCATCGAAATGCTTTAGTAGCTCCCCTGACACCTTCCTTTGGACTCATAGATGTACGGCATTTGTGGAATCCACTGAATTTGTAGGTCTGTATTGGGACAAAAGGTCCTGTTGGTTCCTACAACAGTTGTTATTAAGACCAGAAGGAAGGAGGCTTGCAACGAGGCAGTCTTTGGTGACATTTCATCTGCGAAGACGACTTGTCGTAAGAGCTTCAATACAAACCGCACTCTAGTTCTATTCAATTTTATTGGCAGGTGCGCTGTAGGTCTTTTTGTGTCATTTAAAATTGCGCGAACACAGAGTTTTTTAATAACTGCCTTTACAAATGATGCATGACACAATGCATGCAATGCTGATAATACCACAAGAGGGTCGAACATAACATTATGTATTTCACTTTTCTTAGAGTCCTTCAAACTATATAAAATACTGAGTGTAGGGAAAACGTTCACAGATCGTAGTTATGTAAAACGGTTTCAAGCCTTAATTAAAGTAAATTATTAATGCTGCAATTGCCTCTTACTTTAAACAACTTGATTAATCTAGCTTGGTGAACAATCGGAGAATTTTCACAAGAACTCATGGAAAGCTATAGAAGTATGTATGTGTACAGAAAATCCAAGCAGTGTGGTATCAAAACCATTACTTAAATTAAACCTTCGCCTTTCACGCTATGTTTTCCCAGTAATTGAAACAGAGTAGAAACCGTTTTGTTGTTTCTTTTTTCATAAATATTTCACGAAGGCTTTCTTAGTGTAATAACTCTTTAAAGGAAAAAAGGATTAAAATATTTATTTGCACGCTAATTAGTAACTATGAATCCGTAAGGTCTTTTCCACTTTCTCGACTTCCCTTCGGACGGATGTCGTGACCAGCAATCTTCCACAGAACTGCGCTGAATCGTGCGATCGTACAAGACTGTGAAGTTATCACGTCTGGGCTTCTGAAAGGCTTCAGTTGTGTTACGCTTCGCTGTCACGGCCTGAGATGAAAAAAAAAATACATATGTAGCTAGTTATTGTTTACATATTCGATATTGGAAATATAATTCCTTGGTAAAATCTCAAAATAACCATTTACAAAATGATTGCCATTTCATTCAATGTAATGGCGGCGGAGTGAGTAGCCTGAATTCCAGCCCAATCCCTTTCGCTTTCCATCGTACTCCACTTTGCGAGAGCAGACGTTTTATTCACCTCGAAATTTTCTCATTTATTACGCAATTTTCTTACCCAAAATCGGTCAGTAGAATCTGATTGGTTGCGTTTCTCAGTGTAAGACGTGCAGGCGAACGATTCCATGACAACGCACGCTGAGCTCCTCCAAGTAAAAAAGCGCGCGATACTCAAGCCAGACAACCAGGCGTCACAACTGTTGAAGAAGGCGCGCGTTGTCTTGGAAACATTGTAAAAAAATAACGGTTTTCACTTGGCTGTGATTACAATGGATAAAAAAAATCTCGCTGTGAATTCAGACGTCTCCTCTCGCAAAGTGAGGTATACGACCGAGAGCGAAGAGACACTGAAAATCAGGCAACGGAGCGAAGGTCTGCAAGGCGCTTTGCAATATTTCGACAATTTGATTGTGTCTGGGAGCTTCATGTTCAGATATATTTGTTTAGAGGAATTTTTGCAAATGGACGGCAAATATCTTGCTACGATTGTTCTTGAGGGTCATTCCCTTGAAAAAGAGCTTAACATAGATTTGTTATCAAAGATTGTTTGTGAACTCTTCATCATAGGAATAACAGATGAAAGTAAGAGAGGGGTTCCCGGTATTCGCGATTTAAAGGCTGCTAGGACTCAAACATAACTTCTAATTTCTTTTAGATTAACCGAAAAACGTACAACTTGCAACAAGCTGTCTTAGTGACGGCGTATATACCGTTTCCGGGAAACGTTGTCACCCAAAAAGCCTATAAGCTTGAAGCGCAAAGGATAATGGGGGCATCTAAACTGCTACTGTTTGATCTGAATTCAGACAGTTATCGCAACCACAGGTAACAATATTAAATTTTAGCGCATTTCTAAGCATGTTTGTTTCTAATATTTAAAGAAATTCAAATAAATCTTTACCCATACTCCCTAGCGCACCAAGCTTTGTTGCTTTTTCCAGTGACAACGTATCCCGGAAACGGTATATATGAAATGATCTATAAGAAAAAACGATTTCTAGGAACTCCATTGCCTTGAAACAGGGGCGTACAGAGAGGTATGTCGCACGGATCACGAAACACGCATGTCGAAAGTAAGCTTTCACGGATCACAAAAATGGATCAATAGACTGATTAAAAACAGGCCTGATAGCTTGTCGTGGCACGATTTAACGCTAAGTATCTGAATGAAGTATCCACAAGATCAAAATGCGCGTGACTTGACAAACAATGTGACCATTTGATATTTTGACATGTTGATATTGGCCAGGCGCTATCACTCGCCACACTGCGTGACAGGGGTGACGTAACTCAACTTGAATACCACGGTTCGCTGTATGCTTTATCTCAGCCGGGACACACAGCCGGGACACACACAAAGAAATCACAAATCGTGATTTTATCAGCTCAAAATCACGACTCTCGAGCATTTGAAAACGACTTTCACGGGTCACGCCACGATTCTTGTGCACGAATCACGAAATAAGATTTGCCATTTTCACGGATCACTAAAACGAAAAAAGGTCGATCACGGTTCACGAAAATACCATGTACGCCATTGCTGGGCCCTGTTGTACCTGTACGTCCCTGCTGTATCCTGTCCGGCCCTGTTGTACCCTGTACGTCCCTGTTATGCCCTGTACGCCCCTGTTGTACCCTGTACGTCCCTTTTATGCCCTGTACGCCCCTGTTGTACCCTGTACGTCCCTGCTATGCCTGTACGCCCTGTTGAAAACTGGGCATACGCAAAGCCTGGAAAAACTAAAATGATCTAATCAAGATAATTTGCTTTGTGGAGCTTTTTCACGATGTCTAAAACATTTCACATCTTATTATACTTTTTTCCACGAAAAAACTCGATCACGCTTGATCACGTAAATAAAAACTTACTCTCATCAGCTGCTCTCACTTTGACTCTACGTCTTAGTTCCCACAGGATACCCAAGACAAGGAATACGGCGAAGGAGGAACCAACGCCTATGAGAAATGCCTTTGTATCTGTATGATCCGCGGCAGTAGTTTTGCTTTCGACTTCAGAATTTGTCCTACTGGCCTGCATTGCTGGAAAATAGAATGTGTAAAATCAAGATATGAAGCCCATCTGGACTCTAGTATGGACTCTACAAATCATTTAATCTACAATGCCATTTTTGCCCAAAATACCTAAAAACGCTCAAAAATGTAAAATAGCCCTAAAGTTAGCCTAACATGTAAATAGCCTAAAGTTACTTTAATATTTTCAAATAGTTATTACCCATTCTTGAATTCCTCTAAAGTAATGCCTTTAAGTTGTCTTAAAAGCCTAAAAATGCCGTACAAAATTCAGGCACTCGAAGGGTTTGGGGGCTCCAGGGCTCCGGGCACTATGATTGGACGGGCGCCAGGGCTCCAGAGCGAAAAACACTGGCCTCCCGTGCTCCGTCCTAGGCGTGTGGGCTCTGAGCTCCAGCCACGTCAAAATAAGATGATTTTCGTAACTTTGGCAACCCCTAAGTTATGAAATACTATAAAAGGGAGTTCTGAATGTTTGGTGTTAAAACGCCATTTCGGGGCTCCAGGTAGCCTGCGAAAGCTGACACCACTTGGCGTTCGTCGAAGTCAAAATACGTCATCAGTATGGAAAGTTTGGCTTGAGCGCGCAGACGCCTCTTTGCGCGAGTGTCTTTCGACGAGCGCCAAGTGGTGTCGGCTTTCGCAGGCTAGGCTTCAGGGCTTAAGTGAAAAATTATCGGGCTACAAGGCTCCTGAGCAAAAATCATTCTGGGCTCCGGAAGAAAAGTTCCGTTGGGCTCCAGAGCTCCAGAGGAAAAAAAAAAACGCCTCAGGCATATTAAGGCATGGGTCTCGCATGCTTTCAAGATGGCATGAAACCATTTAAGGTTTGAGGGGAACAAGAAACAGACTCATTTCTCAAGCGTTTCCATAGCAACGTGAAATGTGACCTTTGATCCTTACGATTTGGCTAATATTAAGAAAATGGTATTGGGAAGAGGAAAACATGAGAAGTTTAAAGTTTTTAATTTGCGAAGTGATAAAGTTCGAGGAAGGCATTCCTGATCCAACTAGATATGATGACGATTTGAAAGGGAATTGTGTTTTAGTGTATTATGAAATTTGATACCTTTAATTACTTCTTAATACGTTCGTCGCGATATCTAGTTGGACTGAGAATACTGAAGGTCAGCCCTTTTATTTGCACTAGTTTGATTACCGATGGCGGTGCACTTTCCTATTCCCAAATGGCTTTGAAACAAAACTTATGAATTTCTAGGTCAAAGGTTAGGAATTGGTTTCTATGGAAACTGAAGAGTATAAAAAATAAGGATTAATGTTATCTATGATGTCGTACAGGAATCATAGGCTTCCTCTTAATTTGAGCGAATAAGGACGAATTCAACGTTTAATAGGGCGTGGTCACACTGACCCATGCCTTAATATGCCTGAGGCGGCTCATACCATATATTTTTCTTAAAAAGTCTTTACTGCGATTTTCATAATTCTGCGAACTCTAAGCACCGACCAGCAAACCGCGGTTTGGCTTCCGTCAATCAAACGAGGGAACAGTTCTGGGTGATTTCACGCCTTGTGAACTAATAGGGGCTAGCTAGGCTTCAAAACACAAATTTGCACTGTAAAATGCAAACCAAACTCAGAAATGCGTGGACTTGACTTGAAAGGTTTGATTGACGGAAGCCAAAACGCAGTTTGGCGTTTGGAAATGTAAAGTAGGAGCTCGCAGAATAAATAAACAGGGACGGCGGAACAGTTTTCAAAGTGGGGAACAGTATTCAAAGTGTGTGTGTGGGGAGGGGGGGGGGGGAGGGGGGGAGCTCTCGTAACAAACCTGTGATATTTCATACATATCAACCATTTCTTTTTGGAGGCAAGTTAGATATTTCATCACATCCGAATGATCACCAGTTACTACCATTCCAACTGAAAACTGAAATCAAAGCAAATGAACTTTGACATAGAATACGACACCGTATAATTGCCAAACTTGGTTGTTACTACTTTGATCTTCGTGGATCGAGACAGCACAGTACGTAGAGATGTACACCATGTTATCAATGCTCGGGTAATAAAGTAACATGTTGGAGCCTTCCTTCTTTATAGTAAGCTTGGAGCTGAAAAGGTACCCCTTCTTTAATCCAAATCGAAAGAGTACACTAGCCTCCTCCGCTGGCACCTCTCTGTGGCTAAAGCAATGCAACGAGGTGGGCTTCCAAGGAAATAGTGAAGGGGTCGGGCTTCCTGTGTTTAAGGTTCAATGGACGGACAGCCCGACCGAATCCCTTTCTCTTCTTTTTCTCCCTCTTCTTTCGAGAGAGATGCCATGCGGAAGAGGCTAAGGGTAACCCTTCTTTGAAGACCCAAACCGAAAAACCCAAACAGAAAAGGTATCCCTTCTTAGGGAGTGGTCATTATTTAACGGGGGGGGGGGTGTTGCCGGCAAATATATGGGGGGGGCTTTGAGTTTTTTGGGCGCCGATCTAGGGGGGGGGGGGGGGGGGGGGGGGCTCAAATTTTTGGCTTACGTTTGAGGGGGGGCGAAATTTTTTGGGCGCTGATTGTTAGACAGGGTGACATTGATGGCTGCTTTTAGGGTACCTGATGCCTTTATAAACAGAGTGTTTTTTTGGTCGGCTCGCGCTCCGCGCTCGCCATCTACAACAATAAATAACTTTAGCTTTGCGCGCATAAAAAGCGGATGCTCGGTGTAGTACTTACAAACTAAAACATCGTAGTGGGCTATGATCATTTTGGAAAATTTCTATGATGTTTTTTCAGTGACTCCATTTCTTCAGCGTGATTTTCGTCTCCCAGAAATAAGAATTTCATTCACCTCGTAAATCATACAAGCAAACTACGCGCGCATCGGGAAACATACAAGCAAACTACTCAGTTGGTCAGCCCTCGCCACTGCCTGAGGCTTGAGCAAAATGAAAGTTTACAAAGCATTATTAAAGATGCTTCGACCCGCGCAATCTTTATAGAAGACTCTATTAACTATTTTGAAATTCAACTTTTACCTTTGGAAATAGAACAACTGCGGTGGTTAGTAGGGTAGGACAGAGTGGTGAAGGGTTTCTCCATGATTCACCCCAAATTTGCTTCGTTCGTGAAAACAGGAAAATTATTGCCGTGATCCGTAAAATCTTATGCCCTCAAGACCCGTGATTTTACGAATTCTCTTACGTGACTCGTGATTACAGGGGCCTAGAGATTCGTGAAAGCTGGTCATTAGGGACGGACTCCTGACTGCTTTTTAGGGAACCCGACGTCCTTAATAGACTGTTTTTTTTGGTCGGCTCGCGCTGCGCGCTCGCCATCTACAACATTAAAATGTTTTTTTTTTAAATTGAGTAAATTTACTATCAGCCAGCAGTAAATAAAGGTTTAGCAAATATCAGGAACCCCAATTGTTAAACACCAAGTTCTCATTTGCTCCTGGACTTTTCCCATTCTTTAAACTTATATGTCAAAAATTTGCAGCGCGCTTCGCGCGCAAAGAAGATACTTTGGTGTAGCATTTACAAACTAAAACACCGTACTGGACTATGTTTAATTTTGGAAATTTTCTATTATGTTTCTTCCGTGACTCAATTTCTTCAGCGTGATTTTCGTGTCCCTGAAATGAGAATTTCATTAACCGCGCGTTAAGTTTGATTTTCAAAATCACGGCGCGCTTCGCGCGCATCAGATTTTTAACAAATTGTGCAGATTTTTAAGAAACTCTGTACTGATACACCAAAGAGCACTTGGATAAGAAATAGAATCCTAAGAGTTCGAAAAACTGTGATTTTTGTACTGATACACCAAAGAGCACTTGGATAAGAAATAGAATCCTAAGAGTTCGAAAAACTTTGATTTTTCTATTCACATGGCATAACAGTAACACTAACGGAAGCGGGGGGGGGGGGGGGGGCATATTTTTGGGCTAGCATTTTAGGGGGGGGGGGCAAAGTTTTTGGGCTTGCATTTTAGGGGGGTCTAAATTTTTGGGCCTCGGGTTTGAAAAAAATGCCGGCCCACCCCCCCGTTAAATAATGACCACTCCCTTTTACTCAAACCGGAAAGGTACCGCCTTTGTATACCCAAACCAAAAATGTACCCTATTTTATTGTATGAGTGCTGTTTGAGTTTCCAGTCTTTATATATTATATAATATTTATCAGCCTCTCTTATTACGTCTTTTATGTCGATTTCTAAAAGTACGTTATTTCTATAGAACGTAAAACTTGTAAAACACACTCAAATTTCGCACCGGGGAAGGGAAAAAACGTCCGGGTCAATTCAGAAAATCCGTCGGGTCTCGAGTAGGCTACAAATTCACCGGGTAGGGTTAAATTTTACCGTCGGGTCGGGTTTCGTCGGGTCTGTTTTAGGGGTGTTTTTACCACCCTGTATCCGCTCCTGTGTACAGTTTTGTTCTTACCGGTTGGTCAACTGTCTTCGCAATAGAGTACGTGGGTCGCGTGTCATTAGAGGGCGTGACTTGTGCATAGTTGTGAGCCACGTAGTATTTGAATTTACCAGTGGGAGAGTCAAACTCTAGAACAAGACGTTGGAAGGGAAGCTCTGAAACAAAATGATAGAAAGACGTCGTACGATGTCACCTATGTGCCCATACCGAAAAGACGTGTCATGACACCCCTCTGTATTAACAGTCAAGACGATGTCTAGATTCCCACCAGGTTTTTAAGCTTTTTCAGGAAAATGTCATCGGGTTAGACAAAATTTCGTTCGGGTCAGCTTATTTTTTCACGGACTGCAATTTCTCTTCAAGTTTCAATTTATTAATTGCCTGATAGCTGAAAATAAAGTACATAAATAGCACTGCCCACAAAAGTACAAAACTAGTATATACAATACAAATGTTTTAATCAATATAGGTACGGGCTCTGGGTATTTACAATGACGAGAAAAAAGGAAAAGATGTGATAAAGAACAGGTTATTTAAATTGACTAATTAATCGTTATAAAGCGTGGGAGAGAGAGACAAAAAATTACAAAAATTTAAAGGAATCTGGCGACACAAAATAATTATCTTCTTGCGGGTCATTTTCCAAAAGTTCCGAAGGCTAGTGCTTCTGTATATTTAAGGCCCATCACCAACCGAGGGCCTTTGCGGACTCTTAGCCAATCAGAGCACCCGAAAAACAATGGAAAGTTACGTACATTCTTAAACTAACTTAATGGGACAATAATTAAAGGGTACAATAATAAAGCGTGCGAAGGATACAAACTACAGATAGCATAAGGCATAAGGAATCAATCATCAGTCGTAGCGTAGCGCGTGGCGTACATTTAATCACACTGGGCTCTCTACTGAGATAGCAGATAACAGAGGCGAATAAAACGACATGTAACGTACACACGCTTATAAGCATGAATATGACAATATAACAAATCTTTCCATATAACAATAATGATGTAGAATGGTAAAAATGGACAACAATAAGAAACTATAGTGCATTCATTTTCTGTAGGAAAACTGAAAGGCGATCTCTAAATTTATACTTCAAACAAGCGTGACTGAAATTATCAAGATTTCGATGGCAACATAAGCAACATACTGATTGATCTAAAAAAGGGCAACAATGCGTATGAGGAATTCATGTCCTTTATATATGTCCACGTTTGGTTATCTTACTACCTTTCCTTTCTGAGATATGAATTCTTTTTTTTTATTCGAGTTCTCGTTTGTCTTACCACCTTTCGTTCATTAAAATCATAAATGATTTACTGAATATTATTAATTTAAATGATAACTCCACTTTCAACAAAAACACACCCCACATCCACCCCCTTCCAACCCTGCATACCCCAATTCACACGCATACAAAACACTCAAAAAGCAAGGAATTAGTCACACCCTTACTGTAGATTTTGCTTTCATTGAGCCTAGAATGTTTTCCCATTTCATGAAATGAAAATGTAGTTTGTCCTCCTCATTTGCAATTCAAAATATAACCTTAACCCTCGGACGTTAAAGGTGACCCCCTCCCATTCTTTTTTTTTGACAAGTCAATCGATGGACACATTTTGTCTGAGATTTCTGAGGATGTCACTGTGATGAACAGGAACTTCGTCGCTTCTTTAAGACCCACATGACTCCTACACAATCTTCCAAGTACTTGGGAACGGTGGTTTCGTTATACAATCACAGAGACCACTCTCGACGGCATCAGAACACGCTGCTTCAAGGGTTTGCATAACGGACTTGCATTCAGGCTCGTCTAGCTCGGTGCCGTTGACCATAAGTAGCACGATCCCTCCGACCTCGGTTAGTCGAACCATCTCGCGTGTGGTGACGGATGGATCAAGGAATCCAGCGGTGAGAAAGGCGCCCACGCACACGCATGCGTGGAAACGAGCCATCCGCAAGTGCTTTGGCCTTCTCCTCAAACGAACTACAAATCAACTCGGAGTACACACTCTTGGATGCTGCGTGTTTAAGCATCTCCTCGTTTCTGTCCAACGCTATAATGTTAGCGAACCCCTCGTCAAAGAGAGCTTTACCAATAAGCCGGTTCCCGCTGCGACGTCCAAAATTTTCTTGCCTTTTTCGTTGACCCACTTTGTAGATTGTAAGCTCTTGCGCAGCAACTCGAGGGCCATTATAAATTCCTTCCATTTGTTGGTCGTAATAGTGGGCGCGATGGTGAAAAATGTTTTAACTTCGCTTTCTTGTTCTATTTTCCATGGAATCTCATCTTCGTATGGTCGTACGTACAAATGCGGCCGTCGCAACGGATGGTAGCGGAACGGTACATCTGTATCTTTGAGAGAAATACTACACACGAGTAGCACCTCTTGAGGTGTGTTAGCTGACACAAGGCATTCTCCAAAGGGGTCACATACGCGGGACATTCCGTTGTACTTCTCTCCGGCCAAGTCTACATAGGCAATGGAACAGCGATTTTCAAGAGCGCGCGTTGGTACAACTACCAGTGGCGTCTTCTTGTATCGAGGACCATCGACAAGCGCACTTGCTACAAAAATCAGCTGAGCTCCACCATCTGTCACCATTGAAGCGATAAATTCAGACATGCACACGTCCACGCAGATAGCCAAGCCGACTTTGAACCCGCCCCAGTTCACAGCCACTGATTTGTTGCCCGCTTTGTAATGACGGTCCTCTGTCCCAGGCCAAATGTGTGCCTTTCGGTAGTTAGCTATGGGTGTACCATCGCCATCAATAAACATAAGAGAGTCATAATACTGCGAATGTCAGTATAAAGTGTAAAACACTAGCATACACACATGACTTCCGAGTATCCATACACCACAGCTATCTTCAGTCACTTCGCTGCTTCGCTGATGGCTTTTGTAGCTGCGCCATTTCTTGTCTCAGATAATGAGCTCACGTTGTCGAGGTCGTAATTTGAAAGGAAAAGCTCTCCAAATAACGCCACGTCCGCTCCCGCTCGGCTTGCTTTTTCCATCCATTCAATGATGACTCCTGCACTTGCTACAAGATCTCCAGCAACCGGACGAGCTTGACAAAGAGCTAGCGTTTTTACGAATGCCATTATTGCCTAATACAATTCAGAGACTGATATGTAATAGCCTAATCTTCGAAACTGAGATTACTTATATAGAGATTTCATTTCATATCACGTGCCATTTATTTCATGAGCAATCTTCGCATGCTTGGCATATTGCTTCTGTACTCATATTTCTTCGGTGTATTATCAAGGCCGTAGCGACACCGCGGCAAAACGTACTTGCCATGCGCTAAAGATTCACTGGTCTGTGACACAAAGACAATTGGAAAAAATCTGCATAACAACTGCGAACGGTAAAATTAGACTTTAAACCATAATTTCGCCTCGGGTGCAAGCCTAAAGTGCGAGGTGCAAAAGTCCAGAGAAAGATATGATCATATTCTTGCTGCTCTGCAATTTTGGTCTTAAGTTTTGTGTCTGGAGCTTAAGTTTTCCAAAATTCCAAGACAGCACGAGATATTTTTGTTATGTAGATTATTTCTTTTGTTTTCATTTCACAGGAAGTGAATCTTTAGCGCATGGCAAATGCGTTTTGCGCGGTGTCGGCCGTAGCTAGAAATTTTTGACCTGGGGGGGGGGGGGGGGGGGGGGGGGGGGGGGGGGAGGGGAGCCTTGGTCATTCTTTGTTTATGATAGGGGGGGGGGCAAGCAGGTATAAGTGCCTTAGTCTACACCATTAGCGCGAGACACCCTTAGGGATAGCAGACGACTCTTTGGATACCTGACGCCCCTAAAAAATCTGTTGAAATTGTTCACTTGATACCTTTATCAATTTATTTATCTCTGTTTGATTGACAATTAACACGGACGTAGCATCATATGGTAATCAAAAATTAACCCCATGTAAAAAGTAACTTTATAGGAACTGCCTCTCGTACACGTTCTCGTCGCTACAACACATTAACTAGTTCTTTTACCTCAGTCTTTAAAAAAAGAAAATCACCACTGCCAAATTTGTTAAGCCCGGGATTAACGGGTTTAAAGGCAGACGCGCCTGGCTTGCAATGAAAGCTGACGGCGAAGTGTTCCAGACACTTTAATCGCTGTTTTTACTTGATAACCCTACTTGATAACCCTACTTGATGAATTTCTGCAGAAAACCCATCCATCCATGAGAAAAGGTGAATTTCCAAATATGGTGAACACTTCCCATGCGTGTGCCTTGGAAAATTCAGCTTTTCCCATGGATATGTTTCTGCAAAAAATCCCAGTCGTCGTGTCGCTAGTAGTGTTGCCAGCCATAAAGCTCTTCTTTGTAGACGACATTTTCATGTCGTAAATTTATTATTTCTTACTCGTGTAGCAACTGAACAACCCCTGTACAACTCACTGACCTACAGCCTTGAATCACTTATATTTTGACAACCAACGACAAATAAACACGGGTTATGGAATGAATTTTGGAAACCGTTTTGAACAAAGTGCAATTGTAAAGCCTGGTGCACACTTGCGACATAACGACATAAGAAACATGTCACGCGAACAAAATTTAGTGGTTTCAAGAAGTTGAAGTCGTCAAAAAATAACATAAGATTGCTTTGGTGAAGTAATCTAATGAAGATCCATGGAAAATATTGATTATTTCAATTATTTTCCCGTACTTTTTTCGTTGCAACATAACGCCCTTATGTCGTTATGTCGCTAGTGTGCACCGGGCTTAAGAGCTTGTAAGATCTTTAGGCCCTAACTGTTGTTTCAACAGTCCCGTGACTGCTCAAGATGTTCAAAGATTGTTCAGCCTCAAGTCTGGCGCAGGCTTCAGATTAGTGTTTAGTGGCATACCTTGTAATTGGCACCAAGGTTTGTTTCCTTCTTTAAAAAGTTCGCCAATCCTATCTGTGTTGCGACCTGGGTACAAATTTGACAGCACAATTAAGAGAGATTTGACAGCACATTAGCCCACTTGCACTAACTGGGTCACGTGACCCAAATCCAATATCGTGAAAATTCATCTCGCTGACATTTTCATCCAGGTTAGAGATTTTATGCTGAAATTTTCGTTCCTGGCGATTCCAGCTATAAGCGCGCGCGCTCGTCTTTATTTAGAAATGCTCAAGCCGTGTCCCACAACTATCCCTGAATGCAGCGCGCGCATTCGACAAATGTCCCACATCTACCAACATGCTGCGCGCGCGTGCGTTATAGCTGGAATCGTTCTTTGTATTTCTGGAATTGATTTGACAAAACATCTCGTTAAGAGGTTAAGAGGTCACAGCCTATTAAGGGAGAGTCCCTTAATAGGGGATCGGGGATCGTGCTGGATTTGAGGTTTGGAATTCGGATCCAGAGGTGCGGAATCCGTGATCCAAAGCATGGGATCCGGGATCCAAACCATCTGTGGATCCCTTTACACGGGGCGAGAGAAAGTCTAAAGCTACGGCTAAACTAGGACACATGTAGCGCACAACATTTGTGTCCTGCATGTTTCCCTGAGTGGCTAAACTAGACACATCGAACGCGTGTGTCTCGGACACATAAAACGTGTTTCTTCTCATGCGAAGAAACATTTCTTTGTGTCCCGGCTACAACATTGTTGCGCGCGACGATGTTTACCTCGCGGCTAAACGGTTTACGTTGCGCGCTTCATATGTCCTAGTTTTGCCAGGGATTAAGGGGTAAAACTCACATCCTTGCCAACAACTGAAGTGGCTTGTCCGACAACATTAGACGTAAGATCTGCCGTTATTTGTCCGGTGAACAGGGACATGACTATTGTACCAATGATCATCCACACGATCCATATATTCGTCCGATAAATGTAACCGGAGCTTGTCACCGTATCTGAAACGCGACCAAAATCTATATTCAATGCCTGGATATTAGTATGCACTATGGCTGTTTTATCTGTACTTTTTGATGGAGAACATTGTTAAAGGGCTCCTTTGGCAAAACAGTATTCATTTCGTTTCCTCTTAAACATTTTCATAATTTATTAATGTTTTTTTATATAAAACGGATTTTCTCGTTTGGTTAAGTTGTTGTTTTTTGAAAATATACAGAACCACCAAGTTTTGCCACGTAATGAATGGACTAGGGTGGACTCCAAAAGTGATTTAATTGCCTCTAACATATATATGTTTATTGTTTTCCTAGAGGGCACGGTAACGAATTTTGCATTCTGCATTCTCAAATATACACTTTTTTGCAAAACCATTGTCCTGAGAAATACATACATACATCCTTTGTTCTCCATTGTTTTAGCTGTCAATTTTGACAGGAAAACAAAAGATACATATGTATCTAGGGTATCAATGTTTTTGCAAAAAAAAGTGTGTTATTTTTTTCTACACGGATCGACCTAAAGTCGTTACATAATTTTTCCGACTCTATTGATTGATTTCTTCTTATGAAAACAAGCGCGCGCTACCGTGACGTGTAGGTCAAAGATAGGAAAATATTGCCCGAGCGCGCACGCTGTTAAGCCTGGTGCACACTTGCGACATAACGACATGAGAAAAATATCACGCGAACAAAATTTAGTGGTTTGAAAACGTTCAAGTCGACAACAAATAACATAAGATTGCTTTGGTGAAGTAGTCTAATTATGATCCATGGAAAATACTAATTATTTCAGTTATTTCCCATGCTTTTGTCGTTGCAACATAACGTCCTTATGTCGTTATGTCGCTAGTGTGCACCGGGCTTTATAAGAACCCATCAGAATGCAGAATTCGTTAGAGTGCCCTGTAGGAAAAAATAATTTAGATATTACTTAAGAGGCCGCCATAAAGTCGTCAAAATAACGACATGTTGCTCTAACGAAATTATATTTTACAGTAAATAAGAAAAGTTTAAATTTCCAACGTGCCCTTGCACAGTCAAAGTGCAGATAATAGTAACTAGGCCTTCAGGAGAAGGTTTTTATCAACACAGACACTTACCCTACCGTCGTCATGGTAACGAAGGCCCACCATATTCCTATCAACACGCCTTGAGGAAATGGACGAGAAAACTGTTCTGAGTTTCCATGAAGTTCCTTCATGCGGAAAAGGAAAAACAATCAATAACAGTTTAGAACCTATCTATGAATGCATGTCTTCTTCGCAGAGGGTAGCAATACAAACTACGTTAAGATGCAGCGTTGAGATACACAAAAGCTATGTATATCAAGATACACTGAAGGTACGTGAATAAACAGTGCTGAAACGACGTCTCGATAAACCGTCTTTTTTCCTTTTTAGTTCCCTTGTCTAAGGCCAGTTTCAGACGTCGAACTTTTGCCGCGTCGAATCCAATTATTAGAAGTTTCGTTTGCAGCTTAAAGGACATTTTGTCTCGTGCAAAAGGTAAATCTAGATGAACCATGGCAGAACAAAAAGGAAGGTAAAGTTTGCTTTTCTTGCTTATTCTTATTTTGGTTATAAAATGGAGAAAACCAGTCGAATGAATCAGATTCGACGTGGCAAAAGATCGACGTTTCAAACAGGCCTAAGGCCTGGTTTCGATATAGTCCGATCTGTCGCATCTGTCTCATCAGAATTATTCTTTTGTTTCACGGTTGACTGGCTTTAGAGCTCTCATAGCACATTTCGAACAAAAATAAAATATTTTGAGTACAATGACCCATAAAACGTTTAAGCGGTGCATTTCGGCAGGGACAATAATAAATTTCTTGATTTTGAACACAAGCGCAATGACCCTGTATTTTATTGCATTTTTCAAATGACCTGAGCCTAGTCTAATGTGGCTGGGGTAAAAGGAAGAGGTGTCGGAAATTAAATATACTGATCATACTAACAATTGCCCATATCAAGAATCCTGCTAGTATCGCCAACAGAACACAAATCAACAAATACGGAGCTGACTTCATGAACAAGTCCAAAGGCTCCAGCTTGTCCGTCCAACTTCCTGCAACGTTGAACCTGATAATGGCCGGCCCGGGTGAGACCACGAATTTCAGGAAAGGTCTTTGGTATTGAAGAGTTGCGTCCTTGTCAGCTAACACAGGAAAATAAACCTTTGGCGGATCTATAGACCTGGTTTTTCGGATCTCGATTTCGAAATCTGATGAAGACAATGCGCTGACTTGTGTGATGTTGAAACGGACGTTTTGGCATCCACATAACGTATTGGCTAGATCGAGAAAATACAGAAAAATTCCATCCACAGTTCCATTCGTCCCGTAATATATATAGGGATAAAAAGGAATCCAGTTTATAGATAGAGCAAAATTAGACGAAGGGCAAACAGTGTCATTTGTGGCAAAGATATTTTTTGACAGAATCAAGATTAAGAAAAGTTGGACAAAGTGCGATGGAGACATTTTCAAAGTCCCGCTTCGTGGTTTGCCATACAGTACCAGGTGTTTCTGATGAGCCGTGTTGTATTTTGTAAATATTTATAAGCAATAATGACATACGTAGATCAGATGCGAATATAGACCGCAATTGGTCTTTCTTTAAAATTATACTTAATTTAAGGACTCGAAATTCAAAGACATTTGCATGTGCTAATTGTCCAAAATGGTGGTGAATGAGCTACAAAAATTTATGCGACCCTCAGGCGGTCAACGTTTTCAAGGAGAAATGATTAGGATACACTGTATACATTGAAAATAGTTGCGAATACACTTTGCCATCAAATTTCTCTCTCTGCTATATCATGACAAAACCGTTGTCGGCGCTCAGCAAAGATCAAAGGTATAATACAGCAAAGTGTGGACCGAAATTTTTGGGTATAGAATAACAGAAAGTTTTTCTTTTTGGCAAAGGCTAGAAATGTAACACACATTTCTTCAAGTGCAATGAAACGGAGCATGTTCTTGACCTGCGGTTAGATAGAAAACTTTTTTCTTGGACTGTTAGCCTGGTCTTTAGTCTTTTTCAGTCTTTCATCTTTGCTCTTTCGCACCGACTTACCACCTTTCTTGAAAACGCTATACCCCTGCATTACAGCATACCAGTCATTAGCTATCTGAACCACACACTGATTAAAGCTAATTTTGATGGGTCACCCGTAGATGTAAATATAGAAAGATCTTTGAAATTGCCCTGAATAGTTAGGGAAAAATATGTTTATAAATATCACGAGCTTTACAAATTGTAAATACGTCGATTCTGTTTTATCGGGTAGCAACATACTATTTTAAATATTTTGTGAATATCGATGTTTTATGCCATGTTTTGACTTTGTCTTTTTTGCAATTGAATGGCTTATTTAGCTCCCAAATCTTAATCATTGCAAATAACATAACACTCCTGTGGCGTCATGGAGCCGTCCTAGCAAACTTGAAAGGAACTTACAGTAAATAAGCACATATTTTCTCTTATCGTAACCCTCCTACGAAGCATTCTTTCCTCATCTTGTCTTACACAGATCAATAGATATTTTAACACTGTTCCTAAGACTCTGTAAGGTTATTTCAATTTACTCATTTGCCCTTCAGCGTGATATCGGTTCCAGCGTCATCCACTGAACTTAGCTTTTATCTGATCACCAAAACGGTGCGTCATGCTGGTCGGCCTCGATTTCTATCACGTTTCGCATGAGCTATCTGCGTAGAAAATGAAACAAAACAAGTTCGTTGCATAGCTACATCAAATCTACTTTCAAATGGTCTGTAAAGCAGCAGGTGAACAACGATCTTTAAAGTAATGACGATGGTTTTAATTTCAGACATTTTTCGGCAAAACAACTCTCATCTTCATTGCGTTAGTTACAAGACCGCGAAGACTAATAATATTTAAAGGATCCATCTCGCCGCCATTTTCGATATCAGAGACCCCCCGGGGGGGACTCCCAATATTTAGACGGGGGTGCTCGTCGGGAAAATTGATTTTGACACTAAGGGATAGCAAAATGGGTGTGGCAAACAACAAATTTACCCCTAAAAGAAAGCAAATTTGGCGTGGCGACCACCGAATTTACCACCGTCTGAAAATATGGGGAGTCCCCCCCGGGTCAGAGACTCGACAAAACGTGTTCAGGTTTTTAGTGCATGTTACTGTACAAGCGTAAACTCATAATAATAGAATTCTTTTGCATTAAGTCAGAGTTTCTGATGCTAATAAACCATGTGAACAACGAAAACAAAGCAATGCATTCCGTGCATTATGGGAATTACCGTCATTCTGCCTTTCAAAGATCCAGAAAATGTAAATTCAGGGTACTTATATGGAAATACAATTTAGGCCATTGTAAGGCAGTAGGGTAGGCCATGGTCTAGACCAGGATTTTTCCCTACCCCGTCTACCTTCTTGAGTTCTTGAGTAATGTGGCAGAATAGAAACCTTTAAAAATCAGTATAAATATCTTACAAGAAATTTCTTAGTGTAATATTTCGCCTCAAAATAATCAAAATAACATTTATTTGCACGCTAATAAGTAACTTCGAATCAAATAGGTCTTTTCTACTTTCTCTACTTCCCTTTGGACTGATGTCGCGACCAGCAATGTCCCACAGAGCTCAGGGTTTGTACGATCGTACAAGACAGTGACGTTGCGACGTCCGGACTTCTGAAAAGGCCATGCTCTGTCAAGCTTCGCTGTCACGGTCTGAGATGAAAAATAAAATGTTTAGCTTGATTGGCCTTTAAATAGCTATTGCTGTACCCTTGATGTAAATTGCTCGCGTCGCTACTTGAACTACGCGAGTTAAACTCACGATTCGAGTCGTAAATATCAAGTATCTGATACCATAACTGACCTTCAAAATGACCTAATAAGATTTATTCATATAATGTCAGTTCCAAAATGTACGAAAGCCGAGAAGGGACATTGGATTTCGGTGTTCTTAAAATGAATTTCAGTGTTCTTAAATTTCCTTGTTCTTAAAATTGACTTCAGAGTTCTTAAATTTCGTTGTTCTTAAAATTGACTTCAGAGTTCTTAAATTCGTTGTTATTCAAATGAGGGGGGCAGGTCCGTTTCTTCTTCACTCCTTGGAAAACTGATACGGCCAGTATTCTGGAGAATATTGTGGTCTGGGTATCACAATAAGATCCCGTTGTTCTAAAAAAAACTGTTCTTCCACAGACTGAAAAGGCCGGTCATTCCTGTCACTGACGGATATACTGATTAGGACTATTTCGTCGAGAGGAGCGTCACGCGAGCCATTATATGGAAACCGGGATCAGGCTTAACAGAAAGGCGTCTCTTAGCAGCAACCAGTCTTAATTCATAAGCCAGTTAGAGGCTCATACTTATGGGCTCCTACAGGAGTAGAAGAATCTATTTTTAGATTGTGGATTTTGATATTCCTCGAAAATAAGTTGTTGTTGGTGGGAGTTTTGGTTTCGACACGCACAGTGCGATGGCGGCGTTTTCTCGCGGAAAATTAAGAATCTACAATCTAAAAAATAGATTCATCTACTCCTGCGCTTTTGTTCCCTGCGAGAAGAGGCTACGTTTTATCTCCCTACATTTTCTTTTACTATTGATGTTTTCTTGTATTTTTCAACTACGCAAAAGTAGCCTCTAGCACACACGTCATTTCTCTGTCGCGCATGTGTGAGAAAATGGCGTGTGTTGGTCACTGAACAAGAAATCACTCGTGAAAGCGCGCGCTGTTTTCGAAGCAAAAACAAGTCAAACCAGTCGAGTACGTCCACGATTCTGGACGAGGTTGTGACATTTGGGTGCATAGGCCACTTCAAAACACAGAACAGAACACTTGTATCTTGTTGTTTGAAGTGGCCTCTGCTAGCAGGGCAGCGCTTTGGACACCCACCGACAGGTAATGGAGGCTTCTTTTGACGGGCTCCTGGTGGTGGCTTCTATCAAATGTAAGAGTTATTAGAATAACCATCTCACCTGACCCTGCTCTCAATTTCACTCTACGTCGTAGTTCCCACAGGATACCCAACAGAAGAAGTACGGCGAAGGCGGAACCAACGACTACATAGAATATCTCGAAATCCTCCTGATTCAGCAGTGTGGAAGTTTCGCTTTCGACCTCAAAATGCATCTTAAAGTTTTGCCTCATCATTGCCTGGGGAACAAAATACGTGCAAGAACTATAGTGATCAGGCAAGAGTCCATGATTAAGAGTATGAATCTCTCTCAACTTCCATCTCCATCAGCGCTAGAGAAGCGCTATTTTTAGACGTACATTTTTCCATAAAATTGAAGAAAGACTTGCTGTTAATTAACGTGTGAGGCACTCATGCTATGTAATAGACACCTTAGCGAAAACGGCAACGATGACGACGACGTATCACTGAACTCCGTGTACTCGTTTTTTCAAATTTCTGGATATACAGCAAAAAGGAATTCACCATTGCATTTTAACCTTGATAGCAGCAAATTGATATCCAACTGCAATCATTTCAAACAAAATTATGACAAAATAGCAGCGCTCACCGTTCTCGTCAGACATAAATCGAAGCAGTTTCACGTCCTAGTTCTGAAGAAAACGGTTGAGTGAAATACATTTGATTTTATACATTTGCACGTGCGCGCATTGTGCTCTGTAATCAAGTGTATTGTTCTCTGCCGTTGTCGTCCTCATTGCCGTCGTCGCAGCTTTAAAAGGTCTCTCATATCATCACCGGCCGAGCCGCATTAGGGAAATTCAAAAACCCATGGTAGTTCTATTGTTAGCTTTCCGGCTCTCCCGAAAATGACGTCCAAGTTTGTTTGTCAAGGTGTCGGATGTCTGACTTTCATGACGTAAACTTGTTGTGTTAATATTAAATGTACAATAGCCGGTTTAAGAGAGAAATTCAAAGAAAAGCATATATATTGTTATAGGGAAGATATGTTCGTGCAACTGTATAACCGAGCGCATTTTCACGCTGCTTATTTTGATTTTACCTGCTAAATTGATATTTTTTGTTCCTTTTGCTAATTGTTTTCCAAGTCCCAAACAAACATGTTGACGTCACTAAAATCCGACATTTCATAGGCATTAAAGAGTTAATTCTATGAGAGCCAAATTCGAATAGCAAAGCGACGTAACTGTTTTTTATCTGATTTTGTTCAAACTTGGAGCGAGTAGTTTACTGATGAATTTCATTTTGTAGACCAAAAATTAGTTTCGTGTCATATCCCATGGTCTTTAAAAATGCTAGAAAATGATTTCAAATGTTGTTGTTTTCTGAAACGGACAACATAATTGTTCTGCGAAAAGAACGGTTAAAAGGCAAAAAATGACAAATAAAACAATGCGCTTTGTAACAAACCTGTCCTATTTCATACTGATCGACAATTTTGTTTTGAAGACAAGTTAGATAGTCAATCACACCCGAATGATTACCAGTTACGACCATTCCAACTGAAAACTGGAAACAAATAAATATCAGAACACCTTTACACCTACCTTTACAATTACAGACTTTGTTTAACACAATGTTCCATAATGATAGTTTTTAACCGGATGATTTTATCAATCAAGATGTTTCTCGATAGTAATCAAATGTCACGAAAATCTTCATATAGCTGTCCCACCATGCCCGTCTGATCAGAGAATCATCATCTCTTCCATCAAAACGTCGTGCCAATAGAAACACTACTTCATCCTCCCCAGGAGGGAGGACCCTGGCGCGTGAGGGTAGGCCATGGCCTAGGCCAAGGATTCGTCCCGAGCCCCGCCAAAATCATGGTTGGTTCATGGTTGGTTGGGTCATGGCTGGTTGGTTGGATCATTGGTTGATTGGTTGGATCATGATTGACGTAGGCTGGATCATGGTTGGTTGGTTGGATCATGGTTGGTTGGTTGGATCCTGGTTGATTGGTTGGATCATGGTTGGTTGGTTGGATCATGGTTGGCTGGTTGGATCATGGTTGGTTGGCTGGATCATGGTTGGCTGGTTGGATCATGGTTGGTTGGTTGGCTGGATCATGGTTGGCTGGTTGGATCATGGTTGGTTGGTTGGCTGGATCATGGTTCGCTGGTTGGATCATGGTTGGTTGGCTGGATCATGGTTGGCTGGTTGGATCATGGTTGGTTGGCTGGATCATGGTTGGCTGGATCATGGTTGGCTGGTTGGATCATGGTTGGTTGGTTGGTTGGATTACGGGTTTTTTTGGCCGGATCTTGATTAATTGGTTGGATAATGGTGGGTTGGATCATTGTAGGTTGGTTGGATAATGGTGGGTTGGATCATTGTAGGTTGGCTGGATAATGGTTGGTAGGTTAGATCATGGTTGGTTGGTTAGATCATGGTTGATTGGTTGGTTAGATCATGGTTAGTTGGTTTGTTGGATCATTGTTGGTTGGTTGGATCATGGTTGGTAGGTATAGATCGTGGTTGGTTGGTTAGATCATGGCTAGTTGGTTGGTTGGATCATTGTTTGTTGGTTGGACCATGGTTGGTAGGTTGGATCCTGGTTGGTTGGTTGGTTGGTTGGTTGGTTGGTTGGTTGGTTGGTTGGTTGGTTAGATCATGGTTGGTTGGTTGGATCATTGTTGGTTGGTTGGTTTGATCAGGGTTGGTTGATTGGTTGGATCATGGTTGGTTGGTTGGTTGGTTGGATCATGGTTAGTTGGTTGGTTGAATCATGCTTGATTGGTTGTTAGGTTGGATCATGCTTGGTTGGTTTTATCATATTGTTGGTTGGTTGGTTGTTTGATCAGAGCTGGTTGGATCATGGTTGGCTGATTGGTTTGATCATGGTTGGTTGGTTGGATCGTGGTTAGTTGGTTGGATCAGGGTTGGTTAGTTCGATCATGGTTGGTTGGTTGGTTGGTTGAATCATGCTTGGTTGGTTGTTAGGTTGGATCATGCTTGGTATGTTCGATCATGGTTGGTTAGGTTGTTTGATTTTAAAACGAAGACTTGCACGGTGCCTTTTGTACAAGAAAACTGATCAATGATTAATGAATTAATTAAATAAAGCTCAATACATACCGGCCGGTCCACTGCCTTGGCAATAGTGAAAGTAGGGGTCGTGCCACTGTACTTGGCATAGGATTTTAGTTGAGCATAGTCCTGATACGCAAGGTATTTGATCTTATCCGACAAAATATCCTGATTTAGACGATTTTCGGGAAGTTCTGAAGAAAAAAAGCAATTGCAGAGAGCTTTTCAAAAATGAGGTCGGACTAAAAAGGCTGGTAGTTGAACTTGAATCGTAATTCTACGTCTTCCAAAAGTAGTCACTCCTGACAGAAAGAAAATTTGGTGTCCTTGAGAAGATAGACAGTACTATTTTTTAAAGATTGCTGAAAAACTTTAGACCTCCTTTCTAGCACCCTCTTTCTAGACTGTGACCCTTCCCCAGGGTTGAAGGAAACATTTACCCTCCCTGCTAATTATGTTATTATGCAAAACTGAAATCTTCTTCTAATGCTTTAATTTCTTTTTCCTCAGTGCTGGCCGATTACCCAATGAATAATAATAATAAGTAATAAGTAATAATAAGTAATAAGTATTGAAGCTAATTGAAATCACTTTTATTCGGCGCAATTAGTTCCATTCGCCTCTGACGGGAACTAATTGCGCGGACTTTCCAGTCAAGTCCTCATAGTCCGCTTTTAATTATTTCTTAAAGTTCAGCTGGTCTTGCTTTGTTTAGCGGCGTACCTTTGTAATTGACACCAAGATTTATTTCCTGCTCTAAATAGTTCGCAAGGCCTATCTTTGTTGCGACCTGGGTACAAATCAGACAACGTTATTGAGGAGCGGTTTACTTGTGTTATGAAATAGTGCTGTTGTTACTTGGTATTAGTATAATATTACTCAAGTGATTATAAGAAATTCCGCGCGCTGATTGGTCAAGAGATAGTTGTATTCTTTTGCTATAATCTCCTACCCGGTAATTCCGAAACCCTGAGCTCCCCAGCTCGTCAGCACGCGGGGGAGGCTCTAGAGACAGCCATTGACGCATGCGCGAGATTTGATACAGAGCCGCTGAGAGAAATAGCTTACTGCGCATGCACCAACGTTGAAATTCAGTCAATCATGGAAGGCCCTCAAATGGATGTCCCCAGAGCGTACCGGTTATTTTATACAAAAACAATTATAATCGTCTCAGACTCTATTAGTATATATAATATTGGCCTTTCGACTCTCATGTGACTAAAAATCTTAAAGTGACTGAAATCATAAACTACATTCCAAATTAACACAATAGTTGTCTCGGCCACCATCAGCTTCATGTGAAAGGTCTACCCCGAGATATCTCGTGACGTGCAGATCATTCGTGCACGGTTAGCAAGCACTATCGCCCGAGATATCTCGGTGTGAAACAGAGCCAGTTTCACACTCCCCGCCGCCCGTGATATCTCGCCTCATGCGAACAGGCCTTTTTGTGAACAGGTAGCACTTACATTCTTGCCAATAAGAGAAGTGGCCTCCATCTCATTAGACGTGAGATCGGCCGTTATTTGTCCGGTGAACAGAGACATGGCTATTGTACCAATGATCATCCACACGATCCCATATATTCGTCCGATTAATGTAACAGGAGCTTTGTCACCGTATCTGAAACGACCAAAATATCAAGTAATTCGGTGATAGGAGTAGGCACACAAAGGGGGAAAACCAGCTATCTAACAATCACGCTATGCACATTTACATTGATTTCGAAAGTTACACTGATGAAGATGCACTAGTTCCGAAACGTCTGTATATATATTCATCTTTAGTGCACATATAATTATTATACGACTGTGTGACCTCACTTACCATATGAGGTTCAAATTTAGTGCCGATACGCAGCCATATTACACGCATAATTATATAGCCAGCTCGAAATCCAATTGTGCCGGCAGATTGATTTTTCTTGAATTGTCCAATTACTTTTTAATTGGATCGCGCGCTTTCTAATTGGACAGTTCCCACATTAAGATATGGACAGTTTGGATTTGAACATGGATACTATATAATTAATCAATATTAAAATTCCTCGGAACTCCAAATTATATCGTTATATCGTAGCTATATTATAAAATCCAATAAGCAAAGAATACTGAAAAATGACAATTTTTAAGTATTCATTGCTTATTCTGGTTATTATTCTGGAGAATCAATGACAAGAGGAGTTTATTGAGCATCGTAACATCTAATAAGATATATGTATTTAACTTCGAGTACCTTCAAGTGTGCACTAAAAGAGTTTAATGTACCTGAGTGAATGCATTGATATTTCGGAACGATTAATCAAGTACAACTTCAAAGCGTTCCCGGTAGCTTTTGCATTACCACTGAGTGATGTCTGTGGTAGCTGAATGTTAGTTTGGTGTATCTTGAGATTTTTGTCGCTGGTTTCCTTGGGGCGGTCATCCACCAAACACAGACACTTACCCGACTGTTGTCATGGTAACGAAGGCCCACCATATTCCTATCAACACGCCTTGAGGAAAAGGACGAGAGAACTGCTCTGAGTTTCCATGAATTTCCTGGTAAAACAATAACAAGAAATCAGTATCTTCAATAGAGGCATGTCTTCTTCAAAGCAGCAAATACGAAAACAAGTAAAGAAAAGCTAAATTAAGATGAATTTGATAAACAAATTCATTCGATCATTCGTAATTTTGCTTTTCAGCGATCACAAATTCCACGCGAAAGAAGACGTATAGCGTGATTTACAAATAATGAAATTGCATTTTCATAGGTAAGAATTCCTTGGATTTTCAAACGGAACTGGCTTTAACAAGCCGGAACTGGCTTTAACAGAAGAATATGGGTTGCCGCAATATTTGTCTAATGAGCTGGAAAGGCTAGACTAGACAAGAGCTGACAAGAAAGTGAAATTCTAGGCACTATGCAGAGGCTACACCATTTGCTACCTGAGGAAAATAAAAACTCAAGAACAGTAAGTTTGACACGCAAGTTTAACCTGCCGTTATGTAAGACGAAGAGATTTCAAACCAGTTTTATCATTGCTAATGCGAGTGCTTAGTCTAGCCATTATATCGTTTTTATATTATATTTTCTATGTCATTGTATATATGCATTTTATCGGTAGTTTTTGTATCAATCTTATTAGTAGTTTTAATATTTAGGGTTTTTGTAATTTAAACCGTAATTCAGCCGTTCTGGCTGCCATGGTTTCAATGAAATCATCTATCTATCTATGTTGAATATAAGGATCATACTAACAATTGCCCAAACGAAGAATCCTGCCAGAATCGCCAACACAACAGAAACCAACAGATACAGTGCAGACTTCATGAACAAATCCCAGAGGCCCAGCTTCTCCGCCCAGCTTCCTGCAAAGTTAAACCTGACAATGGCGGGCCCGGGAAAGACTATGAGCTGCAGATAACGTCTTTGGTATTGAATAGTTGCGTCTTTGTTAGCGAACACAGGGAAATAAACTTTTGGCGGATCTGTGGACTGGGTCTTACGGATCTCGATCTCTACTTGTAATGAAGACAATGCGCTGACTTGTGTGTAGTTAAAGCGAACGTTCTCGCATCCACATGAAGTATCCACACGGCGAAGACTGTAAGGCAAAAACCCATCCACAGTTCCATTCATGTCTTCGAAAATATAGGGAGAAAAAGGAATCCACTTTATAGGTAAAGGAAATTTAGACGAAGGGCAAACTGTGGCATTGCTTGCGGACACATTCTTTAACAGAAAAAGGATTAAGAAATGTTCACTCCAGCACCTCGGATACATTTTTAACACCAAAGCGGTTGAGGTATAGACAGTTTATGCAGTTAATCATAACCAGACGTTTGTCATAAGCTACAGGGCGTGTTTTACTCGTATATTTATATGTTATAATATAACAACATACGTAAGTCAGATACTTATCTAGACCGCAACTCATTTTAAAAGTGATATTTAATTTAAAGACTTGAAATTGAAAGGACATTTGCATTAGCCTTTAATTGGCTGTATTGGTTGGTAAGTGGGTCAGAGAACAGATCCAACTTTAATCGGCGAAAAAGCATCGAGGAGAAGCGATACTTAAAACTAGGCACATGTAGCGCGCAACCTAGCCGGGCACGTTTGTCAATTTAGCCACGCGAGAAACATTGTTGCGCGTGACAAATTTTGTAGCCGGGACACAAAACTTGTTTTCAATTCTTCTCCAGACAAGAAACATTTTGCGTTTTCGACATAGGCTTGCGATGTTTCCTATTTTAGCCACTCGGAGAAACATGCAGGACTGAAATGTTGCGCGTTACATGTGTCCGTAGCTTTTATATACACTGTGGACAGATGGAATTTTAACTTTACATATTGTAACTACCTCCCTTAGAGTTACGCTTATAGACAACCCGTCAAGTCTGTAATACTGTTTTGGCCTATAAATCATTTGGCGCCTGATTACCTATAATAAATATTTTACTACTTTTATAAGAATGATTCTGATTACTACAGGGCCGGTTCCTAGAATGTCAGATAAGAGTTATCAGTAGACAAGCGCTTATACATCCAGAACAAATCCTATACAACTTTATACATTATCCTATACAATTTTATCCAACCTTTCATGAACTGGGCCCAGATCTCTTTAATCATTTTAAAGAGCATACTTTCTCTTATCATGTCACTCCAGTAAGCATTCTCTGTCTTGGACAGAGATGGAGAAGCGCGAAGGTTTATTTGTACTGTTATAAGACAGACTCCGTAATGTCTTTTTCACTTGACACAATTCCCTTCGGCATGATGTCTGGTCCAGCGTCATTCTACTAAGCCATCGTCTAATCACCAAAAAGAAACGTTACGCTTCGGAGCCACGGTCTGTAGAAATGAAACAAAAATGGTCACTACATGGTTACATCAAATCTGCTGTCAATAGTCTTACTATTCAATGTGATCGGTGTGTTGAGCCACAAGTACCATATTCTAGGAAATTAAGTATGCATCTTGAGATCGTGAAGAACATGAACGTTACGCTAGAATAACGCAAAGTTTTCGATGATTATCTTACTTCATTCATCACAAATTTGCTGCACTTAAAACAAACTGTCAATGTGGTTATATCTCAAGGAGAAAAAGAAGCATTTACAGTCATTGTTAGGTATGTTGTTGCTCTCTAAATGGACCTAGCGAAGAAGTCTTGCTTGTCATAAAGTGAGTCTGAGGAGTTTAAAGAAGAGCCATGAACAGACAATGTTGTAAAATAGAGTGCATTGAATCTACATCGACGTTAATTAAGATACATTAAGTTCAAGCGATTTTTTTAGAATCGTGTTAATAAAATGCATTGTTAATTTCCCAGAATAAGGTAGTAGGTAGTACCTCGTTATGTCTGCGTATCAACGACGGAAAACGCTTTCAGACCCAAGCTCACTAGACTAGTCTGATATTGTTCTTATCTGTGGTTTGCGCGCTAGTGGATAATTTGTGCAAGGTACTGATATAGCCTGACATTATTTATATGATAACGCCATATAAATGATTCATGGTTATTGGAGCAGGCTTCTTGATAGTTTTATTACTCTGAAATAGCGTTTTTCTACCGCAAGTTTCCAGAACCTGCAAAAACGCAGGTGAAAAATTCAAGTGTTCTGGATCGTTTTTGCGCACCGCACTCCCCTGACGCTCTACTTTCCCTTGAAATGTTTTCAAGCCGCCATCGGGTTTATTCATTATTCATGATCTATCTATAAATTTCGCCGCAAAAAAAAAAACAAAGATCAAAAATTACTGCGGGGATCACAAATATGTGAGACTGAGAAGGCGAACCGAAACCCCGGTGAGCCAGACAGCTTTACACGTTTGAGCAGAAACCGAGAGGACGAGGGTCTCACTAGAGGTGCGCGCAGTCGGGCACTCAAACAGCAAAGGTGTGAGAAGGCGAACAAAAGCCTGGTGAATCAGAGTTTACGGCTTTACACGTTTGAGGAGGAGCTGAGAGGACGAGAAATGTGCTGTGGTCTCACTAGAGGTGCGCGCACTCAAACAGCAAATGTGGAGACCCTCCAGTGTCACCTGGACAGCAATCAGGAATCTTGTTAGAAGTGAATCAGCCAATCACAACTTTTTTCTTTCGTTACTTCGCATTAGCAACCATCAACACTTATTCAAATATTTCCGTTAACAACAAAAACTTACACAAACGTAGGTATACTAACCAATCTACAAAAAACAACAAATAAATAAAAACGCATTATCTTACCAGGACCTCTCACTTTAGCTCTACGTCTAATTTCCCACAGCGCACCCATGAGAAGAAACACGCCAAACGCGGTACCAATCGCTATAAGGAATGCCTTCAAACCTGAATCCATTTGGGAGGGACGTGTCAGGGCATCCGAATTGGTGTCATCCGATTTCATTGCCTGTGGACATATGGAAATAGTATTTCCATAGGATTGATCAAGAGTCGCCCCTTCTCTCCCTTTCCCTTTGCGCTCGTTACGCAAGATTATTACTGAAGGCGTGATCAGACGGTCATGAGAGTTGATGAGAGCTAATGAGAGCTGATGAGAGTTTTCCTGTTTGATCGCGAACTGTCATCGACTCTCATTCACTCTCATCAGGTTGCACTTTTGCACTCTCATGCACTTTGAAAATGTTCAAATTTTTCATGAGTTGCTGACCGTTTGATCGCGCGGATGAGAGTTGATGAGAGTTTTTCAGTCAGCAGCTGCTGCCAAAACAACTGCAGTCTCATTTGGTTCATGTTTGGTTACACTTTCTTCCGCTGAAAGGAACTGGGTACTGGTGCTCACGCAAGATTACTTGCGCAACTTCCGGCTGGCTCTCATCAACTCTCATCACCGTTTGATCGCTTCTCGTGAGAGTATGAGAGTGGATGATAGTTGGAACTCTCATTAGCTCTCATCAACTCTCATCACTAAGGTCCCACCCCATGCATGCATCAGCGTCAGAAAAGTGCCTATTTTTAGAAACGCATTTTCCCAACAAATGAAAAGAGATATGCATTAACCTACTTGTACGGTACTGCTATACCCAATACAAGCATCTCCAAGCCGTACAAGTGAAATGCAGAAACAGCATGGTAGTTCTATTTTTAAAAGTAGGCACCCGAAGTAAAGATACGTAGAAAATGGGATATGAGGGAGCCGGTAACAGAAACTACTGCGGTGAAATGACAGATCGTGGCCTAGTAGGAATCAAAGACCCTTTTGACGAGTTCGTGGGTGTGTCAAAATTAGACACTTTTCTGACTCTTGGGTTTAAGTACATACGAACAAACATACACATCTTTATTTAGACAGGCACACCTTACACAACTTGATAATTCTAAAAACTAAAAAAACAATCAGCTGGTTTACAGAACGGGCGTGTAGTGTGAGCACGTCTGCTTGAAGGGCAGTTTGGCGAAGCGGCGCTTTAAACGATTCTGCCTTTTTCGTGTCTACAGGGAGACTGCTGCAGAGCAGTGGGGCACAGCCTTTGTTCTCCCAAACTTTCACGCGTGCTACCATCAAGCTATGGTACATGGAAAAATGTGTTAAGGCTAGTAACTTACCTTTCCTATTTCATAAAGATCAATCGCCTCCCTTTGAAGACAGGCCAGGAACTCCATTATACCTGAGGGATTCCCTGTTACGACCATTCCTACAGAAAACTGAAATCAAACTAAGAATTAGACTTATATTAGCTCATAACTTTCCATCTATCATAGAACAACCGCACAAAAATTTCAAAAAATGGTGCACCGTCACATCTGTCTGTTGGAGCAAATACTAGGTATATTAAAAGTAAACAGAATCATGGACACAGCTTGAATTTCAGACGTTTCTTCCCTCTCGAGTCTACCTCACTTTGCGGCAAAGGAGACGTCTGAATTCTCCACGGGCTTTAGTCTCATCCATTATGTAATCACAGCCAATGTTTCCAAGACAACGCACGCCTTATTCAACAATTGTATAGGCGATGTGGCGCCTTGAGAGCCTTGCGCCTTGAGCCTCAACCTTGAGCCTTGAGAGGTTTTGCACGCTTCTTGCTTGGCGGAGCGTGAGTTGCCATGGAATCGTACGCCTGCACGTCTTACTGAGAAACGCAAACCAATCACAGATTCTACTGACCGATTTTGAGGTGAATTCAGACGTCTCCTTTTGCAAAAGGACGGGACGGCTAAAATTCAGGCTACATGGGCACTAGTTTTAAGGATAAATAGCCATACTTATCACTATGCTTTTGCCAAACGATTCTACATTGCATCGTTCGCAAGAACTTTTTCGTCCTTCTTAGTTTCTCCCATGACGCGTCGCGGGCTACAAATAACAGTTGGAGTTGTCCATTCAATGTTTGTTTCGCTAGTTCACGATGAAATTTATCTTCGAATATTTTATCTCTAGCAGTCTAAATATCCAAAAATAAAAGGCAAAACACTATGGAAGCTGCTAATGGTAGTTGATATTTCAAAGCATGAGAATCAAAAAGCATTACATGGAATTCAATTAGCACAATTCATAGTTAGCGAAGGCGAAACGATCACTGAGGTGTAAGAGCCGTTTTCAATATATTCACTTTCGTCTAAACTCTATCACCACTCCCTGAGTACATGAGCAGGCATACCGGTAGGTCCATTGTTTTGACGACGGAATAAGTAGCTGGCGCCGTGTAATTGGAGGCTGATTCCTTTGCTTCACCGTAGTCGTGAGACACAAAGTACTTGATTCCACCCGAGGGTAAACTGAACTCCTGAAATATACGATAGAGGGGAAGCTCTACAAGGAAAAGATTGAAAGTATAGTCAATTGACATACAGATCTTCTCCCGGTAAATGCATTTCAAAGGCTGTTTTTACGAATAAAGTCGAAATAATTTTAAAAGTTTCAAACCCCAACGATTTCATTCTCGAACCCAGAGCTCCCCGGCTCGTAAGCTCGCGGGGGAGGCTCTGGTGACAGCCACTGACGCACATGCGCGAGATTTAATACAGAGCAAGAGGAAGACTTTCAGCGCATGCTCCAACGCTCAAAATTAGCCAATCAGCGACGGCCCTTTAATGGATGTTCCCAGAGCCACCTCTGCGAGCAGACGAGCCGGGGAGCTCTGGGTACGAGAATGCAACGATTTAATAAAAGGATGAAGCAGGCTTGAGGTCGTGTGGGTCGAGGATCGAGGTAAGTTTATAATCAATAAGGGAAAATTGACATTAATTTTGAATTTTCCAGCGGTGAAAAAGTTTTTTCCAGCCAGTACGAATCCTTGGTGTTCACATGACGCCATCAAAATCCAAACTTTGTAACTACGCTTTTCAGACCAGTTACAGTTCCCCAATAGGAGTCTTCACACCAAATTTAATCGGGTTCCTGTTTTTAAATCCTGAGATATCGGTGCTGCAATTTCTGTCACGCAACATTAGTCACGGTTCTTTAGGCACTGATTCCGCGCAATATTTCAAGTAATTCTCCCATTTGGAGCATTCAATGAAAGCCAACATGCTAACTAAATGCAAATAAATCACATTTTGTAAAATACTAGCTCATATTATTATGGGCTTACGGCACATTTGGTAATTTGGCCGCCATGTTTGAGTCCTTCCGTCTCGCTTGCAATATAAGATACAAGTCTAAAACTTGGCCAAGCTATTGAAGATATAGTTCTCTTTCAGAATATTGGCTTTTTGTTCGAAATAACCCGCTAAAAATCAAATGTCTCGGGAGGTGAACACCAAGAATAAAAATTCCAGAATACCCCACAAATACTTCAAATAATCCTAACACGAAAAAAAAACTCCACAGAGAAGTTCCAAATGTGGATTAAATTTGACCAGACATTTTTTCCCAACAAGAGGTTCCCAGACATTTTCGCAGCAAGCGCGAAGGGGAAGGAGGACCCAGGTCCGTTTTGTGCCCGCGAGAGTTCACCAGATAATTAGTAGAAATTGTTTACTTGGACCTGGTTTCCGTCATGATGTATCTTACAAGCTATCAAAGTCCAAATGTTGCTACGTACCCAGGTATTTGGCTCCCAGGTTTGTCTCTTTTTTCAGAAAGTTCGCCACTCCTATTTGTGTCGCTACCTAAGAACAAAAAGATAATTAACCCACATGAAGTTATCAATCTGGCGATTAAACCAGGAGTCCCATCTAGTGGGAGTTATCCAAGATGGGCTAGGCTTTTTTATAGATATGTATATTTTTAGGAACAAAATGTTCTTGTTTCACCACATAATCTTTACTTCTTACTATACATACTGCCATGGTCAGATCCATCCTCGCGCGCCATCAGATCTGGTGCTGCTTTGCTTTGTGTTGTTGTTGTCACTGACTGTGTGCGCGAGACTCGCGCTTACACAGGATACGTGTATTTGGTGTTTCCTGTTTCCACCAGGATGCACGGAGAAATGTCTTTTCATATGACCTTGCATCTTCAATAGAAACTTTCTAATTGTTATCCTTTCTTATTGCTTTCATCTGATTGGGAATATAGAAATCTGTGTAGAAATCTCGAAATAGAGAGTAGAAAACGAAATTTTAATTTTACTTTATCCATCAAAAGTTCAATTGCCCCGCATTCCCTAAATCAGCCGATTGAAATGGATGCTTTCTCTGACTCGGTACGCTCTGCTAGGTTGACAAAATGGCGGCTGTCGAATGAGGTTCGTTGCAAAATAAAATTTACCCTCTAACAAGAATTGATCATTAAATACTTGATGTTATTAATTTTATTTGCGCTACTTACTTTTTCTCCAACAATAGAAGTGGCTTGTCCGACCACATTAGACGTGAGATCTGCCGTTATTTGTCCGGTGAACAGGGACATGACTATTGTACCAATGATCATCCACACGATCCCATATATTCGTCCGATAAGTGTAACAGGAGCTTTGTCACCGTATCTGAGCAAACAACAATTGAATTGATGATCAAAAAAAAAAACGGAGGATCCCTGAGCTATGATACAAGACAAATGAAAGTGTCACAAATTAACACGCGCTTCATCCAGGTATTTGTGGGATATTGAGTGCGTTCCTAAACTGAAGAACGCGTTTGCGCTTATAGCTGGAATGGTCCGTTGAATGTGTCATCTCATTAAATATTTCATCTCTCATTGAATATCTCAAGTAACTATAATTCAGACAGCTAAATGGAAAGAAAAGCCCGATTTCCAAGCGTCCATTCGCACTCGAACGTACCGCTCACTTGGCGGTTGAATTTTCTTAATCATTACGCAATAAAACCTGTTTTCCTTTGAGAATGTTTCCTAAACAACACACGCCTTCTTAAACAGTTGTGGTGACTAGATGTCTGGCTCAGAATTTCTCCTTGAGGAAGACCTCGAGGGAGACCTGCGTTGTCATGGAATCGTAAGCAATATCACGTTTTCTTGTTCTCCTGCACGTATTACTGAAAGCGCTGTTTTATCGGGATGATAAGCACTCGGCTGCGCCTAGTATTTACATCATTCGATAAACGTTCCAGCTCGTTCTATCTGGTTCTAAAAATACCACATAAAATATTATTGTAAAAAAAACAGAGGGAAAAAAAAAAGAAAAATAAAAATCATGATAAATAATCATGAACAAATTATTCCGCCCCCGAAAAAGTCTTACCCGACCGTCGTCATGGTAACAAAGGCCCACCATATTCCAATCAAAACGCCTTGAGGAAATGGACGAGAAAACTGTTCTGAGTTACCGCGAACTTCCTACAAGAAAAAAGACCCAAATGAAAAAGAACTGTTAGTGTTATCTTGCTCCGCTGTATCTAGCTGATTAAAAAGAATCCACACCACAGGGCTAGTCTAATTCTAATCACCAAAAATACATTTAAGTTTACCGGGAATAATCAAGATAGAAGGTCCAGGTTTGTTAAATGACCCATTAACTGTCAAATAAATGCAAATCTATAGAGCGGATTTCACATGACTGTCAAGACTTGTTATGTAATTGCGATTGCTTTGCGTTCTCATTGGCTACTCGTTTTTCTCAGCCAATCATATTCTGTAGTAAATACAATTGTGTAATTACTTAGTAATTGGTTCGGCTTGCGATTGGCTGAGAAAAAAGCCTTTTAGGAGCAAGTCGTGATTTCTCTCTATTCTGATTGGCTAGTGATTGTTCAATTGCAATTGTTTTCACGACAGTCATGTGAAAACCGCTCTAGTGTTCCTTATCTATTATCAAGATGGAATTAGATTGCGATTTGAATTATTTGCTTGTCAGGCAAGCGTGCGAGTGCCCCTTTAAAAGCAATGCTACTGACATCATTTCCTACAACTGTGTTTTGGCTTCCGTCAATGATTAAGCAATAAAAGTACTTTCCGCGTGCTCTCTGCTTTCTTACAAACACGAGGGGGATGTTGGGAGAACTGATCAAAACTTGAAAGACACGAGCCAAAGGCGAGTGTCTTTCAAGTTTTATCAGTTCGACCAACATTCCCCGAGTGTTTGTAAGAAACCAGAGAGCACGCAGAAAGTATTTTTATTGCTTTTAGAAAATAACATACACACGCGCGACAGCGTTGCGTGACAATCGTGTTTTCAGGTCTCTTACAAACACGCTTTTTAACCAATCAGAATGCGCACATTCACAATACAACAAAGGTGTTATTTTCTAAAACCTTTTAAGACAGGCCCGAGGATTTTTTTAAGTTTCGTTTATATTTTACATTTTGTTTTTAAAGCCTTGCTAAGCTCTGCATCATCACCCAGAGGTGATCACTCGTTTGACCGCAGTTTGTTGGGCGTAGAGTTCGCAGAAATATGAAAATTGCAGTAACATGCGCGCTGCCTTAGAATTCCTGAGCATTTCTGTTATTTTCCATACTTTGCCGTTGTGACATAATGCCGTTATGTAGCCAGTGCAAACCAGCATACTAGTGCTAAAGGAAAGATAGCACTGCTATGTTTTCTTCAAGGGGCACCCACCCAAAATCATTTTCGATAAAATCTCTTTTCGGATGGCGCTACGATATAATTCTCAGAATTTCAAGCTTCGTATGTAGATTATATCGAATTTCACTAAAGATGAAGGTTTACTAGTTAAAATAGCCAATTTAAAGTCATTATTGTATACTCAGCAACGACTTATTATGGCATTTTTAGCTTTTATAAACCATTGTCTCGCTGGGTGCCTCTGTTTCTTTGTATCAGAATATCACCAGTACCAAGAGTCCTAGAAGTAATGGACTCGACGTGAACACGCACGAGCAAATCCCGATCTCTACTTCACCTAGCATCAAATTTCCCTTTTCCTTGATATACGATGTGTTACTACGTGTCCAAAATAGATCTCTGCGCTTTGGATCCGGGCACACATCAAGCCCTTGTTGATCAAATGCGTTTAATTAGCAAAGAAGAACGTCTTATCTGAACTGTTGGCAAAAATTGACCGTATTCGTTGTGACGGTTCCTGTAGGCGAAAAGCAATAGGAATACGTTGACCAGCAGCAGTTCACTTACTAGTCTCTCCTCGCAGCCGCCCGGGAGAGCGTAGCGTGACACCGGTGCGGGTGGCTGCGAGGGGACTATTCACTGGATGAATGCAATTTATAAACACGGGTATAGAACATATAGAACATGTTAAAATAATTACGTACTCTTGACTAGCATGCAACGTTATGACTACTGTTTAGTAAACCGATCACGTTCTTGAAAGTTCTTTCTCAGTCATTACATGTTGAGGACAAATATATTATTTACCGAAACAACTATTTCGAGTAGTTGTGTTTAATAGTTTAAGATCATACTTACAATTGCCCATATCAAGAATCCTGCCAAAATCGCCAACAGAACACAAACCAATAAAAACGGTGCTGACTTCATGAACAAGTCTACAGGCTTCAGCTTGTCCGTCCAACTCCCTGCAACGTTGAACCTGATAATGGCCGGCCCGGGGGAGACCACGAGTCGCAGAAAAGGTCTTTGGTATTGCTTGATTGCATCTTTAACAGCTAAGACAGGCAAATAAACCTTTGGTGAATCCGTGGAACGGGTCTTGCGGATTGTGATCTCCAGATCAGACGAAGACGAAACATTGACTCGAGTGAAAGTTATGTTAACATCTTCACATCCACATAGCTTTCTAGCTTTACCAAAATACTTTGTAAGGCTTCCACCAGGAGAGCCATTCGAATCGGTGTAATAAATATACGGATAAAACGTAATCCAGTTTATAGATACAACTCTTGATGTGGGACAAATACTGTTGTTGTTTGCCAATATATTCTTGAACAATATGACAGACAACAAAACATGACTGCAGTACCTCGGAAACATGTTTTAAGTTAACTGCCTCTGATTAATAATATAATGAGCACGGACGTGTGCTTCCGAATAGTATTATTCTTGCATTACGTTAATATTTATATCTTATATTGACATATACACGAGCCAGGTGTCAAGCAAGCTGTATTTAGTGAATGATACTTGCTAAGGCGCCAAAGTGTTTATAAAGTCTACATTGTTGGGAAAAGTATTTTGCTCTTCGCACTCAGGATAATGCATGGCACGCTGTCATATTTATCCCGCAGTACAGATCTGTCACAACTAATAATAATAATCTTCTTTATTTGCATCTCTCTATATACAAACTTGCTTATGCGTGTCATGAGCTTGCTTATGCGTGCCATGAGCTTTAAAAGCTATGAGCACTCCCCTTTGGGGTATGCACAGCCCTACACACATTACAAATAATTTAATAAACATAGATGCTTCATGATGCGTTATGATTTTATATACAATAGTTTATGGTGCAATTTTTTGGTATATTTACTCTTGTAAAGAAAGCTTTCCACGGGAGGTATGGTTTCATTGAGATTACAGATTAAGGAATGGGACAAACCTTAAGATGCTATGAACACGGTCCGCGGGGAGGGGCAGGCTGGTGTGTTCCCCTTCCCGCGCATTTTGAAAAACGCACATTCTAGTATTGCGATCCCTTACTTTTGTGATAAATGAATATTTTTTTCCTATCCCCAGTCCAAGCTTTGCTTCATGGGCCAAGAAAACAATGGAGGAAGAAGGCGGATTTTTTTTTATTTAGGCCCACTTTTTAAGCAAGCTGTTGAGAAAAAAGGAAAGAAATACTTTCATATGTATCGTGATTCACCCTGCCAACCCATGGTTGTGAGCCGTCAATGTTTTGTGGTATTAACGGCTCGACTTTTTTCGCACGAATTTGTGTTACTTTCATTTCATTGTCAATAGTTAGAAATAACGTTTTGCTATATTTTTAGCAGTATCTAACGGCAGAAACAGATTTTTTCGCCAAAAAAGATGGAAAGATGTGAACAGAAAAGTGCTCGAGCTCGTGCGAAAAGCCGTTGGCGCGACTCCGCCTACGGAAAATATTTTCCTCCAACTCGCCGTCAATGTTTTCTGGTATTGCCGTCTCAAAATCGTAATTAGTTTATAGTATCCACGGATCTTATCCATGAGCTACGAGCGATTTCGTAGGTCAACTTGCTCCTCATAGAACGCGAATATATGAATCATAATGAATATTATACTAGCTACCCGCCATCTTAAAGTGGGCGTAGAAAATAGAGTCGCTCGGCGCGGTAGAACAGTGTATTGAGCCCGCAAATTATAGTAGAAACATGAATTTCTAATAAGATTAAGGATACAGCACAGGCTGAACCAACATTTAATTTTCTATGTTTTTGTATGTATTTCGAGGGAAAATATCTACGGCGCCCGTGTATACATTTTTATAGCACACCACAGAAAGTACAGCCAATCAGAATGCAGGAATGACGTTGTATATTCGGTGGTAGCCCACTCAACCTACCCAACGTGCACTGACGTAAAACGTTGCCTTTTCATTTCTGTAGCGTGATATAAAATAGTTTGAATTGTCGTGATATACTACAGAATAGTCGACTTGTCACTTGCATTTTCTGGTACACACACGCAGCCTTAAGGCGAGTGTGACATGCCAAGAAAATATAACAGATGACCCATGTGATATTCTGCAGTATGCGAGGTACAACTAGTAGGTATTTTGGCGAAGGCGTAATGTATTTAAAGAAAAGGTTTCAAATTTACACAAGTTTTGCGTATTGGGGGCTCGTTTTTTTTAAAACATCTTAACATCATTTCAGGCTCAAATTACTAAAACATTGGAATTTCCCAGCCTTGAACAAAAATTGTTCTTATAAAAAAGTGTCTGCGATGAAATTCAGGATGCGTTCACCATTATTCGAAAAATTATATAGATACACTAGTGAATGCTATGAATTGTTATTCATAAAAATGGTGACAATATGTCAAGTTCGTATATAAATTATTAATAAAATCCTGCGTTTGTAGCAAGTTACTAACTGGCTTGAACAAGTCGGAGAGCTCATTTTAAACGCTGATAACAGTGATAACAATAAAAATGTTAAAAGAATCTACTAGAATTTACCCATCAAACAAAAGCGAGCGATAAAATATTGATATTAATATTAAGCTCCATCAACTTATGGCTCTACGTTACGAGTGTCCCATTGACATTAATGGAAGGTGACGTAAACACGACACACGAATTGCTAACGTTCAAGGGCACCCAACGGCAATTTTTGGTCAAATATGCTCGAGGCCCTCTCTTCAGCTTGAACTTTCGCAACTTTTGTTCTTGATATATTTTTTTGACTACTGTGTCTCCTAGTATTTTCGAACTGCACAAAAACGTGAAATTCGAGGAATTTGTGGGAAAATCTCGTGATATTCCCACAAATAGGTCGCTTATCATTTTAAGATGTCAATTTCTGATTAGTAGTATCGGGAAACCTTATTTTGATTCATAGAATTTTGGAATCCCTAGACTCTGAGCTAGCACACCCGAACAGATGAATAAAGTTTAGGGAGTAAAAATATACCCTTGTCCGTCGTTTTAATGATCAGATACACCTATTAATGCTATTTCAAATGGTTTTACGACAATTTCTCGATTTTTCTTTGGGTGCCCCGGAGCGCTTCGGAAGTTTGAGTCCTGGACTGTAGGCAGCATTGTAGTTTCTTTTCTCTTTGGGAAACACTAGGTTTCTATACCGTTCCGTTGGACCTTTGCCAAAGAACAGGCGACCACAAAAATTACGCATAAACAGGTTATGACGCGCGCCTAGGAAGAAATGGCTCTTCAGAGTCGCATCGAAGGTCAGCTTTTCTATATGTTATGAGGTTATTTAAGCGATAACATTGCATGAAGTATTTCGCTGTCCTCGCGAACATTTTTTATTGTATCGAATCCATCGTGCATGGCAATGCTGAAAACGATATTTGGTGTTTTTCAAACACTCTCCTCAAGTGGCGAACCACAGACACTTTCTAAAAGTGTGCAGATAACTAATCCCCTGAGGGAAGCATTGCTCTTTTAAAATATTCTAGACAGCTGTTGCCAATGAGCCGACAGAAGTTTTCCTTGACTGAAAAAAGTGATCATTTATTGCAAAAATATTTCTCGATGCATTAGCTATTAAAAATTTTAGAACATCTGCCATGCATATAATAAAGTACGAGAATAATAATAAAATCTTCCAGGATGTGTTCCTCTACTGGGCGATCTAAGTAGAAGACATTGTCCTCGTACAGTCCTTAACCCATTTCCTAATCATCACTTTCTTCTGCACCTTATTCTCATTCAGTTTCAAGTCAAGTTTTCTTCGATTTGTCTGATGTTCGATTTTCTGATTGATCTTTCTGCACCTCGCTGCTACCTCCCCCTGACCTTTCAAATTGACAGTCTTCGCCCGAGGGGAGTTCTCCATGAAGCTAACAAACATTCGCTTGTCTGCATAGTACTTATCATGTCCACAGTTAGGCAGGCTTGCCTTTAGATGTTCCTGAGTTACTACTGGTAGACTTGTAGTTGAGAGCTTAAATGGAGAGTTGCGCCCATTAGAATTGCCAGCAAACATACTATGACGCCTCGGGCTTAGCCTTGTTGGAGTGACACAACTATCCCTGGCGCTGACACACTCTTCGGGTTCAGGAGATAACGCGACGTCGAGCTGAGTAACAACACGAGCTGCCAGGTACTCGCTGGAAGCGACATTTATCGCTAGCTGAGCAGAAGGCGAAGGGCACTCCGATCTACCGAGTCCTGACGGTGCCCCTTGAGATACAGACAGGCCTTGTAGATCAGGAACTTCCAATAAATGAGATTTTGCCGATTTGTGCTTTGCATGCTCATATTTGACAAGGTCTTTAAGTGAAGTTAAGTTTAATTCCTCATCCGATGACTCTGAAAGTGACCCTTGCGCTTTATGGGGCTGAGAAGTAGCAACTCCTGGAAAGTTATCAGGAAGTTGTGCTTTACAAGTCCTTACTCTCGGAGAAAGAGGTCTTAGTCTCAGTGATGGGCTCATGTAGTTTCGTAAAAAAGTATTAGAATCATTAGGAGTTTTCTCATTCGTGTTTATTCTCGGTTTTAGTGATATCCCATCGCTGACACCATCGCGTGAAATTTCTACAGGAAAGTCTTTGGTCATTTGGAACATCTTACCGAGCTCCCAGTCAGGCTTCTTCATGCTAATTACATTCTCCTGGCTTTGTTTTGACTCATCATCATGATATATTTTGTTTTCAGCAGGCATATTTTCAAATTCGCCATTCTGATGAGCTCTTGAAGTGGTTTTTAACGGTTTGTTTTCGGAAAAAACGCTTTCAATTGCGATTGCCTCAGAGGTTGAATAAGGACCAATAATATCACAATCGCTATTATCCTCTTTATCCGATGTTTTGCTTTCATCTTTAACATCTTCGAAGATTTCTGCATATCCCTCTGAGTCAAGATCTAATTCGTAATTTTGCCCAATTTTCTCAAGTCCCAGCATTTCCTCCTCTATCGTCGAACTACGGAACTGCTGATTAGAAGCAATTTCTTCATTTTCTATTCCTTGATCTTTATCAAGACTGTCTGTTGTGGTTATCCAATTATTTTTCACTGGAGAACTTTTTCTTTTCCTTTTCGATAGACAACCCCTTTTCTTCGATTTCACACTTGCGGGCTTATCGTCTTCGGATTTCGCCCAAAACTGATAGTGACCGTGGGGAAGTACCCTCTCCGAAGAGGAAAACTCATATTTAACGTCTTGCTGTCTAAATCCGTTTCCATGAGAAATGTGTTGTTGTTTAACCGGTGCCCGAGCCGATGTGTGGCGTTTTACTGAAGCTTTTCTTGAACTCGGAGGCAGTTTTTTTGTTGGTGTCTGTCCAAGAGATGGCACTTGTACGTCTTTTGTGCTTTTTGACATCGTACAAAATGTAGTCAATATTTTAAGATAACATTCCACCTAAAACAATTCAAACATAATCATCTTAAAGTGATTTGTTTGATGTATATTCCTCAATCGGCCGATTGCATCTTGAAGCTCGCGGATTATCGGGGGTCATTCCCTAGATATAATCGCGAATGGGCGCTCATAATCACTATGAAGACTGAAGTGCTGTTAATATGTAAAGTGAGAAGCACTCAGGTTAGAAACATAACCAGCATGGGACTGAAGACGGTGAGATGCTGTGGATTTCATACTCTGAGAGTCAATGTTCGGTTCATTATTCTCGCTACAGAACAGGTGCTAACATTCAAATGGCTTCCTTGGCAACTAGCCAATCGTGAGCCAAGTTTATCATTCATTCATTTGCGAGTTTTCAATGATATAATTTTGAACTCATCAATGAGTTGACGATTTCCTTATTTTCATTTATTGTTTGCTGTTTAGCAAGTTATAGTGCGTATTTTTAAATCTGTATCGTGCAGGCTCTACAAGCAAGGTTCTGGATTATAAACAAGCAGAATAGAACAACTGAATGTTTTTTATGAAAATGACTTCACGCACAAAGCGAAATGAAATATGGGCTATTCGAGATAAAAAGCCTTTATAATTCACTACGGGGGTTTTAAGCTATTAGCATCTTGCCAAGTTAGTAGATCTTAGCAACTCCCTCCCACTAGTATCAATTTCAAGTGTCTAGATGTTTCGCATCCGATTTCAAGTACCATAGCAATGACTCACTAAATCATTCGCGCTGCGCTAATTCAAAGTACTGATATAGTAGTTTTGAGGTTTTCTGTTCCGCCATAAAATTATCGGATCAATTCAACTGCAGTAGGAGACATAGCCAGGGCGAAGCTAAGGTGGGCAACGTAAAAGTAACAGTGCCTAAAAACCTGCGCTATTCTAGGGAACCTGTACTAACTAATACCAAATTTTGCACATAGCAGTTTTATATATGTAATGTATATAGTTATAAATACAATCGGTACAAATTAAAGGTTCTTGTTGAAAACGAGCAGCTCCAAACACCGAGTTTTGCTGTAAACCAATGATTAAAAGGTTTTCTGCTTCAGTTATATGGAGACGGATATTACGAGTTTAAAAATACTAAAGTTGCTCAACGAATTTGGTTTAGCTATGTGAAAATAGTTCAAGTTGTTTATTACCTTTAATCTCTGAAAATACTCATAGACCGCACCATGAGATGGAACGTGTGAGACCATATCGATAAAGTTATTTCAAAAAACGTTGTTGGAAGCCGTACATGCCCAGACGGCAAACGGTCGGAATTCCCATGGATAGCCATGGGAAATCCGAACACTTCATTCTCCTACCATGGGAAATTCAGCTTTTCCCATGGATGGGTTTCTGCAGAAATTCCCTCTACGTGCTCTGTTCCGTGCGTAGAATAATATCATGAAAGGCTGATATTACGCAAAAAATCTTAACAGGACAGTGGCATGATAGAATACAACTGAAATTCAATCAGCAACCTTAGAATGCTGTTTCGACCTTGATATGTCTCATCAGCCACCGTCCTGTTAACATTTTTGTCAATGAATGTTGTCAATCATCCAGAACTGATTAATGAAGCAAAATATTCAATCTAATACTGGAATTTAGTTATTACTTTAAATAGACGTTTCCATCGAAACCATCGATCTTCTTCAGTGACTTAGTCACGTGACGGCCCTCTTCTTATTTAGGGAAAAGGTGGTAGACCCGACCCTAAATAAGAAGGGGGCTCCGGTTCTTATTTGATAAATGTTGACTAATATTTTTGTTTTTTAAATTTTGTTATTTTATTTTGTTTAATATGAAATCGTGAAGCTTATTCGTCAAGACAACAAAATAGCTATAAAGTTTTGCTGTCTGCCCTCTTTTGTTGTAGAACAAACCGGGCCGACACCTCACCGTAACATCCGATTCGCCAATCACTGAGCAGGATTGCCCTCATAGCTGTTTCTCCTTCTCACATGGAACCTCCTTGATATTCGTGAGGCTTTGCATTTTCGTAGTTCTGATATTATAACGTTACTGAGAACAAACCAAAGTTTGTTAAAGCTTTAAGGATCTTTTTAAAACTACTGATTTCTGTTAGTTGGTTTTCTTCTTTATTTCAATTTTGTGTGTATTTATGTGCGTTATATATTCTGCTAGTTTTCTATGTTTAACACTTATTATTTAATGTATAATTGTATGTATAGTTTTGTATTTATATTGGCCAAATTAATAAACTGAAACTAAAACTGAAACTGAAAGTGTTTTTATCTATACTTCAGGAAAATTGCATCGTTGCACGAAGTTTTGTACTGGATTAACACGAGAATTTGGTCCTTTTTAGTTTTTCCCATGACAGGGCGCACCGCGGGTAATATAAATTTAGGTACAGCCTAAAAGCGGAGCTATCAGTGAGTTTTACCTTTATTATTAAAGTGCCACTCAAGGCAGAAGTCAACTACATTTCATAAAAAAGATCCATTATCCAAGGGAACAGTAGCGAAACAAAAATGTGCTATACGCGCGCCATTAATATTTTATTGATTTTTGAATACTTTCGATTGGCGTTTTTTTTTTCGTTCAACTATGCGCGATGCATCTTGGGGGAGAAGCTCTTCAGAACAATGGTTTCTATGACGCATGAAGAAGACATAGAAAGTAGAACAACAACAGGTCTTGTTCTTCTTTCTTTGACTTCTTCATGCGTCACAGGAACCATTGTTCACCCCACAGGATGCAGAAACGCGTAGTTGAACGAAAAAAAAATCGCCAATCGGAAATATTCAAAAATCAAGAAAATATTAACGGCGCGCGGTAAACACATTTTTCTTTCGTTACTGTTCCTTTGGATAATGGATCTTTTTGATGAAACGTAGTTGATTTCTGTCTTGAGTGGTACTTTAAAGCTTGGCGTCATCGTTGACGTCTATGACGTCACATCGCGCGACCATTTTGTTGCGTTTCTCTATCACGCAGACAATTATGCTCTAGTTTGGTTTATTAGAGTCTTCCCTTCATGAGATATAAATTTAACGTCATCGATGGCGCCACATGACGTGATAACGTAGCCCCCCCCCCCCCCCTTGTAGCATAGACTGATCCCAAGTATGGTCTTAGCATTTTCCCCACCTTTATCATTTTCCTACTTGAACTAAAAAGTGGTGGGTTGCCTGTGCGACGACGGAACCACCGGTAACTAACCCTGAAGGCCAAATCAAGGTCGATGCATTTACACTTTTGTGTTGTTTTCTTTTCTCCTTCATGTAGCTCCGGGTGATGGTGCAACCTTTTCTGTAAAATAGGTGTCCCAACCGGGATGTTTTGTACTATTGGACGCCAATGAAAGCAACCGCTTTGGTAAGCAGCCAAGGGCGTTAGGACTATACGTGCATTGAAAATCTGTGGCATGGTGTTTGAATAACGACAGTCAAATTAAAGTCGAAAGTCGGAGCAGGCAAATATGCAGACTCTTCACGGCAGCATCTTCTTACTTTTCTAGCCAAAATATTTTGTGAACTTGACAGATACATTCGCGCATATCGTTCCGCTGTTGTCGTTCTCATTGCCAACCACGAAATCCTCACCAAACCACAGCCGGTATTCTTCCTGAGACTTCCCCGGCGAACCAGCCACAGTTATACCTCGACATGGTAAAACCTTGAGCTCCTCGCCAGGCAAAAACTTCAGGAACACTTCCTCGTCGTTGGAATGGAAAGCGGGGTTGCCAGGATACTTGTAATAGGTTTGTCCTTGAAGGTTAGCGTCTGTCGGGAAAACTCTCCTGTTTGAAGTGTCGCTGATGACAACAAAGACACGGCCCTGTGGATCTATATTCCCCCACTTCCCTTGAGGGGTATCTGTTCTAAAGGCCACATACCCTTCCACGTACGTCAGTTTGATTACCGCCACTTTAGCATTAAAGCTGGATGGCATCTTGAAGACACCATAGCTGTCATCGCGAGCTCCGTAACAAACTGGTTGATCATTCAGCTGCACCCACTCTGGAGGGGAGAGAGGATCCTGTTAGACATAAAGGGACCCGGCCACCTAGTCCTTGGCGTTGTATGGGTTAGGCTTTTACACAAGTTGCTCGGATTTTTGTCAAAAGTTGCTCCAAAAATCTTCAAAAGTTGCTCAAAAGTTGCTCATTTTTTTCAAAAAGTTGCTCAAAAGTTGCTCTTTTGAGAAAAAGTTGCTCAAAAGTTGCTCATTTCGTAAGTCTTAAGAATTAGTTTTACGTCTTATTATAAGTATAAACTGTTGTATAAACTGTACATACAGTACAAATAATCTGTAACATCTGATTTTAAATACATTGATATAACAAACGTTGGCCGCCATTTTGAAAACGCATGGCTACCGCTGACCGATAAAAAAAATCACACAGGTATCCCAAAAATCATTTACAGGTGTCTATATAAAGTGTTGTCAAAAGCAAATCTAGGCACTCGGCAGTTAGAACCATATGATTTTCGGCAAAGGAAAATACAAAACTGCCGTTTTGTCACTTTAAAAACGACATAAATTGCTAAAATAGATATAAGTTGCTCGAATTAGAGGAAGTTGCCCCAAAGTTGCTCAAATCCAAAAGTTGCCAAAAAGTTGCTCGAAAAGGCAAAAGTTGCCAAAAAGTTGCCGAGCAACTTGTGTAAAAGCCTAGTATGGGTGGGCTTCCTGTGCTCGGAGATGGACCGTGAGGATGCGCGAGCACTGGGCCGAGCTCACCCGCAGAACGCCTAGTGAAATTCCTAGGCGAAACCTACCCCGCCTCAAATCCACTTTGAAATTAAAGAGCCTGCAGCCACTCCTCTGTTATTGTTTTTGTTCGCAATTAGAAGACGAATTACGTGTAGAAACCTCTAAATCAACATCTAAAAACAAAGTTTCAGATTTGATTTACCAAATTCAATCGAGAAAATAACTCTACATGCTCTAAATCAGCCGATGGAAATGGATGCTTTCTCCGACTTGGTATGTTGCTATGCTGTCAAAATGGCGGCTGACACAGGCTCTTTAACATAGCTAAGCGAACCAAGTTCATCCTTAAAAACAAAACAATCAAACCTTAAATGTATTCCATTCGTCGTTGTTTGCTATTTGTGAAAGGTTTTGGCGTGGCATCCGCCATCTTGGATTTGGCGAATTTCACTAGGCGTTCGGGGAGAGGGTCTCCTGTGACGTCACGTCACACATGTCTTACCAACCACAGGAAGCCCACCCAGAACGCCAGGGACCAGGCTTGGACCCGGCCACATTCCACAGTCTCTCGCTATCGCCTTTACAAGTGCGAAAGAATAAAAACTTGAATGGTTGATTAACAGCTTATAATTTTCATTTACACGATATTTCGGTCAGCCAGTACCGACCTTCTTCAGGTAAATAAAGAAGGTCGGAACTGACTGACCGAAATATCGTGTAAATGAAAATTATGGCTGTTAATCAACCATTCAAGTTTTTATTCTTTCTTACATTATCAGGAGAATCAGATAATGTTTAATCAGGACATCAATGTTTCCATAACACAAGCATTAAGAAAGCGTCATTTCGTTGCCATGGTAACAAATTATGACGTCATCAAATGTTCATGTCAGACATACTAAGCTTAGGTGGGGAACAAAATCCCTTAATTTGCATAAAATTGACACTTTGTAAATAAATGGAAATGGACAAATACTTGTCAAAATGGCTATGCGTCCTCATTCGTTGAGTGTTTCGAAAATTTACAGTTTTCTAGAGAATCCAAGATGACGACTTTTTTGAGTGTCTCCATAGACCCCCAGCAGCGACATATCTCATAATATGTACTTCATATTGCAGAACTAGCGTTGGTTGCTTCCTGTTAAACGACAATAACCTCCCGCTCCCCCCTTTCCTTGTTCTACGGCTAGGATATTAGTCTTAGGCCAGTTTTAGACGTCGAACCTCATTCTTGTCGCACTAAATGTCAATTTCCCTTGTTTAGTTAGTTAGAGCTATTGTCTTGAGCTCATTTCCATTAGGAACAGCACTATCTGCCGTGCCAACGCCGCGCTAAATTACGATTTTGAATCCTTCCAGCGCTTATAAAATCAGGGCTGGGACAGTCCAATATTAACCTCATAAAATCACTGGTATCGAAATTACTTGTTTTTACTGGCTAATATACCAAGTCAATTTAGCGCGACAGAATAGTCCAGTTTCGAATTCTCTAATCTACCGCTGAATAGGCATCGTAGGCGCATAAGTACAGTGGGAGCCTCAGTTTGAAGTAAAAAAAAGTTGTGAATACCAACGAGAAACTGATGAAGCTTGAATGGAGACAATAGACAAAACTTTTTGGACTCGTTGGTATTTGCAACTTTCGGGTTCAAATTGAGGCTCCCACTGCTCCGTTGATGCCTATTTAGCGGTAGATTAGAGAATTCGAAACTGGATTATTAAGTTCGACGCTTAAACGGGCCTTACTCACTCAAGGTAAACCAGTGCGTGTAAATCAATCCCTGAAATACTCACCGTCTTTGGGTTCTCCCAAGATCGGCAGACGACAGATACACTCAAATGGGCCACCTGTGTTGGCAGTGGAACGAGGAACACATCGCGTGAGGGGTGGGGAAGACTCACATGGGTGGCTATCACATGCGGTCTGTAAACAAAAACTAGCAATAATTATCATCTTCGGCACCACAGTATGCGTTGCTAGGCGACGACGCACTCCCCTCTCCCTCCCCAGGGGGATTTTAGCCTCTTTCGAAGCCTATCGCTATTGAAAGGTTTGAAATTTAATTCCTTTGTGGCGTCTAAAATGGAAAAATAAATTTTGTGAACGGTTTGCACTTTCCCACTGGCAGAGGCAACTTGGGATGAGGCGGAAGAAAACGAAGAATCTTAAATTTCGTTCTCTCTACTCTCGATCCATCTCAAAATCTTTTTTTTAACGCCCTACTTCGGGTCCCGAGCCTCGATCAACGTGCTTTTGAAAAAGGGTGTTTACCTTGGGACTTAAGTGAACAAAGTCTTGATCTTCTTCCTTTGGCTCATTATCGGGCCAATAATCCAATGTGTATTTGTCATAGTCCAATAATTCACATCTCTGATAGTTATCCGATCCTGTCCGATTACCGTAATTTAGAGAAACGCATCTGTTGTCTTCAAAACAGCTCATTACGCAGTCAATAGCTTCATCTTCAGTGGTGTTTTGAAATGCAGGCTTTGGGCTTCGAACCCGACCGGGAACACTTAAAATGTCACCGTAGGTTTCACCAGCGTATGGGCGTCGATAGATTTGGAATACTCCAGGCTTTAACAGGCCGGACAGGAGTGCAAAACTGCAGATGATATGCATTTGGCTGTGAACCATGAACTATGCTGTCCCTCCTTAATTAACAATATCTTGACAACAAATTAATTACTCGCTAATATAAACGAAATTACAGATGAAAGAAAGTTTTTCAGATGAATGTACCGTGCGCGTTAGTAAATACGTAAGCGGGAGTAATTACGAAATATGATGGCATAAAGCTAGTTTGTTTCAAAATCCTTGCATTTGGGTTGTTTTAACGCGTGTTTTTAAATCAACATTCACGAACATTTTGTCACCGGTTAATATTGGAATCTCTCTTTTTATAATACGGTTGCAATTAATTCTTCATTTAAGAGCTATTAACATATTTGTGAAGACATTACATCAAGTTATCCTACGTGAAGTGTTCTCCGAACATACAAGCTTAATGAAAGTTATAGAAATTTATGTTTGTTTAATCATATAAAACAGCTGAAAAAATTAAACTTTAAAAAACGCTCAGCGAGCTTCAGCGTTGACCTCGCTTTGGTTTCAGGTTTTTGCCGTTGTAGGTATTACAAAAAAACGCTGTGGGGGGTTAATTTAAGGGAGTGCAAGGGCGCGCAGCTGAATTCGGACAGTTCTAGGGATTTGCAAACAATTTTCGAAATGACTGATTGAGTTTAACTATAATGCGAGAACTATACAATCGATTCGGTGGGGAAACGTAATATACTTCAACGGGTCAAACGTTTTTTTTAACGTGAGGCCACGCATCATCATTTTCGTTATTGATTTTTGATAAAGGATTACAGTTTTAACTTAGTTGGGCGTAATCTCACGCATACGTGCGCATAGAAGCTATTTATCCCCTACTGAGTGACTGATGCAAAAGGAGTGAGCCTATATAGATTAATTTGGCTACACTATGATAATCGAAAAGTGAAGAACACATAATAGTAAAGTAAGTAAAGTAAAGTAGGTGCTTATATAGCGCTTATCCTCAAAGCTCTAAGCGCTTTACATTTGATAACTCATCCTATTGAAACCAGTTTTAGGCCCCGATTACATGGAGCGGGCTGGCTCGGATGGGCGGGCTGAAAACACAATCTCAGCCCGGTATTATATGAGCCGAGCTGGCCCGCTATGGTGAATCGTGGTTCGTTGGTGATAGTTACAAAATGGCGGACGCGCGAAACATTCGCAAGGCACTTATTGCTCTTCTACTACGGCAACTTGCGATGTAGCGTATTCTCTTCCAACTTCATGGTATATAGGTGCTCTGGATAATGTATAAGAAGTGTAATTCTGACTCTTCCAAGCGAGACCGTGCCAGCCCGGTTGAGCGATTACATGAGAATTTTTCAGCTCGCTTTGCCGGGATCCCGGAGGGTGACTACCGAGATCTCGGCAAACCGGGCTGAAAATTTCCCATATAATCACGAGTCAATTTTTTACAGAGTTTCTGCAGACAGCCAAGATCTCGGTAGAAAAACTCAGCCCGTTTATCCGGGCCAGCCCGCTCCATGTAATCGGGGCCGTATGGTGAGTTCTGTGACAAAGAGGTCCTCGTGGTTATTTAACGTTTAACATATTTAGTTTTGTAAAAAAAAAAGAAACGGAAAAGGCCGGGAAAAGCTAAACTGCTCGTAATATTCGAGTTTAAAAAGCTGTCACTCACGCGCGCACGTGCAGAGGATTCTGCAGTGTTTAACGAATGATTGCAAGATCTCGGTAGAAAAACTCAGCCCGTCCATCCGGGCCAGCCCGCTCCATGTAATCGAGGCCGTATGGTGAGTTCTGTGACAAAGAGGTCCTCGTGGTTATTTAACGTCCAACATATTTAGTTTTGTAAAAAAAAGAAACGGAAAAGGCCGGGAAAAGCTAAACTGCTCGTAATATTCGAGTTTAAAAAGCTGTCACTCACGCGCGCACGTGCAGAGGATTCTGCAGTGTTTAACGAATGATTGCAAGATCTCGGTAGAAAAACTCAGCCCGTCCATCCGGGCCAGCCCGCTCCATGTAATCGAGGCCGTATGGTGAGTTCTGTGACAAAGAGGTCCTCGTGGTTATTTAACGTCCAACATATTTAGTTTTGTAAAAAAAAAGAAACGGAAAAGGCCGGGAAAAGCTAAACTGCTCGTAATATTCGAGTTTAAAAAGCTGTCACTCACGCGCGCACGTGCAGAGGATTCTGCAGTGTTTAACGAATGATTGCAAGATTGTCGAAGAATTGAAAGATATCCTGGGGGGGGGGGGGACATCTTCAGTTGCAACTATAACTAGCCTGTTACGAAAACAGTCAAGACTCACATGGAATGGCTGCAAAAACACATTATTCGGAAAATGAGCACCGGCCCTCAAAATCTATTCCCTCGACCCGTGAAAAACACGATCTCGTTCCGGAACTAATGCTGCTGCCAATGAGAAGGCGCTAAATTCGTCATGCAATGATAGGAGGCCCTGGAGCTGCACCTTTGGGACTGACGTTTTTGATTGATAGAACAGAGAATCCTTGTGCGTTTGTCCAAAAAGCGGCCCAAATTCTACTCAAAAGTCGATTAAGTGCTCAAGAGTGCTAGAAGTGTAAAATAGTGCTCCAAATTCGAAAAAGTGCCGAAAAAGTGCCCAGCGCAATCGGAACAGGCCTACTCACGGCTAGTTCAACCAAAACACAACCTAAAATTGAATCGCCTTATTTGCTGAGAAGACGGCAAAATGTCACTTACTTTTTATGCGAGAGCATTCTCGTTTACCCATAGCTACCCGTCTCGTCTGCTCGCGCGGGAGGCTCTAGGAATATTCATTTGAGGACCTTTGCTGATTGCCTGATTTTCGAACGTTGGGGCATGCGCAGAAAGTTGTTTCTCTCAGCGGCTCTGTATCAAATCTCGCGCATGCGCCAATGGCTGTCACCAGAGTCTCTCCCCATTCTCTTACCCAGAGCTCCCCGGCTCGTCTCCTCGCGGGGGAGGCTCTGGTGACAGCCACTGACGCATGCGCAAGATTTAATACAGAGCCGCTGAGAGAAAGACCCTTCAGCGCATGCTGCAACGCTGAAAATCAGCCAATCAGCAACAGCCCTCAAATGGATGTCCCCAGAGCCTCCCCTGCGAGCAGACGAGCCAGGGAGCACTGGGTTCAAGTGCGAGTGTGATAAAAGGCTCTTCGCACAAAATACTTATTATGATAATATATGCTAAAAACGTTGCAGTCTGAACTTCAATTTCAACGCAGTTTTCTAAAGATGTCAAAATCGAATAGAACCCTCTCATTTGAAAACGGCGCGACAGAATTTTCCTTTTTTGTTACAAATTCAATATACATACTGTCACACGCTGAAAAATGTACAAAGAACCCTTAAGTCTCCTCCACATAAAAGAATATGCGAATGCTGTATAGGGCGATTTACTTTTCGGGTGTGATTTCCAGTGAATTAGCAATGGGCCACCTTAAGAAAGAAAATCATCTGAAATTATATGTCGATTTAATGACTAGCTGATATAAACTGCTGATGTCTAGACACTGAAAAAGAGCTGCTTAGACAAACCGATTCGAAGCTCTCCTTTGTAATGAAACCAGAATTAATGTAATTTAGAACTTTACAGTAATCGGCGCCTTACGTGGCTCAATATCTACCAAACTCTTCAAACGATTCGCTGAATCCATTTCTCGTTCGGTGTCTTAAAAAGTGCCAAGACAAAAAGGTGTATTTTCTTTTTTAAATCTTCTTCATAAGACCTCGCGGAACATGCCAATTAGATTGTCATCTATCGTTTGAAGAGTTGAAGTACAAACCAGACAAACTGAGTACAAACTGTATGAATAAGGGATTAAAAACAAATTAACCTAACTCGGATCTGGCACCCCTCAAGGCCCTAAGGTTTTTTTCAGAGTACAAGCAAAGAATGAATCTGAATGAGTGATTATTTAATTTAAATTCAGTCTGGCGATCTACTCTAGCTAGATTGTTTCACCTGTCAAACATTGGCACTAACAGTCCGTATACAAGTGCAACGTTCATGACCAAATAACTGGAAATTAAACCTCGACCAGAATTGCAAACTACGCAATATTGGGGAAATATTCTTCTTTACCTCCATTATTTGTCGGCTAGTTTAGCTACTTCGGACTTCTTCTGGTTCAGATCTAAAGCTTTACTTAAAGCACCGTATGTCTGTACTCTTCACTCCATCCACCCATACAGTTACCGCTGTAGAGAAACTACCTAGTCAAGATCCCAGTTCCTTTCAAGGTATTTGTTTTGGCTAGCCTTAGAAACGTTTTGCATATTTTTAATTTTCATCGACTTTTAGGGTCGATCAACGACACATAGGTTGGGAAAGCAAAGATGACCATGGTTTTAAACTAACCGCAAAATTGGTTTAATTTTCACTTTGATATTTTGAACACCTTTAATTATAGGTAGATTCGCAATTTCTTTTCGAGCCGGTGAATATTTAATAAGGATCTAAACTAGGCAAACATTCTCAGGGAGCATGGCTATTAGAGCGTGTAAAACAAAGGATAACTAAAACTCCATTATCGGCAATATTTTGATTACCATCACAATACAGAGCTCTTGGCCATCGATTCGCAGGGAAATTGCTACGATTGTATAATGTCTTGAATTAATGACAGGAAACCACTGTAACTTGACTTGGAGCCTATAAGATCTTGCGGAAAGCGAGAGAGAGGAGGCCTTGGAGCTCCGATCTCATGACAATGAAAAGACTTAACAAACAGAGCAAGGATGACATCTTAAAGCAAGCCATCGAAGATAACGACCTTGTGCAAGTGCGTTTCGTTCTGCGCTTTCACAGCGGTAGAATAAATGATCAAGACGAAAACAGAATGACTGCATTGCATCATAGCTGCATGTACGGAAGAATCGAGATTGTCAGGCTTTTACTAGAGCACGGGGCAGATTTGGAGATTCGGGACTCGAAAGGTTGGACTGCTCTGCACTTTGCCGCATGCGGTGGCTTTCTAGATCTCACCAGTCTGCTGTTATCTTCTTGCGCTGATGCAACGGTTATGTCGTATGACGGCAAGCTAGCAATAGATGTCGCAAACGGCGAGGGGATGGTATTTTTGCTTGCTACAGGTATAATCAGAGCGGGGAAGGAGGAGCTTCTCCTAAAATACTTCGGCGATTCTGCCACGAGTCTGGGATCGATCGAAGAAGAGACACATAGTTGTACTTCGCTGCATAACGCGGTGTCACAAGAAATTTTACGCGCAAGTCAACAATTTTTGACGCAGGATTTTTCGGGATTTAGCAGCCTAAAACTAGCGAGCAGTGATTATGGACTGCAAGCGCATTTACACTGCAGTGATACTCTTCAACTAATGCGCAAAGGATCTTTACCAATGGCAGAGAATTCAAACCCATCTAATCGACCCAGCTCGAGAAAAGGCCTCAGAAGCTTTGATTCGTCTTTTTCTCCAGGGGTTTTGAAAAGACTAGCAGTTAGCGAAACAAATCTAAGCAGCGATCAGGAATGTGATCGAAACAACAATGTTTGCATTGGTGCGATGAATAGAGCAACGAACTATTACGACCTCAAAACAGCAGTAGATCCTGATTCGAAGAACAAGGAATAATCGAGAAGAAAGCTCGGGACTTTTTCGACATAGAACAGAAGAAAAAAAAACACTTTTGAGTGAAACAATATATTGCTGTTTAATAAAATTTCACATGAAGCGCCCGAGGTCTGATTAAAACTAACTTATTTTATTATTCCTCTGCGGGACATCAATGTTTAATTTCAAACACCTCAAAGATAAAAGCATTTTTCCCTGGTGCCAGAAGACGCTGTTGCAAATAACGCACCTCGACAGATCTCTCAAGAGAGATAAGCGATAACAAGCTGGAGTATCAACTTTGTTATATTCGTGACAGTCTATTTGAACTGTTTTGGTGGGCCGAATGGATACATAAGCAACCGACAAAGGATTAATTTATCAACAATGGCAAAGCAAGGCTTCCAGCAACGCGTTGGGTTTGTAAATGTTAACATGTTGACGAGGGGTAGCAGCTAATGAGAAGTGAGGTAGAGGATTAGTATATGTTCTATAGCAATAGCGACGGAATGCGGAAGTGAAGTATTGGACCTCTTTCCGAAACACTTGAAAATCTGCTCTACGGAAGGATATAAAAGCTGGAAAAACTTAATTGATCCGAGCTCTATGATGACGCCTCAGGATGTTTCAATCTGAAGTCTGTATTGTTCTACACTAATCAGTATTTTGTAACGGTTTGAAGACTCGCAACGGGGGGTAGATAGTAAATACTCTACAAGGTTCTTTGCTGCGTAGATAAGAGTCATAACTAGGTAATTTGGAGCCAGATGGATAATGTAAATGAATCGTTGGCGCGTTGTAGGACAAGGAGTAGCGGTGACGAGGAAAGACATCGGAGGAAAAAAGAGGAAAGAGGAAAGAAATGAAACTGTTATACTTAATCATTCCTTTAAAATGCTGCCCTTTGTGTCGCACTTATATCTACATTATTGTTTTTACTTAGATTGAAATTTAAGTTTGAGTGTTTTCCAGCTTAATTTCTCGGATCGCCCGCGTCTCGATTTGTTTCGTTAGACTGACTTTGCGAGATAGCCAGTGGCGACTTGCAAGAACAGCAATTATTACTTGCTATAACCGGATTTATAGAAAAAAAGTGTTGGAATTAATGGTCATCGGTTGGTGTTTTCAAGGGTAATTTCTCGGATCGCGTCTCTACTTTACTAGATAGCCAGTGGCGGTGAAAGAACAGCAAATTACTTCTTGTTATTTAAGCAAGTAGAGCTCACATTACTGGATTCATAAGAACAACGCAGTGTTCGTTGGATTAATGGCCTTTGGTTGGTCATCGCGTTAATAATTTTTCACCGTCTCAGCCCTGTAATGCGAGGGGTGTTTTGGCTAGAAATAGTAATGAATGCCGATTAAGATGGCTTACTGGGTATATTAGTTATAGACGATATCGTCACATAAATATGAAATGAGCAAGGAGAAAAAATAATTGTCATAATACCCATGTTTTTGAAATATGCAATTCTGGTGAGCTCGAATAGTACCTACAAATCCCAGCTTAATTCCTAGTGCAAACAGTTTTAATTTTCTTTTTAATTTCGTCAATTCTGAAACTAAGTACCAAGAAACACTTATGTTTCATACAATTATGATAAAGATTCCGGAATTCAATATCATTATATCTAGATTTATATATCATAGAAGTAATTATTTCAGTAAATGGTAAGACATTTTGTACAAAAGTATAGGCATATAGGTGTTATATTTTATCTATCTCACAAAATATGCAAATTCATATTCGAAATATTTTTGTAGCTACGACAAATCAAAGCTATTGTCAAATCCGCTGATCAAGGCTGAATCTCTGAGTGTCGAAAGGGTTTTGACGACATAATATTGTTAAAGAATTCGTTAGAAATGTATGAACGATTTAAAATGACAGAAAATTTGGTTCTTCGTATGTAATTAATAAGAACAGAAATAAAATGGACCTAGTAGCCCACCATAGTGTGATGATGATTGTGAACAAAAAGCGAATATAACACGTTTAAACTTCCATTTGTAGGAGTATCCTTCCCATTATTATACGGCAAATGTTCAGCATGTTTTGGATTTTAGTAGCTGTATCACGTGGACGTCTAGTTCTTTCATGCTTGATATCGACTTCATTGTTCTACCTCCCCTGGTTACTGTTGCTACGTCGGACAAGCCGAAATGTTACTTTGACATAGAGCATGGCAAAGACACTGATTGTAGGAATGTGTTAGAAGTTGCCTCATACAAACCGCATAAAAGAACAAGTGGATTATTAAGAACACTCAGGCTGAAATTTGGTCAAAAACGTACACACATGCAGCCTGAAAAATGAAAATTGTTATTGTATAAAAAATGGCTGCCAGTTAGATTCGAGTATAGTAACCTACTGCGGTACAGTAGATACGTACAGTACAAAATCAACATAATGCTAGACCATTGCACACAGAGTTATACAGCAGGTACTGTATGGGAATTTCCGGGTGCATTTAGCAATTGTTTACTAATTGTTGTTGTTGTTACCAAATGACTGTTACCTTCTGCCAATCACGTTCTTTATTTGACTTTTGGTAGTGTATGCAGTATTTGATGTTAAGAAACAATTTTAAGAACACCTTAAGAACTTGTTCAAGCTGATTTTGCAGAAAACACCCAGCGTATAAGAACAAAAACAGCCTGAATCCCCAAAACACCCGGCGTTCTTTTATGCGGGTTTTTACTCTATGTGGAATAGCAGAAATAATGTAAAATCTTCGAGTTCGAGTTCGAGACATTTAGAATTCCGCTGGGACAACCTGCCCATTATTTGGTTATTAATCAAGCGAAGACATGATTGGCCTATTCCACGCGGACTTCAACCCCATTCCGAGGGTCTTCTCGGTCATTTTTAACAGCGAAAAGCAGGTCAGAGAGAATGGTCAAACTACGGTTACAACATAAACAAGCTGACGTGGATTGAAGAATAAAACAGTTGAAAAGTCATAAAACATCCTCAACATGGTCACCACTTTCGCATTCCTCATAACAGTAGTGTGTGGCAGTAACCGAGTATGCATAATATTCTCTACGGCAATTGGATGTAAAACAATAAAAAGCCTTGGATTTTGTATACATTAATTGTGATGAATCCTTGAAATATAACTTATCTTTAGTTAATATTTCACGGGGTTTTAAATTGCTTTCTCTTCTTCTGGCATCCACATTACAGCTCAACAAACAACAATCACTGAACATCAATCAAGCCTGAACACAAATGAAAACACAGCTGCTAAGCATGCCGGATAGATCGGACAGATTTCAATTCCCCCACGTACACGACCAATATCAATTAATATATTTCCGCTATGTATGAAATTAGTTACTCAACTTGAAAATGTGCGGATCGCAATAAACCTTTTACGATTTACATGTAAAGTAGACGAACAATGATCTATAACTGTAGTTAATGCAAAGTTTCACAGTAAAAGGGAAATCAAATGTAGAAAGCGAATCAAATGTAGACTTCATTATAAAGCAGTAAATGCTTAGATCAGCTGACCTAACACGCGTGGATTTGCTCATCACATTAGCCAATAGGCTATGGCGCTTTTAAATTGTATGCAATTTTTGTTGGTTTAGAAATTCTGGATCAGAATTCGGCTTTTCTTAAGGGGGAAAAGGATTTCTGCTATCCTCTTTGGGGACATATATCACCTTGAATACGTAAACTACCTATAAAATCGAAAGAACAACTATGAGGAATGTTATTCCTTTGGTGGTCATAGTGATATCGGCATTGGTAGGCGCCGCGCCCTTAGAGGATGAGGTAAGGCTCGCGCAAAGAGTAAAGAATACATACTGATATCTGAAAAAGGTGATGCGAGAATTGTTCTGGAGTTCGAATAAGAAGGTCACTCAAAAAAGTGTTCTATTCCAATATTCAATCCCCACTTCCGAAAGCCACCATTATTGAATGAGCAACCATTTTGCATAAGGTGTATAACAGTATTGCGGTCAAAATGAGGGAAATACTTCCAGAGATTCAATGAAAGCATATTTTGCAGTCCACGGGGAACTGAGGAAATATAGGTCGAGCTTTCCTTACACATTCACATTACCATGCTAACTGAAGTAACCTGAATTCCACACATGCGGGACCTGAAATCAACAGGAGCCGATCTTGTCTCGTAAAAATGTTCTCCATGTTAGTAAAAACACTCGAAAGCCGTTGCCTAGTTACGACAATACAGATGTCAACATAGCCGTTACTCTATGCTCAAAACGTTTGCTAATTCTCTACTTTCAGAATGTGCTCACAAGAATTGCCAGAGCCCCAAAGAAGAAAAAACTTTGTGAGTGACAGCTCACTTGAACTCCTACTAGATACAATTGCGTATGTGCCCTCCTCTAACTATCCTTTGATATATCGAGTACATATCTTTATTATAAAAGGTTACCCAATTTCAACCAACTAACCAACTTTACAGGCAGGCATAAATCGAAACATTGAAAATGGGTTACCTTGGGTAGACCGGACACCATAACAGGGCACCTCTAATTTATTACATCTGAATCTACATCATGTTGTCTTATTAACTTGTAGCTTGTGGTAACCTCAAACTGACCGGCGATAAGGGTGCCATTTCCTCCCCGTCTCCCTACCCCACGGGTACGACATGTGGCTGGCTGATTACAGTAGACAAGAGTCAGGCTATAGAATTGACACTGAAGACCATGGATGTCGAACGCAGCAAGAAGTGCAAGTATGACAGCTTGAACATTTACGATGGACAAAATGTAAGTGATAATATTTTGAGGAGGGACTATCTAAGCACTGCAAGGAAAGAAACAAGAAGACAAAAACACAACAGTTCTACGTTATTCTACGATAAGGAAGACACTACATAATTCTCACTATTACCAGAGCTTTTGGGCTACAGAGCCAACATTAAAAATGATTTAGACCCTGAACCAGTGCCGAGTAGGGCTTAAAAGCTCTGGAGGGTTAAGGGAGTGCCTGAAGGGAAGATGCGACGTTGTCACACAATGATCGTTTCAAAGCAAATCCATATTCTTTTACCCTCCATTTTTCAGTCAAAAGCGTCAGAGCTGGGTTCGTTCTGTGGAAATGACGTCCCAAAGTCGGCGATACGCTCATCTGGCAACACTCTTTATATCGAGCTGAAATCTGATGACGCGGACACTGGCAAAGGCTTCACTGCATCTTGGAGATCAGTCTCTCGTAACATCCGTGAGTAGAGATTTTACCGGAAAGAGATCTGCCCTGATCACGTTGTCCACCATACTCGATCTGTTTACTCGGCAGCGTGCCTTGCGTCCACAACAATTTACCTACTAACTATCCATACGCATACAGGCAATGGTAAAACGCATGCAATTTGTTTATCAGCAAAAAGAATCAACCAACTTAATAGTAATGACCTCGGCTTCTCTTTCGTCCCACCTCGATAAATACGCACGTCCCTCGGATAGAACCCTTCCTTCCTTCATTTTCCACATCTTATACTGCGTTCACACTAGGGCTGGAACAAGATCAGACTAAACATGTTTCAAAATTGATCTGGTCCATTTGCGCCTCCGGTGAAACATCACGACTGCCAATGTATTGTTAGAGCAGATTTCGTATTACATTGAAAAGTGCCGCGGTACGGCGCGGTACTGTCGCGGTGGCGGTACGGAACATGGCCTGCTGTAAATGGAATGCAATTTTTCCGCGGCGCGGAACAACTTTGTCACAGTACTTTTCATAGTCATACGAAATCTGCTCTAGTGTCTCTAATGATATCTACTGTGGTGACATTGTACCAAATTGAACGATGTTTTAGGTTATTGAGTTCTGGGTATTTGATGTTTTCTTGACGAGTGGGTTAGCCAGAGAAACGCTACAACCCCTATTGTCTTTTATCAATCTACAGAGTGCGGTGGCCGTTTCACCAACCTCACAGGGACAATTATAAGCCCGATGTTCCCAAACAACTACCCGGCTAACGTGGAGTGTGAATGGATTATCAAGGTCCCTATCACCCACTCACTAACCCTCAAATTTGAGACCTTCAACATTGAAAAAAGTGCCAAGTGTAAGTACGACTATGTGAACATCTGGGAAGGCGAGAGGAACGATTCACCTTCACTGGGTAAGTCATCAAGTTCACAGACTTTCTGAAATCACTAAATGTTTCTTTCATGATGTGCCATAAATTATTAATGTGCGTTGTTTGTTTTTTGAATTTTAAGTTTCTAAGTATTCGTTTTAAGTGCGCGGGGCTATACCTAATTGGCATAAGCTATTGTGCACATTGTTATTTATTTAATGTATATATGTACGTGTATTAATGCATCTTTAAAAACACACTGAAAATACAACAAATTGTTGGCGAAATTTTTCGGGATTTTGTAAAATCCTTCATCAGGGAACATCTAATAAAAATATATAAATAAACAAATAAATAGAACATATTTAGCGGTTGTCCTTCGTGCTCAACACGGGGAGCTAAATATACGTAATGTAGGAAAGACAAGGAAAGACAAGTTTCATGTTCACATTTACTACAGTTGTCTTTCCTACATTACGTAAATAGATAAATATACGTTGATACATTCAAGCCTTAGGGCTGTAACGGATTGAAACCGGACTCTGTGTCCCTATCCTCTTTCCTTATCTCTAAAATACAAAGATACAAAGAACGGCATAGGAGTCAAAAGCACTCATTGAGTACTTTCAAGCTCTATTTTCCTATTAAGGCAGTGCGTGCCTTCTCGGTACTTACCGACGAGTTTGTTTGTGCACAGGTCGTTTCTGTGGTAGGGACTCCCCTCGTGAGATCATAGCGCAAGGCACAATCCTGAGGATCAAGCTGTTCTCGGACGAGTCTGATACAGGGCGTGGTTTTAGGGCTACATGGACGTCAAAGAATATGGCCACAGGAAACTCAGGTACACACTTAAAAAAAAGAGATCATCACAACAAATGAGCAAATAAAATGCTGCTCCAATTAATAGACTATATGATCTGGGCACGTGGTGGTAGTATGACAGGTTGGTCTTTCGTTTGAAATCAGTACGTCCACACCACCGCGTTTCGAAATAGAGTAAATTTGCCTAGTTTCACAGTGAAAGTTTGTTAAAAGGCGAAGAAGTAGCCCCGAGAACTGTCTAAGAAGACGCAAAATTGAATGTTGCTTCGTTCACGGAAAGCAAAAAATTCCCCCAAAGAAATTAGTGGCCTTTTTCTTCGCTCGAAGGAAACAATAAATTTACATTCACGCATTCGATTTTACACCTTCTTTTTTACACCAATTTACATTTCGCCCTGAAATTTAAACTTGAGGTAATTATTAGGTGGTTTTCGGTCGTAAAGATAGCTTTTCATCACTTTGATTTCAAGAGACCAAGAATCATGGTATATACTTCAAGGCTGCCTTAAAGGGGACTGTCATCGTTTGTCATGATTTGGGGTTATTTTTAGTAACTTAAATAATGCACAAGAAATGAGCAAAAGAATCGACAACCTTTCAGCTGCTAGATAAGGATAATTTTCGTGTATTATCGAGCGGATGGAATTGGATTGCGAATTGGCATGTTTGATTTCTTACCAGACTGGATAACTTCCAAACTTTGATCGCGAATTAAAAGCTTTTGTAAAAAGCTTACGTAAGAATGCCTATATAATGTAAATTTAAGTTCCTTTTTCTTTCTACGACTAAGTTACCTGTAAAAAGTTTGTTATTTAGAGATTCAAACCATAAGTAAATGTAATACTTGTTGTATTTACCATGATTAATTTTACAACAGGTATTAAATATGTTTTGACGTTATTTCTGCTCATAATTTTCACGATTTTTCTAGAATTAACAAATAAATCTCGATGTGGTTTGGAGAATTCTCGAGCAGGTGCAAACACTCGCCTGCGGCTCGTGTTTCCACTGATCTGCTCTCGAATTCTCTCAACCACATCTCGGTTTGCATAAGCATGTGCAGTCACGGAAACTGTGTTTTATTTGTTTTATAAAATAATTATCTACAAAAATAAAATGCGCGTAGAATATATATAGTACGTTTTAGAGTGGATGAGACTCTAAATTCTCCATACAGATAAAAAGGCTGCATCAGCCAATCTATTTCAAATTACCGGCCCGAAGCTCGCCAGTGAGTGACCTCACAACTGTGTTTGCACAGGGAAATGCAAACACGGCTCTCGACCAATCAGAGCGCGCGTACTATCTAAATTGTTTTATAAGCAAATATTTCGATGTCTGAGATCTCAAGAAAGTCAAGATCCTTTGTTCTGTACTCACCTCCTGATTGGCTAACTTCTTAAAAAATGGCATAATATTGAATTCTGAGTTGTTTATGTAGAACACTGGTCTTAAGCTACGGCTAAACTAGGACACATGTAGCGCGCAACATGTGTGTCCTGCATGTTTCCCCGAGTGGCTAAACTAAGAAACATAGCACGCGTGTGTCTCGGACACATCAAATGTTTCTTGTCTTCGGCAAAGAAGTATTTCTTTATGGGCCGACTTCAACATTTGGTGCGCGCAACAATGTTTCTCGCGCACTGGCTAAATTAGGAAACATGAAGGAAACGTGTCCGGCTACAATGTTGCGCGCTACATGTGCCCTAGTTTAGCCAGGGCTTTATTTTACATTTTGCTCATACTACCATGACAGTGCCCCTTTAAAGCGAACGATGTTCTTAAATAGCATACCTGCGTTTCTCCATAGGCCCTCGCCTGTGCGGGACAAGTGTCGTTGGAACACGTATTGTCGGGGGTACGAAAGCCAAGCCAGGGGCTTATCCTTGGCAAGTGGCCCTTATGTGGGCCAAGGGGCATGACAAGGGCAGAAATTTCTGTGTGGGCTCACTCATTGACCCAGAATGGGTCCTTACAGCAGCCCATTGCTTTGAGATCTACAAAGACAAGAGCATGTACATGCTGAGAGTTGGTAAGTAGTATTATAGGTGACTATTTAACAATTATTCCTCGAGCCCGAATGGGCTATTGAGTCAGAGGCCATGAGGGATAATTGTTTTAGTCAGATTACACTACTAGGTCAATTTGTATAGCCAAAAACGTTTTCTGGTCTCAGGTCATTTGGCATTTTCTTCCTTTCAAATCCAATACCTTTCGCTACTAGTAGGCTATAACTTATTGCCTACTAGTAGCTTAACCAATCAGAACGCAGCATTGACAATAGACTGAATAGAGACTAGTGTGATTTGACTGCATGTTTATCCACACCGCGCGCCCGCTAGGGAATACCCCAGGGGCAGCACAGCTCATGAATGTCACTATAGTAAAGGATAGATATTCACACAACTGGAAAGAGCGCCTGGAAATTGAAAATATTTGCCAATATTCAAGATTCACAACGAAATGTCGTAAAATGGGGAAAACATCCCTAAGAAGTCGCAACAAGTGTTGTTGAGATTTGCTTTAATTTTAGGTGAGCACAACTTTGATGTCAACGAAACATATGAGCAGGATTTTCGTATTGACAAATACTACATCCACCCTAAATATGACGAGACAACAACAGATAGTGACTTGGCGCTCATAAAACTCGACCGTCCAGCTACCTTGAACAAGCGCGTAAACACCATCTGTCTTCCTGAAGCCGATGATTTATTCGAGCCTGGAACCAAGTGCAAGATAACAGGGTGGGGCGCATTGGCGGAGGGAAATGCCACATCTAGGGTGAGTATAGGAGGATCTTCAGTTTTCAATTTGAGCTCATTTAGCACATAGTTAATGGAGTGGAATGGTTGGGAAGCCAGGCGAACTTCAAAGGGCCAGATATTGACCCTGCACAATCTTGTGTTCATGCTCATCTAATATGCATGTTTGGTTGTACTTTGAATCTTACTGGCTGAATTTTGGTACTTCAATACCGTGACCCTGCGCAAACAAAAGGATTCCTCTGAAAAAGTGAACAAAGACATAGCACAATAACAGGGTATCAGGTTTCCTAACGATTTCCCTCTATAAACTATGTTTAATATAATATACTTTATTTAAACACGGAATCCCTTCACTAAAAATACAGTGCTCTCCCAGGGAGCCGTGGATACAATAAATAGTAGAAATAAATAACTATATTAAATAGTACCTATAATTCAATAATACTAACTAATTATAAATGATAATGAAAATTCAAAATTTACTCCATGTTTAGAATCAGACTGTTCGAGGGATCTATAAAATGACGAGTTCTAAATGTCAATAGAGGACTGAGGACTATGAATGAAACAAAATGTGGACATTTTATGGTGATATCTTGAATTCTAAGCGCGTGGTTGCAGCTTCTATTTAGAGAAAACATGTCTCTGAGCTAATGAGCAAAACGCAAGATCTTTACAGCAGTACTTTCTCGGCAGACAAAAAATGGAATGGCCCTTGATGCAGCTCTTATTTTCGGGACAGGTGCTGATGCAGGCCAAAGTACCAATTGTAAAACAAGAACAATGCAAACACAAGATGTCGTACGGGGACCGTATCACCGATAACATGTTCTGCGCAGGGATGAGGCAGGGGGGCATAGACACATGCCAAGGGGACTCGGGGGGTCCTTTCATCTGCAAGAACCCAGACAACCCCGGGCAGTGGACACAGGTGGGGGTGACGAGTTGGAGGGGCAAGGGGTGCGCTAGAAAGCTCAAGTACGGGATATATACCAAGCTGCAACGCTTCCTTCCCTGGATCAACTTGATAACCGGCCAGCTCCAAGCCTCTGCATCCACGCCCGCACCAGGGGGACACACATTACCCACTCTGCCTCCTCTGTCAGGGGGAGGAGGAGGGGGCGGTGGTGTGCCAACCCTCCCACCTCTGCCAGGGGGAGGGGTCAATGGTGTGCCAACCCTCCCACCTCTGCCTTGAAATGTTCGAATATCTTGAATTGACAATAAATGGTTTAATAATTAAGTGAGGTTACATCATGATTTTTATCATACACAAAGCAGAGAGATGTGTACGCCAATAAATGAGCTCGGCAGCAATTTGCCCCAACCTCTCGACCGTAACTCGTATCTCGACCGCTTTGAAATCCCTCGAGATGAGAAGAAAACCATTTTTCCCCCAAAGTGAAACTTTAAATCTGTGCTCAAACTTGCTGTTCATCTAGGAATTTCTGTTGTGACTCATTTGGACAGTTGTATCCACCAAGTCTTACTAACCCCAAAGTCTTACAAGTCTTACTAATAGCCTGAACATACAGATATACGAAATAATATAAATAAATGAATCATTAGTCCTCGTAGTAGTAAAACTCACATGAAAAAGGTATGGACTTGAAACTCATTTGGAGTGAGGCATTAAATAGTTCTGTCTGGCGTGGAGAAGTCTAAGTTTTAGACTTGAGTGAGAGGGTTTAAAGCTTCCACTTCTCCGATGATTGTGAAGTCTCACCAATGTCGCGGAAAAAAACATGTTGCAAGTTGATTCGTGTTAGACGGGTCAACTTGCAACTGTGGGGGCTCTCTCATTGACCCAGAATGGGTCCTTACAGCAGCCCATTGCTTTGAGATCTACAAAGACAAGAGCATGTACATGCTGAGAGTTGGTAAGTGGTATTATAGGCGACTATTTAACAATTATTCCTCGAGCCCGAATGGGCTATTGACTCAGAGGCCATGAGGGATAATTGTTTTAGTCAGATTACACTAGTAGGTCAATTTGTATAGCCAAAAACGTTTTCTGGTCTCAGGTCATTTGCCATTTTCTTCCTTTCAAATCCAATACCTTTCGCTACTAGTAGGCTATAACTTATTGCCTACTAGTAGCTTAACCAATCAGAACGCAGCATTGACAATAGACTGAATAGAGACTAGTGTGATTTGACTGCTTGTTTATACACACCGCGCGCCCGCTGGGGAATACCCCAGGGGCAGCAGTAGCTCATGAATGTCACTATAACAAAGGATAAACCATTCACACAACTGGAAAGAGCGCCTGGAATTTGAAAATATTTGCCAATATTCGAGATTCACAACGAGATGTTGTAAAATAGTGAAAACATCCCTAAGAAGTCGCAACAAGTGTTGTTGAGATTTGCTTTAATTTTAGGTGAGCACAACTTTGATGTCAACGAAACATATGAGCAGGATTTTCGTATTGACAAATACTACATCCACCCTGCCTATGACGAGACAACAACAGATAGTGACTTGGCGCTCATAAAACTCGACCGCCCAGCTACATTGAACAAGCGCGTCAACACCATCTGTCTTCCTGAAGCCGATGATTTATTCGAGGCTGGAACCAAGTGCAAGATAACAGGGTGGGGCGCATTGGCGGAGGGAAATGCCACATCTAGGGTGAGTATAGGAGGATCTTCAGTTTTCAATTTGAGCTCATTTAGCACATAGTTAATGGAGTGGAATGGTTGGGAAGCCCGCCGAACTTCAAAGGGTCAACACAATAGCGTGATATTGACCCTGCACAATCTTGTGTTCATGCTCATCTAATATGCATGTTTGGTTGTACTTTGAAACTTACTGGCTGAATTTTGGTACTTCAATACCGTGACCCTGCGCAAACAAAAGGATTCCTCTGAAAAAGTGAACAAAGACATAGCACAATAACAGGGTATCAGGTTTCCTAACGATTTCCCTCTATAAACTATGTTTAATATAATATACTTTATTTAAACACGGAATCCCTTCACTAAAAATACAGTGCTCTCCCAGGGAGCCGTGGATACAATAAATAGTAGAAATAAATAACTATATTAAAACTATAGTACCTATAATTCAATAATACTAACTAATTATAAATGATAATGAAAATTCAAAATTTACATTTAATGATAACTTATAAATAAATCCTACGAGCTGCAAAAGTTACTGTTTAGCATGAGCAATGTTTAGAATCAGACTGTTCGAGGGATCTATAAAATGACGAGTTCTAAATGTCAATAGAGGACTGAGGACTATGAATGAAACAAAATGTGGACATTTTATGGTGATATCTTGAATTCTAAGCGCGTGGTTGCAGCTTCTATTTAGAGAAAACATGTCTCTGAGCTAATGAGCAAAACGCAAGATCTTTACAGCAGTATTTTCTCGGCAGACAAAAAATGGAATGGCCCTTGATGCAGCTCTTATTTTCGGGACAGGTGCTGATGCAGGCCAAAGTACCAATTGTAAAACAAGAACAATGCAAACACAAGATGTCGTACGGGGACCGTATCACCGATAACATGTTCTGCGCAGGGATGAGACAGGGGGGCATAGACACATGCCAAGGGGACTCGGGGGGTCCTTTCATCTGCAAGAACCCAGACAACCCCGGGCAGTGGACACAGGTGGGGGTGACGAGTTGGGGTAAGGGGTGCGCTAGAAAGCTCAAGTACGGGATATATACCAAGCTGCAACGCTTCCTTCCCTGGATCAACTTGATAACCGGCCAGCTCCAAACCTCTGCATCCACGCCCGCACCAGGGGGACACACATTACCCACTCTGCCTCCTCTGTCAGGGGGAGGAGGAGGGGGCGGTGGTGTGCCAACCCTCCCACCTCTGCCAGGGGGAGGGGGCAATGGTGTGCCAACCCTCTCACCTCTGCCTTGAAATGTTCGAATATCTTGAATTGACAATAAATGGTTTAATAATTAAGTGAGGTTACATCATGATTTTCATCACACACAAAGCAGAGAGATATGTACGCCAATAAATGAGCTCGGCAGCAATTTGCCCCAACATCTCGACCGTATCTTGTATCTCGACCGCTGTGAAATCCCTCGAGATGAGAAGAAAACCATTTCCCCCCCAAAGTGAAACTTTAAATCTATGCTCAAACTTGCTGTTCATCTAGGAATTTCTGTTGTGACTCATTTGGACAGCTGTATCCACAGAGTCTTACAAGTCTTACTTATCGGCCTGAACATATTATTGAATCATTTCCTCGTAGTAGTAAAACTCACATGAAAAGGTATGGACTTGAATGAAACTCATTTGGAGTGAGGCATTAAATAGTTATGTCTGGCATGGAGAAGTCTAAGTTTTAGACTTGAATGAAAGGTTTTAAAGCTTCCACTTCTCCGACGATTGTGAATTCTCAGCATTGTCGCGGAAAAAAAACATGTTGCAAGTTGATTCGTGTTAGATGAGTCAACTTGCAACATGTTTTGTTTTTCGCGCGTAAATTGATCGAAAAAACGATGTTGTACGTTGAACCGTGTAACACCGTCTTTATGAACCCTCCCCAGCGGTGGTCATGTCCAGGAAAAGTTAGATTACACATTATAGAATTCACAAGGGTTTTAATGACACGTATTATCAATTGGGGGTATTTGCGGTGTAGTTCCCATACGCGCGACAAGTCATTGTCAGTTGATAGGTTGATAAGACAAGATCAGGACAAGTGACTACAGTTGACCTGCATGTGTCATGTTGATAACACATGCATGCATTATTAATTCAAATACAGACACATTTATATACGCAATAGGTCCCTATCGATTGCCTGGTACCCCTGAATCGCGGTAGATGCTTTTAAAGACTTCTAAGAAACGAGTGAGCTAAGATGTGAAGTTAGCCGCTTAATGGAGGTAGTCCGACAAAAGTCACTCACTGTTGCACTGTAAATATGCTTCTCAAAGTACTGCGACCGGATGTTTGAGTTGCATTGCCGGCAGCTTCTAAGCGTGTCACAACAAAAAAAGAGAAAATTTCCTGTTGTCTCCAATTGTCACAACATTTTCTGTCACCAAAACGGTATTAAGAATCATTGATAGGATTTCGTGGCCGCTTAAAAGAAGTAATAATAGCATTTGGGACCACAAAATAGTGGTCGCGGCCGCTTAATAGAGCTACCACTGGTGAACTGGTATATGCCCGCAATAAGTACTTTCAAGAAGGCTATTAGCATGAACCTCGCACTGCAGTGACTGCATTCTCTGCTGCAATTAATTATAGGCTAGTTTTAATTTTAATTGTGTTAATATATATGGGGATAATCTATATAGGGATAAAGTACAACGTATAGAGTTGACGAACGTGGGGAGTTTTAATGTATTGGGATAATGTATTTATAATTCTTAATTTCTTTTTGTTATCTCCCCAATTAGCTTGGCATGCTACGTCAAGCTAGAAGACTGAGACTTAGATAATATTTATTATTATTATCATCATTGGAATGAATCAGAGATTGTTGGAGTTTTTATATTATTTATTTAGTTCCGTAGAGAGAGTTCATTTTTAGGATATTCAAGTCCAGTCAACTTGGCTATTAGAAGTAGCGTCGACAGCTCATTGGTGTTTTCATTGAAGAAAGAAAGTTTGGCAAACTTTTATTCTACGGATAACAACCCGTGAAGCATTTTCACAGTAATATTCTTGGCTTGCATGTGACGTCATTGACTGCCATGTTCGAGTACACGAACAAAAGAAAGTTCATTTGCTGCTTTTGTTCTGTACACCAACATGGCTGCCGCGCTTTTGTGATTTTATTCCCATAGGAATGGGTGCAGTAGACTACAATTACGTCGGTGCAAAGCGTTCACTATCAGCTTAAAAGTAAACTACCGTCATATCCCAAATACTGTACTTGTTGTGGCTTATATTGGGAGTGAAGCGCAGTTCAATTCATACAACGCTCCATCTTTGAACGCAAGAGTATTGCGGACCATCCATGCTTCCATACACCACAGGCATAAAGCATTCTTATGTTTGAAGGATGTCTCAGTCCGTGTTAGATGGCGGAGGAAATGAGGAAGCAGCAAAAGCTGGAACCGTCGATGCAACATTGAAAGCTTGCGAAAAACAAAGCGTACTATTGCAGGCACGTTTGTTTGAAGATTACAGATCTATGGCCTCTTGTGACTGCTGGTCACCATTAGAACTTGTCGCTGTTGAGAGTCTTGACCGACGTGTCCTCATCCCCAGTGTCCCCGACACAGAACTCAGCTGCCCAAAGACCCTCTTCCCGCGCCTGCGCAACTTTTCACGAATACGAAACATCCCCCGGAACGCCATGCGGTAATTGTCGGACACAATGGCATAGATGAACGGGTTGGCGGACGAATTCACGACACTGGAGATGATACAGGTGTTATATATGAACCAGAAGTAGCGGAAGTAGGCAATTTTATGTGAGTACACTAGCGCTAGCCTCAGGAGCGTTGGCGGAAGAAGCGTCACGGCGAACACTACCACCACTGGAGTCAGGATCTTCTTCGCGCGCACATTTCTTCGGATGCGAGCCTCGTCATGTCGCCGCGTGTTCGTTCCATCTCGCTCGCTCTTGGCGCTCCTTATGGCCTTGTTGAAGGCAGTGCTCTTGCCAAGCTCGCGGAAGATCTGACAATACGTCCAGACTATGACGCCTAAGGGGATGACATAGGCGTATAGAGACGCCCCGATCACGTAGGCCTGGTTGAAGTGGTGGGACGGCCAGTCCTGGTTGCAGTCCTGATATCGCGAGATTTCAAAGTAACGCGTGACAATCAGCAGCGGAAGCGTGAGAACCACGAATGACGTCACCCACGGGATCACACAGATGTAACGCGCACGCGTCATGGAGCGGAGGTGGCTATCGGTTACGATACCACGGTATCTGTTGAATGAGAAGACAAAGACTTAAACTACAGTTACACGGTGCCATTCAACTTTTCAAGCGGATGAGTTTCTTGGGCAGTCGCAAAAATAATCCGCACCCCGATGTTGAGGACTCTAGGCTCAGCTGCTTACCCTGGAAATTTTAGGTAGTCCCTACCCACCTTGTAATTCCAGTGACCACCAGTGACCATGTCTCATGACCACCCTGGAAATTATGTTAATCCACACTGGAAATCCATTTTTGGGGGTATACCCACCCAGGAATTTTGCTCCAGTACCACGCACCCTGCCTTGGAGTTCCAAGGTCCTCAGCAATGGGAGTGCGGATATTAAATGCAACTGACCATTGAGGATGAGTCAAGCGCTACCGTTTGCACAACGAAAAATGTGCCGGGCAAAAATTTGACCATTCATTCCCAGAGATCCCGGCTCGTTTCCTCGTCTACTTTCGGTGATAGCCATTTAAGGGCCTGATTGGCTGATTTCCAACGTTAGGGTATGCGCAGAACGTTCTTTCATTCAAAAGCGCATTTTTCGTCAATGGCTGCCACCAGAGCTTCACCCATGAAGTGATGAGCCGGGAGCTCTGGTTGCGATTAGGAAATGTGACCGGCTGACCGCTCAAGGGAATGATTGTTTTGCTTGACCAATACCCTATTTTCTCGCTTTTCCCTTTATTGAATCAAGTATGATTGATATTTTGAAAGCATGACTAATATCGCGATATAACTGCTTCATCAAGAGTTTTCGAAGGTGAGTTTCGTGATCTATTTTTACGTCATTTGGCTTTCCTTTCTACAACCTGCACTTTCGAGAACAAAGGAGCGCTTCAACTCGCAGTCATAGCGTCGCAGGGCTATTGAACTTCAAGTTGGCGGAAGAATATTACTAAGTTAGGGTTGTTCGCTGTAAAATGATGATCTCTCACTGGCCTCTAACTGTCGTGGCTTATGTTAAAAAAACTTAATTCCAAGAGCGATACCAAGAAAAAGGCGAGACAAAGTCATGGCTATTTCATTATTAAGTAATGTTACGTATAAGAACTACCCAAGCCAACGGCAAAGCATGCTGGAATGCAATTATTTCATTGAAAAATATAGGCGATTTCACTATTGGACACAAAAAACAGTAACATTACCATGTAAGAAAAGCTTTTCTCGGGATTTATGGGGAGATATAAAGCACATGTGGTACTCATAAACAGGGATATACGATTTTTAAAGACTTCGTATATGGGAAACCTAGCGTAATATGGTGATGCTCCTTCCTTTTTTGTTTTTCCTTTTTTGATTGGTCTGGAGACTATGTATCGCCAAATTTTCTCAAGTAAGACGAAATATATAATTGTTTCACTTGTATAATGTTCCTATGCGGGGAACCCTCAATGTAGTACAATGGAGTTTCGTTTCCTTCTTGCATGGATGATTACTTAATGATAAAAGATGGAATATTCTACAGCATATACATGATATAGAAAAAGGTCCAAACCTCTGACGCGCAAGCCCAGTGTGGTTTTTGAAAACAACGTAATAGGTAACTACAGGGGCTTATTATATACCTTGTTGACTTTTCGCGAAAATTAACTAAAATAAACCCCTCATTTTCTAACCACGTCAAGCAAGATCTAGAATAAACGGAATGACAGTGTTGGTAATCACAATAACACTCACGCGGGTCAAAACAATATTAGCGAAATACAATGAGGTGACTTTGCGGCTTTTAACATGTTATGTGGGCTGATAAACACTTTTTTTCTCTCACTGTCTGAGATATGTCTGATGGCCACTGTACACGGCTGATTCCAATCAGCTTATGAACACTGAGCGAACAAGGATGTAATTTCAGATAAAAGCAACGGGGAAATGTGATCAGCATGGATGTTGGCTTTTAAAATATTGTATAAGACTAGGTAGCTAGGTGGTCGGCAATTATCAACGCGAGGTCAGAGTTAATCACAAGCGTTGAGTGAGGTTCGACTTTACTGATATTTAATGTTTTCTAAAGCTGCCGCTTCTTACACGAACTGACAGCGTTAACATACATTTCATGCTTGAGTTTCGAAAAGTCTGTTCGACCCTGCTCTTTGCTTTCGTGACCCATGTTGTTTCAGTTGGAAAACAACTTTTAAGTTGCAGACAATTTTACTTGGTTGTTTTCGTTGTAAAGGAAAGAAGACGGATATTTTGGTACAGGAGATCCGCTATAGACTTCTTGTGTCCTTTATTAATGGGTGATCTACTCAATGATTTTATCTCAAACAAAGAGAGATGAAAAGCTACAAACCCCCAAGGATAACTCCACTTCAGTAATTAGAAAATGCGGAAAACAAACCTCCTTTTTGATTATTTACCAATATATTTTAGGGCCGCGAGCAATATTCTATGAGGCCAAAAGATGCCCCACATTATGTGCTGTTTCTCTGTTTTTGTGCCAAACAAGTGTTCTTATATTTCCCAAACTTTAGCGGACGCGTCATTCATCTTGCTTTGCACTATCCTTTTACCTACTTTTAAAACCAAAACCATCTACACCAGGATATCGAAAAGACTTCGCCATCTTATGCAATCGAGCTTTTCTTGTGTTTCCGGACTATCTTACAGATGTGTCTGATTCCTAAATGAGCGACCTATTTTAACGTCTCTGTTTTGTTTTTAGAGAAGTCAAATTACTTGTATTTGATGCCTTCCCGATAATGAGTATAAAATGATTGCAATTTGTGGAGCGGATTATTTAGGATTTACACACGCCGATTCGTCGGGTCGATTTGTCGATCAGAGCATTACACGCTGCGATTTGCCGAGCCCTTGCTTTGATCTGCGTAAAAAATCGGGACCGACAACAAAAATCTGTTGAATCGCAACCGATGATTAGAAGTCGAGCCGACACCGAAATCGGCCCGTGTAAATCAGCCATAATGACGCTCAAAACTACACATGTTTCCACTTGATTCTCTCAAAAATGTCCTGGCCTCTTAACTGGAGCATAAGCATGCATTAATGGAGGGGAAGCGAGAAATAGAAAGCCAAATTCCATGATTAACATTCGATACTCTATACAATTTTACTCCTATGCTTAACAATAAGACTTCGTCGACCCGTTCTCGTTTATATGAGTAAATAGATGCTCATACAAAACAAGAACGGGTAGTTTGATTGTTTTAGTAGAAACCAACTCACATACTTCCTTAGATTTATCCCTCAAATGTATTCATTTTGATGGTTTTACATCACGTTTTACCTTTTAGAGCAGGGGAACAAGATTACTGGATTCGTGAAAGTTTATGTGAGTGGGTTTTTCAACTAATGATCTATAGTATAGTGCTTTTAACATGAACTAAATTGGCTTTAGCTTACAAATAGTACTTATTTCTAATTAAAGGGGCTGTGTCACGGTCATTTGAATAAATTCGTAAATACCGCTCTAAATGTGTATGTAATCATCCCGAAATCACTTATATCACTTAGTATTTGCCTAAAAAGGCAGATAGGTAAGTTTTAGCTGCAAAACTGCCGATTTACAAGAGAATTTTGATGTAACTTCAAACTTTGAAAACTGTTCATCCTGACAAGATTTCAAAAACCCATTGTTGCAATCCGCTCTGTAATAGGTCCATGAAGCCTACAACCATGATTTGTACTACCGCTTCTTTAATAACGCCTAAGACAAATAATAAGATAAAGATAAACACTGCTTGGGTTGCACTGCTACAATTGTCACTGGTAGTTTGGAGTGGTAGACTGCTTGTCTAGCTCCTTTATATCTAATTACGATGTGCATGGATTTCGTAAGCTTCCATTAAGGAGGCTGCCTACAATTTTTTCTGCCCTCAACACCCAATCTTTGTATGCCTGCTGTTCAGGCTCAAAAACCTGTACCAGTCTGAACTTTCACATAGTTACCCTGGAGGGTTTGAACTTTATTGTAGTGTGCATTTTGTTGTGATCGGAGTTGCTATAGCAACGTTATAACCACGCCCTTGTTTATAATTAGCAGCCATCAGACGCGTTGCGCGACCTAAACTTTTAAAATGACACCCCTCGCACTAATCCCTGAGTAGCTAACATTAATCACAGCAAGTTTGGAGAGAATTCATTGGGCCGATTTTATGTTACTCGAACGGACTTTTTCAGCCTCCAAAATGTCAAAGTTATTTATGCCGCAAAAATTTCCTTGAAAAAGAATGGCTAATATCTGCGGAATTAAAAGATCCTTGCCGCCCGAATAATCTACAAACCCAAGGCAATGTACCAGCCAAATTTCACTTCTTAGAATGCTTCCGATTTTGTTCGGCATGTGTTCAAGCAAACTGCAAAATTTGAGAAATTATATTATAAATCTTACGTTTGTTATAAAATTTACACTTTTCGCCTCTGACAAAAATCTCATATGTTAATGTTTTTGATACTTCCGTAAATTATTCTTGAATATATACCAAAGATAACCCTCCAAGTCTTGAGTTCATTGAAGTATTTTAATGCACCGAGAAAAAATGCTAAACTTCACTACTCTTTCGGTTTGCTCGAGCCGGTTTTTGCCATTGTACTTTGTTTTCACTTGTTGTAGCTTTCACGTGGTTTTCCCTGTAATCAGTGAAGCGAACTACATTCCATCATGGGGATCAAACGATTGCTTCTATGGCTCAACGATTTCTCCGCGCAGTTTGCCGTCACGCTTGTTAGGGAAGCGGCAAAGCGTATTAGAGTCAATGGCCCATGAAAACTACAACACGCTGGAATGTAGTTCGCTTCACTGATTACAGGGAAAACCACGTGAAAGTTACAACAGGAGAAAACAAAGTACAATGACAAAAACTGGCTCGAGCAAACCGAAAGAGTTGTGAAGTTTAGCATTTTTTCTCAGTGCCTTAAACTACTTCAATGAACTCGAGAATAGAAGCGTTGCCTTTGAAAAAAAAAATGGAACTATTTTACTAGATTGCTTCCATGATTGACTAGCTTTATAAGCCAAAGACTAATTGGAGACTTCATTTAAAAGCCTATAAGTTTAAAACTAAGCTTTAAGATAAAACTTTCCTTATGGAAGTAAGTACATGAAACCTGTCTCAGGTTATCAAAGGGATATCACGTAATGTGACTACAAGTAAAACTGAAATGGAAACTGTGTGTTCCTACAATAATCGTGCCCATTGGATGTGAAGATTCTATCTGCTAGTATCATAAGTCCAACAAGTCAACAATACAACGATGCTTTTCTCCCCCTAACAAGAATTAATTGACTAAAAAACATGAAATGAAACCGCGATTCCTCGACGTTGCAATTTACATTTTCTCAAACTGTGGGAGATAAGATAATAATGCCAAAATAAAGGTTGAAAACGTTATTTATGAAAAAAAATTTCAAACCGTTGGTATAACTTTTAAAACTAGAAATAACATCTAATAAATATAAATCAGACTTGTAAAAGTATAGTGATATTATTCACTATAAGATGCTGGTCCAGTATCTTGCATATATCGTCTAAAAGGGCGGAAAAGGAAAATTGAAATTGGAAAGATGGAAGGAAAGGATATAGCCTAATATACATGTTTCATTTTTCCCTGAGGAAGTTACGAATATGAAGATTTAGCCACTGGCTAAAAGCGGAGCTCCTGGTTACATATTTTTTTCCATGAGAATGACACAGGGCTTTCATGTGTACATTGTCTGTCACTTTAGGGTTTTTTTCAAGAAAACAAACGACGATCTCGATAGCATGATGTTAGCCGGGGAAGTTGGAAAAATGCTAGAATGCAATATTTACATTTTTGTATTGGACTAATACTAGAAATAAGACAAACCGTGCAATATTTATATACGACTTTGGTTTCTGACAATGCTTTTGGCAAAGTTCATGCAAACACACATTACACATGGAACAATCGTTATGAAGTAATATATCAAAAACGCGACAGCATGTTTCATCAGGATTCAAAGTGGGATGAAGAAACGAGGAAAACCCGCGCTTTTTTAGCCCACTACGAGATGCTTCAAAATCCTGATGAAAAACACTGTCAGTTTTTGATATAGCTCCTCAAACGAATCATTTAATGTCGAGAAAACGAAGGAATGAAATCTCAAGAATCTATGCAAATTAAAGGCCCGTTCACACTTGCAATTGTTGCTGCAATTTTTTGTCGCGCGACATGCCGCGACTTTTGTCGCGGAGACTTCAAACATGTTCGAAACTTTTTGCAACTTGATGCGATTTGAAGATAAGAGAGCACAGAAATCGCACCGGATTTGCATCTCGCTTACACAAGAGGGCTGGAATTTCCAAATCGCGCGAGAAAAGTCGCCGCGACAAATGCAACAAAAATCGCAAGTGTAGACCGGCCTTAAGATCAAGTATCCAAACGTCCTCTACGGTTATGATTTCCTTTGTTCAAGCTTGATGAATTATTAACGAGTTAGAGAAGTGAGAAGGGACTAGTTGTATAGCGCTGTACACGCTGACGTCATCCATTGTTATTATATGCCAACCAGAGATCGATTGGTTCACAGAACAAAGGGCGCTATTCAATATATACGGTTTGCGCATTAGCTTTAGAATGGCATGTTGATAAACACTGAATAGCGCTATTGGTATGGAATGGAGGCCTGAGACAAAACAGCAGTGCAGCGGAAATGCAGTTGCGCAAATTGTTCACAAATTGAACACTTTTTCTTGAATGTTTGCGTGGTTCGTACATAGAGTAACAGTACCCCACACAAATCGTTTCTGAAAGTTTTCCTTTAAATAGTCAATTAGTTTTATTGTATTTCTAATATTTTATTAATCCTGCCAATTCTTCTTTTCCTTTGAATTATTATTTTTTCTATTTTGCATGTACCTCTGGCAAAGCTGTACTTGGATATCATGTACTTGGATATCATCACCAGTAAATACAGTAAAATCCCGCGTATAAGAACCTAAGGTTCTAATGAAATTGGGCAAATTGGTAAAATGGGTAAATTTAAACTTACAAGTTCTTAATTTTCAGGTTCTCATATGCGGATATGCGGGTTTTAAGTTTTAAGGAGTGGACCATTAGAAATGGGGGGGGGGGGGGCGGTGGTCTCAACCTGATCCCCGACAACGCCAAAAAATTGCCACCCCCTCCGTAAATTTCTAATGGTCCACCACTTTCTATAGGCACTAGTGGCGAATTCCTCAGAAACCCGCATGATCTTTAATACAGGCAATTTAGAAGCAGTGTGATATAAAAATCAGTACATCTACATTTCGTCCAAACGCCGCTATCCGGCAAACAAAAAAAAAACAAAAAAATGGGAGTATTGACGACAATTCCCATATTACATAACGATTTTGCCATTATTGAGTGATGTGAGAACTAGCCGGAACTCTATTTGTGCAGCCAGGATTACGTTGATAGATTGATAGATAGTTACAACTAGATAGACAGCTTTTGCCTCGTAAAGATCTCCACCGTAGTAATTCAACATATCAGTTCGATTTTTAAAAGCTCATCAAGACCAACGCTTTTGTGCTGTAATTATCGATTCTAGGATACTTTTTTAATAAGCACAATTCCTGACGTTCGCGTTCTTTCAATTATACGTTGAGGATCGATAAAATATTTCGGTTGTTCTCTTTCGGCTTTCTCTTGATGATACTGAGCCTGCATTGTATTTGTGGCTTAAAGCAAATGTCTTTTTTTCTGCATTTTTCTTTGTTGCAATTGCCAATCCCTCTTCCTTTCGTTAATTTTTCAGCCTAAGAATAGGCACAGACACTTTTCATCGACTTTAGTGTCGGTGCATCTATTTAACCATTATCTTGCGAGATTGCGCAGAATATCGTCTGATACTTAGCCGACGAGGGACGCTGTCCCGAGTTGGCTAAATCAGACATATTCTGCAAAAATCGAGCAGGAATGATTTTATTATTCAGCACATCGATAGCACAAAAAAATCCCAGAATGATTTACTTTTGCGTATTAAATACGAGCTCAACACTTCCTATTTCTCTCAGAGACGGATATCGCAGGATATATGTCATGTACAGAAGACAGCTATTGGCGTTCCAATGACCATATTTGGACAGTGCATCGATGTGCTGAATCAAATAAGAAGAGATATTTGCCTGACTTATGTAGATATGACCTATAAACTATGCAAAAAGGTCATCAACATCAGACTCCGTTGCCAAATTCCCAAAACACCATATGTAGGTAAACAATATTTGTGTATAAAGAGCACTGGTAATTCATTCTTAAGATTCACATGAAGTCTTAGGCGGGTTTGGCGCTAGCATTGTAATTCTAAAAAGTCCCTTTCAGCGCGCACCGCGGCATTCATTAAATTCCACCCAAGGGTCTTGCTGCCTGATAAACGCTTTCGCCATGGTCAAAAGTAAGCTCAGCTTGTAACTTATTAGAAATACATGTTCCTTGCTATTTGGTGGTCAATAATCCGATTAATATATTGCATGCCATACCCCTATCCTTACTTTATAGCACAACAAAGCGTATCTTTCACAACTTCAGACTGATCGCGCCAGTAGACGCCAAAAAAAAACACCATACAGTTAATGTGCGTAGGCTTTTTTTAAGGTTCACATTATTGTAACGAAAACACCGCTTAACCGAGTAGATTTGAAGGAGGCGACAATAAGACAAACAGGAAAAAATCTTATTAGAGTTACAAAATCGCATCACTTCAGGACAATATTGTGGCAATATAGGAGGTAGTTGGGTTATTGCTGAGACAAAATGGTCAGGGGATTTATTATGTGGATATAAAGCCAGCTTTGCGAAGCTCGGCGAGTGCGTAATTTAAGTTTTATTAGGGTAATAAGACTTGAAATGTAAATTGTTAAGTCATATTTATAGTGATAGTAAGCTTAGCTATCTGTAGCTGCTTTTTAAACACTCCACTCGAATTGAACCCAAATATCTGAAATATAAACACAACATATAAAGAATGATCCCAACTGGCAGAGGTGCAAACAAGTGGCCTAGAAGTCGATCCCGGTATAACAATTTACAATAACGAGAAAGAAATCGTGTCAGAGGCCAGAGCGGGACTCGAACTCGGATCACCGGATTGCAAGAACGACGCGATGACCAATCGGTAACTCTGCCTCCCTAATGAGAGCTTGATGATAAGAGGGCTTCACAGGGTTTAAAGAGCCTGTGTCAGCCGCCATTTTGACAGCATAGCAACATTCCAAGTCGGAGAAAGTATCCATTTCCATCGGCTGAGTTAGAGAATATAGAGCAATTTTCTCGATTGAATTTGGTAAATCAAATCTGAAACTTTGTTTTTGACTATTGATTTACAGCTTTCTACAAGTAATTCGTCTTTTAATATCGAACGAAAACAATAACAAAGAAGTGGCTGACACAGGCTCTTGAAGACTTGTGAGTACTAACCTGTCGATTGCAATAATAGCCATCGACCAAGAAGATACTCCAAGAAAGGTTTCCGAGAGCGGGTAGACAACTTGACAAACCTCCTGTCCCAGCGGCCAGTGGAAAAGCATCTGCTCCTTAATCACGGCAAATGGGAAAGAAAACAGAAGAACCCCGAGATCAGCCACCGCCAAGTTACGAATAAACACGTTGGTGACGGTCTGCATGAAAGGGCGGCTTGCGATCGCCAGAATGACAGCAATGTTTCCAAGAACACCACACAGCACTATAAGCGATTCCACGGTCAGGCGTCCAATCCGCAGCCATTCCGGCTCTTCCATGTAGCCAGACATCGCCGACTAAACACCAAGAAAGTTAAGAGAAGTGTGAGTACTAGACAGAATACGTCAGTGTGAGTATTTCCAAAGGAAATTTTCAAAACATTTTGATGATAAGAAAGAAACTTCTAGTTTCTCCGTAACGCGTGTAGCTCTAGTTGCAGCCAGAGGAACTCTAATCTAGGATGCGATGGAGACGGCTCAAAATACATCTTAATAACCAATCAGATGTCACCGTTTGGGCATGCGCGTAAGGCAGCAATCACAGCTGCTGTAACTAGAAGAACGAAAAAAGAAACTGATAACAAAATCCTACTCCAAGCCCTTATATACCTAACAAAGCGATTTGTGAGCCGTTATACTTACATAGACACAAGTCTTCAACTGCACTCGCAAGAATACAGATTGAGAACCAAATCAACGCTTTTAAAGTACGCATTTTATTTGAAACACGTAGAAAGACTGCCAAAAACAACGCACGGAAGCGGGTGAAGGGAAGTTATGCAACACCTTTGCTCTTTTGTCGGTATTCGCCTAACAGTGTCCCCCCAATTAACGGCGGTTCATTTACACATCATTCAGACACGGATGTAAAACAAAGTTCAAATATCGTTTCTGGTGGGATAAAAGACAAAATACAGTAATTACTTTGTATTTGGTGTTCACACTTCGCACGAAACAGATAACCTAACATTTAACAGATAAATATTTTTCCTGGACGAAAATCTCGATGAATACATTTTTTACCTGCTAGATAATGAGCGTGTTTGTCGAGCTTCTCCTTTTGACTTGAGGCGGAAACCCCGAAAGCTAAGGTAATTTCGACCTTAGTAGCTGTTGGCTTTGTTGAACGGTTAGGCTTGTAGCACGAGTTTTCTGAGTCAATAGGTGTTTGACTATTTGACTTATAGAAAACAAGAACGAGTAGACAATTTGTTTTAGTAGAAACCCACTTGCATTCTACCTTCGATTCGTTCCTAAAACATATTTATTTTGGATGGTATTAGAAAGATTTAGTTAGCTTTTTCGCTACTCACAATTTAATACGTGATAGATAGAGTAGGGAAACCAATCAGATTGCTGGATTCGTGATAGAATGCGAGGGCGTTTCTTTTAAAGACTGTTACGACAGCATTATAGAGACAGGTAGTAAATCATTATACGCGGTAGTTTTAACGACGATCACAGAGTGATCCACCAGAGATTCAGTTAAAGATGCAAACTCGTAAAGGGGAAGGGAAAAGGGGGAGAGAAAATGACTACATAATGTTCACTCGTCCGGGGTCCCGGTTGTAAAGAAGGTTCAGGCGGGATTGTCGGACGTTGTCTATGTCTAAAGCCTTTTCCCGCTAACAATTTCAGCAAATAAAGTATAAATGTTAGGCCGAGTAAGCCTAAAATATAGACAACGGTACAATATTTTAAGAAGAAACACGGTCCACAGTTCGAACCCCGGACCGACCAACCGTATCGACTTTTTCGCTGTTCCGAGTAGCTTGCTTATAGCTTTGAAATCCTTTCACCTGGAGCTCTGGTAAGAGCTGTGCACCGTGGAACTCAGGTTTGTCAGTCTCATTGGAGTACTGTAGTTATCCACATAAAATATGGCCTTTTTCTTTACTTAACTTTAACAATAATTCTAACAATAATAACAATGAAGACCTCATCGTTTGGCTTACGGTTCATATTATTGGTAACGTAACGGGGCAGTTAATCACGAAGTTCAAACGTAAATTTTGCAGACAGCTTTATGTCAATGTTGACAGCAGAATACCCCAGCCTACTACTATGATTTCCATTTTTACAAACACAAAGGACAACATTCCGGTATTGTCCACATCTAGCGTTGTTTATCGAATTAATTGTCCTACTTGTTCGTACGCACATAAGAGCAAGCGTTGGACAAAGATACTGCAGTTTTTCAGCACTTGCATAGCTGTAAGAATTTGAAATATTATGAGGTGTATTGCTAATTTTCCCGCCCTCTACAATCACAACACCTATTGTAGTAGTTCCACCAATGAGGACAATAGATGATATTTTACAAATTTAGTTAGAAACAACAGAGTTTTAGGGCAGGATAATAATTGGAATAGTACAAAGAAGTTTTTATTACACCAAGCGTTACAAGCCCACTCTAAATTTCGGGCTCAAGTGGAGGTTAGCCGTTATTGCCGCATATATTATTGTAACTGCTATAGATAATCTCCATATACACTTTTATTACTAGTCTGATGATGGCATATATTTTGCCCAAATATAACTGTTTATTCTTAAAATCGTGTACCGTTGTCTATATTTTAGACATGAACATACTCGGCCTAACATTTATACTTTATTTGTCTTTTCATTTAATTTCGACCTTTGAAACCTAACATGCCATCTTAATTTAGAAAAAACACACTCCTATCACGTACCCTGCAATGTGATTGGCTCGTCCACTCACTATCAATCACGATAGTGATAACAGATAGTGGGTAGCCAAAAAGCTAACGCGAAACTCTCCAAAACCATTAAAATAAATATCATTAAAATAAATCGAAGGAAGTATTCTAAAAGCGGGTTTCTACTGAAACAAATAGACTACTCGTTCTCGTTTTCTGTGAGTGAAATAGTCAACTCGGCGCTATGCGCCTCCATAACTATCTAGAGCGAGTAGTCTAATTGTTAGAGTGGTTGTCATCGGACTGTGAAATAAAAACTTATAGTCGGTGTTTAATAGTGTCTACTAGTCAATTAAAAAGGAGAATACAACAAACTTGACATTCATAGTGCATAGCAGTGCGTATTTTTGTTAGTATCTATTTCACAGTCGGATGAAAGCCACTCTAAATAGAACGTTTAACAAACGTATACCAGAAGCAGATGCTAGGGAGAGTGCGTAGCCAGGTGAAGAACTTAGAAAAACTGCAGTCATTAACCATTACACAAATTCGAAGTTCCCTTTAATCGCCGGCTCAGCTACACTTTAGCAATCTGCTGCCTAGCAACGCACGAGACAAAAACGTAATCCGCAGAAAGCATCTCCGGCATCTTTTGGCAAACGTGACACAAAAGGAAATATTCATTTTAGCATTTAAAGGTTTTTAGCTTTATTTTCTCTAATTTGATATTTTTTAGATATTGAAATGCACTGGCATTGTATTATGAAAATGGGATTAGAGATATTCGATAAGATTCTGGTTCTCGATGATTGTGATTCGCCTGTTTTGCTTAGAGTTCAAGGTCGAGCAATGAAAGTTAGACACAGGGTCCCGGTGCGCGACAGGTATGGAATCAAGAAAGAACACAGATAAACTCAAGGAGTTTGAAAAATATAAACAACACTTCATTGAGGGAGGCCATTGAGCAGAGAACCATCCTAGTGTGAGAAAAATCTGAGAATGACAAATTACTTTTTGAGAAAAATTCAACATAAGGTGGGCAAAGAACCACCCACTAGTTGTCTGGATTGCAGGTTTCTCCGATACACCCACCCACAGGAGAAAAAAACGTAATTTAAATTTACTTAAAACTATTAATGGCAGTTCACACCTCCTATAGAACTCCATCGATTCATATCACTCTTTTTCACTAAATATATTTCAGAAGAGATTCAAAGGGCACCTTCTTAGCTCTTTAGATTACTGAATTGCGGAGCAATTTGAAAATGACGCCTGACATTTAACAACTGTGCGTGGGCTATAATAGAAATACCTAGAGCTATCAAGGTGTCATTTCAAGTATTCATCCTCAGATCTGTATGTAATTGTAGAGTCTAGGTGATCAATTGTATTTTGGAGCTTCTTTTTTCTAATTCACCTACCAAATTCATTCCTCTTTCATCTTAATGCAATCAAAATGTATATATTTAATTCCATATCTCTGGGCATTTATATACTGATTAACTTGTAAATTGCGGAGAAGAGAAATAAAGAAAGATAAAGCTGAAGTCAATACCTGACAAAAACAAAACAAATGAGAGGCGACGTGCTAAATCTTCCCGGGTCCATCAATTAAAGTAATGACCCGGGGAGAGTCAGGAAGCGAACAAAGACTAGTAAATGACCCGCCATTGGGCGACCTACAACAACACGCCGCGCAATATTAATAGCATCGTGTATATACAATTCGTATCTGAAATCAAAGTACAATTTACAAACCAGGAACGGTAGATTAACAAAGCTTAAAGTTTTCGCCCAGTGGTAAGATTCAAAAGTTTACAGATCTTAACTAATCGGTAAAATATCTGAGGACTTCCAATCTTTTGCGAAGGCACTTTATGATATGGTATGCGCCCAGGTCAAATATCACCGCAGGGCTTATGCAACAAATACGGTAATAGACCTTCATCACGCTAATATAAGAATATCTTATGTTATCAGGAAACTGAAAATCGTAAAGTTGTCAGTCCAGTATTCAATTGAACACATCCGTATTAGTTAAACCGCAAAATTTACTGCATAGGGCAGTACTGCATAGGGCAGTTCTCATTTTACTGCAAATTTGTTTTATTAATACGGATGTGCTGAATTGAATACCAGACCTTCGTGATAACTATTAACTACTTACTAACCGATTTTCCTCTTGTCACATGTTTAAGATTTGTATTACAAGAGACAAATACTGTGTCAAGTATACTTTGTTGTGAATTTCGCTGAAAATCTTTTTTTTGACTTTTATTTGAAGGAGATTCGAATTTTGCGAGTCGTGAACTGCGAGGTCATTACGGGATTTCTGAGAGGTCATGCCGGGATTTTCTTGACCTCGAAACAGCCAATCAGAGCGCGCGTACTATCGTTGCCATATAATAAAAGATATTATTAAGCCATACTAGGGTGATAAAAAGGACTATTTAGAGCACCAGCTTTTGTCTAGAAAGTAACGCCACTTCTATACCTTCCAAAAATTTTCCTCATCGTCATTTGTATTGTACAATTTTAACTTCCAGCCATTTGGGTTGAATAATGCGCCTGAATATTTTGCCGAGTAAAAATCAAAATGAAAAAATCAAATTCCACCTTGGATGTTTGTTCGAGAAGCGCTAAATGAAATAACAACTAATAGAGAATTACGAAGTTGCTATTAGATTATGCGTCATTTTTAAATAAAAGACAGCAATAGATGACGCTATTGTAAAGTGGAACACATAACAAATTGTAATTTCAAGAGCTATTAAGGTTTAAAGCACTTTTATACTCTCCTGCCAAGTGTTCGAACTTGAGAATATTATGAGGACAAATACTAACAAAATAAAGGAATTTCTGGTAGTTTCTTCAAGAAAATACGACAGATTTAATTTACTGAAAAGACACTCAGATTTATATAGTGTAATGGCCGTTGTCAGAGTTGGTCACTTCTTGGCGAAAGACAGCAATTGCGTGTGTTTGAAAGGTGGGACGCAGATCTTTCTTCACATGAAAACCTTATGAGGACAAATAAACAAAATAAAAGGAATTCTTGGTAGTCATGAAATCACGGCAAAGTAAATTTCCTGTAAGTAAAAGATACTAGATTTTGATCATTGCAAGCGTATCGCACCTTTGCTCACGTAGAGAGTGGAATTCGTTTCCCGAACACCGACACCAGTCGGAGCAATACACTTAATTTTGGAGACTGAAATATGCCTTCCACTTGAACGCAAACCCGTCAACAAGCCACTTACCTGTTTCAAAAGAATGTTTCTTCGTCCTACTTGCAAAACAGAGTTTCCGAAAGCACTAAGAATTCCACGTTGAACTGAAATAGTTTACTTTGTCGATCGCGCGTTTAGAACATCAAAGAATGCGCATGGGTGTAAAGTACGTGTTTAACTTTTTAGCGTTGAAAGAATGTGGGCGAGAGTATCATTTAAAAGGAGTAAAGCAAAGCTAATAAAGTAATACATAAATCTTTTAAGATTTAAGAAAACTCCGACAGGCAAATCAAACACATTTTCAGGATTACACGTACAAGTAAGTTCCAGAAAACCAAAGATTGATGGTTTTTGTTTAAGGCTACTCAGCATGCTATAGCATAAATTATTTTTTGAAGCGACTTCGGCGGTAAAACGAATCCACTTTGTAGGTGAGTTAAATTTTAATGTCTATTAAAATCGCTGCGATATCGAAACGACTCGAATGTCAAGGTCGCCAATCGAAAGCTCCATCTAGGACTTGCTTTAACCTAAAACTAATGTGTGGACCTTAACGTGGAAAAAATTCCCAAGACGCGAAGATACATAACTCTTTTACCTAAAACTATAGCAAATCTGTTTGGTAAAAATATCAATATTGCTTAGGCGGGCTAAAGAGCTGAATTAATAAAAAGTGGTTTTACTTATTGCGGAATTCTTCTTGCATGATAGCTTCAACTGAATAGGACAGGAACACTGTGAAGAAAAAATCCTACCTGAATGGTAACACCCAATGGGAATAAGTAGAACGAACGTAGATCGTTAAATCAAACGCGTATTTCTTTTTGATCAGTTTCTAAAAACTGAGCCGTGAATACATCCGCGCAGTCGGGGGTAAAACCCTTTTCTTACACTCACAATCGAAGTTTTGTTAACAAAATAAATTGATTAACAGATTCTCTGTTTATAGTTCCACCTAAGGGTCCAGATATGCCAGCACTCCCAGTATATTTAGAATTAAAGTCCACTCATTAGGGCGAATTGCGACATTGAGAAGCATGGTTTGCTATCTCCCCATTCTATAATTTTCTGTTTTGTCTCTGATTTCCAAATCAAACTGGTTGAGTATGATTGGGATTCTACTTGATCTCATTTACAGCAAAACAAACTACGTCTCGACAGGAGGGTACATAAACTCTTAGCCAAACAATATTCATTTATATAATTCACCAGGATGCCCACTTTCCTTGTTGCTACGAGTTTGCTTATACATCGGAACTAAGAGCGAAGAATTGCTCATTTCTCTCGAACATCAAAGCCGGTATAAATTATGACCGGAACGTGAAGTCCTGAAGTAAATATCTTCAAGCGGAAGATCAGACGTAAAAGAGTTAAGACAGTTTACCGCCTGCACAAAAACCAGCTCACACCAGGTTGGATCAGACAAGAAAAGTTGGGACGATTTTATACAGATGGAGAATTACTTTGTAACCGGAAAAGTTTAAAGAAATTCTCATGATTCTCATTTCTCGCCTCCATATTATTTTATATTAATTTTACACTTTCTGACTCAAGTATTTGTATCCTCTTCATTCAAGACCCAAATATATGTTTAGTATAGCATTCGATTGGTCTTGAAAATTATACATTCATAAACCATATTATTTTTGTAAACGCTTCTCATGGAACGTGTGGGCTAGTCGCTATATGTTTGTGCAGAACGTGAGATAATTAACATCCATGTATACCAAACAATACATTTTTAGACCATATACTGTATTCCAAGAAATATAAATCATAACCACATTCAGTTAATGTGGGCCGGAAACGCAAGACATGCTGTTTATTGCCAGACGCTAGAAAAAAGACATGACACTTCACTTAGTATGATATAACTAATTAACTACCCTATCTCAATTGATTTACTTGCGCTCCTTTCACTGAGCATTTGGTTTTCTTCTGACTTGTGTCAGCAAAACAACCTACAATCTTGGACTAAACCTGTAGAGAAAATTACTGAAAATTACATTTTTCGCCTTCCTCCTGTCATTTCACCTCCACCCTCTCCCTCGAAGCAATGTTGCAAGGAGCGTGTCGAGGGATGGACGCCCTTCATCACCAACATTGATTTAGGAGAAAGGGAAAAAAGCTAGTCGAAAACTCATACGAAAAGTGGTATTTAACAATTTCTCTACCCTTTTGTCCAATATTGTAGCTTTTAAATTTCCCAACGGAATGCAGTAACTTGCTAGATTATCGTGTTGTTTTGAGGGCGTACAACTTCCTACGTTTCGCTGTGCAGAACATTAAAAACAACGTGTCCAAAACATCACCTGCATTCGTGTTCTAAAAATAAAAGCTGTCACCCGAACCTCGCTTTTAATGGAGTATAGACAGATACTAGTACAGTCAGTAATGGCCTTACTCGAACTTAGCTTCAATACTGAAACGCGAAGTATAATCGTTTACCTTTAAAAAAAGAGAAAACTTAATATGGGAGCGATCGCATGATACTCGCTTAAAACCCTTACTAAGAGTTCCCTACGTCCAGTACATAACGTTACCAAAAATACAAAAGTAATCTTAATATTTTCGACTATTTCTATACCAGGACTCGTACCTTTTCTGGATGACAAAAATCCAGGATTTCCCAGTAAGTCTTTAGTTATTTTTCCAGGAGTTTTTATTGAGTAGAAATGCCCCCTCCCCAAAAAACAGTCTGAAGGATGTCAGTCTGCAGCCCAAAATCAGATTCACGAAACTGACTGTAGACAACCACATTTGAGTTGTAACATTTTTCCAGGAGTTTTCCAGGATTTTCCTTAAAATTCCAGGACTTTCAAGGAAGGAAATGAAAATCCAGGATATTCCGGGACTTCCAGGACGCGAACGAACCCTGCTATACTTATGCCTTCATTGCCCTTTTTCTAAATAAGCGTTATCACAAATGAAATCAACGCAGTGAATTAGCGTTTTAAGCAAAAATTCATAATGCATTCACATGTGGCTTTTGCGCTGAGGCGCAATGGAAACTTTGGGTATTAATTTCTTTGCATTTTAATCGATCGTGTTTAATTTTCCCTTTTCTGAATGATGTGAGTTTTATATTTAGGACCCGATCTTCTCTAAATTAATTACTGCTGCCTCTATCAGGAATTTTCCTTTCATCTCTTATTCCGGAACTCCTAGAAAAAATAATGCTAGTATTATTGGAAGAGAATTAGGGAATCCACCAACTCGGATCATGTAATCCCATTGGAGGCCAGTTTTTACGATGTCTCGCGCGCAAGACATCAAAGCGGGGCTACCAGATATTTAACAATTAAAATGGAAATTGGCTCTGAGTCAACAGGACAAAGGCCAAATTGGTTATTGCTTCGAGGCCATGAGGGTCGAGAGGAATAATTGTTTTAGTCAAATCGCAATAGTAGGTCAATTTGTATAGCAAAAACGTTTTCTGGTCTGGTCATTTGCCATTTTCTTACTTTCAAATCCTACACTTTTCGCTACTAGTAGGCCATAACTTATAGCCTACTAGTAGCTCAGCCAATCAGAACGCAGCATTGACAATAGACCACTAGTGTGATTTGACTAAATATATAAATAAAGAATTTTCGGAACTGCTCCTTCATCAGTGCAAATTTACACTGATAAACGAAGAGTAGTTCCGAAACGTCTGTATTTAAACACCTTTAGTGCACATTCATAAACATTTAACTGCGAGAAGCTTCAATCAATGTTTACATCAGCAGTGGTCCCAAAGCCTCGCTTTGGTGCCCCATTAGAGAAGGCATTTCGAATGCGCGCGCAACGTCGTGAAAACCGTCAAATATCGTAGGAACAGAAACGCGGCAATATAAATGCCGTGAAGCGTGATCCTTCTTTTAACTCGTGGCTAGTTGCGTAGCAACAGCCAAAGAGTTATCGTGGGGGCTCGATGTCACTCACTCGCTCACACTCCTACGTTAGCACGATATTAGCATAATTTATGCTAAAGTCATCCATCCAATCCCTCGGGACACCCGCTAGCCGCTGTCCTCGAGCAGCGGGATCAAGCGAGTCATCTGCGGGACTAAAACTCAAGGTCATTTCTCTGTTACCATTGTACCTTCGCCAAAGTATATATACTACACAGACTGGCGATAAATTTATCCATGTGTGAGCTTACCCAAAAAACTGTTTGCGTTTAAGCGCTACTTTTTTAGCCATTTTATAACCTACGCTGTATAAGGACCTTTATTATGCAAAGCTAAGGCACCTGAAGGCAAGAGGGTGCAAAATTTGGGCAAATAAGAGGTGTGCTATTTTGCGCATGCGCAAAAACCGAATTGTTTTAAAGGGTACACAATCTCGTACCCAGAGCCCGTCATCTTTTGGCCAGCGGCAAGATTCAGGGCTCTGGGGGAATCCGATTTGTGAGCATGCGTGGTAGGTCAAAACGTAACGAACTTTCATACAACGTTCAAACCGGAAACCCAGACTCTGGGTTAAAAAAAAAAACATTTCCCCAGAGCCCTGAATCTTGCTGCTGGCCAAAAGATGACGGGCTCTGGGTACGACATTGAAGGCTACATTTTACAGCCTAAACTGTAACAAGGACATTATCTGCTCTGAACAAGGATGGTAAAACATGTTTTTTTTTGGCGCTGATCAAAGTTTTACCTCTCCCTAAGTGTAATGTAAGATCATTCTCCAAATTTAATCAAAATTTAGCAACTTTGCTTTGGCTATAGAACAACTTGAATAGAGCATTCGTTAACTGCGAGGATAGAAACTAATTGTAAGCTCATGCCCGCCCTGTCGAATAAACTGCAAAATAGCCAAGCGCAGCTAGAAGTGCTGATGTTTCGTAGGTTGGGAAAGGAAAAAAAGCCACGAGTTGGCCTACGGCATGCCTTTGATTGTAATTTGTATTGATTGAAATTTCATTATATTTTAAAAAGCCCTGATTCCCTAATTCGGACCCAAAAATACCAGCACCATTTTTTAAGGAGGCCCGGAATAAGAATTGAGGTCAAACGCTCTGCACTGAATAATTTATTTATTTTTTCCTAGAGGGCACGGTAACGAATTCTGCATTCTGATTGGTTCTTAGAGCGCGCGCGCAGGTCACGGTAACCATTTGCGCGCGCTTGTTTTCATCGAAAAAATCAAATTTTAGAGTTGGAACAAAATAAATAAGTTATTTACCGGCTTTAGGTCGCCGGCCTCGGTCAACATTTTCGAGCCCTCGGTCACAGTTTTTCCCTATACGGACCTCCCAGCCGGTAAATAACATATATTTATTTTCAAAGCGTTCCCTGAATTAAACATCTAGGCATCTCGGTAGCTTCTGCAAAACGTCTGAGTGATGTTTTTTTGTTGGTAAGTGTTAGTTGCGCGATTGGAGAAAGTGTTGCTTCAAAGTTCGCATAATAATGAAAAAATGCTGAGTAAATCTCTCTGAAGAATGTCTATATAATGAAAATTCCAGTTTCTTTTACCGTTCTTACACTAAGCTGAAGTATAATATATGATTCTCTGGGCTGTGAAGTAGACCACAGACGTCTGGATTCTTTCACTTATGTTTTTGCGACTGATGTGACGTTATGTCATTACAAAACAGTAACTTGCAACCTGTCGGATACGTTTCTGGAAAGGAGGCAGAACAAGGATGCTTCCGATCAACTGATTATCTCATTCCTCTGTCGTAGTAAAGTTAATACACGACAGGAGCCTCCAACTATGTCCACTAGGTCTAGCCATATGCACAGGAGCAGAGGAGTCTACAATTGTATCTAGACAGTGGATTTTGAATGTAAACGGGAAATTGGTACTTTGGGAGTGAGAATATTCGGTTCAACGTCGCGTGCAGTGCGCGACGGCGGCGATAATTATTGGACATTGTTGTAACACTGCTCACCAGTTATTGCGGGATTCAAAATCTACAAAAAATACATTCATCTACTCCTGCGCTTCGAACGCCTACAAATAGATGATGGAAGTTTCCGGTGATACTCATTTGAGTACGAATTGTGCCGCCCGATCTGAAACCCTGACCATATCCCGAGCTAAACATCTTATATAATATCTTCTGCTTCGAGAAGATGTGTTTTGAAACTCTGTCGGTAAAAAAGGGTAAATACGGGTCCTACAGGTTGCTAAACTAGTAACGCGAATAACAACGGCATTCGTTAAATTCAAACTGATTTCAACTTCGGCAAAAGGAAAACAGTACTGCTAGAGTGGGTGAAGCACGCTTGCTGGCCACTTCTCTGACAAGAAAGAATCCAATTCCATCCACTTGATAACAGGTCAAAACAACCTAGAATTGCATTTGTCTAACAATTGAAACGTTTTTCTATTAATCTGGAGGATTATTTTGATTGCAATACGGGCAAATGTTCATGTGTTTTTACGGTTACAATGTCTTTCCGCCTCTCTCCCGCCCCCCCCCCCCACCCCTCGTTTTGTCACTCGCCCCATTGTCACTCGGCCAAAAAAAATCCAAGATGGCGCTCGCGACTACGAACTCCGGGTTTTCGCCGATAAAAACAGCCTCCAACGCCTGCTAGCAGGCTAGTTACAATGTTACTTATTTTATGTCCACGAATAGTAAGCGTGCGAGAGCCCCTTTAATCGGCGATCAGACGAGAAATCAATAAGTCTAGAATTATGCCATTAGTTTTAGGTCAAGGTTACTGGAAAACCTCCAGCAGCAGGTCTAAGTGGAAAATTTTCCACGCTAGCCAATTATCAAGGCGGCAGCCAGTTCCTATTAGGGATTAAATTTCCGTATTAATTTTTCAAATATGTCCGCCTTGTTTTCCATTAACGAAAAACCACGTGGGGATTTAAAAAACATCACGTTTCAAAACTGCAGTGTACTTGTTTCCGCTGTTATTCAGAGTGTGGACGGGAAACTGAGCCAGAGTCTAGACGAGTTGTGAATGTTTTTCATAATTCATTAGAAAATAACACATATTCTATATAGTGAATGTGCGTATTCTGATTGGTTAAAAGGCGTGTTTGTAAGAGAACCGAGAAACACGATTGTCACGCAACGATTTCGCGCGTGAGTACGTTATTTTCTAAAAGCAATAAAAGTACTTTCCACGTGCTCTCTGGTTTCTTACAAACACTCGGGGAATGTTGGTCGAACTGATAAAACTTGAAAGTCAAGTTTTGATCAGTTCTCCCAACATCCCCCTCGTGTTTGTAAGAAACCAGAGAGCACGTGGAAAGTACTTTTATTGCTTAAATACTTTTTATTTGTTAATAATAATAACAATAAAAACACCATAAAATATTTTCCCTGTCCCTTCCTTTACCCTGCAGCCCTCCCTCCTCTTCAGTAATCTGGTGTCGTAAAGGGTTGACAAGCTTTTGTTTGTTTGTTTGTTTCATGAAATTTTAATAAAGCAAGGATCTTTGAAGTTTTGGTGGCTCGTGCATGTGCTTTTCGTACCCCTGCCCGTTCAGAATGAAATATATGCTATTTACCGGCTGGGAGGTGCGGATCGTGAAATACCGTGACCGAGGTCTTGAAAATACTGACCGAGACCGGAGTATTTTCACTGAAACAGTTTAAAACTTCACAGAAATTAGCGCGCGCGCGACTCATCCGGACCCGGGTTCCGGATCGTAGAATTCCGGACCGCTCGCGAGCCAATCAGAGCGCGCGATTTGATGGATACCGGACCGCTGAAAAAATAATAGCTCTTATTCACAGTTTCTCGCTGTCCCTGACAACACCCACGCAAATCCTAAAATAATTCTTAACAGACATTACTTTCTGCGAGTTTTAGGGTACAGCATGTTTCTAAACCTATTTTTATACGTAACTACGGATTGCAGGTAAAGCATCGTACCTTTTCCAATAAAAAGAAAGAGACAGAAGCTAGACAGCATTTTCCCGCCTTAGTTGTAAAAGGTCAAAGGAGTGAATGACTCACCAAGGTGAGGTAATAATACAAAACCGCTGACCCCACTCGTTGATTCCCCTTTCGACGGGCAAAGAAAACGAAACAAGAAACAAACAAGCGAAAAAGGAAAACAAAAATACTCTTAGCTGCTACACTTGGATGAGTTTCTGGATTACTCAAGATACCAGAACACTGAAGGCAAGTACCCTAAAGCTACGCTATTGATCACAGTTCACGCTTATTTAATGTGTCATGTTGGGTTTGCTCTAAGATAATAATTTCGCTATAAGCGCAATTCTGAGAATTTCGATTTGCGGAATAATTTAAAACAAAGTGCACATGTTTTACTAGCAATGAAACTATGTTCTCGGTCAGAGAAAACAACTTAAAAGAATTATGTTCTCATGTTTTCCTAAGAAATCGAGATATTCGAAACGGGCGTTTTAACCATTCAAGATAATTAGGAAGTGTCAAAACCTGGCTTTTGAATGGTGGGTTGCCCGTGGTACCTGTGAGGATCAGCAGGCTCCAATTATGGCGTAGTAAGCTTGAGTGATCACAGGATACACTAATAATATAGTTTGTAATATTGACAAACTCTCCCTTTTGCTGTACATATAAGCACTAGTTAGTCATAACAAAATGATTGCTTGGTAGCTAAATGAATCAAACAATTTATCATGACGTTTTTGTGATACAGTAAAAAAACGTATAAGAAGCTAGATTTTTCCAGCTTAGCCTAAATAGGTTCTTTTAGAAATGGTACTTAGAGGGATTTTAGGCTAGTTATGTCCTTAGACAGGATCTGAATAGATCGCTTTCATGTGACGTCACAAAATTTCTAACTTGATACTATGATTAACCATACCTCTACCTCGAGTGTCCATGCCAAATTTTATGAACGTCTGTTATTTTGACTTGAAGTTGCGAATAAAAAAAGGTTTATCACGCAATACTTGCCACGGTTAAACTATTTCGGGCGGTTATATAAGTGAATGTTTATGAATTATAGTTGAATCTGGATGAATGTTAAATTTGTTTTTGTACAATTTTGCAACAGTCGATAATTTGGGGGCCATCTTGCTTGGTGTACCACCAAGGTATACACCAAGATGGCGGCGCGATACATTTCACTGTAAATATAATGCGCAAATGCGCTTTCTTAGTCCGTTCATGCAAACGGTCATTGTTTTAAAGAAAACAAGGTTAAATATTAACTTACCGAAGATGAAAATGAACAGCTCCCTCGAGTTCACTTATTTCCTTCAGACGCACTGTCGCATGCTACAGTCTCCAGAGAGTGCTAAAATTACAAGCGAGCGCTCCAATTCGAAAACACCAAGAGCAATTTTTGCTTTTGTGATACGATGCCCATGGTTTGATGCTTTTGTAGACATGAGCAAGCCGCTAAACACTTACATTATTTTGGTAATCTATGAGATCTATCCTTTAGTTCATCTTTAATCCATACTTTAAAATAATTATTTTGGTTAAGATTTTAATGATGCTGTGGCCACAATGACGCAAACTAGAATAGCAAACATTGTATTTGCAACAAAAGCCGTCCGCGTTTTGACTAAACACGAAAATAAGTTATCGCTTTTGGGCGATGTTCTCTATGGATCAACCATTACTAGCCACATTTATCACCAAACTAATGTAACAATACTTGTTCCACAGATAAGGCAAGTGAAATACTAAAGAAGATAGATGCACTTAGTTCTAACCATAAAGAAACCGCATCAGAAAAATATATAGGTATACGACATACTGAATGAGCTTTTACCAGTTTGGGAGGAAACTTGGAAAATGAGGTTCATTTGCTAGTTATATGCCAAATGAGATGCACTGCTTACGTCAAATTTCCATGAAGACCGACATTGGGAATGGAAAACGAAATGTGGAGTTAGCTGTCAGGCGATCACTTCCTCAAGGCGTTTAACGTGAAAGTTAAATATCCAAGTGCCGGATACCTATCAAACATGAACAGCCCAGAAACCAACCCGCAAATCCAGGAAGAATTTCTCGTGTGAATTTGACATTGTCCAGTCTATGGCACAAATCAATGGCACGAATATATTATCAAGAAAGCAAGAAAATGGTGTCAGAACTGGGACATGGATTGTGCGACTGGTATGGTGTCTCTTGGTTATCGCCTTCCTGGTGTTTGTCTGCCATAAAATATGTCCTGATCAAACAGAAACAAGTCCTCATATGGTAAAGGCCCAAATAAGACACGCCATGGGCGGAGAATGGTGCTTTGAACGCTACGAGAATGCAACACATAAACTACAAGAACTAGCGGCACAACTGCAACACGAATTGAGAAAACTAACAACAAATAGCACTTTATCAAATAAAGTTAATATCAATGTGTTTCGGACGAATACAGTTATACTGGCGTATAAGCGATCGGGTTCATCTTTCGTTGGTCAAATATTCAACCAACACCCCGATGTGATGTATCTATACGAGCCTCTCTACTTCTTGAAGAGCATTGCACACAATACGTCCAGCGCGTACCAACTCCTATCCAAGCGCCTCTTCAAAACTATCTTCACATGCCGCTTCCAGGACCGTCCTTATTACGTCTCACAGCTCTCAGACTCGCCCTTCCGCTTGTACAGCAGAGTACTCAGGCAGCCTCCGATGTGTCAAGCCAATATGACATCGGACATTCCAACTGACGATTGTAGCCGTCTACACACGGCCACTATTAGTGACATCTGCAAGTCACACCGGCATGTGGTGGTTAAAACTATAAGAGTGGAATCCTTAGAATATTTGAAGGAGTTTAAAGACTTCAATATCGAGATGCCGTGGAGTATACTAAAAGTAGTCCATCTCGTGCGCGACCCACGCGCCATCATAAGCTCCCGGATGTCATTACGATCCAACTGGACAGCGGCAGACATCAAATCCAATGCTCGCGCACTTTGTTCTCAGATGCTAAGCAATCTAAAGAAAGGTGCGTCCGAGTACTGGGGCAGGGCGTATTACGCGATTCGCTACGAAGATGTCGCGACAGATCCCGAGAGGGCAGCGAAAGGTCTTTACGAATTTGTAAAGCTACCGATGCCTTCACGAAGGGTTTTTGACTGGCTAGCAAAAAGTACTACAGGTCAAGGTGACTTAAACGCGTTCTCGACAACAAAAAATGCGACAGTCTCGTTAAATAAATGGCGTCTCAGGCATAGCCTTGAAACTATACGCGAGATCGAGGAAGAATGTTCCCTTGTTCTGGTGCTATTGGGGTACAAGAAGGTCAGCAATAAGAGAGATCTACGGGACATGTCCAAGGAACTATTTTTTCGTACGGAGAGAAAGGGTGCTTCCTTCACAAACAGGATTCGTGACACTCTACAAGTTTTCGAAAGAGAAATGCAATTAGATGTACGAAAGTAAGGATCGCACTACCCTCTTGGGGGACTAGATGTAACACTCCCCCGGGAACGATCTAGACACATCAAGGCTATGTTTGAGTTACATATGTCTAGGGAAAAAAATAACTACAAAACACCCCTGTTCCCGCTGAATAGTTCCACAACAGGTTAGTCTAATACCATGTTTTTAGCAGTGAAGTCTTCCATATTTCGCATTATTTCGTTTGAAGATGAGCTTATTGCACGCGCATATCTTCGCTAAAATGGACTGTTGAATAGCAACACTGAAATTCTTAAGAGTCATCTGACATTAGACATTTGTTAGATTCTTCAAGACAACACATAAACAAAACACACGGGTTCTGTGCTAAAAAAATTTAATGTTCAAGCTAGGATTTTATTTAACTGTATATTACCGATATAAACAATGTATATAAACAATCTAATTGCATATGCTTAGCATTAACTACAGTATGAAATTACAAACTATTTATCGAGGCAACTCTTTTTATTCTGCAGATACTTTCATCTTCTTCAAATTTTGAAATGTGAATATTTTTATTTGTAACATTTTAGCATACCTTGGGAGGTCATTTTGTAAAATAATCCTAATTTTCTCAGATGGGTGCATGTACATATAATATTCATAAGGTATATTAGTGCTTGATTGTACAAAGAAATTGTATAAAATTGTATCTTTATTATCAACTAGAGTTCTGCTTTCAAGCTTCCACCTGCAGTGCTTCCAATTTGTTCATCTCCCGCTTGCTTCTTAGAAACATACTGGAATGCGAGAAGAGCAGCATTCTTAGCACTAACTGCTGACATTTCCATGGCACTAGCCGCATGCTCAATTGCATTGAGATAAAACACACCATCATCAAGAATGAATGATGAGAAATGGTTTGCAGGCTTGAGGTTTGGGTACGCAAGCCAAGATTTAGTCATACAGTCTTCTTCTCTCCAGTTTGGGAACAACTCTACCTTCTGCTCGTCTGTCAGTAGTTGACGAGAAAAAACTTTTCGTACTTGGATTTTACCACTTGATTCATCCTTCACCACTGAATGTTGGGCTCCAATGGAGTTGAAAAAGTTGGCCGGATTCGCTGTTGTTCCAATGATTTCCGGAGCTTCACCAATAGTAGAAAACCCAAAGTGTTTATAATTAATCTCAGCAGAGAAAAATGTTGCAATGGTTTGCCAGAATGTACCAAGGGCTCTAGGACCTGGCCAGTTATTGCACTTAGGACAGGACAAGTAGTATGAATCTATATCTAGAGGAGCAGCTATAATGACTACATCATAATATTTCTTAGTGCCTTTATCAGTGGTAAGGATATAAGTGTTGGAGCCATCCTTTTCAATCTCTTTAATCTTTGTTTCCTTGTAGATGCTTGCTTTAGATTGTTCAAGTAGACCTTCACACACCCTCCAGTTACCACCTTCCACGGCCCACAAACTCCCTCCTGTGCCGGCCAGAGCAACAGCACCTGATAAAAATAAAACACTCTTGAGATGGGCTTCACAAGAGCTTCTTAAACTCAATAAATAATCCATCAAGCTTAAAGGCCGACCACCAACCACAATCCTTTGCGCGCCGAGGCACATTTTCTCAATCACAGAAAATATTCCTTATAGTGATACTCGAAACAATCTCTTTTAATCTTTCCATTTTGTGCAGTTTTTACCAGGTATTTGAGTTTTTCAGACAGTCTTACTATTTTCCATCCAGCAAGATAATGGTGTTAATGAGGCAAACAGAAGGAACCACGAAAAGGATTATGGGAGTAGTGGTATCAAATGTAATAAAGGGACTTGAGGATTGCCAAGTTTGAAAACAGTTCAGCCTCAGGTAAGAAATCAAAAACGGCAATTCGCAATCCATTTCCATCTGCTTGATAACAAGCCCAACTCTCCAAATTTGTGTGTATTTGGCTGTTGCAAGGTTATCCGAAATAGAATTTAACATGATTTATTTTCAAACTTTTTTGTGTGGAAACGTTATCATATGGGAAATAAAAATTTGAAATCAGAACAGGAGGTGCCGGTTCTCGTTTGAGAGCTTATGACAAAATATGGCGATTTTCAAACTTATTTAAAGAGAGCCAAAATTTGAATTAAATCATTGCCTGGACACAGAAAATCACTGCTAGGTGGCTCATATTTTTCCTAGTGTATGATTAGGATAGTTATATGAACGAAAAATATTTTTATGGACTAAATGTAGAGGTGGCCTTGATAAACTACTGCAGGTAAATACGGGCCTCAGTGAGGCTCATTGAGGAGTTTTTTGCTACAATACCTCGAATTCTGAACATAGAAATTTAATAAAACTCTGATATAAGATAAATCGTATCACCGTCTTCAAAAATAAAATAAGGTGCCTGGGTCCATTTTCGCGCAGTCCTAAAATGACACAACATATTCTTAGGATATTCTATGTGTTGTTTTTCTAGGTTGCTGCGTTATAATGCTGGAAAGAAACGGTATCTTGAGACACACGCCCAATGTAAGGGGATCCGCGATCAAGCTGAATTTGAGGTTTTGGGATGGGAATGAATCTTCCCTCCCTCTACGCCTGGGAAAGATTCATTTCCGATCCAGAGTGTGTGATCCTGGATCCAAATTTCAGTTGGAGGGCAGGATCCATTCAGAAATTTTGATGCATTTCTTCATGCCTAAAACTTCAAACTTTTTCCTTGGCAGATCATGTTCCCAATCCTCCTAGAAAAATATTGTAATATACTTTTTCCTGCTGGGGGAGGGTCATAAAATCACTCGTATCGAAATTACTTGTTTTTAGTGGCTAATAAATCAAATCAATTTAGCGCGATAGAATTAAGTTCGACGTTTAAAACGGGCCTTAGCGATTAACAAAGGATAACCAGAGGTCCTCCACAGTGGAGTGCTGAGTCCCATGCAGGAGGGAAACTTTCTTTGTCCCTCTATATCCTTCCCCTTTATCAATGATTAACAGCTTCTTCGGCAGTTGTTTGTTAGGATGTCGAGTGCAAAGCTGTTCTCCTTGATACTGTACGTTCTTCAAGCCATGAGGCGAGCTTCTTCTCAACAATGTACACCGGAACTCTCAAGTTATGGCGAGGCGTTAATTGGCTCAGTTTACAGGTCACTCGTGGTCGATCGTCTCGACATTTGTATTTTCGAATGTTCTAGCGATGGTCACTGCGCAAGCATTAATTATTACATCGGCGGCAGGCAAGACAGAACATGTGAACAAAATAAACGGACAAAAAAGATGGATCCCACTCGCATGGTCGCTGACGAATCAGCTATTTACTTAGAAGTTCGTCAACCAGGTAAGAATTTTACACTTTTACGGGCATGCTCCACAATAATTTCGTCAACCAGGTAAGAATTTTACACTTTTACGGGCATGCTCCACAATAATTGAAACTCTATAAATAATTAACACATGTATCACTTTGAAGATTAAAAAAATAATGCCGTTTACGGCTAAACACAAAGACTATAACTTCAAAGTATGGCTAAAAATCTTGGGTTCTGCGTCGAAGGGATGTTTTGCTTCGTACGAAAGGGAGAAAACGTATCTGGAGTTAATGTTACGGACTACCTTAGGGGTACTTTTTCGTTGAAAATGGTCGTATTTTTATTTTGAAGCTTTTGTCCTGGGCTAAACTATGGTATATAATTCCATTTGATTTTACAAAACCATAATGTTTTACGGAGTTGCCTTCCCGGTGCATCAGTTCAACTTTTTAGAGTTCCACCCTCGCGAGTATTCGCTATTTTCGTTCATTGACACCATATTAGCGTTGACTAACAGGCCAGTTTCAGACGTCGAACTTTTTTCCGCGTCGAATCTAATTGTTAGAAATTTCTGGATGGTTTCAAATCTTTGATACCTCAAAAAAGAAATTATGATGCAAATAAATGCAAGTTTTATTTTGCGCCTTCGCGCGAGTTCCGTTATTTGACCGTAGAATCGCATGCTGTTTTAGTCATTTTTGAGCTTGACGACCCGGCGGTGGTTTTTCGAAATTTTCTCGACATTGCTTTATTTTTCTAACATAAAAATATATCACGTTTACTAGCATACCATAGGCTATCTCTGGATAAAATATGAGGGGAGTCAACCTTTCAACCTTGTGCCACATTTTCACAATGTCACACGGTCCTTACAGAGAGTCACTCTTAAACATCTGGATGGTTTCAAATCTTTGATACCTCTAAAATGAAATTATGATGCAAATAAATGCAAGTTTTATTTTGCGCCTTCGCGCGAGTTCCGTTATTTGACCGTAGAATCGCATGCTGTTTTAGTCATTTTTGAGCTTGACGACCCGGCGGTGGTTTTTCGAAATTTTCTCGACATTGCTTTATTATTCTAACATAAAAATATATCACGTTTACTAGCATACCATAGGCTATCTCTGGATAAAATATGAGGGGGTCAACCTTTCAACCTTGTGCCACATTTTCACGAAGTCACTCGGTCCTTACAGAGAGTCGCTCTTAATTTGCAACTTCTAGGACACTAAGTATAGTGCAAAGGGTAAATCTAGATGAGTCATAGGTTTCTCTTTTTCTTTTTATGGTGAAAAAGAGAAAACCAGTCGGCTGAATTGGATTAGACGAGATGTGTTCTAAAAAACCGTGTCGGGGATTTTGGAAATTCGACCTCCTTTCAAGTTATAATTTTTAAAGAACTCTTCTTACATTTTTATTAACACAAAATCCCCAACACCGTTTTTGAGAATAGATCTAAGAACGAAAACGTCGTAAATCAGCGTGCGTGTAGCTCTCGAAACTTGGCCCCATGCGTCGGAGAGGAAACCCCCTAAAGAATTGTGTTTAATCAAATTAAAGAAATAAAGTTTTCATAGTTGAGAAGAAATAAGCCGCTTTAAAATGAGGTATCACGATGCGACTAATTTCGCGAAAATATGGCATGTTAACGAAAATTACCACGGGAATAATAATAATAATAATTAATAATATTTAATACTTGTTATGCGCATTTTAGCATGTGAATATGATCAAATGCGCAGTACATGAATATTAAAATGCAATAAAAAATAAAAAGTATAATAAAAAAGTTACTAATGATTTAAATTAATACTAAATAGAATAAAGCTAAAAATATACAGCTAAAAATGTTTAAAATAATTAAAATTATAGAATAAAGTCACTGTATGCTAATCTAAAATAGTAAGTCTTGAGACTTGACTTAAAGCAATTAAAATTGTCAATGTTCCTTAAATTTGATGGCAAATTGTTCCATACTTGTGGAGCAGCAGCCGTAAATGCTCTGTCTCCAAGAGTCTTCTTAAATCTAGCAGAACGGTCTTGCAGCATAATGCCCATTGACTGTGAGCGGAGGTTGTACCTACTGTTTTTACTAATATTAATATCTAAACGGGAAGGTAGTCCGTAACCTTCAACCGCTATTCAAAGCAATTAAAAAAACAAAAAATTCGGAACTTCCTTCGCAGGAGGAAAACCTATCTTACAACGTGTGCCAAGTGTTCGCGAATTACAGTTTATGGTTCGAGGCAATAAAAGGCTGTGAACCCGCGTATTTGGTTTTGGCTTTGCTGCTCCGCCAGTCAAACTTTATGAGCCAATCAGATTCCTGTCCTGTTTCGCATAGAACAGTTGCCTGGCTTTCCGTCGCGACATTGTCTGGTTTTAGTTCATAGGGAAGCCAGTCGACTGCACTAGGCAAAACAGGGCAAGAGTTTCATTGGTAGAAATGGTTTAAGTCGAGAAACGCGAGTTTGCGAGGGGACAAATCCAAGATGGCGGCCAAGCGAAAGCAAACTCGCGTTTCTCGACCTAAAACTACTCTCCAACGCCTGCGGGCAGGCTAGAAATGGCAAAGTCAACAATCAAAACATATTTTAATGTTTTAGTCATGATGTAACGGTTTTAGTTGTAAAACCCGGGTCGAGGGGCTAATAATATACGGGGTTAATTGTCCTATCATTTCGGCTATAAACACTCAGGCGCTATATTTTAGGGATGTGAGATATCCAAAGAGTTTCATCTGCTATGCCAAAAGCTGACCGCCCAGCCAATAATCCTCATGTGTTAGGCTAAGGCTGTTCCCGGTAAATGTAAAACAGCACTTGGCTGTTAATAGCCTCATTTGCTATCTCTTAGGGTTTAACATTTCTTTGACAAAACCCAATATCCCATCTCTAAGGGGTAAATTTGCTATGGGCCGCACCCTGTTTGGCATCCCTACGGCTGCAAGTACTGCGTTATCCAGTAGAGCGCCTATAGTTTTGTCGAGAAGTTTTTACGTTTCGTTTGGATAGTTTTGTGTCTCAAAAAGCATGTTGCCAAGGCCGGTACATATTATACACTTAATGACTGCTCCCGAGGGAAACATCAGTTTTGTTTCCCGAGAATCTCGATGTTTCCCGAGACGAAGTCGAGGGAAACATCGAGATTCGATGGAAACAAAACTGGTGTTTCCCGAGGGAGCAGTCATTAAGTGTTTTGTTGTATAGTAAAAAATAAACTGCAATTATTAAATCAAAACAAATGTATTTCAAGAACGAAAGAGAAGTTACAAAGTGTGCGCGCGACTGCATCGTGTAAAATAAAAACACTCCTAAAATCCCACAATTTTCTTGCATTAGCAAAAACTTATCAAAATTAGCAAAGGTTTTCAAAGAGACACGCGTGTCTACAATAAACTTCTATTTTTCCCGCTCTCAAACGTGACGCGTGAAAGCAATATTCCCCGACCAGTCAATAATTTTTCGAAATGTTGACTGATCGGGGAATATTTGATTTGTACTTCACCACGTGACCTTGATTTAGCAAATAAGAGCGCGCGCTCGGTTGGAGTGAGCACTCGCTATATAACAATCACCTTTGTCACACAAGCGCCATCTTAAATTTTGCAGCCGATTTATTCAACATGGAAACGAGGCCAAGCAAAGCGCGGGTTTTGCTCATGTTGGAAAGCGAAGCCTGACGCTGGGATTTATGGTACAAAAGTTTACCAAACCACCGAAAATTACTCCTTATTTGGTGATTGGCTCATTGTTTTTTTTCTGCTTTGCCGGGTCGTCCCGGAAACAAAATGGCGGCGCCGTGACAAAGGCGAATGTTGTCAAGGAATGTCGTCAATGTCGCGACAAAGTTTTAAAATCACGAGCTTTTCCTTGACAACATTACGAACTCCACTTGACAACGTGCTTTCTAGACACTAAAGCAAACGTGAAAACTTAACGACAAAACTTCCACGTTCAACACGTCCCTTGTTCAACTTAATAGCGCAGTAAATGTTCCGGACGATTATCCCCGTTTATTATTCAGCACATCGATGCACTGCCTAAATATGGTCATTGGAACGCAATTAGCTGTCTTCTGTACATGACAGCTATCCTGCGATATCCGTCGCTGAGGAAAATGTGATGTTTTGAGCTCGTAAATAACACACAAAAGTCACTTTTTTCGAGGGTTTTTGTGCTATCGATGTGCTGAATAATAAAACCATTATCCTGCTCGATTTTGCAGAATATCGTCTGATTTTAGCCAACTCGGGACTTCGTCCCTCGTCGGCTAAGTATCAGACGATATTCTGCGCAATCTCGCAGGATAATGGTTAATATTTTAGGGGAATACCCCCGGGGGAAATTAAAAAAATCGCACTTCGGTCCTAGACGAGCTGACTAATTGAGAATGCGTACCCAACGGTTTGGATGTAACGATGAACGCGCCTTTGTTTCAGCTTACGGAACAACACCCGATTTGGCCATACAATCCTGCACACAACTCGTCGTAAATGGAGCCTCGTCCCGCTGGTAACCGGTCCTGTCGTGCGTGCCCCAGGGGCCGTACTGGGTCCTACTCTTTTTCTGCTGTTCGCTAATGACTTCCCTCATGTCATCTCTTCCAACATCAAACTCTTCGCGGATGACTGCGTCCTCTATCGAGACATCAATACCGTGAATGATCACCTTGCAGCAAGATCTCACCTGACTGGAGGCCTGGGCCCAATCTTGGCAGATGTCCTTCGCGCCAAACAAGTGCATGTGAATGCCCACAATGCATTGCTTTGTTTTTAATTACTAATTAATAGATTTTAATCATTCAGTGCATCAGTAACTTGACTTACGCAAAGGATTCATACTTGTATACAGTCATGTACGTCTTGTTCATATTTGTTAGGTACCGGTAGAATGTGACAGACTGACAAAAGTAACAAAGATTTTTCTTGAGTCTCTAAGTTTCGTTGGTATCTTAATCTACATCACCAATACCGTGCACAGGAACGTGCAGTGCGAAGAGGTGAAGAAGAAAGCCAAAAGAATCTTGGAAGTTTTGCAGCGTAATTTGTCATCGTGAAATGGGTGTATAAAGGAGGCCCTTGGCTGAATACGCTACAACTGCATGATCCCCATACACCAGTAAGGGGATCAATTGTGTATAGTCAATTCAGCGGCATGCTGACCGATTTGTATGTCAAGACTAACAAGCATGATCTCGAACAAGCATGGTCGAATAAGATTCAAAATAATGTGGTTGGTATGGTATAACATTTCCTCCTGAACTCGAGAAAGGTTATTCCACAACCAGAGGTCACGATTTTAAGCTTAGACAGGTTGGGTGTTAATGCCGACAAGTTTTCTTTTTTCCCCAGAATAATCCCAATGTGGAACGCTTTGCCTTCTAATATTGTTAAGGCTGAGTCCTTAGCGGCCTTTAGGGCAGGGGCTTGTTTGAATGTATGTTAGTGGTCTTGGCCACCTATTGCCTCATTAGTTTTCTAAAGGCAATTTTTTTTTATTTGCCTTGGTGAAGGGAAATCTCCCTCCGTGTTAAAGTACATTTGATCGCAAGCTCTCATCAACTCTCTTTCAGTTTGAACATGTTCAAATTCGACGTGAGAGTTGCTTAGAGTTTTACCGTTTCATCACAATCCCAGAATGAGGGTAGGTGAGAGTGAATGATAGTCAACTCTCATCTAAACTGTCATCACCGTTTCATGCACCCCCACCCACACCCCAGCCAATCAGAGTGCCACATTTTAGTGCATTTTTCCACAGGCAGGCAAAAAGTAAAAATAAACAGAAATTGAAAACAGAAATCCTCCTAGATTCGTAAATCTTTTTCTTGATAATCAAAATATTGTCTGTCACCTAAAATACTGCTAATAGTGCTAATAGTTTCAAATCGATAAAACATTTGAAATTTAGAAGTCATTGCCGTTGGAAAACAAACACACTCTTTGAAATTGCAGCGGGAAATAAAAATGCAATTTGACGAACCAAAAATGGCAGATGGCAGATGATGCTCAAGAAATATGCTCAAGGTTATTTATTTTCCGTCACTGTTAATATAAACACAACAAGATCGAAGGTGCCTTGTTGCTCACATCATAGAATTTTAATACAGCTCATGATATTTGTATTCTTGTCTGAATGCTCTTTGCTGAATCAGCACTGGGCCTTGTGATTGGATTTTAATGATCAATGGATTTTGTTGAGGAATTTTGTTGAGGAATTGAATGTAAGCTGTTATTAAAAATAAAATCAGGTAAGTGCTATGTCTGCCCTGATTTCACATGTATGGAAGCATGATTGTAAAACTGGAGGGCAGCTTTTGAAGTATTTCGGCACTGCAGCTTAAATCTTGACATCCCCACTTCAATAAAAGCCCAGGGGGGACTCCCATATGTTGTCGGGTGGGGGTGCTTGTCAGGAAAATAAAATTTCAACCCTAAAAGATACCAATCCAGGCATGGTCAACCAGAATTTTGAACCCTAAAAGATACTATTTTGGCTCTCGCAATCCAGCCACAATCACACAAGAAACAACGGCTGGGAATACAGGCTACCAGCACTAGCGTCTTGTATTTTGCTGCAAACACCCTAAAAGATACCATTTTCTGGGAAAATTAACAGTTGTTCGTCTTATACCCCAAAAGACAAAAATGTTATTTTAATTACCTGCAAATGCATTCAGAGTAGAATCTTGTCCATAGTTGATCCTTGTGATTAAAGTAACCAGTTCATCAATGGTTCTATCTCTCATACCAATGCTCCTTAGCTCATCTCTGAGAGATTTCTTAGTCAGAGCAATAAAGTCATCTCCCCCCATGGCACTTAGCAGCTCTGTCACAGTCTTGAAACATTTGCCATCTTTTTGGAGACCATAGATCCTATTGAACTTTTTCAGTGTTTTGCTGACAAAACTTTCCATTCTGACAAGATCATAGCCATATCTCCAAATTAGCTTTGCATAGTTCAATGCCTTCCATCTGCTTCCCAGGAATGCAAAATCTGTTCCATTATATATCCCAAGCAGATCACTGCTTTCACTTTTCTCGATTTTTTTCAAATCTGAAGGACAAGAAGGATTTTTGATCAGTTGTGATGATACTGTACCTACGTGTCTTAACCCAAGCAAATGCCAGACCACTCGTTCCCTCGTACTTGAGGATCCAGCACTACCTTTTTTCTGGTTGCTTATCCTCAGGCATACAGGCACTGGAGCACAGGTTTGATAATCCTGGTTCTAGGATATGACGGGTACTGATAAACTCTGCTGTTACAGTTGGCTGCTATTGCAGATTCGCAGTGTTAAGGGATTTGACTCACACACCAATCCAAGCGGGCTGGTAGCTTAGTTGGTAGAGTGGTGGTCTAGCCCGGGGGGGAGGACTCCCAAATATTTTAGACGGGGGTGCTCGTCGGGAAAATTGATTTTGACCCTAAGGGATAGCAAAATGGGTGTGGCAAACAGGAAATTTACCCCTAAAAGAAAGCAAATTTGGCGTGGCGACCGCATAATTTACCCCTAAAAGATAGCAAATTTGGCAGGTCAAAACAAATAAAAGCGAATTTTAGGTCTTTTAGGGTTTTCAACCGAGTTTCCTTTGTAAATATCGGTTCTGGTGTCAGTACCAATATATATTTCTAGGCAAGGATTGGTCTGAGACTCCCCTAAGGGATAGGGCTGATTTTAAACACCCCTAAGAGATAGCACGTCTGTCAATTTTATACCCTAAGGGATAGGACGAGCACCCCCGTCTCAAAATATGGGGAGTCCCCCCCCCCCCCCCCGGGTGGTCTAGTAACCTGAAGGCTGTGGGTTTGAATCCCACTGAGCCTGTTTTTTTTTTCAAATCTGGGTGAGTTTTCTCTGGTTTTACGTCCTTAAGTGTGACCTTTGTGTGCTTTTCAAGACATTCGTACAACTTCAATCTGATTGTTCCATAGCCAGTGCATTTTGACAGGAAGTGTTTTTGTCCTCTATCCTACTTTGCAGATTTGGCGTATTCTATCCATGGAAGCTTGGTAAGGTTTTGCATACCATCCTGTGTGATTGCTCAATCATAATTTTGTCAGAGCGATCCTATGTTTGTTAAGTTAATTTCCATAATCGTGAGAGAGCTTAACTTTTCGGAGGGTTCTTAGTTTATTTTCATGGAAAATAACAGGCATTTGATCCCCGAAAGCCCCCCCCCCCCCCTCCCTAACACACACACCCATCAGGAATTCTGTAAAAATGAAAAATTATGGTACTACAAATTCGGATTTCGAAATTCAGTTTGGCATCGTTGAAAAAAGAACATGTTGGGGCGCTTACCAAGAAACTTGACGAAGTCCTGCATGTGTTTGTTGTCCGAGTGAATTATAGAGCCACCAGCCTCATATGTCTTACCAGCGACCTCTACTGTATCCAGCCTTCCTCCGATACGATTGGAAGCCTCATAGACATCAATAACAGCAGCTGAGCCAAAGAACTCTCGAGTTAAGTGAGCGGAAGACGAACCCCCGATGCCTGCACCGACTATGGCGATTCGAGCGGAAGGCACGGTGGCTTCCGCTTTGCAGAGTGAGCGTCTTTTAGAAAGAAAAACAGCAGGGAAAACAATTATTCCCGTACCGATCCCTAGGGCAAGGCTTATCAGTCTCATTTTCTTCAAAATATCCTGAAAAGCCCGGGTTGAATCAGAGTTGAATGGAACGAGTACAACTTGCACGAAGCTCGAACGCGCTAAGTTTACGGTAGGTACTCCGCTGTCCGCACGTATTGAGCCAATTTAAAATACACAGGAAGCCCGCACAAGATGGGGTCACAGGCACCGCGAGATTGCGTTCATGCGAAAAAACTACATTTACATTCGAGTTTCTTTGGCGGTTTCATTTGATTATAAGAAACAACGGGATATATCATTCGACGACTGATCTATAATTTGCAACGCCGAGATTGCAGTCATAGCAAGCCACGTGGCCGATTCGCGCTCTTTTCAGTTTGCCGGGGATCGAGTGAAAACTACACACTGGGAGTCTCAAGATTTTCACTTCGTCTCCCGTGAAAACTTCAAGAGGACTGCCATACATACTGTATTCTGCCGGGAGAATTTCAGGAAATTTCGCATTTTCAAGGCGGTCTCCAGATTTTTGAAGTCCTGGGGTGACGTCCCTGGCTCCCTGCACAAGTGATTCCCAGGTTCCAGGTTATTTTGCATTGCAGTTGCTTATTCTAGATCGTAATTTGCAATTCAAATTCAGATGAGTGTGTCACAAAGGCCCACCAATCAAACGACTGCTTTTGCTGCCTGTTGTTGACAAATTGAAAGCGTATAATCCACGGGGCATATTATAACTGACGCGGAAATCTACCAAACTCGTGTGTGAACGACACTCTATCGTAATCCAGCTCCTATCTTTAGCTTTACTCGAGACAAAATGGATGCCGATAAAATGTTTGAAGTTCTAAAATTCACCCAGGCAGCTATCGGTGGCCTGATCGCCGGTTCTGCCTTATATATCAGCCTGGTGGAACATCCAGCCCGCATGGAGGTGAAGAACACTGAATCGATGCACAAGCAATGGCTAGAAAGCTTCAATAGAGCCAAGAGATACATGGCTATCGGGTCCATCTTCCCAATGGGGTCAGGTATTGCAGCGTACATGATCAACCCAACTAAAGGCTTGCCGTGTTTGATTGTAGCTGGAACGCTGTTGTTCAATGTTCCATACTCTTTCTTGTTTCTGATCCCGAACTATGTGAAGCCCATCATAGCCGAAGACACAGTGACGAGCAAGAGAGTCCCAGAGAAAGAAGTCCGCGAGACTGTGGATAATTGGGGATTTTATCATAAGGTCCGCACTATTATGGATGTTGGAGCATATATTTACTGCATTTACAATATTGTTTACGGCTAAGCAAAGACACATGGAACTCTGCACGGACATTACTTTTTTTCTGGAAAATTAGGAATGGCCATTAAGGAAACTGGACTAGTCGGAGCGAATGTAGGAAATATTTCATGTCATATTTGACGTTTGAGTTCTAGAACGATGATTAAAGTTGATGTTGTTCCTTTTAGCAGGGACGTCTTTTTTGTTTTCATAACTCAAATTATATACTGTACATTATTATTTATGTTCTAGTGGATGGTTAAAACAAAAGATATGTAATCATAGGCGTCCATTCTGGTACCGACCAGCACTCATGCATTACGTGCATTGTGTTTTGATTCTCATATTCTTGAAAATCAAGAATATGATCATTGAAACACTGCAAATACATCTTCTGCAATCTCGCCTGATAAACTAAAGGTATCTTGCAAAGGCCGGTTCTGCGAAGAGATAGTCAGCACATTGATAGCACATAAAATAATACAGGACTTAAAATTTCGGTACCATATAGTCTGAATAAAATTCCAGGGTTAGTATTTTCTCCAAAAATATGGATTTCAGGGAGGGTAGTTCAACATGAGACTGGGCTCCTTAATAGGGGGCGACTCCCCATAAACATAGACGGGTGCTTGTCCTTTCCCTTAGGATGTAAAATGCAATCATGCGCTATCACTTAGGGGTATGAGGATCATTGAAACATTAAATGTTATCTAAGGGGTGTACGTTTCATGCAAATGTTAGAACAGTGCGGTCCTGATGAGTCGAGCTCGCGCTGAATTCTGAGGTGCGCAAGATAATTAACATAATTAATTACAGTGCAGTGTTCTTATGAAATTGTAGCCAAATTGTTTTCAATCCCTATATAGTTTGTCCTGAGGACAGTATAAAAGCCACAACAGCTAAACATTCATTTGCAGCTTTTACTATCTTTTAGAGTTAAACAAATGTTTTTGCCACACCCCTTAGGGTTATTACTGTGCGACTACGTCAACCGGGCCATTTTGTAAGAAGTTAGCCAATCAGAAAGCAAGTACAGAACAAAGGATCTTGACCTTCTTGAGATTTCAGACATCGAAATACTCACTTTTCTCTGAAAATTGTGGAAATTATGAGCAGAAATCATTTCAAAACACGTAATTACTCATCGCCAAACATAGTTCAGGTATTAAATTTCCTTAAAATGGTTTGAATCTCCGAATGACAAACTTTTTACATGATGGCCCGGTTGACGTAGTCGCACAGTAAATCAATTCAGCCCCCCCTCTATATCTCTGGAACCACTGGAGCTATGATCATCAAACTTTCACACAATGACCATGGGCGTAAGACAAACCACCACACCCGTTTTTGTCACGTGAGAACAAAATGTGACGTCACAATGATGTCATTCTTTATTTTTATCAATTTTAAGTAATTTTAATGAACTTTCAAAAACTTGGTAAATAATACTCTAAGTGCCTTTTCGACTTTTGCAAAACATGCATGTCAAAAATTGGTTGCCATGGAAACTGGGCCTCTGACACAGGCATGTCAATGACATCAAAATGTCCCCAGATAAATTTTAGGAAACGTCCCGAAGTTTCACCATCATAGCTGCAGTGGTTTTAGAGTAATCAGGAGTTTCCGGTCCCCCCCCCCCCCCCCCCCCAGTCTGAATAGGGTCAACGTCCTTATAAGCTTTGGTGTAGTGTATTGAGACGGAACCTCGGTGTATTGTCTCATCCGAAAGACGTGAAACACAGGAGAAATGATGAATCACTTCAACCCACGATTAACGCAAGGTTCGAAACTTCAGAGAAAAAACTGCTCCCCTGGGAATCGGACCCGGTGCACAGAGGTGAGAGGTCATACACAGGGAATTTCTGCAGAAATCCCATTCATGGGAAAAACTTAATTTCCCATGGCACAATAATTTGAAGTGTTCGCCTTTCCCGTGGCTAAACATGTGAATGCCGAACATTTTCCATACTTGTGCCATGGGCAATTAAGCTTTTCCAGGAATGGGTTTCTGCAGAGTGACCCCCTCGATTTGTCACTGGCCCCAGACCGAACTTTGACCCGTCGAAGACGGCGCCCGCATCGGGATTCTCGCTCGTTTCAAGCCGTAACAGCCAACCAACGCCTGCTACGGCAGTCTCCTACAGCAGTCTGTTATTGGGTAAAAATTCGGTCTGGGGCAAGTGACAAAACGAGGGGGTCACTCTGCAGAAACCCATTCATTGAAAAGCTGAATTGCCCATTTCAAAGAGCACGGCTGATCCGCCTCGACTAGTTTATACTATTTGCGGTCAGCCGGTAATATTTTGTAATCTGTTTAAGAAATCTTAATAAAACTTGAAGCTAGTAAGCGCCTTACACGCTGCGCCACCATGCTTTCCTATCTATCCGTATCCCTAGTCCAAGAAAAAAAGAAAACTGAAGACCGTATTTCAGTATTAGTAACCAGTAATTTTTATTATCATTTATTTTTTACGTAGATACTGTGAGAGAGATTAAATACACAACAATTACACTAATTCAATTATTTCCAATGGCCATTCAATTTTCTCAGTTTCTAAGCACCAATTCAATCTTCCTACGGTTGTCTGTTATTGGCTACAGACATACAGGAAATTGAAAATCACCAGTTCGGAATTGAATTCCTGTCAACTATTACAAACCACGTGCCTCTTCATTCTTGAAATAATGTTAATCACTTGTAAAAATTATATTACGCCCACGGCAAACGTCGTGCCAGAGTCGCGCCGTTCCAATCCAAAACAATAGAAAGTTTTCTATTATAAAGTCTAATGAAGCGGCATCCTTTGAAAAAGAATAGGCTCGACAGAAGAAGAGCGACTGAAGTTGAACGTTTGCCGTAGGCCTTAACTCAGGGACGGCGGAGCTCCCCCCCCCCCCACATTTCGCAAAGTTTTCATACATTTTCACTAGACTCAGCTCCACCACCTTGCCATACAATCTTACTAATGAGCCCCCCGCCATTCCTGTAGCTGACCAGCTATTCTGTATTTCGAACCAGAGTGGTGAAGTGGTTTGTCGTAATTTAGACTAATTTCCTTTGGCCCGTGTTTCAAGTCACGTTTTCCCGCCGTGATCCTTGAAGTGCCTATTGTACTAACTACGACATTGATAAAAGTTTAAAATTAGCTCTTCGCCACCCCGGTAAGTTGTCCAATCCATTGGATGCTAAGCATATAAATAAATATCACTTCTAAAAACAATTATCCATAATATTTTCACTATTTGGGGCAACCTTTTCCCATGAACGACTTCACATGCCAGGAATTCCTGGCGTGTTATAAGTGAGATGACTGGGCTTCGAGGATAAATGGTTCGTTGATTGACGTTTCCTTCGTGAGCACTTTACATCGTTTAATGACAAGTATGAAACGATGATATAAAAAGATTATTCGACAGTGACAGACTTGGCTAGATTTCTCGGGCAGTCGACCTGAAACAAACAACAAGAGGTTCAAATTAGCAACAAGTTGGACCACACAAAGATCAGCAAATGGTGTTGTCCTTGTTTTTTGTTGAAGCCATCCTTCCAAGAAACGTTGGACCTAAAAATCGCCACCCCTGCCAATCTATGCACAATAAGACGTTTAAAAGATTCAAGACTTTCAGCACATCGATGTTTCATGTGACAATAACGGTGCAGGACCCGACATCAGGTTTTTTCAAGAGGTGTCATTGGCGCCTAAATAAAAAAAAAAATCTTGTTGCCAAATAGTGAAATTTGGTCGCCATAATAGAAATCTTAGATCGCCATCGTTTTCTCTTCTGTTTATTATAAGAAATAGTTTGTTCGTGAACTCTAAAAGTCCTTAAGCTTTTGTAGCAGGTTTCAGGTTTCTTCCTTTTAAGAGCACCCCCGTCTATGTTCATGGGGAGTCCCCCCCCGGGACGATTATATAAACCATGTGGCGATACATTGCAAGGCACAGGGTAACCGACCCCCTGGATACGCCACTGGGTGGTTCACTTACATCATATCCCTTGAGAACAGCAATGTGGAATGACAATAACTGTAGGGGGATAACGGTTAAAACTCCTTGAAGGCAGGGCACGACTCGGGGGATCTCCAGGAACTTAGTGCCGTGGTGCTTGACTTCGTCATCATTTTCATTACAAATTATAATTGGACGTCCCTGAAATGATAAGAAGCGAATATAAAATGTCAGCAGAACGATCCGTTTGGCTCGGGTATGAGTTCTGACGGAACAGGGATTTACCGGTCACCAGGCACGATTTAGCAGGCACTAGCGCCTTGCGCGCATGTCGTAACATGAAAGAGAAATTTACGTTTTCCAAAAGCGAGAAAACGCGGGCTTAATGAACGCCTGCGCGAAACCAATCAGAGAAGGCTCTCAAATATGGCTGTCACCAGAACCCCCCCCCCCCCCCCCCCCCCCCCCCCCCCCCCCCCCCCCCACTGTGAGGTGGCGAGTCGGGGAGCTCTGGGTACGAGAATGTGAACAAATTAACGGCAAATGAGAAGATAACACTAATGGTAATAAAATCATTAGCAATATTTATAACAATAAAATATTAATAAAAATATATGTATTATAGCGAACACTACAAACCAAAGAGAGTTATGCACGGTTTCAATACGTTTTGAAGTAGCAGGCTAAGTTCTTGATGTTGGCGGCTGGGTTTGGGGGTCACATACAAAGGCCGTAAGGCCTGAGCCTTCTAGGGGGGTACGGGGGCAGGCTCCCCCGGGAATTTTGAAGTTTTGGTAGCCTGCGTTTTGAGGGCAAGATAATTGGCATATTCATGTATTTTTTTTTTTTGCTTTAATATTGAAGAAATAATGAAGTTGCCGGCGGTCAGCAGTGAAGTAAGACGGCGGTTCATCGCCAGTAGCCGCCTTCTATTGAAACCCCTGTGTGCAAATCAACAAAATAACAGCGCGCATACTATCGTTCCAGTATGACAAGGCGATGGTAGGGCTTACCTTTCGAGCAGTGACCTCATGAAGAGCATTCATGCATTTCTGAAATAGAAAGGGGACATCTTAGGCTGCTTCTCGCTTGAACGCAAGCGCAAGGGGCAGGCAAGCAACGCAAGAAAGGGGCTATAAATCAACAGCAGCTACGACTTGTGTCGGGAAGATTCACACTAGACACAGAAGTGCGTGCGTGCGTGCGTGCGTGCGTGCGTGCTTCTACACCAGCGAGAATCTACCCCATTCGCGTTCTAGCGAATTCAAGAGGGACGAGTGGAATTAGCGCGAAAGAGCTCATGGGAAGGGCAAAGGAAGACCCTTCCCTTGATCCTTTGCGATAGCCTTGTTCCTTCCCTAGATGCATTGCACTGACCAATATCGTTTTTTTCCGACACACTTGACGCCTGGGTACGAGGCAGAGTGCGAATCAAATCAAGAAATTGCGAGGCTTACAACATTATCAATGGCACTGCAGCTCGCGTCAAAATGCAAATAAGACATCCATGAAATGTTATTTGGAAAAAATATATCATTATGACTCCTGCATTATGATTTTCCACACGCACTGTCACTTGGTTCGTACGCACAGAATCTTTCAGAATCCAGGAGTTTTCAAGGAGGTTGAACAGATTTTGTTCTAGTAGTTTTCGAGACGTTTTTGACAATCAAAATGCTGCTTTCATAAAGTTTCTACTTTACGCAACAACTTTAGGAGCCCCCGGTATTGTACTCGTTTGTCTTGGACAAAAAATTTTCTTTCTGCATTCCAGGAGTTCTCCAGGGGTCTCATTTGAACACCTCCAAGGCTTCTCAAGAACTTTCCAGGACAACCATACAATTTTTAAGAACTTTCCAAGTTTTCATGGAGCTGTACGAACCAGCAACCTGATCGAGCGCACAAAGCTCTTCTACTTACAGGGAATACAGTATCTCTTGTGATTATCATAATAACCGGCATGGCTCTGTCTACAAGCGCCAAGGGACCGTGCTTCAGTTCGCCGGCAAGAATACCCTCGGAATGCATGTATGTCAACTCTTTGATTTTCTAAAGAGGAAATAACGAGGTCGATAGTAATGGTTAGTACACAGAATTGAAATAAGCACCGAAGTAGCGCCCTCTTTCAGCAATTTGATTGCCCACAGCCTTATGCTGTAGCTACCCAATCATGGTCGAGCTTCTCGGGGTGGGCAACAGCTCACATATGTGGACTAGCGTGCTAGCAGGCGTATTCCACATACGTGAGCGGTGGACCAGCTCAGGAGAGATACTGTCATGCAGTTTGGCGAGGATATACATGTTATTTATCGGCTGGGAGGTCCGGGTCATAAAATACCGCGACTTCCAAATAATATATTTATTTTTGCCTTGAAAAAAGCATAAATTTCATAGAACCGACTGCGCGCACCTAAGAATTCAGGGCGAACGCGACCAATCCGGATCGTTGGATTCCCGACCGCTCGTGAGCCAATCAGAGCGCAAAATCTCGGCGCAAAATTTCGATGTAAATGAAAGTCCCATTTACATGGCAGAAATGTTTGGCATGGCTCGGATAAAAACGGTTCTGGGATTACCTCGCCACGTAGCCCTGGCACGGATGAAATTTCAGTCCGACTCTGACAAAATTTAGTACGGCAAAGCCATTTACACAGCGCAAATATAGCCGTGCCATTAAATTTGGTACCAGTAACACTTTTTATCCGAGCCGTGCCGAAAACAAAAAATCCCTGTCGTGTAAATGGGGCTTAATTCACGTTAATTATGTCCACTCACCAGAGCACCCTCAAGACAAGTAGCGAACTGATACCCCCTTCCCATCACTAGTAGACTCTTGTGTTGGTAGAGCTCTTCTGACAGGGCTTGTATTTGGCTGTCTAGTTTAAGCACCTGCTTGATCAGATCTGGTAACACCTTCAGGGTCTCAATGATCTCTTTTCTCTTCTCTTGCATGGATATTCTGTCTTCGGACATCATCAGCGCAAACATCACCAAAGCCAGGAACTGGCTAGTGTACGCCTGAGCGGGGAAACGGTAAGTACAACGTGAGTAAAAAACATTAGCGCACAGGCTTCGAATGACCGATTCTCGGGTGGGAGATTGGGCAAATCTCGTCCCCAAAGCCTTCGTCTGACCAACAGAAGGCGACGAGCACAAGGCTCTGGAGGAATCCATATATAGCAGACCTAAGATTTTAGGACTTCTGAATTAACGAACTTTAAACAGCGTCAAATGCAAGTACTTAGATTGTTTGTTCTTATGGTGGGGTTTTCTTTTAATTTCATTTGAATTTTGACCGTTAAGGCTCGTTCACACGGCGCGATTTCAGCTGCGATTTCTGCGGCGATCTCATGGCTATGTCATATCGCGCGGTGTGAACGGTCAGCAATCTTATGGCGATTTCACTTGCGATGTAGCCGTGACGTCGTAGGCGTTTTGAACATGTTCAAATGCCACAGCCATGCGGGTGCGATGGGATGGATGTGTGGTGTGTTTTTAGAAAGAAACATGCTGGCCCCTACTGATTTTGTTCCCAGAGAGTCACGCACGATTTCTAACCGTTACTACAAGGCTCTGGTAACAAACGATCAAGACGCGAATCTGATTGCCGGACTCCGTGAACATTGGTTACCCAGGGAAACGCCAGGAGCAACAGATTCTTGGACCGGAAGTTCGTCGGCTTCAGGAGGCTTTGGAAACGATCGGGCTATCAAATCATGATACTCGGGCTATCGAATCATGATACTCAGGCTAACAAATCATGATACTCAGGCTATCAAATCATGATACTTAGGCTATCAAATCATGATAAATACCTACTTTTGTACTCGCTACTCCGATCTCTGGGCCGGCGTTGATATGGCAACCGCAATGACTCTCACGAGAGATGGAGCTCCCAACTGGAAAAGCAAAATATGAAAGCAGATGAGAAGATAAAAGATTGAGAGGACAGCTTTTAGTACCAGCAGTTCTGTACTCGTTACGGTTTGCAAGCACATTGGAAACAGAGAAAGGGAACAGTTGGCTACCTGTGTTGGTGACTCCGACAATGAGGGCTCCCCGTTCCTTGCAATATCTGAGAGCCATAAGTGTGTCTGCGGTCTCCCCTGTAAATAACAATAGAATAATAACGCTCTCGATCGCACCTCACTTTGCAGTGTAAAACATTTGAAACCTTGGTGATGCGGCTAGCGTAACAGAAACACTTGAATTTACCACCAGCAGTCCTTTTCCATTACGAAATTACTGACCCAAAATTCCACGGTGGGTAAACGTCAATTACAGGATGGACAGGTCAAAATTAAATGGAATTCCGTGATAGCTACATGGGACCATTTCATTAGCACGTTAGCTTTCACACAAGGTTAATTCCTTATCTCCACTCTGTTGAACTTAGTGCTACGCGGCCACAGGCTTGCCTGAACATCTACATATATTCACTTCATCACCGCGAACATAACATCTAATTTACCCCGACCTGCTCCCAGTCTGACCTGGATAGCTCAGCTGGTTAGAGCATCAGATGTACAATTCTGAAGGTCGTGGGTTCGAATCCCTCTTGGGGTCAGAGATTTTTTCTCTTTCTCCGCTTACTAGGGCTAACGCTCAGAAGCACACATGGGACCATTTCATTAGCACGTTAGCTTTCACACAAGGTTAATTCCTTATCTCCACTCTGTTGAACTTAGTGCTACGCGGCCACAGGCTTGCCTGAACATCTACATATATTCACTTCATCACCGCGAACATAACATCTAATTTACCCCGACCTGCTCCCAGTCTGACCTGGATAGCTCAGCTGGTTAGAGCATCAGATGTACAATTCTGAAGGTCGTGGGTTCGAATCCCTCTTGGGGTCAGAGATTTTTTCTCTTTCTCCGCTTACTAGGGCTAACGCTCAGAAGCACACATGGGACCATTTCATTAGCACGTTAGCTTTCACACAAGGTTAATTCCTTATCTCCACTCCGTGATAGCTAGTGCCCACATTCGCATTCTCAGAGCCTCGTCTATTTTGATGGTAGATGGCCCTGTCGCAGATGATCAGGGAGCGATTCTGATTGGCTAATAAGTCCGTCCGCCATGAGAGAATGACTATATATGGATGTCTTATAGTCTCAAACAGAGCATCGTACAGTAAGACAGGCTCTGGGGTCTGAAAATTTCCACGGCGAAACTTGGGTTCTCAACAGGGTGTGTGGCGATTGGTAATTGCTTCATTTGACTGAATGCGACGAACCTGATTGGCTGATGAAGAAACACACGTCATCTCTGAATATTGGTGTCTTCCGATCAAGGAAATCACTGGCTAACTCCACCACCACAGGGAGCTCGGTTAACTCCTCGATTAACTGTCTCGTCTGCGGGATAAAAGGACAACATGAAAATGGCACTCCCTCCTAAGGGCAAGTCGCAACAAATAGACGCCCTCCTACCCCCACTAACGTTCACCCCATCCTACTCTACTACCTTTTACCCGACCTACCCCATCCTACTATACTACCTTTTACCCGACCTACCCCATCCTACTATACTACCTTTTACCCGACCTACCCCACCCTACTATACTACCTTTTACCCACCCTACCCCTACCTACTATACTACCTATTACCCATCCTACCCCACCCTACTCTACTACCTTTTACCCGACCTACCCCACCCTACTCTACTACCTTTTATTCACCATCATCGATCCAAATGTTTATCGGTTACAATGACCGATTAAAATCACTGAAAGGCCGACGAAAATTGAAATTTGAACGTCCGTAGAGTCCTACGCGCGCTTTTATTCACCTAGGCGCCTTGTTTAGGTCATCCCCCGTGGGTGGCGCGGTAAGGGGCGTGACTGAACACGGCGCGTAGGTGAATAGAGCAGATTTCGTATGACTGTGAAAAGTACCGTGACACGGCGCGGTACTGTCGCGGTGGCGGTACCGAACCTGGCCTGCTGTAGATACCGAACGAAATCGCGTAGTCGCGGCGCGGACACGGTCGCGGAGTGGTACAACTTTGTCGCGGAACTTTTCACAGTCATACGAAATCTGTTCTAGAAGCGCGAGTAGCAAAGACTACTTCTATCTTGTATTTACGGACGATCGCCAAATAAGGGAGTGCAAGTAGTCTAAAAACAAATTTCCTTTTAGTGGAACATTGATTTCTTCATGTGAAATGGCCAAGTGGTGTAGTTAATGAATGAACCGAGCCGACCCCGTCCTGTTGACGACCCCTGTTTGAGCGACAAACCTTGAACATTTAAGTTGCTAGAGCAGATTTCGTATGCCTGTGAAAAGTGCCGTGAAAGAGTTGTGCCGCGACCGTGACCGTACCGCGACTACGCGATTTCCTCCGTATCTACAGCAGGCCAGGTTCGGTACCGCCACCGCGACAGTACCGCGCCGTGTCACGGCACCTTTCACAGTCATACGAAATCTGCTCTAGTACTGACTCCCTTCCCGAATCCCAGTGGATTTCATACTACTTCCGTCTACAGCTCGTTCATGGTTACCCAGTGAAACTCTAAATATTTAGACTACTCGTCAGGGAGGTGGGCGGGGTAGGGTAAAAGGTTAGTATGGTAGGGTAGGGTAGGTAAAAGGTAGTATTGTAGGGTGGGTAAAAGGTTAGTATGGTAGGGTGGGGTAGGGTAGGTAAAAGGTAGTATTGTAGGGTGGGTAAAAGGTTAGTATGGTAGGGTGGGTAAAATGTAGTATAGTAGGGTGGGGTGGGGTAGGGTAGGTAAGAGCACCTACCGCCACTGCACTGTGGAAGCTTGTGCCACACGCGATCAGCATGACACGACGGCACCTCCTAATGGTGTGTATGTGAGCTTTCAGGCCTCCCAATACAACTAGAAAATGCAAAAATATGATTTAGTCATTTCTCTCACATATAATAATATGCAGGCACAAGGGGATAAACAGGAGCCTATAATTGCAGGGTTCCCACGTTTTCGGGCTTTCAAAATTCCAGGAATTTCAAGGACCCTTTGAAGGACGTTTGAAAAAAAAAATGACCTTCCATAATGAAAAATACGGGTTTTCGCGCATTATAAGAACAACATGGGTATCCTTTGTTTCAAAGATGACACGTTGATAGTTTTTATTCAGTTTCCTTTATTTTTATTGTGAAATAAACACACTCATTTCATTTTTTTTTTCAGGAAAATATGTCCATGACATTTTATGATTTTGATGGTATTTTGTAAAAATTCCATGACTTTCCAGGCCTGGAAAAGGGCATTTCTAAAATCCATGATTTTCCAGGTTTTTAAGGACCCGTGGGAACCATTGATTGAGGTAACCCTTTTACACATCTAGCTATTTTTAGATTGGTGTTTTATTGTTCTCATGCTGCCATAACCATGGCAAAGAGAATGGAAAAAGCGGAAAACAAGAGACTAACCACGAGAGGCTTCAGCGTGAAGAAGCAAGACAGCAATATAGGGTTCTCTCTAAGGCAGTATATAGTTCGCTCCTAGTAATGGGGCCCATGGTAACCTGATATGGCCCAAGTAGGTACGTGCAACTTCTGCCGTTTAGGATACAATTTTATATGATAATTTGAAGGTGTGTATGTTGTTGATGATACCCTACTCCAGACAGCTGAGTTCAGTCTGAAATAAGGCATCATTTGTTTGCATTGGTCTGGCCTAGCAAAGGATTAAAGCTTGGGATTGGGTGTCGACTTTTGTTCGTGTCTGGGGTGATATGGACAGATTTTAAGGTCAGAGCGGCACATCCATATCTCAGGAATCTGCACCAGGCGCAATCCGCGTCAGGGATGTGTCGATCAGATTTGTGGTTGGTAAATAACCAGTGCATTACCACCAAGGGCTTGATTTACCTTTGTTTGACTCGAATTTCACTCTTCCTCGCATTGTGTTGACGACACTCTCTGGCTGCTCGAAAATCTCTTTTTGCATAAAGGAAGCGTAGTTTCCTATTCAAGCAAAACAAAATAAAATGAAACCAGATCATTATCAAGTGCATTCTATCCTCGTTCAACACTAAGTCTTACGGGCAAACACGCAGCGTTTAGAAAATCCTAATCAACAACCCTCACAATAGACAATGGTAAACAATGTAACAATTGAACGAGTAAACAATGAGCTATTGCTTTGTTTAGTCAACAGTGTAGTAAACTGCTAAACTGCTGGGTGTCATCTGAGTTCCACAGTTTGGCGAGCTCCCGCAGTCGTGCTAGACTATCGAGCATGCTATTGCAAGTGGTCTTGAACATACCGACCTTACTGAGATGCATGATTGTTAGCTATGTACCGGATCTCCTGTGGATTTGTTCAGAAATGTTTGTTTGTTATCAGGTTAGGAGTCCTTTCTCCCCCTTCCCCTCCTCATGTGGTTTTGCCCGCCACAGGAATACCAATCCCAACAAACACTTCCAAATAAATCCACAGGATTGCCGGTTAGCAGGCTACAAGATTGTATGAAAACTATTTCCCGACCTTTCATAATTTGCTGAAGCTCTAGATGAAGTGTCTGCACGTCTCGATAATAATCTTCATCTGCATCATCGTCGTTTTTCAGTCGGTGGATCGTCAAGTCTACATGGAGGAGAAGAATACACTTTAGTCACATTTTTGTCCCGTCTTTGCTTACAATATTGCACGTTGTACAAAGTAAGTTACACGTCAACTCCGTTTTGCCTAGCCAAATACGCAGGGAAGATTAAAGGGGGATGAATGGTGTGAGGGGCAGGGGGTTTGCATGTATACGTACTTCCATTAACAACAGCGGCTACATCATTGTCCTCCATGAAGATAACTCGGTTAGTGTACTCGATTACGGCGCTACAGGGAACAGCAGAACAGTAGAGCGATTAAATGCAAATTCAATGATAGACTGCTTGCAATCCCTTCTTTGGCGAACGTCCGTGAAAACGAGTGCGTGAAAAAACGAGTGCGTGAAAAAACGAGTGCGTGAAAAAACGAGTGCGTGAAAAAACGAGTGCGCGAAAAAACGAGCGCGTGGAAAAACGAGCGCCGATGGCTTGAGGTACCGAAGCCGCGCTCGTTTTCACGGGCGTTCACCAAAGAACGGACTGCAAGCAGTCTAATTCAATGAGCACGTTACGAACTGAGTGTATGAGTCATCGCAATAATACAAAACAATACTTAAACAACACAATACAACATGCTCGATAATATGTCCCATTTTACACGTCAAGGTTAGCGAGTGTCCAGTGGCCGGTTCCTAGAAGGATAAATCCTGAACAAATCCTATACAACAGATAACTTTTATCTATGATAACTTTATCCAACCTTTCAGGGACCGGCCCCAGGTCGTCAAGGAGAATAGTACATTTGCATGATGACGTCATTTGACTATAACTACCAGAATCTTTTTCTTATTCAGATCAACAAATTCCTTCGTGAATAAGAGCATAACAGTCTTAATTTTCTACACAATAAGCCGCTACGCAAAGGTTTCTGGTAGTTGTAGTCAACCACGTCATCATGCAAATGTCCTATTAATCATGATTGTTTCGCCCCATATAAAGAGATCCAAGAGTATCTCGGATACCGGTCGTGGATACCGGATCCCCAGTTCTGAATCCCGGATTTCGAGTAGTCGTTGGTCACGGATTACGAATCCAATTGGATTCCAGAACGCATGCGGATTTGGATCCCAGATCTCATGATATGGATCCCGGATCCCATACACCGGATTCCGGATCCCATGCACCGGATCCCGGATCCTCTACCCTGGATCCTGGATCCCAATGCCTCAAATTTTGCCGGATCCCGAATTCCTTTACAACGGGCGATTGGTATTTTGTACGCTGAACCAGGCTTCAAGCATTCAATTCGAGACTCGAAAATTCACCTGTTTGGATACCGTCGATTGCATCTAGCCGTCGCCAAACGCTGCAAAACATTCTCTGCTTGCACATGAAGCTTCCGTAAATTTTTGAAAGTTGAACTTCAAAGTTTTGTCGTGAAATCTTGAGGCAATGAGTAAATAATACGACTAGAGTTCAAAGGAGTGTTCCGGCCAGGAAGTATATAAACTGCCAAACATGGTTTGGCAAACATTCCAGTTTATAGCGGAACTCCCCGTGCCGAAGGCACGGAGTGGAGCCCCATACGTATCATTCAACGTCACATGAGAAAGCAACCCATCCAAGCCAAAACGATACGTTCAGCGGCTTACGAAAACACCGCGGGCTCTTATTTACGCATGCGCACTTGCGTTTTTGGCGACCCGTGTACACAACCAATCACAGTCCGTCTTGGCTCACTGAGCGCGCGCATCATTTTGTCCTCCAGCACAGCGCCGCGGGCATGCAGAGGACACGGACCGGAAGTCGCTCCTTCATTTTCCCGCGCGAAAAAACTCACAAAACACGCGCCCGCGTCGGCTCACTCGAATTTTTGTTGAGTCAAACTGAGACAAACTCACGCCAAATTTGCTCAAAAGAATTCTCTAATGATTGTGTCAAAATACTTCGGATTCGATTCCTTCGCCGAAATTTCATAATGTTGTTTAGTCATTTTGGAGAAACTATGAGGGAGTTGCAAAAGATTCAAAGGCTAGATTGCAGAATACCCGGCCCACGGCGAAGCAAGACTTCGGCGTTCTTCTGAAGAAAAACAACAGTTTCTTTCGTAAAAGCTGCAAACGACGTGTTCTTCGAATACTCATATGAGATCTACGAACAGGGAGCCAGAACTGGATTGAACAGGATTGACAATAACAGAAAATTGCAATGGTTTTAGCCGAATAATATATTTAGGAAAATTGGCTTTGTGCAAAAGCTTGCCAAGTAAGAATGAATTCAACTCAACACGACGGAGACTTTCGGAGGAAAGAAACGACTTCACTATCAGTTATCGGTAAGCACAAAGCTTGAAATTGCTTCTTATGCTATTTATATTTTTAGCTTCCAAGTTATTGCATTCCTGATGAGAAAATTCTGATTTTACATGTAACTTTTACGTTTTGCTGCTTTAGTTGGCTCCCTCGAGGTTTCTTTTTCACCGGCTAAACTCGAATTATAGTTTTGAGTAATCTTTACTGATATTCTAGCCTTGATTTTCCTTTGTCACATGTTAGATTTAGTTAGTACAATGAGACAAATACTATGTCAAGTATTCTTTGTTTTGGATTTCGCTGAAAATCTTATTTTTCATTTTTATTTCAAGGAGATTATCTTTTGCCGGCCGTGAACTGCGAATTGTTAGCATATCAGAACGCGCTTAGACTATCATTGCCATATAATGGTAACATGAATTTTCTTGATTTAAACTGTAAAGGTGAGCTCCCTGTGAGTAAGACGTGGGGTGTGTATGATTGGAGTTCCGCTTTTAGGCATTGCCTAAATCTATATATTAAGTGTCAAAACTTTGAAGTTTCATGCGCTGACAGAACATGTTTTTCTCGCGAGTGGGGACGGTTGGATGCAATCGATGGTAGATTTCACCATGTCAGAGGATTTTCACCCCATAAATTGAACCCACTGTCGGATACAAAAGCGCTGAAAAAATTGGCAACCCTTGTTGTGGATACCGGTTTCAATGAATTCCCACTCTGGAAAATATGCATGGGTTACCCTACCACCCTTGGCGTTCAGGAGAAGTACCCAAGCTGGAATTCCATAGTAGTACCAAAGTAGTACCCATAGTACATAGTACATAGTAGTACCCATAGTAGTACCCAACCTGGAATTCCGTACTTTTAGAGCAAAACCCATCCTGGAATTTTACGCAAATCGTACGGCGGAACCCTGCAAAGTTTGTTTTTGTAGTTCGTTATCATCTAGCAAAGTTGTTTCGCTGTCTGGAATTTGCGTGTTTGTTTTGTTTTCTACAAAACAACGACGGATACCAGACACGCGAGCAACTTTACTAGATGATAAAGGACTCTCAGAAGACGATCTCCGCTTGATTTGTAATGACATTTTTGCGGCATACAAAAGGCGCGCTGATTTTGTTTCGCAAGCGCCGTCTTACCTGGCATCAGAAGCGAAGAAGTACTCAATAGGCTGGTCCTCTCCACGCACAAGATTAGACCAGGTTGATTTCTCATGTGAATAAGTTTCTTGTCCAATAATTCCTGGCAAACATATTGTTGGAAATATATTACTGTTTTTTCTCTGTGTAATTATTCAATTTAATTGAAGTGCCTACTGTAATAGAACATTTAAAATAAAAATATATGTCGTCATACTCTTTCCTAAGCTCCGTTTAAGTGTAAGTTTTAATAACCTGTCGGCCATTTAGTGGTTTGAATCCCGTGACCGGCAGTCTGATCGATAAAAAAAATAATAAAAAACGCATTTGGTTTTGACAGCCGAAATCGTTGTTTCGTTCTGGGAGTTTTCAATTTCGGGTATTTCTGTTCCGTCAGTCGGCCATCTGGGCCAATCAGGTCCTTGCCTTGTTTCGCCTAGTGCAGTCAAATGGGTTTTCGTCGCGACAGAAAGCCAGTCGACTGCACTAGGCGAAACAGTGCAAGGACCTGATTGGCTTAGATGGTTTGACTGGCGGAAGAGAAAAAAACAAATTCCAAACCAAAGCGATGTTTTAAAAACAACGGATTTAGTAGTAAGCCTGTTTTTCATAAGATCGCAAGCGATCCCCCCAGTCATTACAATAGCTCGACATTTATAATAGAATAGTAAGATTTCCAGTAAAGCTTTGATTTTATGGATTTTACCACCGTATGCATTGCTACGCGAACGCGACCTCAAAATTCACTGTTGCGACTGGCGATTTCAAGCCTAGTTTCCATATAGTCTTATCTGTCGTATCAGTCAACCGTGAAACAAAATAATTCCAATTTCCATTGTTTCACGGTCGACTGATGCGACAGATACGACAGATAAGACTATATATGGAAACCAGGCTTTATGCAAGAAAACTGTAATGTTAATTTTCTTGAACCAGAAAGTCACTGTGCGACTACGTCAACCGGACCATCCAGTAAAAAGTTTGTCATTCAGAGATTTAAACCATTTTGAGGAAATTTAATCAATACGTTTGGCGACGTGTAATTAAGTGTTTTGAAGTTATTTCTGCTTATAATTTTCTCAATTTTTAGAGAAAAGCGAATATTTCGATATCTGAAATCTCAAGAAAGTCAAGATCCTTTGTTCTGTACTCGCTTGCTGATTGGCCCGGTTGACGTAGTCGCACAGTAAACATTCGACGCAAGGAAGCCAAAGGATTTAGAACCATTTTAGTTGATTTGGCAATCAATTTCGACCCACTCAAGAGGCCGAATCCAGCGTTTTGATTTGATTGACAGCTAAAAATCGCCCATCGCAACATTGAGTTTTGAAGTCGCGTAATACAGTGGTAATAAAAATACATCAAACTGCCGGCCATCTAGTGATTTGAATTCCGTGACCGACTGCCGATCATAAAAACACTGCGGTTTTTTTTTTTTCTACCCGAGATTGCACAAATTTTACTAATTTGTTACACTGCGAGCAGAGGTCTCTTTGAATATATTCTATAGCTTGAATTAGTTTATAAAGCAGCTTTGCCAGCGAATGTTATATACCAGTTTACAAGTCGGTCGCATATCTGGTACTTCCCGTGGTTGTTGGCGAAAACAAAACAACCACGTGAAATACCAGACAAGCGAACAACTAAGCTTGACAGAAAGAAACCTCTTGCTTGCATGACACTAAATTAGTAAAAATTGTTTCACAGATTTAGTATATTTTCATCAATGTTTTCATCAACGATTCATCAGTCATTTTTGTTTTTGGACCATGCCTTGGAAGTGCAAAAAATGTCCACTTTACTCACTAACAAATCCCAGAGCTTTCATGGCAGCAATCACTTCATTTCCTTACAGGAAAACAGTATCCCTTCTGCCGTGTTTATCTCTACTAAGGTCAGTGTCTATGCAATGATTTAGCGAGCTTAATCTAAATCAGATATTTTTATTGAATTTTTCACTTACCCTGCATGTTATCGCCTATAATCAAATCGCAAGGATATGCAAAGCAATAGAGAAACAACGCTTTAATCAACTATTTGCAGCTTTATACTATTGCAATAGTCACCTTCCTGGTTACATCCCACAAATCAATGCTGGCGAGGCTAGAGCAGCATAAAAATATGGCTCAAACAAGCACACAGTTCCCCTATGACAAAACTTTTAAGTCGCCCTGCAATATTCCTTAGCCTGCAAATTGGTTCACGATTCCGTCTTTGGGTGTGACTCAAGTACGAGAACCTGAAGCCATAAATAATACTGCTCTCTCGCGTATTACCTGGGCTAAAAACAAGAGCCGGTCACCGGACAATGTCCGTCCAAACTTGATCATTCTATGGTCAAATCTGTGTCTGACCGGACTTTTTGACCGACCACGATTGTCCATCTATATGTATGGTCTTGGAGCATCAGAAACAAAGTATGATCGAGATCAAAATCGGATTGGGCAGTGTACATGTTACTATAGTTAGAAGAGGGAGACCTCCTACTAACTATGATGTTACTCGGCCTTTTTGCAACTGTGTGGTGGGGACCCATTTATGAGATGTAATCAGGAAGGCAGCTATTTTAGTATTTCTTATCAATGACGAATGTGATGCATTATTGTGTTACAAGGACATCAGTTAACGCATGCATGACAAGTGGACATGTAATTTTTATCTACACCATTAGCATTAGACAGATTACAAGTTATATGTGCGTGTTCTACATTAACACAAATAACATACTGCAAGGCGATATGCAATGACACTGAACAATGAGAAGAAAAGAAATATAGTGCAAACTACTCCACAACCTTCAGTTTTCTGAAAAGACAACAAAAATGAAAAAGAGAACTGGTAGAGGTTGCAGTCTTTTGAAAAACCCTTGAAGGATTACAATTTATCACCGTACTTTATTGCAATTATACCATTTAGTGCACGAAAGATTATTTAAGTTTAGATATCACCAGAATGGATCAATAAAGAAGAAAAGAATATTGATTTGATGTTCTTTGCATGACTTACCATACACTGAAAATGTACGCCATCGAAAATGAAAAATAAAGAGCAAAAAGGTAGTCAACATTATTAAATAACAATTCATTCTAAATAATTTATATATTTGACTTTCCTTTAATTGCAACAGTACGTAACCGAGAATAAGAAAATGCAAAGAATACATCATCGAATTTCTAAGTTCACCGAAAAAAGTATCCATTTATAAGACCAGTCTTTCTTTTTTTTAAAGTGACTTTTAACTATTAAAAGTGAAATATTGTGTTCTTCTGGATTAAGTTATGGTTCGTTTAATTTTTGTTAACAACAATTTGACATGCTGTATTTTAATGGGGTGGAACACAATGAACAGAAGGAGTTTAATGTATGTACAGTACTGGTAACATGCTAAAATGATGCGTGACATGAAATTAATAATATGGGTGTAACAAAATTACAACATAGAAATTCATTATCATATGTTTCATTCAGGGAGTTGAAACATGTAGCAGTATTGAGGAACAAAAAGAAACATATTTGGACCTTGAGATTCCATCAGTGTGTGTTGGAAGCAATATGAATGCTTGCACTGTCAAAAATTCAAAGTTTTCCTAATATAGTATTCAGAGCTCGAAATTATGTTTTGTTAATGTCCCCCATCGTCAGGTTATAGGTTTAGTGAATTAAGAAATTGAAAAAAGTTACTCTAGCATACAATGAAAATATTTGTTTGGTGTGTTTATGCCTGTATCCAGGAATTTAATAGTTTTTAGCATTGTCACACCCTACATGTTTCAAGTCCCTTATATGTTTCTGCTCATCAATATTACCATCTCTATTCAAACCCACCCTTAGAAGGTATATGCTGCCCCCTAACCAATATTTCTAGCCAACTTTTGGCTCCTTCACCATTGTATCCTCCTTTCCGGCGTGGATCCAGGTGGGGGTTCAGCGGGTGCAAATGAACCCCCCTCTCCCAATGAACCAATTTTTGGGGGATTGTTTGCTAAAGACGTTTTGTCATTTCAGAGTGGTTCTTTTTTTATGTGACCAAATGTATACCAGTATATCAAATTCATGATGTAGCAACCACGATTTCGCCTCGTGACAGGGCCACGGACAACAGAGAAGGATTGGTATACCTCTATTTGTTTTTGCCGTGGTGTCATCAGCAAAAATGAACCCCCCTTCTTAAAATCCTGGATCCGCCACTGCTTTTTTCCTCTGGTTTTGGTAATTTCAGAAAAATATTTTCGTGATTTAAACAATATCATCCTTGAATGTGATTCTGCAGGCTCTCATTTGCCTCATTTCCAAATATGAAACCCTGATATATGTCAACAAAGAAAAAAAATATGATTTTGAAAAATCTAGAGGGGTGGGGCATCACAAGCGTTTAGGGTTACCCATACAATGGCAAACAAAAAATTGATATAAATGCATAGAAAATATCAACTGATAGCCCAGGTTTTCTACATACAGCCGATTGCATTTGACTGTTTTACATCCTAGAAACGTAAGGTTCCAACGTAACGTACGAACTGTTAGGGTTAAACAGTCAAATGCAATCGGCTGTAACTGCACAACCCGTGAAAGTACCTGTGTTATAAATAATTGGCAACTTATCAGCTTTCAGGGGCATCTTGCTACAGATACCAATCAATAGGGGGCTGCCACGCCTACAAAGCAGACCATTTAATTATTATTTTTTATAATTGTTATTTTGCTCTCTCCATGGAGGTGCAACTACATTACTGTAGCTACATGCCTTCACCATACTGTAAATGAAATACAAAGTGACATGAGTGATATTTCCATACATTCACAAAATACTCCTGGTTTTGCCCAAGAGTAGTTGTCTCATTTTCTTATACATGAAACAATGCAAGGAGGGTGGGGAAAATACCTTGTGGCCACAATCTCCCCTGGAAACAATCTGCTTTTAAAGGCCAAGGCAAATGCTCCTTCCTAAGATGAAACCAGAAACGAAATAAGATTGCAAGACTTTGGCTGAAGTGCTAACCAGAAGCATGCTGAACTGTTGCTAGACAAAACACACACAAAAAAAACATGGAGCAATTAGTCTTACCAGCTGTGCCATGGCCATTTCCACCAACTGCCTGAATTCCACTTTTTTATTCTCAGATTTCTGGGTGAGAGGAAGAAGAGGACTATAAACACTAAATTGCAACTGGCACAAAATTATCAGTGGATTACGCTATATCTACACAAAGCAGGGATGCTAGTCAAACTTTTTAAGGGGCCAAAATTATAGTCAGTGGGCAGGCATGTTTTGGAACAGTAAAAAAAAACTTATTCAAATGGTAGCATCTTTTAAGGATGTCCAAAAAGTCAATGAGTTAGAGTACTCTTTGTCGTATAACTACATTTTATCATATGACAGTGAATTCATTTTACCGTATAAAGTCAAAATTAAGTGCAGAGAAAAGAAAATATTTTTATTTGTTGTATAATAAATAACTCATGAGATGGGTTTTTTCATGTAAAACTGGTGGACATTTTACTCAATTGCTCTCAATTTCCCTCACCCCTGTGGGGCTCGGACAAAAATATGTCTGCAACTAGTAAAATATTAGCCTGTGTTACATGAAAAAACAATCTAATAAGATATGTACAATTGTGTTAGGTTCTGACCAATCATTTCAAAACAAAGTGCAAAATGTTTTCCTCAAATGTTTTGTGACACCTTGCAGGGCCCGTGGTTTGATGCGCTGGTGTGGAAACGCATATTGGCTTTCTCCGCATAATGCGCATAATCCGTAAAATCCCGCATAATTTCCCAAAATTTTGTGAAAAACATTAAAAAGGCATCATTACTTGGTGAATTTCAAACTTTCTTACTATTTTTTCTCACAAAAGTGATACATTTCTTCTGAAATTGTCTGCACTCTATGCTAATAGGATCGCGCTGGGAACTGATATCGAAAGCAATAAAACGTGCCTAACTGGCCAACTAGCTAATATTTCCAGCTGAGCAAGATAGAGCAAAATATGTTACGGCACTTGGAAAAAATATTGTGCAATCCCGCATAATTTCGTATTTTTAGCGCATAATTTCGAATTTTTAGCACATTATTTCAGAAGAAATTGTGCATAATTTCAGAAAAAATCCTGCATCAAACCATGGGCTCTGACCTTGGTAGGGGGTCCATAGTTTGCACTTATGGTTATGCTTATTAATTTTAGCAAAAGAGTACTTACAGTTTTCTCATAAATGTACTTGACCAGTTTTGGTATAACCTCTGTATCTGTATCAGATTCAAACTTGTAGCCTTTTCCCTCCTAAAAATATAATAATAATAATTTAATACTTATTAGGCGCAAATTAACATTTGTATATGATCAAATGCGCCTAACAATGATTCACATAAATATAAAACAACATACATAATGCCCTAAAATCTAAGAATATTATACAATTTATACCTAAAAATTAAAATATATATATTATGTAATTATAAGATACTAATCTAAAAATCTAAAACAGGAATCAAATGGAACTATTAAAATAAACTAGTTCTATAAAATGCTAAGAATACAATAGAATGGTTCTAGTTATAACAAATGTATGCCTTTTTAAAAAGATAAGTCTCTTTATTGTTCCTTTAAACTGTCTTCATAACTAGAGATTGCTGTTATGGCGGCTGGAAGTTTGTTCCAGAGTTCGGGTGCCGCTACTTGGAATGATCGGTCACCAAGAGTTTTCTTAGTTCTGATTTTAGGTGGCTCTAATTTTAGTTCAATTAGAAGAAAACAATGTAGTAGGTATAATCAAGTCAAATGATCTTGACAAGCAGCTCAGAGCTGTCAAGCTCATAAAAGAAGCTCACCGTCTTAATACATCTCAGCTTAGTGTTTGCCAAAATAAATAAAATAAACATGTAGATTGCTAGGAACAACACTGGAGAGTTAAATATAAGGGAAAGGTGGGAATGAATGGGTTGTGGGTTGACAATGTGTTGTCTAATTAATCACATGGATTAGTATTTCATTGGACTTACCAAAATACTTTAATATCTTTATAATTTGTAATAATTCCATTATGTACCGCAACAAAATCTGAAAATTCAAAAAAAAAATAGTTAATTCAGAATATAGCTGCCAACACTAAGATTTCATAGGCCTAATGTTCAAGGATAGATAACTAAGGCAGCAATCTTAAGTGCACTACATTATCAAGAATGTGTATCTCTACCCTTGCCACCTACCATTGCTTTCACATGACCTCTGTGGATGGCTGTTTCTCTCACTGGGCTCACCGTGCGTTGCCCACCTTGTGTGAGCAATGCCAACGTGAACACCAAATTCCTCTGTTGATTTTATGTCCTCTTGATCTAATAGTAATTCAAACAACCTTTGTTATGTATATGTGACTCCAGAAAAAAACACATCTTCCTAGTAAAATATAAGACATGGAAATTCCAGAGGGGTGGGACAGGGGCTTCTTTATAAAATTGTTAAAATTAAACTATTTCTGCTACTTGATGTTGTCTCTCAATTTTACTAAGTACAAAGAAAGTACAGTACATTATTAATGAAACTGAAAAAATACAAAGCCCTAGTCAACATATAACTTAAATTAACAAATAACATTTATTTAATTAAAGAAAATTTATTTAACTAATAATATTTATTACCATTGAGCACCCTTAATGTTTTAAAATACTAAATATTGAATAATATATGGTAGATCACAAAAGAAAGGACTATGATTTCTCATTAATATTACCTTGAATAGCTTTCTCAAGAGAGGCAACCTTGCCTCTTTTCTTTACAATTCTGAAAAATAATAAAAATAGATGTTCACAAAAAAAAGGAAAAAAAGAATCACAGTAACATGGGTTTCTTTTATGAAATAATTATACACTCTAAAACTTACGCCAACATCTTTTTAAATACAGAAATTAGTTATAAACAGGAGGAAACTAATGAGGTGTACTCTGGGAAATTTGGAGGTTTTAATAGAACTGAATTGATCTGGCTAATTTTATTTCATTTCAGCACAACACTATTTCCTAGAATTTAAATTTTCCTGTTTCAATTTGGGGGCAGATCTTGAATAGGTCTCAGCTAATCTCTCAATTCTCAGAATATGAAACTGATACCCTTTTTCCCTGCTTTTAATGGCATATCATCTGACCTACTATGACCCAGCCACATTTTGACTGTTGTAAGTACCCAAGGTGAAATTATACCCTTTAAGGAGGCTGCCTACAATTTTTTCTGCCCTCGACCACCAAACTTTGTTCGCGTCCCTGTTCAAGTACACAAACTTGTACCGGTCTGAGCTTTCACATGGTTACCCTGGAGGGTTTGACCTTTATTGTAATGTATATTTTGCTGTGACCGGAGAATGCTATAGCAATGTAATAACCACACCCTTGTTTATTATTAGGGGCCAGTACACTCTTTGCTCGATATAAACTTTTAAAATGACACCCCTTGCACTAATCCCTGAGTAGCAGACAATCATCCCAGCAAGTTTGGAAATAATTCATTGGGCAGATTTTATGTTATTGTGTGGTTCCAGAAATTATCCATACCCCCCCCCCCCCCCCCCCCCCCCCCCCCCCCCTACGGAAGGGCATTGGAAATTCTGGAGGGGTGAGGGGGGTCAATTTACCTGATCATTTCCATACAAATACTGTATTTTTCCTTGGAAATTCCAGAGGGGTGGGGGGGTCACTTTTCAACACCCTTCCGTGGAGGGGGTATGGATATTTTCTGGAACCACACATTCGAGAGGACTTTCTAAAGCTCCAAAATGTCAAAATTATTTTGCTGCAAAGATTTCCTGTAAACAGAATGGCTAATGGCTTGCGTATTAGAAGATCCTTGCCGCCCCAATTATCTACAAACCCAGTACAAGGTGCCAGAAAAATTTCCCTTCTTAGAATGCTTTCGATTTTGTTTGGCATGTGTTCAAGTATCGACAAGTAAACTGCAAAAGTTAGGGAAATTTTTGCCAGAATTCTCACCTGACAAAAATCCCAGTTACTTTTTATTGAATTCAAAATTGTCCAGCTCTACTGTTCCATTAGACTTTCAAACAGTTCTTTGTGTGCCATTGATTAATTTCTGGCTGAACATAGTAAAACTTGGGATTGGGCTTACATGTACACACAATCACCAACAATATTATATTGTCACCTCAATTTTAAGCCCAGTAGAAAGCAATGCAATTCTAGATTATTTTATGAGGAAAGGGTTTATGATTTAGTGATCCAAAGAGAGTCAATATTACTATAACACAACATCAATATCAAACACCCACTTATGAGTTATATCCGTGAGGTAAACAGGGTCCACTAAACTATAATTAATCATGTAAGAATGTCTGCCCACTGGATTCCTATATGTGCTCCCAAAATTTTCAGGAAATGTGTCATTCAAAAAAGTATCCAAAGCTCCAAAAAAAGAAAGGAAATGGAAATTTCAAAGGGGTGTCAGATAAAGGATAAAAAAAATTCTGTGAATTTTCTGAAATCACACAAAAAACATATTTAGCAATATTAATATTTCATGAGATTAGTCATAATCAGAGTTAACTGGTCAATAAGCTGCATGCCACTTCAAATATTGCTTGTTGCGTGCCACGGCTGAGCAGTAATGGCTTATTGGCTGATGAAGAGCCATATTGCTGTGTGTCAACATCTACCGAGCCTGCAGTCTGGCCCAGTTGGCTTGCAGTTCCCCCTGGAGGTGCATGCGCACTTCGTGGGCCGATTGGGCAATTGGCCATGTGCTTGCTACTTGCTGCCTTGGGGAAAGGGTTGCTTGCTTGCCCACCCTCCCTCCCCAGCTCATCATAGTGTAAGGTAAGCATAATTTACACTGATAAATCAGTGTGACCGGTGCCGGGGGTGTACCCATGGCATTGTTGCCATGGGACCCTCCTTGCTGCTGCTGCCTTGCTTAAATGGCAATGACCCTCCATCCCATTGTTCCAGTTAATTATTATTATGAGCAATACCCTTCCTAGTGGTGGTTTAGAATGCTTCTTCTTTAAACTTTTAAGTTTAGAAATCACAGGATTCATAGTATCAGTGAAAAAAACAATTCCAAAGTTGAAAATTTTATGTGTGCTTTTGGTACATTTTAATATGCATTAAATGTATTATGTAAAAGAGTTCCACTTTCAGCAAGTAAACACAGCTTGAATTTTTAAAATGCTAAAAAATGAAAAACAAAAGAGACAAAATAAATATTCATTTGAAATTTAGATGGTGATTTGTTTTCATTGGGACTTCTCGAAATGAAACTGCCACGCATTCTTCATGGAACACTATCTAGCTTGCTAGGTAGTTAATGTATGTGGCCAGGGACATGTCACACTTCCCTGATGTGGTCAAAGAAACAAGAGCTGGTTGGAAATTTTATAAGGCTTAAGGATTTGGCTTGCTAATTGCAAGCATCTAAACTATTCCAATTAAATAACTCTTATGTTAAATGTTGGTCTAATTTGCTGCAGTAATTAAATAATAAACACTTATTGGATGAGGTTGAGCATGATAGTGAGATTTGGCAACGCCGAGGTTTGTGTTATCTGCCGAAGCGAAGCTGAGGCGGATAACACTAACTCGAGGCGTTGACAAATCTCACTATCATGCGAAAACCGAATTCAATAATTGTTTTATTATTCAGCAACCAAGAATTCTTACCTAACTAAACGAAGTCTGCGATGAGGCCGTGCACGGCGACACGGTTTTCAACTTCATCTTACGTGCATTGGTATTTTCCTTTTGTATTCAATTCAAATAGCCATAGTTGATGTTTAGATATCCTGAGCAATGATCTCTTGGCAAAAATCATAACAGATTCAATGAGAATATTCGCAAAACCGGCTTTCAATTCGGAAATGAAAACCAAGATGGCGGCCAAACCTATTGGCTTGCGTTATGACGTCATTAGAGTGCATCAATCCTAATGTCCGTAGTATGACGTCAGGCACTGCGCGCCAACAAGGTTTCGCTGCGTACTCTTAGCCAATCAGAACCGAGATAGTGGCATGGCTGAATAATAATAAATTTTGGCTAATATTATCTAAAATATTTTCTATGGAAAAGAAAAGAAGTTTCCTTTTTGGATACAGGTAGCTAAGGGATACATTTAATTTTCCTGTTTTTTTTTTTCAGTGCAGGCTAATTCTGATGAAATGTAATATGCATGCCATTGCCACATGACAGTCATATTCCTAGAATCTTTTACCCTGAGTTCAGCGTGACTGACAAAAACCTCAAAATAGTATAATAAATATCACACCAAAGTCTCCTCTACTTTGATAATACACAATTGCAATTTTTTTTCCTGTTGTGAAAAAGTGGTAAACAGCAAAGGAGGATATATCTATCAATCATTTGATGGGACATGATGATCACGTTCTCGTTCGTTGTTTTCTTATATTGACTCACTCTTCTAGGAAATAATGATGTAGTTCATGTTCGTCATAAGCTGTCTTGTTTTTGGTCGGTGATCACAAGGAATCCAAACGGAATGGGAGGGTTTGTTATGCACGGACGACCCTTTGATGCGTGAAATTACCATTTTATTCTTCGCTTTAAAAATACACTTATAGGTAGGCTATAGTGCTAAATCAACGATCAAAGAAAATCTGAAATGGGTGTTTCTTTATAAGAATGCTACATGACAACGTGAGTGATTTTCACTTACTTTAGTAATTGGTCTTCGCCATCAAATGCAACACCTAGAATGCAGAGAATATGCTTATAAACATCCTTTAGCACCCATATTACGTAAAATAAAGACGTCAAGCAAAGATGGACACCAGAAATACACCCTACCTGCAGAATCGTAGCCTCGGTATTCCAATCGCTGCAGTCCCTTGATCAAAGTTTCCAAAATGTACCGCCTTTTACGAGGCACACAGAAATTGAGATACGCAAATATTCCTGAAAAATATCGAGTGACCGTGTATCAGAAATATTGCAACGACTCTACGTACAGTAGCAAGTTGTTTATAAAACAAATCCCGCTTTCAATTGACCACCAAGAAAGTTTTGTTCTAATTCTCCACGTTGACAAGTCAACATTCCCAAACATTGCATCAACTTCGGGCACAACACAAAATAAATCTTACAACACTTACCACACATCTTAGATGGATTGCACGCTGATATGACTTGATTAAAATGCTTGATGCTAAAATTCTTCCTCCAATGTTCTAAATTACGAGTGGGTACTCCGGCTACTTCCGAATATTTCGCGGAAAGTGTATTTTCAGGTTTGAATTTGAAGCCTTACCAACTTATACGTGGCGACTATCTTACGAGAAATCTGATTGGCTGTAAAACCTTACGCCAATCACAAGCCCTTTTAGAAAATCGCCTTCGCCTTCGAACCAAAGCCCAGCGGATATCTAAATTTTTCTTAAACTCATTTTCATTGGACAAAAATTGATAGGCTGTCAAAAAGTAGCCAATCAGAAGTGTCGTTATAAAATAAGGAAGCTTGGTTAGAGCCTGCGCAGTAGAAGTGTTTTGATAACTTTTTTTCAGCGACCAGCTACCGGTAGGTGGAGATTTCTCCTTCGTATCCTAAAATCCTCCAAAAAATCGCCCCTTTATCAAAATGGATACTGAATACGACTACATAGTCTTAGGTACTGGCCTTAAAGAGTGTATTTTGAGTGGCTTGCTGTCTTTGAACAAGAAAAAAGTGCTTCATATGGATCGAAATAAGTATTATGGAGGCGAATGCGCCTCGCTCCACCCGTTGGAACAAGTGTACGAGCATTTCCATCGAGACGTCCCTCAAACTGAAGAGAAATGCGCTAACTATAGTAGAGAATTCAACGTCGACTTGATCCCCAAATTCTTGATGGCCAATGGCACTTTGGTGAAGATGCTGCTGGATACTGGAGTTACACGATATATGAATTTCAAGCAAATCGATGGCAGCTTTGTGTATCACGCTTACCGAGGGGGGACAATCTACAAAGTACCGGCAAATGAATCGGAGGCAATTTATTCGCCCTTATTGGGTATCTTCGAGAAAAGGAGGTTCAGGAACTTTCTAGTTTTTGCCTTGAATGTCGACTTGGAAGATCCGTCTACCTGGAAGTCGTGCTGCAAAGGGAAGTTTGATCCTTCCACCACAACCATGAAAGAGGTCCTAGAAGATTTTTCACTTTGCAAAGATACCGCGGATTTCACGGGTCATGCCATTGCACTCTATCTTGATGACAGCTACATGGACAAGCCATGTGTGGAAAGTCTGAAGAGGATCAAACTCTACTATGAGTCACTCTCCAGATATGGAAAGTCCCCCTATCTCTACCCAGTCTATGGCCTAGGGGAGCTCCCCCAGGGGTTTGCACGGCTGTCCGCTGTGTTTGGTGGAACCTACATGCTGGACAAGCCCATTGATGAGATCCTCACAGAAAATGGGGTATTCTGTGGCATCAGGTCTGAGGGTGAGACCGTCAAGGCAAAAGCAGTGATTGGAGACCCATCATATTTTCCAGACAGAGTCAAGGTGGTTGGCAAGGTTGCCAGGTGCATATGTATCATGTCGCATCCCATTCCAAATACAAATGACAGCCAGTCATGCCAGATAATCATCCCACAGATTCAGGTTGGCAGGAACTCAGGTAAAATGTTTTAGCTTGGAAAACTGATGCCAATGTTTTACCACACACTGCTCTCATTATCAGAGAATTATGTAAATAAGCAACACCCCCACGTATAAACCCGTGAAATCTACCCCACCCCCTATTTAGAAAAAAGAAAAAGGCATTCAATAATAAGCCCCCAAATATGCTCAGGGCATATTTTTGTCTTGGGTTATTTGAGCAGTGCAAAATGGCCCTATTAATAAGTCAATCCATATATACCCCCCTTTCCCGAATATAGCCCCCCCCCAAAAAAAAAAAAAAAAGATAACCATATACATAAAATTTGTTCCTTTCACAATCCTGTTGGGTGTAACAACAAAAAATGAACCAGAAGTATATTTTGTGGATTTTAACCTTAGTAAACACTTTCATGGTCTCTAAGTCAAAGGAAAATGCCGAATGGGCTATTGACTCAGAGGCCATGAGGGCAAGAGGAATTATAATTGTTTTAGTCAAATCACACTTAGTAGATCTATTTGTATACCCAAAAATGTTTTCTGGTCTGGTCATTTGCCATTTTCTGGCTTTCAGTTTCCAAACTTTTGGCTACTAGTAGGCTATAACTTGTAGCCTACTAGTAGCTCAAACAATCAGAATGCAGCATTAACAATATACCACTAGTGTTATTTGACTAATGCACTTTATTCAATGTCTTGTGCTACCTTGTAGATATTTACATCTGCTGTGTTTCCAACACCAACCTGGTCAGTCCTAAGGGTGTGTACCTGGCAATTGTTAGTACCACTGTGGAGACAGATAATCCAGTACAAGAGCTTGAACCAGGGATGAAGCTACTGGGCAAGGTTGACGACATGTTCTTGACTGTGAGTGATGTTTGTGAGCCCCTAGATGATGGAACTGAAAACCAGGTAACTTAATGATCTGCTGTAGATGGTAACTTTGTGATGAGAGCCACATAATGTGAATCTCTGAGTAGGAATCTTGATTTTTTTTTTGACATCCTTGGGTTTGTTATCGAGTCGAGTCTTTTCAACAAGAAAAGAAAATTTATGGAATAATACTAAAAAAACTCTAGCCTAAGTTTCAGGCAGAATTTTATTTTTCTGTGAGAAAATGAGAGAGGAAAAATAGAATTATGCCTGACACAATCACTTGTCACGGCGCCTGCCGCCCCCTTCAAGGCGGCTGTCAAAATCATATCAAAAATGTCGTCAGCTGTCATTGCCTATTGTCTCGCTCAAGTACGTTTCCCTGAACCAAAACCAAAACAGTCGAGCTTGCTTGTTTCTTTCGTTTGTAAAAGATCAAGCTTATTAAATATGGCTCAAATCCAGATCAGTACACTTATTTTCTCCTACAAAAGTATCTGGAAAGCTTGGAGCTCAGTGGGTTATTTTGGGAAACCTGCTTGAAAGTGTGGACTGCGTGGGAACTTCGGCGAGCAGGTCTCGATGTGTTTCTACTACAGAACTGTATAAGCTTATCACGAGCTCAAAGGACCGTTTTTTCTAGCGAAAGCTGCCAAATGCTGCAGGAACAATCTAGCCTGAGATGGGAGAAAATTTAGCGCTGCCGAGCAGGTTTCTTTGTTATCGTTGATCTTCGCTGAGGGATGCTGTAGAAATTCCCTTCGCTTTTAGCACAACTTGCTGCTTTTGGGCCAAGTAACGATACTCGCAAGGATCTTCTCTCCATCTTTCTGAAGCCAGAAGCTAGCGTACAGCATCAGTGTTGATTAGCGTTCTCATTTTTTTTTTCAAGGAGGGGGAGGGTCCTGATACTCAGGCTAAAAAAACTCATGCTGAATATACCTACACCAGTCCTATATTTTTTACAGCACCAATAGATATGCAGTCCCCTACATTGTAGTTAGTGCTAAAGGGCAGCCAGAGGAAACAAAATGTGATTAAACTATACAATTTATTGTTCAGCAATTAGCCCTTACAGGTTAGCTCAATACTGTATTTTGTGAAATTTCTGTTTTTTTGCAGAGTCTTAGGAAGCTAATTTTTGTATCTATTAAACAATGAGCATATTGGTCGTCCAAATTTGTCATGGCAAATAAGAGATTTGGCAGTTTCAAACTAAATAAGGTTTGCATGGGAATTCTGAATTTCTTTCGCGTTATTCCTCGAAAGTATAAAATTCTGTAGAAGGGCCCTTTTCGCTTGGATTTACTCTTAACCATGATTAATGAAAAGAGTTACCATAGGTCGGCCATAATCATACTCATGTGAAATTGTCTGGTCCTGCAGATATTCATCTCCAAATCATACGATGCCACTACTCATTTTGAGACAACATGTGAGGACATCATGGATTTGTACAAGAGGATCACTGGCCAGGAATATGAAGCCAGCTCCCTCTCATCACAACTAGATGCAGTAGAATGACTCTGTAGTGAGAGCGAGTTAAAAGGTTTTTATTTATTTTATCTGCACATGGAAAGTGTAAAAAATAGGCAAAGACATGCCTCTCTTGGTAGAAATTAACTGGTAGCTTATTGATATCCGAAATAAGCAAGATTGATGGGGCGTCAGCATTTGGAAAGGGGGATCACAACTACTAAAACATATAGTGACTGACTTGTTGTACATTTTTCTTTAATGTTCACTATACTTTTAGTACCAAGAGGGGTACTAGCACCTCATTAGCTATGCCCCTGGGTTGAGTTATATTTGGATATAACAACAAATGCATTTTAAATATAATTTTGTTGCAAAAGAAAACAAGGTCAAAGATGAAAATGGGCAGCTCACGTGAGGGGTGCACTTTTCCATCGTTGTCCCTCCTACACAGTGGTCTATTGTCAATGCTGCGTTCTGATTAGTTGAGCTACTAGTAGGCTATAAGTTATAGCCAACTGTGATGGTAACCTCTTTACTGGGGTGGCATCCATTGTTGTGTGTGCTCTAGCAACGGTACTACACATATATTTGTAGTGGGAGTTTCTCCAATATTTAGTTTGAGTTCCAGTTCATTACAATTCCCCATGTGGCAAATGTTTATGGCTCATTCTTCTTGTCAGACATAAAATATATATTGTTATATTAAGTTATTTTTGTTTGGTACAAACATAGAGTACATGTATTTTTTGATTTGGGATATGATGATGACATGATATCCATTTCTAAGAGCTTATTATTTAAAGGTGCAGACATCAAACTGATAGATTTATTTTAGCATAACTGAATTCAAGTTAATTATTATAACCTTTAAGGTAAATTAATGAGAGTATTTGATAAAAAACGATTCTTATTCATACATGTATAACATGTTGCAAACTATTTAGCTTTTTCTTTTTTTTTCATTTAAAGAATTATATTTTAATCATTTTATCAACAAAATATATTGAATGTTTTCTGTAAAATGCAGGGAAAAGTTAGTTCATTGGGTACTGAAAGTGCTTGAATGGGTATTTTCAATAACCTCTTGTTTACAGTTATCTATATTACAGTTATCTTTATGCATTATAGTGATGAGATACAAAATAATAAAGCCTGGTACACACTTGTGACATAACGACATGAGATAAATATCACGTAACAAATTTAGTGGTTTCAAAACGTCAAGTCGACAAAAAAGAACATAAGATCGCTTTGGTGAAGTAATCTAATGATAGTCCATGGAAAATATTGATTATTTCAATTATTTTCCCATGCATTTTTCGTAGCAACATAACGCCCTTATGCCACTAGTGCGTGTGCACCGAGCTTAATACGTAAATTATTGGTACCATAGGTGACAAGATCTCAAAGAGAATTTATTTATTGGTTGTCAAATTTAATGAGATAAAAATGCAGATGTAAAGTAATAGACAAAAGGGTAGTTACTGTATTATTGTGATATGAATTAGAAATATTAAACTGGATTACAAAAGAATAGTGTGGTGTCTTGTGGTAGTATGTTTTTTTTTTCAAAATGATGGCTGAAATTTAACCAATACCAGCGTGTAACATCCCTCGGCAACTTGCAATGTTTTTTAATGCATCATTGCGTTGCGAGTTGCAAGAAAAATTGTCTCGTGTAACGGCCTACTTTCACGAAATTTGGTCTGACGACTCCAATGGATCAATGTAAAGTTTGTCTCCAACGTTTCATATCAAAACATGGCTTTTACACGCTCGTAAAATTATAAATTACAGCGGCGCTATCGAAATGCGTGCTGACTGGCTCATTCAGGAAAGCCATAGCGTGATTAATTGCGAAAACATGTTACACGTAACAACTTGTCTCGCAACGTTGCGAAAAGTAGCTACAATCCGCGCCAAAACTAGTTGACACATTCCCTCCATTTAGTAACGCTAAAAAATGCTCGCAAGAACGAGGAAAGACAGTACAACATTAATGCGCCACCCCCTCTTCCCCTGTGCAATGTTGAAACCCTAACTGCACCATACAAACTCTGATGATATCCGTACACGAACAACATTAGCTGTATTCACACTAGAGACGGAAAACTCGCCTGAGACGAGTTTCTTGCCTTGAATATGGTTCCCTGTTCTTCTGTGATCACGCGAAAACAATTTTTTTGAAGAAGAAAGTTTAGACAGATACCAAGCAAGTGTTTCTGAGTAGAATTGACATAAGACAGGAACTTTTTCTGACGAGAAACTCGTCTCAGACGAGTTTTCCGTCTCTAGTGTGAATACAGCTATTGATAGCGGAGTAAGGGTGGAGAAAAGACCTTCCTGGTGGGAGACTCCTGCTAAGGAACCGAATTATAACTTTAACTTTTATTTTGTTTACATAGTAGTTATTTATTTTATATGCAGATGTAAAGCTACCATGTAGAGAAACTGCAATAAATCATTATTATTATTATTATTAATTTTAAGATAACGGTTAAAACGCTGAGAAATGGGTCAACAGTTTTTGCGGGGATTGTAGCTTGGTTCTACATTTTCTGCAACTCGCAGCGCAACAAAATATTGCATTGCCGTTACACGCGCGCTTTTGCCTCGTGTAACATGGCTTTTAAGACAAAAGAAAATAGACCGCAAAATATTGCTCATTGTTTAATGAATTACTAAAATCCTAGAGTTTTTACAGAACTTCTCTTGTAAGATTATTTTCTCTTCCTAGTACCTACAGCTGTCAAGATGTTATTTTATCATTAATAACAGACCATTTTAAAGCAATTCCCCTTAACTACAACTGAAAGACTGAGACTGCGTGGTTTAGCTATGAACTACAGACGTAAGGCTGGGGCGAAACCATTTCATGTCGTTTCAACATTTCATGGTACTTCTCAGCGATGCTCAGTGCAGATGTTCAACAAATTTCAAATCCGTTTTGAATCATTTTGCACCGACTTAAACGGATATTTTTCACTCGAATTTGAACGATTCAGACCCACGGTCTTTAAACATCGATTTGTTTTTGGCTTTGTTGTACCGCCAGTCAAATATTATGAGCCAATCAGATTCTTCCGACGTTGTCTGGTTTTAGTTTAGAGAAAGAAGCCACAGGGCAAGAGTTTCATTGGCTCAGATAGTTTCATTGGCGGAACAGCAAAGCTAAAAATCAAGCCAATATTGATTTATTTGAAAACGTGGGTCGCACCGAAAATGCATTGAAACATATTTACCGAGTTTCGTCAGGTTGTCAAAACTTGCTCATGAGTAAACGTTGAACAATGATTTACACATGTTGAATAAGCATTGTCAACTGGTTTTGCCCCAGCCTTAGCGAAATGATAAAAACCCATGCCCAAAGCACTATCAACAAGCCAGCAACCAGCTCTGCGGTAACTCCGGCTCAGCGATGAGCATTCTCTTTACCACTGAAAAAACGATTGAAAACACGACCACATTTCTGATGACAAGGAGCCAGCCTAATACCAGGCAATGCGGGCTTGCTTTCAATCCCAAGTTTTTTGATATAGCTAGCCTTCGTAGCAAGCGGTCCCCGTGGAGTATAGAAACACGGGAAAGCGGAGAGGAAATCGACGAGCGAGTTTCACATTTTACGCGCGGCAACTCCTAAAACTCGCTCACTATCGCATAGATCTGCCCTAAAATTCCACGGGAACGCTTTCTGTACCACAGGGTCTAAAACACTATCTAAAATAACGCAGCCAGACTAAGTATAGTAATACTGTTACTGCACTACCATCTCCTTCAAAGGAATATCTTCCCTAAATCAGTTGAGCAGCCAATAATCCTGAGAATTTTGCAGTGAATTCGCAGTCAAACCTGGCCCAGAGCGATATGCGCCCTAAGCTCGCTCTAAGCTGCTTATTCAACGTTTGCAGACCTCACTTGCGGGTTTTCTACCTAAATCGTACAAAACCCACTCTAAGAAGAGGATAGGGATTTCCGCTAAAGAAATTCTATCTCAATAGTTTGATGTGTAGACTTGGATATTAACAGATAAAATGTTTTGTTTCTATTGATATAATTTTCCACACATCGGCACCTTGGTTTTGTAGGTAGTTACTGAACTGCGTCGTACATTCGTTGTGACTCTTCTAACTTCGCTATTATCTGGAAAGGAAAGAAACGCTGTTAGTTCTTCCTCGTCCTACAGGCTTCCCAGGATTTTTGTGAAGAATTTACGGTAAAAACTCTGAGAATGCGTGGACATCAGGCCCGTAGCTCGCATTCTTGGCGGGGGTTCGTTGTCCTCAGTTTTTCAGAAGAAGAAAAAACATGTCTGTATAAATCAAATTTATAGCATTTTGTCGGGGGTTCCTTCGAACCCTTCGAACCCCGCTCCTACGGGCCTGGACATGTAAATCACGAGAAAAGTACGATGGAAATTATATAAATCTCAAATAAAGAACTGGGCCGGTTCCTGAAAGGTTGGATAAAGTTATCCATGGATAAAAGTTATCTGTTGTATCGGATTTGTTCAGGATTTATCCGTTGGATAAGCATTTACCTACAGATAACTCTTAACTGACCTTCTAGGAACCTGTTCTACAATAAGATCTGTAGTGCTTCTTCTATCTAAAGTGTTGACTTCACAAAATATTTTCGATTTAGCAAAATTTGTCCCTTGATTTATAAAGGGCATATCGAACGAAAACTACACACACAAAAATAGGCAAATCGGTTGCAACGCGACGAGATATGGCCCGCTGAAAACCTAATTTTCTTTAACAAATCACTGTATTTTTAGTTCAGTTCATAACGTTTTGAACTGTGTCTAAAATACAAGGATTTGTTAACGAAAGTTATGTATTCAGCGGGCCATATCTCGGTCGCGTTTCAACCGATTGACTTCATTTTTTGCAAGCAACATTCTTTGGTGTTGGTCTTTCATTATTCTTGGACTAAAATCTGAAATTCGAAATTTTTCAAATTTGCGACGTCACACTCCCCATTCATAATCCATCCAGGCAGTGGATATGGCAAAATGATAACTGTTATGTCTATTTTTCAACTTTAATTTTGCCTGAATAGCCCCTTTTATTAAAAATGAGTGGGTTATGGCAAATGACGTCACATAACACTAGCTACTTACTCTTTGATGGAACGCAATCTGTTCTTGTATAAAATTCTGCATCAGTGCTTTAAAATCCGCTATCCTTAGTTTGTGGAAATGATTCATCTCGGCTGAAGAGATAAGAGAACCACAAAATGAATTTACCACACACACAAAAAATATTTACAGTGTGTTGTACAAACTCCAGACATTTTGCATTTAAAGTACAGTATTTTTAAAACGCAAAAGAGATTTAAGTTTTGATAGCGCACGAATTAACAACCATCATTCTCCTGACTTGTCTTGGCATTTTTTGTGCTCGACGTCTTTTGATGCGGGAGAATTACAAAGTTTTACTGAGGCAAGTAGTAGCGGGTTTGGCTTTAGTTTGAATGTTAACGGCTCCTTGGGTGTCTCTTTTCAATTTGTATCAGTTCTCCTATCTTTTATGTAGAATAATTTTTTAGCTGTTTCTACTGAAAATGAAAACTTTGTGTTTCCGCTTGTAATTAGGAAGAAATCACGTTTTGTATTGTTCCTGAAGTACGGTATTTCAGGAAGTGAACCCATCTTCGGACGCAAATAAACCACTACCTTAAATGCGTCTAAAAAAAGACGACAGAGAAATATAAGTGACTCTATTAGTGCAGGATTTAAAAAACTTACCAAACGAGACCGCGGTGATTGTATCTGCTCTGGAGGTGACGTCATCTACAACACCATTCTGTGACAACAACAACAAAAATAGACAGATATTGTAGCACCATTCTTATTAGAGACGTGACTCCAGGTAAATGACACTTTGGAACTCTGAAGATCCTGAAGCACAATTTCATGTCGTCCAAAACGACTTCCACTTCATTTTCAGATTTCGATCGAGAATATCAAGCAAGTGGCTGGTTTCAAAATCCAGTCTATATCAGTACACAATTGTACACAATTAGCACCGAGGCTAATCTATATACGAGCGCGCCGCGAACTTTTGCAAAATCAGTTTTAAAAAAGTGACTCATATTACCATTTAGACCAAAATTACGTTTCGCCCCTCTTCGTACTTCTTAAATTTTACATACGGCCGGCCCTCTCTCTTAAAATTTCACTTCGTCCCCCCTGGTTTTTCAGCCCCCTCCCGGTAATTATAGCACGGCCCCTAACATGTGATCGAGAAGCGCTCTTCTTGTTCAAGACTTGTGTGCTTACATGGATGTGATACTTTGTGTCGCATTGCAGAATAAATATTACAATAAGGCATGTGTCTAGCTCACCTCCATTTTTTCATCCTCCTTCAATTTCAAACATTCTTTCACTTTTGTAATGGTGCTCTGAGACAAGAAAACACGCACAAAGGCAATTGTTAAAAACGGTTTTCTTGGTAAATGCACCAAAAGCATTTTAACCACGAATATGACACGCTTTAACGTGACACTCCCCTGCAGTATATAGTACAGCTATATAGTTATAATGTACCTTGTGGATCTGTAGAATCTCTGGGTACTGCATATAGTAAAGCTATATAGTTATAATATACCTTGTGGATCTGTAGAATCTCTGGGTACTGAGATAGCATTCCTGAGTACTCTTTCATTCCATCTATCAGCGGAAGAAAATCTTGTCTGGGCTAGAAACAAAGGAGATAAAATTAAAAATACAAAGTCATGGCGAAAGATTTTGTGGTAGTCCTGTAGATTGGAACGCTACGTCCGCACCGAGGTCTATAGTAGATTTTTCTACAATAAACTGCTTGAGAACCGCATAATATTGAATCAAAATACCATTGACGAAGTACAAATTATGTCTCTGAAAACAACATCCAAAAGTTCGTAATCAGAAAATATCAAGCATCTGGAGCTGTGCAGTCTTGGGGACCTCTAGTGAAGTCTTGAATTGCGAAGTGATCAGAACCACAACAGAAGACAAAGGCACTAAAGAAGAATATTTTTTAGTGATCAGCGCATAACGCGAATTCCCCAGGACTGACTGTGTCTTAATTGAAAAATCGTTGTTTTAGGATACATTTGGAGTTATTTGATAGCAAATAAAATCTACTATAGAACGGAGTACAATATTCAAACGTTTCTGTAGGACTATAGCCTGCTCGCAGGCATTGGAGAGTAGTTTTAGGTCGAGAAACGCGAGTTTGCTTTCGCTTGACCGCCATCTTGGATTTATGGCACATTTCAGGGCCGGATTATGGCTATAAGAGGAAGGGAAGGCGGAGGATAGAGTCATTACCTGTTCTGCAAACATCTCTCCGATATCGTCATACGTCTTGCCAGTGTGTTCTACCGCGCGTGTTAGGGATTGTGAGTCTGAAAAACACATAAAACAATAACATATCCATAAAGGTAGCAGATCAGAGCACTTTCCCTCAAACAGGCATCCATTTTGGACAGAAAAGATAAGGTACTCTCTACACCGTCCTGATCTTGACTCCTAGCCTATTGGGGGAGGGGGGAGGGGGGAGGGGGGAGGGGGGAGGGGGGAGGGGGGAGGGGGGAGGGGGGAGGGGGGATCATTTAAATTCTGACTTTCTAGGATTTTTTATGTACCCATTAGCCCGCCCGTACACTATTTTTCCGAGCCTTCGATATATTTTCTACTCGGGAATGCAGGCGTTTGGTCCAATTTTTCGCTCGATACTTTCTGGGGGAGCATTCAAATGGTCCGTCCAACAGGTCGTGCAACTGCGTTGTCACCTGGTATGACGTCATCGATGACGGATCATACTAAGTGACGGGTAAATGAGGATTATTCGTTGTGGTTGTGACTATTTGTATAGGAAGTCATTAAGATTTTTTTAAAATTGATAAAAATATTGCATTTTTGACAGTCTTTCAGTGGAAGAAGCAAATAGGGGAGCATGAACTCAGTTTGTTGTACTTTATGGGTGCTAAAAATGGATATATGGCGATAGTTTGAATGTCATTTTTCCAGTAATTATCTGTCTAGTGCTCATGCACTCTAGCCTTGTACTATATTACATTATAATATAGCTACGATATAACGCACGCTCTGATTGGTCCAAATCTATGCTCTATTTCACTGCTAAAGCAATGGTTCTCCCCCGCTATATCATAAAAGCATTAGAGCACAACTTTTTATGAATTTATCGGCAAATAGAGCACTTGTGATGTTGGGAGCACTTGTGATGTTGGATCACTCGCATGTCTTTCCCATCATCACGCGTGCTCTATTGCGCCGATAAAGTCATAGAAAGTTATGCTCTAATGCTTAAAGTAAAAACCCGCGCATAAGAACCTAGAATTTTAGCCTAAAACAGGTTCTTATTTGATTTGAAAATACAAAGAAACAAGGGGTTCACATGGATAATTCTAGCCTAACAGGTTCTTAAAATCCAGGTTCTTTTATGCGGGTTTTTACTGTATTTATAATTGGATAACTCGCTGACCTGTACCTCTAACTCAGTTTTGCTGCAAGAGGTACAAATAAACCTATCTATCTATGGAAAACATCTGAATTCACCACTAGATTTCCTCTTCTATTATGTAATCACTGCCAAGCCAAAAGTCGTTTTTTGACGGGGTTTTTTTCGTGAAGAGATGAAGGGAGCGTGCGTTGTTGCGGAAAGGCCGTTCACCTGCAGGTGTCACCGTAAAAGGCTTTAACGAAAACAACCAGTCGCATTCTAGTGAACGATTTCAGGTCAGTAATCACGTAATGGATGAGAAATCTCGAGGTCATGAATTCAGACTTCTCCTCTCGCAAACGTACGACCGAGAGTAGCGAGGAGACGGCTGAAATTCAGACATCAAGGAGTCCAAGGATCGTGTCTGCTTTGACCTCTTCCCTAAAATCCTAGAAAAGGGCAACAGATGTCTCTCGACGAGAACTTCACCTCTCAGACAATACGGCAACGCTTTTTTGTCATTCCTAGCAGCCTACCGATTCAGAGAAAGCATCCATTTCCATCGGCTGATTTAGGGAATATAGTGCGATATTTCCATTGAATTCGGTAAATCAAGTATAAAACTTCGTTTGCAGATAATTATTTCGAGATTTTTACCGGCCTAGTATCGAATGAAAAACAACAATAAAGGATTGGCTAACCCCCTAGATCTCTTTAAACACATTTTCCCAATACCGTATTCACAAGTTTGTAAAGCGAGCAGTTTTGATACTTTGAAATTGTTTCCCCATTAGTAGCACTCTGACAAACTGAGTTTCTGCATCCCTCGCTTGTTTCTTCTACCGAAAGACGGAATTGCAGTAGTTTGCACTACCAGTATTAAAAGCTTGACCGAAAGACTAAGCAACAACAAAGTGAAAAAAAATCGTACCACGCCATATACAAATCATTTGTATTTTGTTCTTGTTTCATCCGTATTTTTTGTCAGTACGCGATGCCGTTTGTTAAACTGTTGTTTCATCCCATTCATACGGACATTTATTTTGCGGAAGCCATTCCGTAATAAAGACGCGCGTTCATTGAGTCTCTGCTAGGAACAGCAAAGTACAAAGTTGCCACATGACTCGATCATCCAGCTTCTATCCCAAGTGGCCTTAGCATTAATTTTTGATAATACGTCAGAAGCATTTTAATTACTAGAGTTAATAAAGAGATAATGCCACAAACTGGGCGCTGACGATAGGCAGCACAGAGTTTGACTTTATCGCACCAGATGAAGGGGACATGGCATCTAAAGATAGTGGTTATTTATGGAGAGTTATTTTTAAGATATCTCTAGAGTTTGTCCAGCGTGTTTTCGCCAGCTGACCTGACCAATATTACGCGATCTTAATAAAGGCTGCTGAGGATTAGGAACTTCGATTAGTACAAGTAGTTTGGGATTCACTAAGATTTTGCGCATTAAAACCTCTAAAATTAGGCTTATAGCATTAGACTTGATTCCCCTTCAAAAAGCTTAGCATCTACCTCCCCTGACTTACATGGTTAATCCTGACAGCTATTTTAAGAGAAGCCAACCATTAAAATCCGAAACTATTAACTATCATTTGCCTAATATTATATCTGTATAATCCGATCAAGTCTTTTCACGATTGTTGGTTTTTATCAATCTCTAAGACATCGCAGCCTTTGCTAAATTTGACTTCTTTCCTTTTCCAAAACAACCTTTTTCCAAATCAAACGAAATAACACGAAAACAACCCGCACTTTAATTTTACCCGCACTTTAATTATGAAACAATACAACATACAAGACACAACTAGTGAAATATAATTCACTAGTTAAACGCCTAGGAGCAAACGAATCGGGTTGCAGTCTACCAGAAACGAAATAATGTGAAAATTACTATTTTCAACTTCATATATTAAAATATGGAGTTTTTTGTTAACGTTGACCGTCTCAGACAGGCATTAGTTTCTTTGTACAGTTCCACCTTAAATAATTACGCTGGACAGCGGTCTAAAACAAAACAAAATGCAGTTAGCTACATGTTGCAGCGGCGAAAAATCACGTCCACTATTATTGGATTCTTCTCCACGCCCAAATTATTTTTAAGATTAACCTTGGAGGGTAGAAAAGCTGACAACATGCATTCATTTGTGAAAGGATTTTTATCAAAAGCCTGCCAACACAGATTGTGTTTCGTGGAGACCACGCTTAATCCAATATCCCCTTTAATCCCAGCTTATGGGCACAGCCAGTCAGAATACGGGGTTCTATCGGTAATTCCACACAAATCCAACCCCTAATCCCAACCTCTATCGAACAAAGATTTGTCCAATCGAAATGCTAAACCTTGTTAATCCAACCAAATCCCTTCTGGGACCTCCATAATCTATTCGAGTTTAATCTCCTTTGTCTCACATTCACATCCGAATTCGAGGCAGCTCCAGGATGAAGATTAAGTTGGAGAAGTAAGACTAACTAGCAAGACTCACTTACATGCTTCGCGCGAGTTCTCACCGCTAGTCATGGAAGTACAATACACATTTCGCGGCCCCAATGGCCGCTTGCAAGAAACCTTTGAGCCAAGAACAACACTGACTAAAGTAGCGCATGTGCTGAGCTCCCGTACAGGCTGTCGAGTGGTTGGATTACTGATTGGTTTTCCACCCCGGCCAATAAACGGCATGACTTTAGAAGAAGTCGAAACGAACGAGATTATTACGCTCGTGGAAGGCAAGTAAACTTAGAGAGGCGACGCGAAAATGTTTGATAGTTTTAAGGCCTCATCAAAGCGATGAGCAATCACTTTTACTATATACAGAAACACGTTTACTTATTTTCTATCTATATGAAAGTAAAATCGCTCAGTTTTCGGAGTTTTTATACCAAAACCAAAACTGCAGACGTCACAACCTTCGGCAAGACCGCTAATAAGTCTCTATTATAAGTTTACGAAAACAAACTTTGTGACCATTATTACGCCATTTTTCTTTTTCTTTCTTTCTAAACTAACAATTGGTAACAACACTGTTTTTGAAGAGGTTATTTAGATTAATTATAATATTTGTTATTCAATTTGATTTTGTATCTTTTAGAGAACACAGTTTGAACTGTGGTGCTGATTCTTTCATGACGCGGGCAAAACCTCATTCCTGAAATTAAGCATTTCGGTCAGTAAAAAAAAATCTGAGTTTATCGCAGCTTATTTTTGAAAGATTAATCTGCAGAAAAGTCGAACGTAAGTTTGGGTCAACTAATCCGACTATACTGTAGTCGTACCAACACCCTAGCACTTAGCTACATCCACCAAAAATGTGACTGCGGTTTCCCGATATTTTCTTGTTTAAGGGGAAATGTCACAATTTTAGGGATAATTTAGTCACCTTAAATGAAGTTTATTCAAAAGAAATAGAGCAAAATAACCGTCTAGTTTTGTCACGTAACCTTTCAACTGCTGGATAAGCACAGATTGGGAGCATTTCAGTTTGTTATCGAGCGGATGGGAATGGATTTCGAATTGGCCTTTTTGATTTCTTAACTAGACTAAATTGATTTCAAACTAAAGAATGCTTATAATGCGAATTCTTTCTGAGACGAAGTACAATATATGATTTTGTGTTGTTTATGTAGACCACACTGGTCTAGTTTTCTAGCATTTTGTTTAAACAACCGTGACATAGTCCCTTTACGGGCATTGCTTCGTGAATTTGCACCAGTACATTTCTTGTCTCCGCACGTGGAACCCTTCCCCGATATAATATGTACAAGAAATGTGTTGACAATACAGTTCCCGGCAATCGTATACAGTTTGAAGGCGCTGACAACAAATGGAAGAGTTTAATATACCTTCCAGCTACCTCTAAGTGTTCTGCATAAAGTTTATAAATATCTAATAGTTAGCTTACACGCTGCAATTCGTCGGATCAGGGACCCCTGGTCGGATCGATTTCTTGTAAGAATAATTGGGTGTCGGCCCAAAACTGAAAAATATGTGATAACGCAACGATTTTTTTTTTCGTGTCGGGCATATCTTTTCTTCGGGCAAATCAAAGCAGTCGCGGCTCAAAATACAATCAACCCGACGAATCGTAGCGTGGAAATCAACCACGACAAATAGGTATTGGGTCTTTAGCATAAAGGGAGGAGCCGAAGTACTGCTGATTCTCACTGGAACGCAAGCGCAGGACGCAAGCGCAAGGCAAGTGTGAATCATAGCGACGCAAACGCAAGCCTAAAATCAACATTGATTAGATGCCTGCGCTTGAGTTCACTTGATTCACACTAGGCGCAAGCACAAGCAATGTCTCGATTTTCTTGCGTTTGCGCTTAGGCTTGCGTTTGCGTCTGCGTTTGCGTCTACATGTGCGTCTGCGTCTGCGCTTGCGTTCTAGAGTGAACCGCAAAAGGGAGTATGATATCCTTGCGCTTGCGGTTCCTGTGAGAACCATCCTTTACTATAAAACCACATAAAAAAGCGATCGTGAACATTGTCATGCTGGTAAATGCGCTGAGCAAAAAAGCCCTGATGAAGGACTGAAAGTAAAGAGTCCGAAACGTCGGCACAAATGTGTGTCTGTTCTATCCTTTCTCTCTATTTGTGAGCAAAAAAGACGAAACGTAGGTCGCAAATGATTGGAAATGCAGGCTTGAGTCTTTCCATCCCATGGAGTTTGAACTTTTGCAACCCAGCAATTCGTTTTCCCATGCCGGAAGCAATAAACTATTTTACTTTTCACCAAGGATGCTTATCCAGCCGCCTCCTAATTGTTATTCTCAAGGATGGCAAAGATAGTGCACACGCTTTGAAAGGCTGTATATTGATTGAGTTCAATTTTGTTTTGATGTCGAATGGGAGGCCAGATCCAACTGTCCTGTAAGTTGCAAACTCTGAAACTTGTTAAACCACGGTTAGAGTTTTCTCATTATTTCACTCGTATAGTCAATGTAGACAAGCGGTTACAAGATTTAGACTTTCTGTACATCGATTCCCGATTGAAGCTGGTGGATACACGGTGACCGACCATGACTCGGGGAAGTGCACTCTATTTAAGCATTAGAGCAGAACTTTCTATGACTTTATCGGCGCAAGAGTACGCGTGATGTTGGGAGAGACACGAGAACGTTGTAAAATCACGAGCCGCAAGCGAGTGATTTTAAAACGTTTCGAGTGTCTGCTATCACAAAGCGATGCCATCTGAAGCAGTTTTCACATGACTCCCAAAATTATTGTTAAAGAATTGCTTTTATTATATAGACACGAGTGTTTTACTGGGAAATACGCCACTCGTAGATCTCATACGAAGCTATATCCGGGTCCTCAGTGACATATTTTCCATATCCTCACTAGTGAGGATATCGGTCAAAACAAAAGTGCTTGGAAATCAATTCGGAATATTTTTCTGGTTTGTCTATATAATAAAAAGAAAATCACACGGTGGCTTGAAGATATGAGTTTTATTTTCTCGTGTCAAAAACAATATTTTACTCATTCGCTGCGCTCATTCGTAAAATATTGTTCCTTGCCACTCGAAAATAAAACTCATATCTTCGCGCCACCGTGTAATATCCTCTATATATGGTAGTTACAAGCCTATTTACACCTTCGGTTACATTGACCTCATAAGGTATATGTAACGCTAGCTTGGTCTTTGCTGTCTCTTAGTGGTAAAATTTATCAGAGTCACGCCCATCGTGCTATCTGTTGTGAGTGAATTTCATTCACTAGCAACGCTTCGATTGGCTCGAGGTGGGGAATACAATTGAAAAGATTATCAATAACAATTGTTCCCAATCCACAGGGAGCCCATCGGTGTCTGTTATAACGATAAAAGAAGAGCCTCGAGATGAAGACTACCAGCAAGATAAACCACAGACATCCCTTCAGACGGACCAGCAGTTCATATCCAGGCCTAAGCAGGCGACAGTATTGGACGCCAAGAGGCTGATCGCAGCGGAAATCGGTCAACAGAAGATTGCACAGAAAGTGATTTGCAAGGTAATTCTGGGTGTTTCGCAAGGTAGGCTTTGTCAGCTCATGCAAGACACGGCGTTTGATAACATGATTCTCGGCCAGAAACCGTACCCCAACAAATCATGCGAACATTACCACAAGATCTACGAGTTCCTGACCACTCGTTCGGTTATCGAGAGGCATAACCTGTATTGTTCTGCCGCGTGGGGAATCGAGCGCGAAAGACAACAGAAGAAACAGCACTCGTACGCCGTCGCCGGCGAGCCCACGACTGACGGCCGAGGCTCGCTGATTTTCAGTCGGAAAGCGTTCGTTGGCCGAGGCAAGCGTACGTTTATCTCGAACATGGCAAAGAAGGCAATGGAAGCCTATTATGTAAACACCAGTCGATTCATAACACAAGATACCCGCGCCATGCTTGCAAAACAGCTCAACCTGCCTGAAGAGACTGTGCAGTTTTATTTTAAGAACTTGAGAGCTCGGGAAAAGAAGGGCTCATTTAACCCCAACAACGTGCGGAATTAGATTTAATCAATAAAAAGTGTGGCAAATTGTAGCCAGAGAGCTCGCCTTGACAGTTTTTTTTAAAATCGTCAGCCAGGAAGCCATTTCGTAGTAAGTCCCTAGCGAGCGGTCTTGGCAACGTTTAGAAAAAAAAAGACCAGGACGCTAGCCTTTCCCCGCAGGCTCTCTTTGTTTCTGGCTTGCTTTGTGGTTCGAGCGCGAACGTTTGTATGGGGTCCGTGTGGTCTCTGTATGTACACAAGAGCTTCAACAAAAAAAAAAAACAAGCCTCAAAACAACGTGCGCGCGCTTGCCACATGAAGCTGAGTGTAAGAGGAGGTCTGTCAGTCTTCCCATGAGCACCTGCGCGAGATTTTTTGAAACTACCCGCCAAAACGGACAATGTTCCCGGGAAAAAAAGCGAGAAAACAGATAAGAATCCCTCAATAAAAATCTCTTAAGAGCACCATTATATGCAACCTGATAAATAGACATAAAAGTTTATGAAATGAACTCGTGATTTAGCTAAATTCTCACTTCATAATGTCAAGCAGGCGGAAAATAACAAGGGCGCGACTTTTCCGTCAAATCTCTGCACGGACATTTTGTCCAGGCGATGGCTTTGTTTACATTTTTCATTAACCAAAATCTACTATTTCTAACCAATTGCCCTCTGATTTTATTGAGTATTATACTTAAGCAAATCTCTTTGATTTAAAATCTATTTCATTATCAGAATTGCCCTCTCGATTTCTTGTTGAATTGGGACTGGAAAGTAGACAACCGAAACAACGGTCGGCCTTCGTGAGCACTGCAAAACACGTTGAAAACCTAAGTCTCGCTCGCCGTCACCACTCGCGAACGGGGTCGATCCTGAACTTAATATCTAAAAACTGATTCAAACGCGATACATTTCTGCAAAACAAAGTCCGAAATGGTTTCTTAGCTATATTTTAAGCAATATCTAATGTCAGAAAGATATTTATTCGCCGAAAAATATGGGAAAATGCGCTTGCCACATGAAGCTGAGTGTAAGAGGGCGCTCGTCCGCCCGCACGCGCCTTAATAAAGAAAGCATTTAGGAAACGAACACTTCACCAGAAACAAAGAGAGGCTAGGATAAGGACGCAGCGCAATGTGTGATATACTTTCTTTCGCTTTATTCGGCGGAAAATAATTTTTCTTGACTCCAGGTGAGCTTCCTGTGTTTTGTGGTAATTTTAACAAGGATTTTGGTCAAACCATAAAACAATGGATGTAAATTTTATGTTGTCTTTCTAAACTCATAAGCTGAGTGTCACTTACTTTCTGTTTTGTCGTCAACGGTGAATGATTGACTCAGACCTGTGAACGTGGCGCCGACTTTCTTGTATTCATTCTTGTATGCTGTAGAATAAACAGAAAAAATATTTACATTTTTACAACTTATGTGCGTTCTAGTGTTTGATCTTTTTGTGCATTCAGAGCTCTAGCTTGCCCGATGTAATCTACCCCAGGACCTCTTGGATTTTGGAGCGTGCGGTCTGGGGGCGAGGAGAAAAACAGAGAGGAGGGGGCAAGGGGAGTTTTATTCTCTCCCCCTCTCCACCTTTAAATTTTGCGCTCGCCCCAGGACCTTGCGTTCCAATTCCAGGACAGCAACCGCGATCACGAATCTTGGGAAGTGTCCATCTTTGTATTACGCGCGCGCCCAGCTAGGTGTCTCGGGTGGAAAATTCTATTTTTTAGAAACACCAAACCAGAAGTGTCCATCTTGGTATTACGTGCGAAGCTGTTGGGTGTTTCTAGAATAGAATTTTCCACCCGAGACATGGGCGCGCGCGTAATACCAACATGGACACTTCTAGTTGTGGTGTTTCTAAAAATAGAATTTTCCACCCGAGACATGGGCGCGCGCATAATACCAAGATGGACACTTCTGGTTGTGGTGTTTCTAAAAACAGAATTTCCACCCGAGACATGGGCGCGCACGTAATACCAAGATGGACACTTCTGGTTATGCACTTCCGATGACGTCAGCTGGAATCGACAACTGTCGTGCTTGCCTTTTACAGCACGCAAAAACTTTTTCATAATTCATAGGCTTCACGGTAGAAAGAAGCTACGTATGCCATGTTATGCCATGTTTTCGTTCTATTGTTTATCCTATGAATACTCGATTTTGAAAATGCATGAAATGTCTAGTTACCATGCTCCTCAGGGACAAATAACAAAAGAACGAAATGCACGGCCTCGTTTGACTGTGCGTTTCTTCTTTTGTTACTTGTTCCTTGAGGGGCTTGGTCGGAGGTATTCCACGTATTAGCATAAGTCGTTAATCAGGTCCTTCTGAGTCATCAGCTCCTTCTGAGTCATCCCTTTTAACCATGATCTTCTCTGTCAGGTCAATCAGTTAATCAGGTCCTTCTGAGTCATCCCTTTTAGCCATGGCCTTCTCTGTCAATCTGTCACGCAACACACACACACACACAAAACAAAAAAAAAAAAAAAAAACAAGAAACCCGCCCTCAAGCAGACTGTACTTACATCCAATGCATTTCTCGCAGTGTGTTGTTCCTCTGTCTACAATCTTGTTCACGCTGTCGTCCATCGATCGCACAAATTTCCCAAAGTTATCTATATGAGTTTCTCTGGTAAAAATGAAGAAAATAAAAAATAAATAAGCCTAGTATAACTAAAACAGATTTCCCTCCAACAACAGGTTGCCCATTTCTCTAAACTCTTAAGGCCGTTTTAGACTGTACGATTTTCGCCTACAATCATCGCATGCGACATGCTCGCATCAGCATACGACTCGAATCGCAAAGTCTAAATCAGCCCTACAACTCCTCTACGACATGCGCTTGCGAGCTAAGTCATGTCGCAAGCGTGTCGCATGCGATGGTTGTAGGCGAAAATCGTACAGTCTAAATCGGCCTTTACAAAACCAAAGGCTCTTTTATCAAGAGGTCACGTGACCCGGTCACCGCAGCAGCAGCTACACGCAAATGTTGCTCAGAAATGAAAAGGGCATATTAATTTTTGTAAAAAGCCCAAATTTCCGCAAGCTACAATGCAAACTCAACGAATGGGATCAAAAATAAAACTTGTTTTTTTAATTGGCTTTGTATGGTGGCTGGATTGCAAGCCTTGCTATCCTGTCATACAAATCCTAGTAAAATAAGCAGTTTTCTTTTTGCTCTCTCTTTTCGCGTATGCATCGTAGAGAGTAGCCTACGTCGTATCCGTCCCCACCGAATACGACGTAGGCTACGTAGAGAGCTAAAACTCTGGCTTTTTACTAAAATCATCATGCTCTTTTCATTTCTGAGCATTATTTGCGCGAAGCTGCTTATTTTAAGCGTGGTCGGGTCACGTGACCTCTAAGTCCAAAAGGCCTTAGCCTGCGAGCCGGCTATCCATTGTTTTTTCCCCGGATATTTTGGGGTTCAGGATACCTGTGTGGCGCGCTCCTGAACCCAAAAATATCCGACAAAAAAACACTGGATAACCGGCTCGCAGGCCTATTCAAACAGGCGCGCGCAGTGAGATTCCTAGAGTGAGCTTGTTCGCGCGGGGCAAGACAAGGCAATGACATTTGTGGGATAAAAATGGCCATGAACCATTCCTGTCGCCACAGCCTGGTTATTGCCATTCCAAGCGGGCTTCCTGTGCACGGAGGCGCGAGAGCTGGGCCGAGCTCCTCCTTTGACGTCACACTTTCTATTTCCTACCTACCACAGGGGGCCCACCAAGAACGCTAATAACTAGGCTGTGGTCGTCATTGGAAAGGCAAAACGAGTGCGAGAAGGGCTCTCACTCTCGAACTCAGTGTTTTCCGTGTTTAAAAAAAAAAACACAACCCCCTGCTAGCAGGCTAGACGGACTCAACTGGCGTACTTACATAGCGTACAGAGAGAGCTTTGTTGGCGGACAATCAACGGTCCTGAAAAACGCACCGCCCATGAACTTGTCATGTTCTGCTTTTCTTTTCCCGGCCTTCCATTCCTTAGAAGAACAAGAATAAATCAAAAACAGCTTTAGGGAAAACTGCCTTGGAAGAACTACATTTGCATGTGAACAGACATGGACACAAACAAGCTGGCCACACCAAAACCGCGCACCAACTTCATGAAACGATCGTTTAGTTATAGCGGGGCAATGGTATGGAATGACCTCCCACACCACCTGCGCACAGCACCATCTCTGCACTTTGGGAAGTCAGACTCACACACGGCAAACATGTAAAACAGTAGAGTACTGGAATGTACTTTTTATTTTTATTCTTGTATTCGAGCATTACCGGTTTCTACCGTGTCTTTGTATGACATTTCCACATAGGATATACTAAAAAAACGCTTGTAAGAACCTGCTGGCAGAAATTCGCCATTTTAATACTCCAAAAGCAATGAAAGCAAAGCAAATTCAAATATATCTTTTTTTATATCTGGGGTTACAGTACATTTTCATGTAGATTGCAAAAACACATACATGTATATGCAATCTACTATAACTTTTTGCATTTTTTATCTATTCCATTCATTTATTTTTTTTCTTATTCATTTAGATTTCATTTATTAATACAGCTCTTGTAGAAAAGATACATTGCATATCCATTGTTTAGCAAGTGTTGTCGGACTTATGGTAATATTGATGTATCAACAACCACGTCTCCTACATAAATTAAGAAGCAGAACCTACTAAGCCTAAACTGCCAATAACTACCCCAACCTGTTATGCCAAACTTCGAAATGTACAATCAGCGACAAAGATAGTTGAGAATTTACCTTGGAAAATGCTTTTTTCCATCTCAGTTCTGCGATGTCGTGTTGTTTTGAATCCCCCCCCCCAGTGCGTTTGGCAAAACAACATGGAGTAGGGGGGAGGGGTGATGAAGAGAAGGGTAGTGTGTATTTTATGGAAACACAACATTTTCTAGTATGGCGATCTGTAACGATTGTAGGCATAACATTCTCAACACTTTTGTCGCTGATTGTAGGTTCCTACACGCGGGTTTTTGTTGAACTGCACGTACTTTGCATATTGTTTGGAGCGTCCCTGTTTACAGTAAAATCCCGATTACTCAGGCGAAGTATAGTGACTGGTTATACTTTCAAATCGAACACAATCAATTGTTTTATATTGGTATGGTGCGGTTCTCACAAGATGAGATGTTTGCCGTAGGCTTCAAACGCCCATCAATATTTATAAATCAATTCTTTATTATTATTTCAAATACACAAGATAAAACGTACACTGCCTGCAAATAGCAAGGCTTATCAAGGCACACAGTGTGTCGACGCTAAATACAGTTACTTTTTAACACTTTTTAACAGCCAACGGAAGGAAGAATTAGCTCTTTTAGTTATAGGAGGGACTTGAGCTTACCGAAGAGACAAGTAATCGAATGAAACAGGAAAATCGAATTCATTTAATTTGTTAACAGTGGAAGATCACCTGTTTGATATTGTTGTTAAGAATAATAGTTCCATTGTGAAGAGTAGTTTCCATAATCCCGTGAAACAAAGTGTAATAGTCGAAGGGTAATAACCCATACAATACCAAATAGAACAATGGAGTTAGAGCATAATAAAAGTCCGATATGCTAAAGCGTGTTTCACGGGGTTTTGCAAACCACTGTAATAAAACCATTTTTATTTCTGATATTTTATTTTTTATATAAACCATGTAAGAGCACCGAGACTTAGTGGGGGACCCGTTTTTATTATTATTACATGCTTTAAGCCCGTGTGCGCAGCTAAGCATAGCACAAAAAGCACATTCGTTCTTATTTGCATAAAGCGAGAATCCTTTGAAACGGCTGGTTGGGTCAGTTCTACAGTAGCCACGCATGAAGTCAGGTGTACATGGCAAAACACAGAGATAGATCAAGCAAGAGATACACGCTGCGTTTTAATTCATTAACGTTACAGAGCTTAATGAAAAGCAAGGAAATAAAACGGGATATCAAGGCGGTTAATAAAGACTAAAACTTGCTCAAAGCCGCAGAAAACTCCAGTTGCAAGAAGTTGTGGAAAGAGGGAACTTGCATCTGTGTGATGGCGGACTCTAGCAGCAACGGGTCTCGAGAAGTGATTCTTTATAGTCTTGGATTGATGGCTAACTTTGCCTGTCTTGCTCGATGTCTTTCCAAGGGCCCGTGGCATAAGCTGGGGAAGATAAAGTACCCCATTATCTGCCAGTACCTACTAAACGTTCAAGCCATAACGAGCCATCTTTGCCTTGCAGCGCTAGTCGGCGCCGCCTGCCAAAAACCGCCTTGCCGCGACATCCTACCCACTATAAACGTAATGTCTTCCTCGCTAGCAATTTACAATCTGGTAACATTATCCTCTATTTATTGCTATCAAGTAATGCACGACAGAGAAATAAAAACACGAGAGATGTTCCTGGCAATGTTCTTCGTTTTCTTGTCGAGTATCACGATGATGCTTCCAGCCTTGGTGAACATCAGAGGCAGACAAACTGTCTTCACGTACTCCCAAGTTTCCAAGGCTTATACCGATGAAGACATAGACTTGCCAGTTCCTGTGGATGTACCAGCCTACGCGGCCTGGCTCATCATCTTTCAATTCGTGATCCCGGGGTGCGTGTTTTTAAACCGACTCATCGTTGCGTTAAACTTCTGCGAGGAAACCTCGGGTACAAGCAAACTTGACGTTGCGCTTGCAAAGTACTCCGGATGCCTTGTGAACATAATTAATGTGCTGACAGTTGTGGTCGTACTCCTCATATCGCTGAATATCCTGAGCTATGATGGCCCTGAATCACTCGTTTTACTCAACGAGAAGTTCCAGTTTTTCCATTTGTTGTCTCTGACTACTATTGTCCTTCCTTTCGTACCAGCATGTTTAGTGGAGATTGGGCGATGGAAGGCAGAGTTGGAAACCCAAGGGAAAGCACAAGATTTTAACCATTATATAATAATGTAAGCGGAGAGATGGAGTTGACCTGAGCCTTTAGTCATAGAGTGTCATCCATGTAGAAGTTGGGAATTTGGATGGACAACTTCAAAGTCGCCAAGGTTGGCAACGTTACAGGCCACGTTTACAAAATTAGTGCGGGTGAACAAAATGCGAGCCTCGCACTTTACAACCTCCAGGGTTTTCGAGGTAGCGTGCTTTATGGTCATCCTAGGAAATGGTGCTTGCTTGCCTGCATACGAATACAACCGAGGAACCACCACCCTATAGGAAAAACAGATCTATACAACACCCAACAGCCGGCCCTTCCTTAACTCACAACGTTTCCTACTAGGAATGTGTATTGTTTGCTGGTCTTCAATGCTCTAACAGTGGCTTCTGAACCAGGTCATTGATTTTAGGGGCTTATTCTTGAAGTAACGAATTTAGAGCTGGTAATACTTCTACACTTCTAGAAATGTCCTATAACGAAGGCGAACGATGTCTTCGTAGGGCAGTAACTCGAGTGTGTAACACTGAACTTTAGTGGTTTTAGGAGAATCGCACTGGGCGCTTAGTCATTGCAGCAGCTGCAAGTCGTTTTTGTTCAATCCGTACGGTCTAGTAATTAGCACCGACGAACACTGATAAATCGTCTAAGTCAATCAAACATGGAGTCTACCTAGGTTCAAGCATAGCTAGTAGAGCACAGTTAGCCTTACTCTACTAATTCGGTTTAAGGAAGTCTAGATTTAAGGGATAGTACATGCACACAATTTAGAATCTACTTTACCAATTCTTCAAAATATTATACAAGCAAGGGCAAATAGGAGTGGCAATTAGTCTCCACTAATCACGCAGATTAATACCGACTAAAATGACACAAAACATCTATAACTGATTCTATAGTAGTCCTTTTGTGCAAAAACAAACAAAGAAATAAATAAACAAACATGTCTGCTCAACAACAAAATTCCCATCACATAAAAGAGCCACGTGACTTTTCTATCAAATCCCTGCACAAAAGAACGACAAAAAGGATAAAAATGGAGCAGGTTATAAAAACTAAGAATGGATGACTTCAAATGATTTCATTCGCCTTTGTCACGGCGCCGCCATTTTGTTTCCAGAATGACCTGGCGCGGCAAAGCAGAAAAAAGCAACGAGCCAACGTTTTGGTTCTTAAACAAATAAGAGTACTTGGGTAGCTTGGTCAACATTTGTACCATAAATCCCAGCATCAGGCTTCGCTTTTCAACATGAGCAAAACCCGCACGTTGCTTGGCCTCGTTTCCATGCTGAACAAATCGGCTGAAAAATTCAAGATGGCGCTTGTGTGACAAAGACGAATTATAGACCAGAAATGGACCCCTAACCTCGCGACGAAAACTAATCTGAGTCTGTGCTCTCATGGTTGCAATTGCAGATAGTGAAAATATAAGGACCAAAATTGCAAATATTAACTTCGGCAAATACAGCATATGTCTGGGAAAATTCTTCCGCCCCTGACTAAAAGCCTTTTGAAAGTTCCATACTTTTGCGCTACAGTTTATAAATTAAAACGTAGCCCAAGTTGCAAAATTTTCATTAGCATTTGAAAGGATCCAGGAAGATGGCACCCGGCCGGCAGCTCGGAAAACAAACCGAAGGCGAGTTTTCAAGTGTTTTTTTTTTTCTGCCTGTACTACCATCTGCATCCATCCATGAAGTGTGACGATTTTTTTAGTTTAGGTTTCAAGCGTGCACGTTTTGTCGAGAAGTTGTCGCGTTTCTCGCTCGCTGATTGGCTGCAGTTTTTGTTGACCGTTATTTGTCAGCCAATCAGAGAGCGAGAAACGTGACTACATTTCGACAAAACGTGCACGTTTGAAAAGTAAACCTTCGCGAAAAAATCGTCACGCTTCATGGTTGGACGCAAATGGTAGTAAAACCTTAAAACTACAAACTTGCCAACAACATCTGTCGTGTTGTCTAGTTCCCCCTATCAAGATCAGCAGTGGACACTCCACTCAAATCATCGCGAAAATCGCACCTGACTATATCTTACCTTTTCACTGTCAGCAGAAGTCAGGAAGTGGTGTACTACAGTACTTTTGACAAGACAGGGTGCTGACAAACTCTTACTAGCCACATCTCCAGCTTTTCTCGTCTCTTCTCGACAAAATCTTCACCAAATCGACCTGCAGGGAGAGCAACAAACAGCTTCATGCAATGGGGTTTTCAATGGACCATTCCAAGTTGACGCACACTCAAAGTTCCCTTTAGAGTTTGAACAAGGTCTTTCAATCTCGTACCCAGAGCTCCCCCCTCGTCACTTCACAGGGAAAGCTCTGGTGACAGCCATTTTGAGAGCCTTCACTGATTGGCTATAAAAGGGCGCTCGTGCAAACTTAAAACCAGCTTAAAGCCAAACGTATATGGGTAAATAACACCAAAATTCGTTTGTTAGTCGTCTTTTCGACCTATGCTTTCGATTTTCGACGCTCCACAAGTACTTTTGAGGCATAAAAAGTTAATTTTCTTATTAGCCTGCTCGCGGGCATTTCTCGACCTAAAACTACTCTCTGGCGCCAGCAAGCAGGCTATTTTCTTATACGCTTGCATCAGTGGCTGTAACCAGAGCCTCCCCCGCGAGTTGACGTTTTTGTGCATCAGGGAGCCGTCAACGTGCGTTAACGGAACTTTGGTAGTTTCAGTTTAGTAATGCTTTTCACAACACAACTCAACCAGGGTGTAGCGGGTCGGCGTTCTTTGCACTCTGTTCGCCAAATGTATGCCTTATTTAACGTTACGCAGCGCGCACATTGGCAAACCAGGGGGAAATGGTTAATTTCCATTTTGTAAATATTTACTCAACAAGGGGCGTATCCAGGCCTTTGTTTTTGGAAGCCATTCCGGGGCTAGGCTTGTGCCTGAAAAGCCATTTAGTGACAATGACGATCGCGAGCTTGAATGGAAGTTTTGAAGTAGCATCCTAAGTTTGGAAGTAGGCGGCCTGGGTTTGGGTTCGTATACGAAGGCCGTAAGGACTAAGCCTTCTCGGGGTACGGTGTATGCTCTTCGGGAAATTTTGAAATATTTCGGTAGCAGAAAAGGCCATCTCCTGCATTAGATAATTGGCATATTCATGTATTGAGAGCAAATTAATTTACGGGTTTTGAAGTCGCCGGCGGCCAGCAGTGAAGTAGACTGCCTTCTATTGAAACCCTTTGGCTTACAGGCAAACACTCCTCTGTCAACATGGCCATTTCATAGTAAAGGAATATTTTAAGTCCGATCAAACACTGACTACTAGAGAGGCTTGTCTTGCGTAGTGTTCGTTGTGCCTCTTTAAAAAGAGGCTGGTTTTCGTATGTCGGGACTGTCGGGGATGATCGGCGATGGCTTGTTTCCCTTCAGTTCCCCACATATTAAAACACGGCTTCGCGGACGATCGAAAACGTCGGCGATCGTCTGGAATGCGATTGGGAAAAATAGAATTCTACCTGGAACAATATTGCAAGGACTTACAAGAACGTAGCTAGAAATTATTGTCTGGGAGGCAAGCCTTGGTCATCCTTTGTTTTTGCTGGGGGCCAAGCAGGTTTTTCCCCTCCGCTAGCTATGGCATCGACTTAAATACTGTATATACTATGATATGTCCATGTTGCGCAAATGTTTACAAAAGGTATCTTCCCCTAATTTGCCAATCAAACAATGAAATCATACACCTTAACAAACATGCTCAACTGGACTGACAAGAGTCCTTACCTGTAATTTGCTTATCTGGTAATGGTGGTATAGCTATTAGTGTATATTTCTCAACTAGTCGATTATACAGCCAGTCAAAGTGTTTGAATCTTCTACATACAGGTTTGTTAGTATTCTGCAACGAGAAAAATGTTTACAAGTTAGTATGTAAACTGCACATACAGTATCAAAGGTTTAGGTTTAGGTTTCTGAGACCACACCTTTTCTCTGGTGTGGTCTCAGAAACACCCATATAATAACCAATGGGAAACTTTATTTAAAACTCCATGGCCATAGAAAGTAAGAAGCAAGCTGAGACACTACTCGCCTCAGTCACAATCTGATCACCGCCAAGAATAGCTTTGTTTGAAAACCTTATGAATCACTTGAATAATTATACTAACGCAATACGTCGACTCAGGCTCCGTGATTATCGGTGAATAGTTTGTTTCGGTGACTATGTGCCGATAATCATGTGGTCTTCGGCAACTAATTGTTAAATGACCAGCAATCCAAGACATTATTCAATATCATAACCTCTAAATTTGTCTTTCGAGTATAAACTGAAAGAATGTACATTTACTATCGCCACATGTCAAATTGTGTAAGCTTTGGAATCGGGAATCCAGATATTGAAATCTGGAATCCAGTCTCTGGAATCCAGAATCCAAAGATTATTGGAATCCAGGGAAATAGAAGCTGGACTCCAGTGGTGGAAATCCAGAATTCCATAGTCCGTTGTCCTTCACGGGGGCACTTATGGAATATGCATTTACCTACACAGTGAAATCACCGTTTTGTTTGCATTGAAAAATAACAGATTAATCTACTTACAGATGGCATAATACTGTATGATATAAAACTTTTCATTCCTTTAAATTTACTCTTCTTCTCAGGTTCTCTAACTGAACAGGTGAAAGGGGCACCACTGGAGACCCAACTCACTGAGGTTGATCCTTCACCATCCTGGAATAGAAAGAGGCATATATTAAATAACAAATTTTGCAAAAAAACAAACTTGGGATACATTATATCTGGCACATGGCCTGCTGAGAGGGAGGTGTGGAAGTCCCCCCACTAGTTGTTCTTGATCTCGATGTGTTGTTCTCCTATTTTCCCTATTCTAAGAAATAAATCTCCAATTTTCTTCACAACTGATCACCCAGAACCCCAAATTAATGGTTATTAAAAGGCAGCTGAACTATCTTTGTCATAAAATTGGACTGAATGACGTGGGAATTGATGGAGTACGCAAATTATGTGTTTCTGCATAAGCACGTAATTCCAGAGGCCCTGAGAGAGGTCAACTTGTGGCAAGTCTAGGCAACATCAAATCACAGTCAGGATTCAATTGCAGGCTGTCCCATTTTGCATGGATGGGATACCCACTCTTTGTCAAGTACCCCCCTACTGAATGACTGCTTTGATATCAGGTTTACTGTGTACCTGTTCAATGATTCTGACCCTTTCTGCTATAGGAACTTGTCCAGGTTCCTCACCAGTGCCAAGCACAAATGCTTCACCACCAGACTTAACAAACACAGAGAACCTGCAACATAAAATCAAACATGTGTGTGAAAAGTTAGAAAAAGCCAGGCCTGTAGCCAGAAAATGTTACTGAGGCAGTGTGCCAGATTTCCAGAAAAAAAAAACATTATAAGCAGTGTTCGTCCAAATATGAAGCAGGAAGTTAAACTGCTAGATTATCATTTAACACCAAATGTTTACTGAGGCGAGTGCCCCACTTGCCTCATGCTGGCTACGAGCCTGAAAGCTCACAGTATAGAATCCTGCCTTGGCCATGAAGGAGTTGTGGAGTGGAGAAGAGTGATTTGATTAATTTTTATTCATGGTACATAGCATATAATGGGAAATGCCGACCTACATTTAAGAGTGCATCCAGGGGTTTCAATAGAAGGTGGCTACTGGCGGTGAACCGCCGTCTACTTCATTGCTGACCACCCGCAACTTCATTATTACTTCAATAATTGAAGCAATATAATGCATGAATCTGCCAATTATCTTGCCCTCAAAATGCAGGAAAGCCCATTTTCTGCTATCGAAATGTCAAAATTTCCCGAGTGGCTTGCCCCCATACCCCTAAGAAGGTTAAGGCCTTATGGCCTTCATATGGGACCTCCAAACCCAGCCGCCTACTTCAAAAACTTAGCCTGCTACTTCAAAAAATTGAAACCCCTGTGCATCTGGATATTAAAGTTAGTACAATATGGTGACATATGCACAAGTAACGACGCAGGGCAAGGGCTATGACCAAAGGGGAAGGAGAAGTTAGTCTTAGCTAAAAGATTGAGAGGAACAACATTATCTTTTTCTGAGCAAATTAAAACAAATCTTTGCCTACTGTACCTGTTCATGCTCTTCCTAACAGTTCCGCTTCTGGCAATTGATGACCCTGTATTACGACGTGGCACAGAACCCATCTGTGAGTCGCCGCCACTGTAGCTGCTACCAGTGTCATCATCCCAGTCGTCATCCCATCCTTCAGCATCATCATTATCAGCTGGTGTGTGGTGAAAACTTGGAGCTGATGGAACCTGGACTGGGATGGTTGGCATGGGATCACTGATGACCTAAGTGAGATCCAAACAGGAACATTTTTGTCCTTATCATGGTTTTCTTTGCAAAATTTAAAAGAACCTTCAGATGGGAATAACGTCACAAGAAGATTATTTCTGATTTACTCTGGGAGTGCAGTAAAACTGGAAGAACATTTTTATATCCTGTATTATTTAATATTTTAAGTGGTCTGGAATACTTCTGATTGATTTGCTCTGATTGATTCGCTAGCAGTCCAGACTGGCAAAATCCTCCAGAAGCCTGCCAGTCCAGATTGCACATCTGAGTCACAGGTACGTCAAAAATCTGTTGACCACCTTGAAATGAGGAAATTTCATGAAATCCCAGGAGAAACACAGTGAATGTATGGCAGTCATCTGGAATTTTTCACAGGAGACAAGCGAAAAATCTTGAGACTCCCAAAGTTGATGTCTCTGTCTGGAGTCATCTGATCTGGTCAGATGACTCAGATGTGCAATAAATTATTTGGTGCATTTTTTTATGCTGCTTTAGTGGAAGCAAAACAGCTAACCTGCTTGGGTTGGTCAAGAAAATACTGACATTGACATCTGTTCTCTGTCAGTATTTTCAAGGTATTGTGTGATTCCAGAAATCATCCATACCCCTCCCACTGAAGGGGTTTGAGATATGATCCCTTCCCTACCCCTTTGAAATTTCTAGTGAAATATACAGTGATTCCATAGGAAATTAAATGCAATGGACACCCCTAGCCATCTGGAATCACCACATCCCCTCTGTGGGGAATGTACGGATTTTTTTCTTGAATCACAGATTTCACTATCCAGTCCCCCAGCCCAGTAAATAATGCATATACTTCCCTTGACTTGTAAAAGGAAAAGTGGTAGAAGTCTGTTTTCACACACCCTCAACTTCTAAGCATGGGCTATGTCTGCCTTTTCTACTGTAAAATGAATGTCTAAAGTTTTGATTAAATTATTGATGATGCCATTATTGTGATGATCATCTTGTTGCATGTCTCTAACCTACTACACAACTTTAGTCCAAGTCTGGTAATCTGGCCACTTTCTTTAATGAGATCATTCTCGTACCCAGAGCTCTCTGTCCAGGGCCCGACATTAACTTTTTCGCGAGGCGCCATTGGTGACTAATTCAAACATTTTCGTCACTAGAAAACAAAATTTAGTCGCCACATAAACATGGATCTCAGCTGAACTCTGAAAGATGGGGTGCCATTTGGCGCAGGCTCTAAAATTGTGGTTGCCAAGCCCCAATTTAGTCACCATTGGCGACCACATGGTATCAGTGTCGGTGTTTTTATGCCTCACAATTACTTTTAGAGCGTTCAAGTCGAAGGCATAGGTTAAAAAGACGACAGGAAACAGATTTTAGTGTTATTTTGACAGGTATGTTTTTATAAAGCGAGATTATGTTTCTTTTATGTGCATGTGCGCGCCATTTCAACCAATCAGCTATTGGCCTTCAAATGGATATCACCAGAGCCTCCCCTGTGAGGCGACAAGCCAGGGAGCTCTGGGTTCAACAATGTAATGATATAGTTAAATCAATTTTAGGTTTTTATAATGTTATTGTTGACATCATCTTCTTGTATCTAATAGACAACTATATCCAAGCTTGGTCCATACTGATATAATTAATAAAGCTTTGACATCAATCCTCAACAACAATATTACATCACATAACTACAATCTTGCTGCATGCTTTACATGTCTTTGAGTTTACAAATCACTTCAAAAAGTTTTAAATCAAGACACTGACTCCAGTATCTAACTTTCGTGCTGTATATATAAGTATATTGTATACTTAACCATAAAATTGGATTTTACTTTTACTGGGAGTGAGTGTTTTTAAAGGTTATGGAGTGTTTCCTGTATGACTGACTCAGGAAGTTGTTGGTACTCATTTAACCATGATGTCAGATAATGACAGGCTAGGTTGAACTGAAACATTTTTCCAATGAGGTACCAGCTCACTTACTATTGAAGTTACATTTTAGTCAATTGCCAAGTCATCATTTCTTTCTTCTTGTAGTGAAGAACATGAAAGTATGTCATTAGCTGAAGTAACTGAACTACAGTGTAACTTAAATGTTATCATGAAAAACTTGGTAGTCAATATAGCAGCTGATCACACAGTTTCAAGTCTTGGACAGGAAGAACAATTATATTAATCACACTTTAGACACTTTAAAACTTGGTCAACTACAGAACAAGTATTGCTGTTCTCTCTCTAGAATTATTTAGTTTCCATACACAAAAACAGTCATCTCTGCACATGTTGGTAGTTCCAGAGTTTCTAAAATTATGAGATTGCTCATATGGGAATATTAATTGAAAACTTATTTTCTGTGTCTATTTTTAATCAGATATTAATTGAAATCAGAAAAAGATTAGCAATGATTCTGAGATCCAAACCAAAATACAAAATTAGTATGATGCGAGAAAAGGGGAGAACAAACTCTGGAAGAAACAGTGAGATGTAGCACGTCAATGCTTATGGCAAAATTTAATTGGAAGAAACATTGGAGAAACTAGAGATTCACTGAATGCATATTAACCCTTTCACAACCAGAAGTGATCAACCTTAAACCTCTCCCAACATCAAGGCATCGTCAAGTAAACAAGAGAGGAGAATTTCATGAATCACCCACTAAATGAGGAGCAGATACAACACCAAATTTTCCCATCAAGTGTATAGGGGAGTGTATTGTTTTAAGTAAGGAGAAGTGATATATAAATCTTGGGAGTGAAAGGGTTATGCTTTAAGCCTATAGTAAATGCAGAATAATATTTAATAGTGTTTTGTTTGGCATTGTCAGACAGCTATATGCAGCATGCAGTGTTTGACTTTATGAAATGACACAATCTGATAGTACTTGTCATCAAACCAGAAAATTTGCATATAATATCACCAAGCAAAATAAATAATACTCTGTTAACATTTTAAATAAATATTTCGTTGAGTTTAGTTTAGTTGTTGGTAATATTTTTCTTGAGAACTATATTACACAAATGTTATTTTCATAATAATCATTTCCACAAGTTGAGAGTCAGTTGGGTGGGTTATATCTTATTTATTTAAAAACAGCAACAAAATAAATGCTACATTACAACAAATTATGTTTAAGCTTAATAAGCTGTTAATATTGTGCAGAAACATCCAAGGCTAAAAAGCAATGTAAACAATCAACAATACAATCATATAAAGTGAAAACGTGTGTTGCAAATATTACTATAAAAATACTGTCTCGTGAAGCTCAAATGAGGAACATTATTAGCGATGATAATTGCGAAGATCTAAAAATTATATTCGGGAAAGAATCCCGCTGTGGAACCCGCTATATCCCCCGACCTGTTGTACTAAACAATCAGAAAGAATAGCACATCAATACGATGCTTTCGAATTGGGCAATTTAGCTAAGGGCCCATCGAAGGAACGAATATAGTATAAATGCTTCGATGCAAATGAATACATCGAAGAAAAATGGCCGACTATTTTTAATTGGTGTCTTAGTTAAAACTCTTTAGTTTCCTGTAAATCGTATTGATGACTGGGGCACGGAGGGGGTTTGTGAAGAAGTCAAATAAACTTGTTGAAGTCGTCGGCCATCTCACCTCAACATAAGCTTCAGGAAATAGTCCTCTTTGGCCGTTTGGCGTAACCCTTCCCACCATCCTTCGCCGACATCCTGTCAATTCAATCAGTTGTTTAATAAACTTTAAATCTAAATGCCGACTCTTGAGAAACTCCATTCATTCTTGCGGCTTACCGTGCGAGAAACAGTTAGGATTTCATCAACGGAAATAATAAGCTCCCCTGATTCTGTATCACCATCGAAATCATACAAGGCGCGAACCTAACAACAGATCACAATGAAAACCATCATACATGATAATTAAAATCCAGCAGCGAAAGGGCAATCTGTAGTTTACCTTTTGCCCGGCCATTTTTGCTATTTTTCAGGACATTTTCCTTGGCACCGCTCGAACGAATCTGCTTCCAAAATAGATTTTACTCACACTGAGTCACGTGACAGAGAGACGAAAATAATGAGCCCGCCCCTTGGTCATGGCCAGCGGCGTACATAAACAAGATGCTTTATATAGTCGGAAGTGGAATTTTTAATATTTTTCGTTTGTTCTGGGGTGCTTACCATTATGCCAAAATTACCGGAAATTCCGGTTGGCAGATAAATGGTACAGTCTTTTTTTCGGTCATCCCGGTTCGAACGAGCGAAAAATTCCGGTTGGTTTGCATACCTGCCAACCTTGGACAAGTGAAAACCGGGAGATAGGGGAAAGTGTTGTCATAACCTCGTCTCACCCCCCACCCCCCCCCCCCCCCCCACAAAAAAAAGCAAACAAAAAAAAAACGTTGCTCGCTTAAAATCTTTAGGTTTTAATGCAGAAATTGACTGAAAACCGGGAGACCGGGAGATTTGACTCAAAACCGGGAGTCTCCCGCGTAAACCGGGAGAGTTAGCAGGTATGGGTTTGTCGAGACATAATGGTTCAAACCATTTCGGTTGTGTTGACCTGTCGCGAAATGTTGGCATAATGGTAAAGCAAGCACCCCTTTTGCTTAAGACAACCCGCTCGTTTTCGGGTTTCGAACCGGGATTACCGAAAACAATCTCCCAACAGGAATTTCCGGGAATTTTGGCATAATGGTAAGCACCCCTGTTGTTTATAAAATTATGCGTTATTATCCCATCTGTATTTACCCTGGAAACCAGAGGCTCGAGGTCCAAAGAATTAAAATTTTCGAGAGCCAGCTCTGAGTTTCCCGAGAAACAACACAAACGCGAAAGGGCACAGAGTTTCAGCCTCTGGTCCCCTAGCGAAACTAAACACTCGGGTACCCTGTGCTCCAACTGACCACGTGGTTATTTATAAACAATCAAAATGGCGGACAAGTTATAGTGTGTTTCCGTTTGAGATTGTGCGAAAATGAAGCGCAAAAAAGAGGAGAAAACCTCTTCCGAAGTGACAAAGAAGGTCAGGAAGCATAAGCGATTCAAAGCTTTACCCAAAGCGAACAAGAAAGAAATGTATGTTACGCCACAACTCCCAAAATCAGCCAAGGAAATGTCATCAAACTGGAAAGCTCTACAATATGTAAGACGATACTTTTTGTTTAATATTAACTTACTTACTTTCCTGTAGTATAAGAGATGTTTACTGTTTGAGTATTTTCTTCTATAACACATTCGTCGATTCAAGCGTTTGGGATATAGAACATGATTTGATACTACTAGTAATTCTTAAACAACCTTTCATAGAGCGGATTTCACATGACCGTCGTGATTTGTTATGTAATTGCGATTGCTCTGCGTTCTCATTGGCTACTCGTTTTTCTCAGCCAATCAAATTCTTTAGTAAATACAATTGTGTAATTACGTAGTAATTGGTTCGGCTTGTGATTGGCTGAGAAAAAAAGCCATTTAGGAGCAAGTGGTGATTTCTCTCGATTCTGATTGGCTAGTGATTGCTCAATTGCAATTGCTTTCACGACAGTCATGTGAAATCCGCTCTAATGGTAAACAAGTTGATGTCACTCAAGAAGCTAAAGATCTTTAGAAATAGCGCTGGGGACAACTGTAAGTGATGTTAAGATCCTGATGACAGAGCAGCATGGGTGGCAGACAACCCCCTTCCCCCTAAAAAAGATGGACTTGTCACTATCTTGCTCCTCCAAATGTTTATAAAAAAAGATGGTTGTCACTATCTTGTTGCTCCTCCAAATGTTTATGAAGTTCCACCACCTTAGAGCAGCTAGGGGAACCCTGTTGGCATTGCAGCCACCAACCCATCTGATAACAAGAAGCCTCTTTTTAAAGCTTAAATTTGGACTCTATATGGACATCATGTATTCTATAAGTTATACAGGATATACTTACATATATTTTCCCATCAGGTCTTATCAAAAGCCAATAAAACCTGGGCAGTAAAACCTGGAGATAGAGCAAAAAAGTCGAAAAGGTTTCCAAGACTGAATGAAAGCAAGGCAACATCTTTCAAACACAAAGAAACCCCTGCCAAGTAAGTTCTATAAAGCATCTGATTTATATAGTACAATGCTAAGTTTTGGTGCATTTCCATTGGCTGACAGGACCATGTCGACTTCCTCATTGAACCTGTCACCTCTTTCCGGAACCTGTCACCGCTTTTTTTTTGCTCCGACGAAGGGCTAACGCTCGAAACGTCAGCAAAACACCATTTTTCCACGGCGTTTAACATAAATCTCAACCTTTGGTTGTTGTTGTTCATGTTCACGTCTCCGCCGACGCAGACCACCTAGTTTTCCCGTAAAACTAGTCATACCAACCTCTTTCCCCTGTTTCTCTGGGTTTCTTTTCCCTGAAAACACATGGGAACCTTGCTACTGAGGCTATTTAGATATGGTAAGTATCTCGTCATTGTTTAAGATGAACTACCCCTCCTCAAAAAATCATCATTAGAAAGAGGGTTTCAGGTTCCTTTTCCCAATGGTGTGCTATAAAATGTTTCAGGCAGGAGGATATTTGGTTTGATGATGTTGACCCAGAAGACATAGAAAAAGCTGGAGGGAAAGTCATGCCAGACGCAGAGAGCATACCACTGGACCTTACTCTTGGAGGATACCAGGGGTAAGCATAATGCATTTATCAAGTTTGCTTATTGTATTTTAAAATGTTATTCCAAGAGATTGTTATATGCTGAAATGGGACCACCACTTTAACTGATCTGGTGCACACTAAGAGGCCAAATCAGCTAACAGTGTTTACATCTTGTTGCTATCCAATTCAGATCATGTGATGATTCCTTTGGGTGGTTACAATTGGCACCTTTTTCTCACTTGACTGAGTGCATCAGGGCCCGACACTGCGATCATGGCAACTAAACTTTGGGACTTGGTGACCTAAATTTTAGAGCTAGTTGCCAAATGGCACTCATCTTTCTGAGTTCTGCTGAGATCCACTTTTATGTGGTGACTAAATCTTTGCATTATAGCGACTAAATTTTTTAATTAGTCGCCAATAGTGCCAAGTGAGATACGTTAATGTCAGGCCCAGTGCATGTTGTTTGAGTGTATGTGAAGAACTAACAAAAGTAAGCACCCAAAGGAATCATCACATAATCTGAAATGGGTGGCAACAAGATGTAAACACCATTAGCCGATTTGACCTATTAGAGGTTGCTGCCTATTACACAGCACTGTGCTATTACTCAACAGGCAATTCATTAATACCCTCATCTGCAAGATATTTTTTCACTTGACCCTGAAGATGACTTCTGCACAGGTGTCGAAACATCAGTCACCACCAACAGTCCTTCTCTGAGGACTACTCTCACCCCGATGATCAAACCACTATTACTATTTCCTGCTTGATCTTCACCTTATAGTGGTGGTGTGGTTTGTGTGTTCCAATGACCCTTAGAACTATGCTGGCTGGAGCTTAATAAGCTCTGGTATGGCCACCCATGCCAAACAGGTTTAGAGGTAGGGACCAGACAAGGAGTGATCCCCTGGTCCTCCAGGTTGGGGGTTGAGCAGGGGGCTGATAACCCACTCTTGTAGAAAGCATATGATTACAGAAACCGAACCACAAGATCGTGGCAACCCTTGGCACATCGCCGGTTGCTACAAAATGTTTGTGTGATCAGCTGTTATGTACCACATGATGTATTTTTATGTACCACATGTACTTGATCAATATTTGTGAGTGTTTACTTCATTTGAGACCAGCAAAACAATCACATGGTTCATAAACAACACATTATGTGGGTGGTACATAAAAAGGATCATGTGATCAATTTCAAGCAGCCACAAGCTGGCCGAAAAACCAAGGGTTGCCACTGTTTACTGGGATGCATATAGTAGCATATGTTTTTTTGTCTTTCCTTGTAGTTTAACCAAAAGGATTGCCATGGATTGTGAGTTTGTTGGCATTGGTTTGGAAGGAAAGAAACACATGCTTGCCAGAGTTTCCATTGTGAATTCCCATGGTCGTGTGGTGTATGACAAATATGTATCACCACAAGAGAAAGTTATTGACTACAGAACAGCTGTCAGCGGCGTCAGACCTTCTGACTTACGGAATGGTAAATACTGTACTTAGATTTGTGCTTTACTAAATTTTAGATCCTGATCATCATTATGGACTGTTCCAAGTCTTTCTGAAAGGCAACTGAATTCAAGCCATCGGTGCTCCTCTGGCTTTTCACGTGCTCATTTACACGGACGGCAGCCAAAGAAGGGACTTCAAGCAGTCTAGAAACAACCCAATATGACTGGCAATTTCCATGTGGTTGTTTGGACTACAGTTAGTAAAAACTGTATCCATCAGTACACCCTGGTGAACTCTTCAACTCTGGGACATAAAAATAAAATCATTCTCTTTCATTATTTTTCAACTCTGGTAGCTCCAGACTTCAAGACTGTACAGATGGAGGTTTCTGGCATCCTTCAGGGTCGGATTTTGATTGGTCATGCCATAAAACATGACCTACAGGTAAATTATCAATGTTATTTTGTCTACTTTGTTTCTAATAAAAGGTCCCTATACATATACACCTACCATAGGCAGATTTAGGGGGGGGGCTCAGGATGCCAGGGCCCCTGAGCAAGATTTCAACTTTGGCCTCCATTTTTTTGTTCTTCCCCCCCCCCCCCCCCCCCCCCCTTTTGGAGGTCCTGGATCTGCCCCTGCCCTAATGGAGGAGAGGATACACTCTGAGACACTCAAAGAAATGTCTCACACCTTGCAGGTTTTGTTTCTTGACCATCCAAGAAAAGACACCAGAGATACTGTGAAATACAAGCCTTTCCAGAAAATAGTTCAGGTTGGTACAAAAGTAATTATGCAGCTGAATACTTTCATTTTTCATGGTCTTTAGAAAAAACTTAAGTTTTCAAGAAGCTGTTTTAGGCAATATGTTCTGTTTTTTCCCAGAGTAAGAGCCCTTCCCTCAGAAAGCTCAGTAAAGAAATTCTTCATTCGATCATACAGGAGGGAGAACACAGTTCAGTGAGTATTTTATATTTTAAATATTTTAATACATAGGGCAATTCCAGAAAATATATGTACCCCCACCACAGACGGCACTAGTTTTTGACCCCCCCATGCATGCATGGCTTAACCCCCCATGCATAGTATAATTCCAGAGAGGTTAACTTAGCTTCCAGCTTCAAAAACCCCCATGCAGGCAGAATTCCGAGCTTGAAAACCCCCCTCCCATTCAGAATTTCCAAATGTCGCCCGTCCCCGGGGTACATATATTTTCTGGAATTGCCCATTCTTAGCTGTTACTGAAGCTGCCAACTGGGGTGGGAGTACTTCAAGGCTAAAATGGTAGGGATGACAGTCAGGAAGCCCCTGTACTGTACACACTGATATTTGTCGGGGCCCTGCTTTTATCTGCATAAAATTGTTGAATCACAACAGTCAGGTTGACGCCAAATGAACATAAACAAAATCAACCCAACAAATCAGTGCGAGTAAATCAGCCTTAAATGACCTCAAGATTTAATACCAGTCTTGTTAGACTTGCCCCAAGTCGTACTCTATGTTTTTTCTTAGAACAAAGTGAAAAAAAGCACACGGTCCTGCGCTCATACCAGTCTAATGTAATCACTGTCTTCTAGTCCAACATGCTGTGATGTCATTTCTACATCTGTACTCATGTTCTGGGCTAGACCAGTATGTAGTTAGATCAAATCCTTAATGTTTTTAAAATACTTTTTGTGGTTGACAGGTTCAGGATGCCCAAGCAGCAATGAGGCTTTACTGTTTACACAAACGGGAATGGGAGAAGCAAATCAAGGAGAAGAAATTCCATTTTAGAAAGACAACTAAAATTGAGGAAGATAGCAGCTGACAAGAAACTATCATCGAGGAAGCACACTTCACTTCACACCCCTCATATTAGAATTCTTCTTGCCTTCGGAACGCATTTGGACAACCAGATCGCGTCTATCGTACTATCTAGGAAATAGCCTGAATTTCAGTCGCCCCGGCCTTCGCTCTCGGTCGTACGTCACTTTTCGAGGCCGGCCTCATGTAAACGCATGTAAAGAAATATATGAGAGCCGATACGAACTCAGATCGCTCTGAGTTCGTACCGGTCTCATGTAATCACCGCCTTAGTTGGCGTAGAGTTCGCAGAATTTTGAAAATTGCAGTAAACTATATCCACGAATTGGCGAAAGGTATCATGTCCTCATTCATGTAATGTATCAGTCAATTCCAGCGCTGACCATGCCCCCCCGGGCAACCCCCGGGCTTTTGGTCATTTCTAAACATAAAACTGAAAATTCCCCGGCCCCGGGCTAGCAAAAATGCAAAATACCCCACGGCGGGGAACACAAAAAGCGGAAAAATGCCCCACCCCGGGACGAGAAAAAGACGGTAAGATTCCATCGACTCTGCGTGACAAAGCTTCACAACAAAAACTTCAACTCCATTTATACTGTCCGAGCATTTATAATTCGTTTCAGTAAATGTACTTTAGTTTTCTCGGCTTGAACGAGTTCTCATTTCACTGAAAGTGAGACAAAATATAAATAAAGAAGTGAAACTAAGGTATTAGTACAATATCGGTAGGCCATTCGCCGTTGTAGCCATTTCTGCAAATTGTCTCCGGAATCTCTCAATGCGAAATTTACCTTTATTCTATTTGCAGAGCAACTATTTCACAGTTATGTTACTTGACTTTTTGCGAAATTGGAACTCTTTTATAGTGTCAATTCATTTTTATGTTTTTTCACTGAGACGAAATTGCGAAATCTGTTTCTTCTCTATAGAAGACGTTAACTGCGAAATGTGCAAATGTGTCTTCCCCAAACGTGGTGTATACGGGCCATGCTCTGCATCATATTTTATGTGGCGTTATTTTCTGTAACTGGGATCGACTTTGTAACTGCCAAACGATAGTTATTGTAACAGGTGTTGTAGTTCGCAAAACCCGACGCGCTTGAGATGAGAAAACCAAAATTCCCCACCCCCTCCCCGGGGAAAAACAATTCCCGACCCTGGGGCCAGCAAAATTTTCAAAATTCCCCACCCCAGGGAAGGCAGTGGTGCGCAAATGCCCACGGTGTCCCGGGAGGGGGGTGGTCACCGCTGGAATTGACTGATACATAACCTATCTTGTAGTTGAAAATGCTATACATGTATTCAGGGGAAAAAAACGCAAACACAACCGGCACATGTTGGATTTAAGACTCGACTTTTCAAGCTGACTAATCCGCAAAATAGTGCCCTTGGTACCAGATTATAAAAAATATCTGAAAAAATACTCTGAGTGAAACGATCAACATAAAAAAGAAATCCCGAGGAAGATTTATAATACGGGTAACTGATAGGAGTCTAGAAATTTGATCATGTGTTTTAAAAGACTCGAAAGCAAATTCGATTGCTGCACTATTTCGCCCTAGTGATGATGAATAGAAATTACTCGTAAAAAATGTCAAAAAAATAAACGTTCCTGTGTGGGATATTTAAATATGCGATTTTTATAACAGGACATGACGGCATGGCTGAAGATTTGCTGTATACTCCGCAGCACGGAGACAAAACACTATAGCAACAATACTGCCTCGGGACTATGCATAATGTTCATTGATAAAAATCCTCCAACAGAAATCAAAGAAATATGCGAGCCTTTTACCGTCGGTTGCAGCTACCCGTCTACACTCACGTCAAAAACATGTTCTGTCGGCACGCGAAACTTCAAAGTTTTGACAGTGAAACTTGGATGTTTTGACGGCCAAACTTGAACGTTTTTGTCACAATATTCCAGTCCGCACTTTCGTTTCAATAACAAACATTGAAAAAAGCTAATATTCTGGTAACTTCACAGTTTTAATGGTCAAAAAGAAATAAATCAACTGAACTTTTTATCTTTTTCCACTCACGAGCGTCACCAAAGTTTCACGCTTGGGCGGGCAAACTTTGAAGTTCAACTGTCAAAACTTCGAAGTTTCACGTGCCGACAGAACATGTTTTTGCCGAGCGTGTAGACGGGTAGATGCAACCGACGGTATACGGTTGCGATAATAATTGCTAGCTTGGGTTGCTAATTAATCCGGTTTCTACGGCAACCGTGACCTAAATGCGTAGGTGTACGTTGCCGCCCTTTTCCTATTGGCTGTTGCGTTGTCATCTCTTACCTTGGTCGTGACTCATTTGCATGTAGTGTTGGTTTCTAGGGAAGGTTTTTTCAAAAGCGGCGAGACTTCACTTGAAGAAACCTTAAAATCTCGTCAAATATGGCTGAAACAGAGGAGTCAGAGAATATTGGGGGAGGTTTGCCTTTGAAGAGAAAAGCTATTAGTTGGTACCGAATGCACGATCCAAAATTATGGCACAGAATTTCATGGTAAGTTGAGGCATTGCGCTTTCATCATCGGCAATTGAAAGGCCTTTATTGTCGGCTTCAAAATCTGCTTCTTAGCTGTAGTATTCGGGCAAGATTCATGTGAGAATATAGCTTATCCCTCTCTAAATAGCAATCCAAATAATATCTCATGATATTCCAGGTTTTAGCTGTTTGTTTATGAGGACATTTTGATAACTTGGTAATCTATTCATCTGAAGCGTTCAAAGGTGATTAGTCGCCAGAAATTTAACCCTCCCCACTGGGGGTGCCTCCTTGTGTAGAATTAAAATGTAAGAAAAGCATAACAAAAAATACTTTCTTGAACATCATATATTTGCCTTAAAACATTATGTACTTCATGTATCTCACTAAATTATTAACAGTTTCTTATTCTGTTACCATAGTATCCAGTTTCACTCCTGTTATTATAATGCTTAAGTTCGTCAGCCTCTGATAGTCTGTTATTTTTTTCCTAGAGGGCATGGTAACAAATTGTGCATTCTGATTGGTTCTTAGAACACATGCATCAAATTCTAGAGTTGGAAAAAAAAATTAGTAACCGGCTTACATAAGGTCGGTCTGTATAGGGAAAAACTGTGACCTCGGCCTGGAAAATGTTGTAAACACAGAACCTGCCTTTAAAATTAAATTAAGGAGTTTTCAATTTCCTAAGCTTGATGCATGCACTGTCCTTTGATTGTGTCATCACCCAAAAGGAAATTAGAAATTTTAGGATGGTGGAAGGTTCAATTTCTTTCAAACTGGAATAGGCCAGGTTCAAATTACGCTCCAATGCTCACAAGACAAAAGCCTCAAGGCGAGGCTCTCTCCAATTTCTTATACATTTACAGTAATTTTAGAAGAGAGCCTCGACTTGAGGTTATTGTTTGTAGGCATTGGAGCGTAATTCGAACATGGCCTATTCTGAAGTGGGGGATTTACAGGTACACCTATATATACCCCTAGTATGGGGGTATGGATTTTTTTTAAATTTGATTCTATAATAGAACATGGTGGAATCAAAGACTTTTCAAGGTTTTTGGAATTACACTCTTGTGTGGAAGCTTGCAATTTGGTTTTTTATTCATGTTCTGAATGGGATCTGTAACTAATTCTTTGTAAAAGGAATTAGTCCTCTTTAAAAATAGTTCCTCACTTTATTGTTATATTCAAATTGTGGTATCAAATTGTCAAACAGTGAACAATATTTTATTATCTAGCAAATTTGTTCACATGTCAGGTGTGTAGTAAATTTTTGACATGCACAGCAACTACACTAGAGTGTCCACTTGTTGAATTCTGATGGTTTGATTCCTGTGAGGTTCAAATTTCAATTTCAATTTATCTCATGTAGTCAATGTCCAATGTAGACAAGCGGTTACAAGATTTAGAGTTTCTGCACATCGATTCCCGGTTGAAGCTGGAAGATACAAGAGGACCGATTATAACTTGAGGAAGTGTGCTTTCTGTGATTTAGATGAGGTCGGAGATGAATTACATTATTTTTCGTTTTGTTCAAATGAGGAAATTTCTAAAATAAGGAGTAACTTTTTGCACAGCCTGAAGGGTGTGAATTCAACGTTCTCTCTTTTCAGTGATAGAGATCTATTTGTTTATTGTGTGTTTCCCAAAAATATCCATACCCCCCCTACGGAAGGGATTGGAAATTCCAGAGGGGGGGGGGGGGGGTCAATTTACCTGATCTTTTCCATACAAATACTGTATTTTTCTTTGGAAATTCCAGAGGGGAGGGGGGGTCATTTCTCAACACCCTTCCGTGGGGGGGTATGGATATTTTTTGGAAACACACATTGTGTATCTATGATAAATGAATCGATAATTCCTTTAACAGCTAGATTTATATGTGATTTAATGTGTCAATTTGAGTTGTTATAAATATGTATTGCTTCCCATGTACCTAGTAAGGTTTAAGTGGAATAAAGGATTATTATTATTATCAAAATATTAAGCAATGAACAAGAGATAGACCTGTTTCAATAATTGTTGCTAAGTAAAATGTAAAACCAGGAACCATTGCATCATCCTTGAATTTGGCAAACAAAACTAAACTAAAACCATGCAATGGTATTTGGTTTACTACTTTGAGACACAATTTGACATGAAGCAAGAGTTATCATGCGACTTTTAAAGCACAGTTCATGATACAGTACATGTTTTCATGAGCAATGTTAATTTTAGCAGGTACAATATTGCTTTTGATTCTTATAATTTATAAAGCTCTTCCTAAGAGCCTTTCCTAAATGGGTTTTAACAAAATGCCCCTATTTGTAATCTCATCCCAACTGTGAGAGGCCTAAAACTGATAACAATTCTTTTATTTTTTCTTCTTTTTTTAGGATCAGAACAAACTTTGTGAAAGATGAAGAGGCTGGTGTTCGCAAGCTTGACTTCTATAATATAGTCACTGATCACCTGGGTAAAATGAGCTACAGAGATGTGTGGTATCTCCTGAAAATAGCCTATCCCCATGTGGAACGGGTGCGCCGGGGCCGAATGTATATGTACTGGGGGGTGCGGCAAGCTTCTGAAGACATAAACAACAGAGTTGGGTCCTTGGCAAGTACAGAGAAACCTGGCAAACGTATTGAGACAGATGATCACACTAATGATAAAACGTCAGAGCTATTTAAGGTCAAGGTTAAAATGGAACCAGTAGACCTGTGTGAGGCTTCACATGAACTGGGCAGGAACTTAGTCAATGTAGAGGTTGCTCAAAATGACATGGAAATTAAGGTATATACTAGTTTTGAAGACTATAAGAACTCTTCAGACCAAGAACCAATTACAGAAGAAGGAATGGTAGAGTCCAATAATGAGTCTCATCGGCAGCAAGAGGCACCACCAAGAAAGAAACAGCGTTCCGGTTCCCCGCCAAGGCAGATATTTGCATCAGAAAGTTTTATCAAAAAGGACATAGTTACTGACAGTCCAGAGGAGGATCTACATGAGTTCACAGATGCAGAGAGCTCAAGTGAAGCTATGTTCACTACAGAAAAGGAAGACATAAAAGGAAGTACAAAAGAAAAAGAGCAGCTTTCACGAACATCTTCACTGGATGCAGAGATGCAAGAGATTATGGGACAGGCTAGTGGAGACTTGTCGATGTTTCTTCTTGAACCAGATAATATCAACAAAATATGCATGCCACTCATTCGAAATGAAACTAAAACAACAACAAAGTCGGGTAGTCCGCATTCAGCATGCTTGAGCTCAGATGGGGAAACCTGCTCACCAGATGCAATAGAAGATGATGATCAGTCATACGACCAGTCCAAGTCTGATTACTGTGATCCAGTTATTGTATCAGTTGCCAGTATTGCAACATTGCCAGAGCAAACAAGCACAGATGTTACTGCAGACACTGGAGCGGAACAATGGGTGGAAACTAAAGATATTTGCACTCAAACTGAGAGGCCAGAGCGAAAATTGTGTTCTATCCATGGGACGACTCTTACAACGCAACCTGTGTTGAAGCTTTCTGCAACTAGGGAGGGGAATATCTCTAGATCTTCGCCTGATGTCGTTATTTCAGACGCAAGTGGCGAGCTTGGGGAGCCTTCTGATAAAAGTAGACAGAGTCCCAAGTCTTACGATTTCCCAGAGGCTGTCAAAATGATCATGATAAGTAGTAGTTATGACCCTGCCGTAGCAAGTAGTTCTACCGCCGCTAAATCCACTACAAGTACTACTACCTCTTCTGCATCCAGTGGAGTCACTTGGTCATTAAAAGGCCAACGCCCGATATTACCTAAAGGACCAGTACTGACTCAACAGAACTCTCCTGAGGAGGACGTTATATTGAGAACACCAAGAACACTTCGCCAGGCGTCATCAACATCGCAACAATATTATGCGGAAGACAACAATAATAATGTAACTGAACAAAACCAGCGCTTGCCAAAAGTGTCTGGAAATGCTACTCGCTTCGCTCGTTCTCCAGAGAAGCTGCCAAGCGAGTCCAGCCCTCCTACGGATACAAATGCTGGAGCCTCTTTTCTTAATGTTAGAACTTCTGTTTCCCCAACTGGAATTCTAGCACAAGCTCTGGCTAATAAGTTGTCAGCGAGGCCAGGTTTGAGTAGAACGGAGCTCATAAAAGCCATTAGAGCAACCACTGGAGAGACAGCAACTCAAGAACGGTTTGATCAAATGCCAAGTCCCAATATTGCAGCAGATGCACTGAGCAGCGAGCCCGCGCCTGGTAGCTTGTTGGCGGAAGCAAGATACAACAGCATGGTTGCTAGTCATAGTAGCAATACCGTGAACGGTTCAAAACAGACATTACAGAGCTCACTAATGGATCTACCAGAGTCCAGTAGAAGTGAAGCTATCAGGAAAATCTTAGGAGAACAGGAGTTACAAAGGACATCTCCTCTTTATTCGTCGTTGAACGATTTGCGCGCGCGAGTGCAGTGTCTCTCGGCCGAGTTGGAGAAAGAGCGGACGGCGCGGATGCAATTGGAAGTGGAACTGAGGAAAACAAAGGCGCAACTGACTCAGGAGAGAAGAATGAATGATAACCTCGCTGTCATGTTAATGGCCAAAAAGTAGCGCGCGCTTCAGTAGGTAGAACTTTCAAGATCTGCCAAGAGATCTGCCTTAGATTTACGTGAAACTAAGGACGGGTCCAAATGCATGGATAAACATTTGATTTGCTGATAATAAACCATGGAATATCTAACCTAAATAAAAGTCAAGCGACAAAACGCAGCGTGTATACTATTAGTAATCAAATCGAGTACACGAAGCGTTCACATTTTCACTTGGTTTGCGCAGACAAGTGACCCAGCCCTCGGTTTGCGCGCGCTGCATTGTAAGTTTTGGCGCATCGCATTCTCGTACCCAGAGCTCCCTGGCTCGTCACCCCCCGGCTCGTCTCGCTGGGGAGGCTCTGGTGACAGCCACTGACGCATGCGCGAGATCTGATACAGAGCCGTTGAGAGAAAGATCTTTCTGCGCATGCACCAACGTTCAAAACCAGCCAATCAGCAAAGGTCCTCAAATGGATGTCACCAGAGCCTCCCCCGCGAGGAGACGAGCCGGGGAGCTGTGGGTAAGAGAATGGGCGCATCGTTGTTTCCTCTTTAATTCAGAAACAAAATCCCTTAACTTGTCGCGCAACATTGCGGCGCTGCATGCAAGTTATCGACGTTGCAACTCGTTTTTCATTTGTTGCAGGTTGTGCCAACTTGTTGCGCAAAGTATAGCGCGGATCTGCTTTGAGAAACAAAGGCGTTTTTGCCACGTTTCAGGTTCGGTATTTAAAGTGAAAAACGCGCAACATCGGGCAGAAGCGTGCAACGCAGCCATGTTGCGCGACAAGTTGAGGGAAGCAAACAATTATTGGGAGGCACAGTACACAAATATCTTAAACGTTTACTTAGAAGTTGATGAGTTGTTAGCCATAAAATTATTGGAGGGCGGGGGGCTGATATGACCTCAAACAAATTATTGGGGGGGGAGGGGGAATTAACAATTATTCCTCGACTCCGAATGGGCTTCGAGTCAATTGACTCAGAGGCCATGAGGGCGAGAGGGATAATTGTTTTAGTCAAATCACACTAGTAGATCAATTTGTAGCGAAAAACGTTTTCTCGTCTGGTCATTTGCCATTTTCTGGCTTTTAAATCCTACACTTTTCGCTACTAGTAGGCTATAACTTACAGCCTATTAGTAGCTCAACCAATCAGAACGCGGCATTTACAATACACCAGTAGTGTGATTTGACTAAAATGCGATACTTGTAGCGTGGCTTGGTGGTTTATGATGCTCATTACATCGTAGCCCCAGAGGAAAAGCAAGCCTATCTTTTAAAAGACTTGACAGCTTCCAAGGTCAGAGAAACCGCCAGTTGCTTTAATGAATGAGCACAATCTATCGGACGTTTTCTAGAAATTCCTTAAGGATGAATGACGTTCAATTTTTAAGGAGAAAACGAACGTTTTTATATGTTACAATGTTTATTTTCCTGGAGTTCGTTAGCAGGCGCGTAGCTGCCAGCCCGGGCTTAACTAATTTTTTGTTTTGTTTTTAAGGACTGAGGTAAAAGAACTAGTTTAAGTTTCGTAGCGACTGAGAGGCAATTGCTAAGGCGGTTTCACTGAATTGGGTCCACATTTAGTTACTTTTTACATGGGGGTAAGTTTTTGGTTACCATATTCAACAAATTTTGACAGCGGGATTAAAGGTAAAAAAATGCCTAGCTACACCCCTGGTTAGAGTACAGTGTTCGTAAGCCCGTGGGTAGTACTTCAGTGTATTAATCATAAAGCATTGGCGTAGCCAGAGGTCCACATTTTTAGCTGTAATTTATGCTAGCGTACGGGTACGACGTGGCTGCATAGTGCACCTCCTGAAAAACTATGAGAGTCGAATCTCTCCTATGTTCTAAGACAGCGATTGTCGTTAGGACGCGGGGCATTGTGAGTTTCTACGCGCAATCTATTGTAGCGGTCACCTTTTATTCGTTAGTTGACTTTCTCTCATATCAGTCGCCTTTCCCTCATTTTTGCAGTTTTTCAGACCCTCGATCCAACCCCTTCTGTACTGACTTTTACTTTGCGGAATTAGCACACAGGCCACGTTTGGTTGCGATCTAGTTCGATTGGTTGGACTACAGCGCAAATTTGAATGGGCAATTGCATGGTTTACGTAATGCCGAGTATTTTGTAGAATCTTATTTCGAGAATAACCGATTTGTTAATGAGCTCACGTTCTAAATGCCACCTGCACAACTCAAGTAGCTGACTAGGCATGTTTTCCATCGTAAATTAAATTCCCATGACATAAGCTCGGAGTATAAATGCAGCGACGCGCCCATCCGGATCCACTTACTTTATACGAATCATGCTTATGTACAGCAACATGAACCTAGCCAAGATACCGTTCCTGGTTACGCTGTTAGTAAGCCTGTACTCTCCAGTAAAAGGACATGGATATCTCATAGATCCACCAGCGAGAAATTCGTGCTGGAAGGTATTCAAAGAGTGCGAAACGAATTACGACTTGAATGGGTTGAACTGTGGCGGGTATCACAGAATACTCCAGAACGGTGGAAAGTGTGGGGTATGTGGAGATAATTACAGCAACAAAAAACAGCCCCATGTTTTCCCTGGAAAGTACGCTACAGGCTTCATAACCAAGAGCTATACACAAGGGCAGATTATCACGGTTAAGGTATGTCCCCATCCCTATCTTCAGTAACGGGTATACCAAACATTTCTGCTAGGGCTTCTTTCAGCTTTCTTCAGCTCTATAATTTTATTCTTTTTACAAACACGTTTAGGAAGATGTGGTAAAAACATAATAAGAGCATCCCTCAGGACGCACAGGCTGAATCAACTTGGATTTTTTTTTCATAATTCTTCCGTCCGACAGAAGAAATTTCTAAGCTTATTTACTCATCATTCGTTGTGAATTTATCTTCGGCTTGGTATGAAGTCATAATTCACTAACAAGTCAATCTGAAGTATAATTGTCCCTTTATATTTCCAACTTAGCAAGAATGACTAATTACCTCAAGGTAACAAATTCAAATCCTGCCGAGCAAAGTTAAATTCCAAAGGATGCACTCCCAGCATATTCGCGTAAGGACCAACGCATCGTTTGCCAACGGATAGTAAACGAGAATCATGATAAATTGATTATTATTACCTCTCAAATTTTATCCGAATGGAATGTCTCTTTCTATAAAAATGAAACAAATGGAATGTCTCTTTCTATAAAAATGAAACAAATTGCGTCAAATAGAATTGCATTGCAGCAATAATGCTCTGAATGGAGTTTCGGAGACAAACAAATTATGTTGGCGAAATGTTTCTGCTGTTCCCTCATGGCTGGGAAAATGTTGTTCGTATTACAAACAAATTCAGTGCTTATTTGGAAACATTGGAGTGTTTTTTGTTTTTGTCCCGGATGAGATTAATGCACCAGTCAATTGTAACCACCAAGCTATGCTATGCAAAATATAATAAGATTGTTGTTGTTGTTGTTTACAGGTTATCATCACAGCAAACCACGAGGGTTCCTTTCAGTACCGAATTGGTGATATTGGTAATCCCCCTATCACTCAAGAGAAGCTCAAGTACCTTCTCAAGTCCACAGATAATCGCACAAACTTCATTCTCCCATCTTCTGCAAGTAGTTTGACCCATCAACTAGTTCTCCCTCAGGATTTGGTCTGCGATCATTGCGTTTTGCAGTGGAGTTGGCGCGCGGGAAACAACTGGGGCTGCGAGGGGCCGAATCAGTGTGGTCGAGGGCGTGGAAGCCAAGAGACGTTTGTAAATTGTGCGGATGTTAGAATCACTGCAATGACATCCTTACCAACACCCACGCCATCACCATCACCACTCATCACACCAGGTATGTCGTTGTCTTCACAAGTTACAAACCCACCAACGTCAGTTCCCATCACAACACCGCCGTACAATCGGACGCATGTTAGCAACTCGTCGACAATGTCTGCTACAAGCCTTCCCAATCCTACTTCAACAGCCACACTGCCAAAGAAATCCGATTGCAAATCAACAGGCGCCTGGGCTGGTGACAGGGAGATGGATAGATGGTGTGAAACCCACTGTGCTATGGGTTTGTGCCCTTCACACATGTGCACATGTGGGGACGAGTCTTCTAAGGTCAACAAGTGCCGTTCAACTGGTCCCTGGAGGGGTAATCCCGGAATGGATGGCTGGTGTCAAACAAGTTGTGCATTAGGGTTCTGCCCTTCCCATATTTGTGCTTGTGAAGATGATAAACAAGACTTGCCTACCGAGTGCAAGGCAAAGGGACTCTGGGAGGGGAGTCAGAATATTGATCAATGGTGTCAAGTGAACTGCGCAATGGGTTTCTGTCCTGAGAATATTTGCGCCTGCGAAAGACCCAATGAATAATACGAAAGTACTATATTCCAGGAGGGAGTACCTGGCTGTTTTGCGTTTTGTTTTATTACAATTGTTTCAAGTTTGTGAAGATAGGAAGTTGGGGTTTTCTGCGTTGACAGTAGCTTGGCTTCTCTGTCGACGCGAAAGAAGCCCATTCACTGCAGTAGACAAAATTAGAAAAAGATTTGACTGCTCGCGAAGTTTGACTTCGCAGAAAAGCCCGCCAAAAGCCCACTTCATGTTTTGAATGCAGTGCGAGAGTGCGGCCGCGTGATTCTTAGCCTGAGTATCAGGCGGAATTTAATCCCGGTATTTATTTTTCAAGGGAAACGAGGGAGGGCCTGATCCTCAGGTTTATCGATTCTGAAACCGCTCAAGTGTAAAACGAGTACGAATACGAATCTACCGCTTTCAATGTGGATTGTCCCCCTGAAAATGTGCCAGCTTAAATGCAGCACGGAGTCCATAAATACCGGGAGTGACGATCGATCATCGTCCACGCTTTTGCTACGCACCTATACTGTGAAATGTAGATAATTTTAGCAACAAAATGACCAAAATCATCCGTACTTACCGACGGTCTAGGTTTCGATGTTTATTTATTACCGAGACTAGAGCTGCATTTACGTACAATGGCCTAGAATCATCATGACAGCTAATAGACGCATTTTGAAAATTTATATTCGTTTTTATAAAGAATGCTCTAGTTAATAATTTATTGTGCTGGTTATTTATTCGATGTTATCATTGTTATATTGCTCTTTTGAATAAAAGATACAACCCATCATCACATCACCACAAGCCTGAACATGGATCATCTTGAACGATGACTCGATATATCAATAAAGTGTGACGTCACAAATGTGAAAAATTTCGAATTCAGATTTTAGTCCCCGAATAATGAAAGATCAACTCAAATGAACGTTGCATGCAAAACATGAGGTGAATCGGTTGAAAAGCGACAAAGATATGGCCCGCTGACTACAAAATGTTCTTTAACAAAGCTAGGAGTGTTGTTTAAGTGCATGATTTGTTAGAGAATTACAGCCTCGTAACATGGTATATCTAGGATATTTTTTCGCGATATTTTGATCCCTGAGCCCGATTTTCACGAAATGTTTGATCCCTGAGCCCGTGCCAAAATTTTGAGTAGCGTATGATCTCCGATCCCAGCCTCTTGAGCCCTGAGCCTACCTCTCTGAGCCCTGATCCCGGCCATAATTTGCGCATTGAGCCCTGAGCCCATATACCATGTTACAGGCTGGAATTATGTACTCAGTTCCTGTAAGGCATGGCTCTCAAAATGGAGTCCCAGAACCTTAGAGGTGGTCTATCTTGAGTACATTTCACAATTTCATTACTAAACTTCACTCGTGTTTCGGGGCACCAAGAGATAGCTAGATTTCCGTGTTATCTCCATGGCAACATGGAATGTGACCTTTGAACTCTGTGTTTTAAGATTTTCAAAATCCGTCGCTGAAAACAGGGAAAAGCTAGAATTTTTAAAGATGTCTAAACGAAAACCTTTCTAACTAAGGGCAAGCATTACAAATCCAACTGGAAATCATGTACACCAATTTAGATGGCAAAGTTATTGGCAGGTATCAAATTTCAAAATGCCCTTAAATATGGTTCCCGTTGATGAAATAGTCAAGATTTCCAGTTGGATCGATAATGCCTGCTCCGACTTTAATTACCTTACATTTAACATCTTTAGGAACTTCAGTCTTTCTACGTTTTCAGATGCAGTTTTTGGAAAATGAATAAAACACAGAGTTCAAAGGTCACATTCCTCGTTGTCATGGAGACAATACTAAATAACATACTTAGTTCTTGGCCACTTACAAGCTAAACGATGTCTAATCTTGAAATTGTTAAAACTGATGAAGATAGACCACCCCTACGTTTTTTTGGTCGCTGATGTTTGAGAGCCATGCCTTACAGGAACTGAGTATTCAGCGGGACATATCTCGGTCGCGTTGCAACCAATTCGCCTGGGATTCCTATTTCTTTTAGAGGTCGGAATGAAATTCTACAGGGGTTGCTTCAAATTTCCACAAAGGGGTTATGCAGAAGCCTCTGAAATTTCTACAGGAGTGAAGTATTATTTAAAAACTTGGACTTCCTCGAAAAGGAGGTTCGGCTATTTTTTGGAACAGCCCATTACCAGTGTTCCTAACAATGTATTTGAAGTTTGTGATCGACAGCCCACGGCTCGCAAGGGTATAAGGAAGAAAGCTTTGTAGCGCGCAGATAACACAAGGCTTTTTGTGTTTCTCATTTATTGTCATTTCATGTATGCCTCTAGCTACTTGCGTGACGCTAGTAAAAATACATTACAACCTCACTGACTACTCTTCAGTACTGATTTCAAAAGATATGTAATTTTTCTATCTAATTTTAAATACAATGAAATCCTATTACTTGTTGTCTGACATGGCTGTTTGACGCCTTAGTGCCAAGGATCAGCGTAGTGAACATTTTGGGTTCACAAGAGAAAACATAACCGACTGTGCACCACAAATGGGACAACAAGCCTACAAATTCTAGGAAAAGATCCTTCCTACACTATCACACAGTGGGTCATGATTTAGCCTGCTAGCCGGCTCCCTTCAGTGTTTTTTTTTTTCGGATACTCGATGTTTTGGCGCGCGGGATTCCTGTGTCATTTCTTTCACCCCGCGACACAGGAATACCGCACGCCAAAAAATCAAGTATCCGAAAAAAAGAAAAAACACTGGAGACCCGGCTAGCAGGCTGGTCACGATTACCCATCTCGCACTACCCCGAAAAGCTAGAACTACTACAGGTTTCACATGACGGGAACTGTCTGAGACGTTCGGGAATCACTGAATTTGACCTCAAGATTCCCGACCACTTTAGTCAGTCCCCGACTTATGAAAACTGATATGAAAGATCCCACGTAAAGGGAAGATATAAGGGCTAGGAACATACGCCGGTCTGATCATGAGCTGTTCTAATGCAAACGAAAGAACTCTATCGTCTAAGTTTAGGTAACTAGGTCCCGTGCGTGTACGTAGTAATAACACCGCGGAAAACGCATTTGCCATGCGCTAAATATTCACTTCCTGTGAAATGAAAACAAAAGAAGTAATCTACAGAACAAAAGCATCTCGTGCTGTCTTCGAAAACTTCGAAATATTAAGCTCCAGACACAAAACTTAAGGCCAAAAATCGCAGAGCAGCTAGTATATGATCATATCTTTCTCTGAACTTTTGCACCACGCACTTTCAGGCTTGCACCAGAGGCGAAAATTATGGTTTAAAGTCACAATTGATCGTTCGCTGTTGTTATGCAGATTTTTTCAATTGTCTTCATTTCACAGGCCAGTGAATCTTGACGCATGTCAACTGCGTTTTGCCGCGGTGTCCGTAGTAATAGACCTCCTCGGCTTGGGCGTAGTGTTTTCCCATTTCAGATCACGTGGCATTCACTTGAATAATCTTTCTTTGTTTGGGATGCTTCCATATTCATATATCCTTTGGTGCGTAGCAGAAAAATAAATAAAGAATACTCAGGGGAATGCCACGTGATCTGAAACGGGACAACATTACGGCCCAAGCCGAGGAGGTCTATTGGAATAAGCTTATACTATAAGAGTCACATTACCATGAATAAGAATGTCCCATATTAGGTCTGTCCCCAACAGCGTCAGAAAGTGTCTATTTTTAGAAACACATTGTCCCCTAAAATTGGACAGTTATAGGCTGTTATAGGAACGAAAGCACATTCGCCATAGGAGTAAAATGCAACTAATGCGCTGGAAGTTCTATTGTAAGCCTCCGGCTAGACAACTTTTTACGCTGACGGGAACAGGATGCACGAATACAGGATTCTTTGACTGTTGATAATGGACTCTTGCTCATAGACATGACCGGGTATCAGACATCAGTACTGCCCGAGACGACACGCTACGCTTGATAGGTGGATGAGGACACGTTCCCTCCGTGACCCGTCCAGTTGGAATGGATGAAGGTGCCTGGGTTCGACAGCAACTCGTATGTGTGTGCGCCAAAGTAATCACGCTGTGCCTTTGGGTAAAAAAAAAGGCGTTAGAACTCGTCACTTTCACGAGTTGTTCCAAAACGAGTTGAAGAGCGATGCTGCGCGTTTTACCACCAGACCAAACAACTTGTCTCGCAACAACTCACAAATATGTTGCGAACCAAATTCCCTTCGCGGTGGCACTCAGTTTGAGCTAGGCTGACAAAATGCAGTAAAAACCCGCGTATAAGAACCTGGATTTTTTTTAAAATTTAGCCTAAACAGGTTCTTATATAAATGGTACTTAAAATAGGTTCTTAAATTTTCATATGAATTTCATTTAAATAATTATATTTTGAGGAATTATTTGAATGGTTAACACAATAGACATTCAACAAAGTAGTTAAGCTTGAAAGAAAGAAAAAAATGTTATGCCAAGTTTCTTTTAAATGTAATCAGATGATAATCTTAATTGAGCAGTTTCCTATACACCTTTTACAGCAACTCCACTGATAAGAACCTAACTTTAAATTTTAGCCTAACAGGTTCTTAAAACTCAGGTTCTTATACGCGGGTTTTTACTGTAGCTCTGCTGGAAACGAAGCACGCGGCATTACCTGGATGAGGTTGGCGGGAAGTACTTTAGACCTGCAAACGCGACAGAATAAAACCACATTAACATTTTTAGGTATTATAGGGCATCAATAAAAGGTCACAGCACGCAGTTGTACCTTGAGGCACACCTCCTCATAGACTACTTTTGCTTCTACATGTAACGAGCTTGAATGAGGAGTTTGGTCTGTGATTTATAATGATAACACAAGTTGGACCATGCAAACTCTTATATCAAGTTCTTAGTCTAAGCGGGTTTGAGAAGTAATATATCAAACACTAGAGAGCGTGTTTCATCAGGATTTCAAACACTGAGCTGTAGGTTGAAACAACGAGGCAACGCTGGTCTCCTCATGCTTATGACTTCCTTTGTTTGAGGATGGTCATGAATGGTAAAATACGGGAGACCAACATTCTCGTACCCAGGAGGCTCTGGGGACATCCATTTGTGGGCCTTCGCTGATTGACTGATTTTGAACGTTGGGGCATGCGCAGAAAGTTGTTTCTCTCAACGGCCCTGTATCAAAACTCGCGCATGCGTCAATGGCTGTCACGCAGAGCGTCCCCCGCGAGGTGACAAGCTGGTCAACTCTGGGTTCGAGAATGGGAGACCAAGTGCCATGTTGTAGCTGAGATTTAGCCTTGATTCTTATTTGTTTTCAGTTTTTACCATATTCCAGGCGGGATTGGACTAAAGAGGTTTTACACGGGGCGACAGTTAATGATACTTCACGTGAAACATGGGAACTGCGCAAGTACAGAGATGAACATTCGCACGTGCACTGACAGCTGAACACGTGCAGTGCACAGCAACTAGAGTGGATCTCGGATGAGTGTCAAAAACTAAACGCAAAAACCACTAGCCAATATGGAGTGCAAGCCATTCAACAACAAACCAATCAGGAGGCGAAGTAAGCCGGACCTGATGACGTGAGCAATGGTGCGTTTCGTTTTAGTTCGCAATTTGATTGGCTTAAAACAAGACTTTGCTCTCGGCCAACAAAAACGCTGAAAAAAAAATCTGATTTACTTTCGACGGTCATCCGCTCTAGTACTACTGACTTTACGTGCATGTATCGCGCATAGTAACACATGCGCACGTATATAGTATAACGTGCGATCGTGCACAACAAAACCAGCACACGTGCACGGCATAACGTGCGCACTTGCATGGCATAACTGCGTACGAGCATGGCATAACGCGTGCACGTGCATGTCAAAACATGGGCACGTGCATAGCAGAACATGGGCACGTGCATAGCAAAACATGGGCACGTGCATAGCAGAACGTGCGCACGTGCATGGCATAACATGCGCACGTGCATAACAGATTTTCTTTGTTAGGCTTGATGAATTATTGAGTTTGAGAAGGATGGTCATCAATGTCATGAATGGTAAAATATAAGACACCTGTCGTTTTCAGTGTCATGAAGCTGAGATTTAGCCTTGATCAGGTCTTATCCGATTGCAGGCGGGATTGGACTAAAGGAGGGTCGACACTAAAGGAGTGTACAAAACCACTAGCCAATCATTGTGGGAGCCATTGGCACGTGCATGGCATAACATGCGCACGTGCATAACAGAACACAGGGACGTGCATAGCAGAACATGCGCACGTGAATAGCATAACGTGCTCACGTGCATGGCATAATGTGCGCACGTGCATGGCATAACGTGCGCACGTGCAGGTCAAAAGGGGAGCCATTGGCACGTGCATGGCATAACTGGGCACGTGCATAACAGAACATGGGCACGTGCATAGCAGAACATGCGCACGTGAATAGCATAACGTGCTCACGTGCATGGCATAAGTTGCGCACGTGCATGGCCTAACGTGCGCACGTGCATGTCAAAACATGGGCACGTGCATAGCAGAACATGCGCACGTGAAGAGCAGAACTTGCAGAAGTTCAATTCTTACCTGTAGCCATCATAGAATGCCAGGGCAGTACTAAACGCTGGGGTGGGAATCCCAAGAGTCACAGCAGTAGCTACTGTCTTACGCCAAGATTCCTGGGAAACAAAACGAGACACACCTTAAAGTGAGGCTTCGCTGACATTCAAATCATGTTTGATATTTTTGTGCTTGCGGTTGCTTCTAAGTGTGAACAACTTCACAACTGAAATAGCAAACGTTTAGAACTAGTGCAGTCATTATGGTGATGCAAAGTAGCAAGTCATGAACTAGCCTGCTCGCAGGCGTCGGAGGGTAGTTTTAGGTCGAGAAATGCGAGTTTGCTTTCGCTTGGCCGCCATCTTGGATTTGTGACAAAATGTGGCGGTCAAGATGGCGGTCAAGCGAAAGCAAACTCACGTTTCTCGACCTAAAACTACTCTCCGACGCCTGCGAGCAGGCTAGTCATGTACATTTTATATAGTTCACTTCCTAATTTACCTGAGAATCGTGAATTGCTTTCTTGAAAAAGTCATCAAGCAAGAGATTTGTTAAATCTTTGTTCTTGTCAAATGCAGCTTTGATGTTTCCAAGAAACACACTAGAATGAAACATGGAATGGTTAACAAAATCTGACATGTAGCCAAGCTATCTCTGGCATCAGGGGCCGTAGTCGCACTTGTTTTATCAATAATAGACCGATCCCGCCTTCGCGAGCACTATAAAAACGCAAGCTCGACGATTTGTAATGCATTTTTCAGCCTTTCCTGAAGAAAATATTAAACACATACATTTTGAGGCAACTTCTAACACATTCCTACAATTGGTGTCTTTTCCATTCCAGAGAAACATTTTGGCTTGTCCAATGTTGCCTCAGTAACTACGGTAGTAGAACAATGAATGCGGGATCGGTGAATTGCCATCGTCACTATTTTAGAATGCCGAGAAGAAGTTTCAGTGTAACTTTTAGTATAAATACTGACTGTTAGAAGAAGCATGATTTTAATTCTCGTTCTTCTCAGCATTATAATCAGCGTTCTTTTCAATTCTTCAACTATTGACTAAGTAGACTGAGGGCTTCCATGTAGTGGGCGCTTTATAAAGACGCAAGCTCATATTTTTACAGTATTTTGTGCAGCGAACCGAGACCTCGGTTCCCCACTCGCGGTCTTCCTCATGCAAACAGATCAATCAGTGTACAAACGTACGGACAAGCCATCACTTATTGTCTCAGGCGCGTAGTAAGGTCAAAAATATTGGGGGCCTTACGTGGAAAGGCCTAACAATGTTCACTAGTGAAACGATAACTAACGTTTGGCTCTGGCTACCAGCTACCGATTTACGTTTGAGTAGTCTTTGATACAGAGTTGAGCGTTTTGACATGTCCTTTGCACTGAATTTGACCTTGAAGATTCATTTACTTCCATTAGACAAGTCCTATAGAACAATTATTGAGCTATGATCAGCCTTTTTATGCACAGTTGAATGGATAAAACGTCTAAATGCACTCAGTCGCCGTTACTTGAATTTGCGCTCAGTTCAAAATTTTCAAGAGAGAAAAAAATATATATATATATATTAGCTTATATTATCACAATTATTGAGGGTCTCATGCCTCCCTAGCCCCTCCCCCTGCTACGGGCCTGTGTCTCTTAACTTTTCGCAATGTGCTGGAGACCTTTAACGTTTTACGATACCTCGTAAACCGCATCCACCCTACAAGATCTCCAATCTACTTTACCTTCTAATGATACAGCCTCCTCTCCACATTAGAGCGATCCCACCATAGTTCAGTTCCCATTTAAACTCCTTTGCAGCTTCGCGCATCAACATGAAACCTTGAGCATAGGAGATTATCTTTGACGCATATAGTGCCTTTTAAAGAAGAGTAAAAACACAGTGTACCGAATGTTTTCTATTTGCAGCTAATTTAGGAAATGTTTGCGACATATTCGATTCAATTCGTTAAGGGACGGACCATTAGAAATTTTAGGGGGGGAGGGGGAGAAGGGGGGGGGAGGGGGGATTAGCAGGTTTTTGGTCAAGCACTCCCCCCCCCTTCCCCCTAAAATTAAGCTCTTACGACTACGAAAATTATTTAACAAACGTTACTAATGTGCAACATAGGATCGCCCTGACAAAACTACGATTGAGCAATCATACCCTTGCGATCGAAACGGGACGGTATGCAAGACCCTACCAAGCGCCCATTGAAAGAATATGCCAAATTTGCAAAGCAGGGGTAGAGGACGAAGAACATTTCCTTTCAAAACGTACTGGTTATGAAAGAAGCAGAACGACGTTGTACGAATATCTTGAAAGGCACACAAAGTACCACCTAGAATTTGGGTAGGAAGTTTTTTTTTGCAAGCCATGGCTGTGCAGGATTTTTTTTTCTCGGTATTTTTGCACATGATTTTTTTTGTCTTATCGAATTTTCTCATGTCTAATATACTCTTTTTATACTCTTTTAGATACTAGTAGCGGTTTCTAGTCACTGAAGTATTACTATTGCTCTTTAATATCACCCAACTAGTGGACTATTACCAATGCTGCATTCTGATTGGCTACGCTACTAGGGGACTATTATCAATAGACCTCTAGTAGCAAAAGCGCCGATTTTGAACATGAAAAGAATGGCAGCCTCTCGCTCTCAAGGGCTATACATTTCTACAGATTGGCTGGCAATCTGCAGACCTGTTCCAGGGTTGTTCCTTTCCCAAATGCAATCGTATTTTTGTATGTCAATATAAAGATAATAAGTATTTTTTATAACAATTTAACTTTCAATAGAAGAGAAATGGAAGAGTCAGTTTTCAATAGAAGGTGATTTAGCTAAACAAATTGCAGTCCCTTGACTGTAGGCCTATAGGCTGCGTACGCGACTGGTAGATGAAGAAAAAGATCTCTAAAAACACGTTCTGCACTGCTTGGTAACTGCAAAAAAGCAACATTCGAAAAATCTCTACTGCACTATTCAGTTGAGCGTGGAATGACTATAGTTTGGTCGATATTTAAAACGTTTCGTTTTGATAGTTATGGATTTGAAATTGCACGTTGTGAAGGCCTGCTCATATGTCATGGAATGTCGCGGCAAAGTTTCAAAATCACGAGCTTCGACTCCCCTTGACAACGTGCTTTCTCAGACACTAAAACCATATCGTGATAGCGTTGTCGTTTTCTGTGAATACGCGCGGGCTACCTGTGTTTTGCCCCAGGCCCTTTGGCGGAGACAAAAACAACATGGCGGCCATGAGTACGATGTTTCTCGAATACCTGCATGTTTTGGTGGATTTCTCTGCTTTTTTCGCTAACATATGAGGGCAAATACTTACAGTCCTTCCAAATAAGGTAAGGGAGAATTCCTAATAAGGAAAGCGGCAAGTCGACAAGGTTAGGCTACGTCTTGTTATGAAACATGAAAACTTAACGACAAAACTTCATGCATTCCAAACTAAACTGAATAGCGCAGTAACTTTCCTGGGACTGCCACAAATTCTATGCATACCTTTCTAATATCCTCAATAAATGCCTTCTTGTCACCCTCGTATTTACTGGATTTAGGACCTTTCAAATGTTTGCTGGCCTCAACTCTTTCGTCCTTGAGGGAGGACAGACATCGAGCAAAAACAGCTTCACCTGGGACAATGAGAAATATTCCATCAGTGTCCTTACACAGTACCTATTTCAGAAAAAGTGCACCGCCAGAACTATTGTAGCCTGCGATACATCATGGGAGGAAATCGGTATACCAAAACTCATGGACACTGGTTTTTAAAAGAGTCATATTCATCACCCTGATAATGCCAAATGATTCCACAATACATCACTCGCAAGAACGTTTGCACTTTTAGCCCCGAAAATGTTGATTACATGGAGAATTTCAGCCCGGGCTGAGATTTCAGCCCGGGTAGGGGGGCTGTATCGCTAGCCCGGCCTTCTTGACAAATACATGTAATAAGAAATTTACGATTACATGAAGAAAATCTCAGCCTGGGCTGAAAATCCTGGCCCGGTCAGAGCGACCCGGGCTAGGATTTTCCCCCCGGGTTGTTTGGCAACATTTCATCATGTAATCGCAGCAGAATTTCAGCCCGGGCTGGAAATTTGCGCCCATGCTGCCTTATATCCAGCGTAAAAGCCAAATGACATGCGCTTTAGTTGCAGGATGGCGCTGGGATTTGAAAACAGCCGGGGCTGAAATGCCACATATAATCACAACAAAAAATCAGCCCGGTCGCCTGGCGGAAACCTCAGCCCGGGCTGAAATTCTCCATGTAATCGGCCCCTTTCTACCATGACGCACCGGGGGTGACAACAGACAATTGTGAGGCTGCAATCTTTTCTTGAATAGGTGTATATGTTGAAGTTCAAATTGAATGTCAATTAGAAATGATTTCAAACTAGTTTGTATTGATTTCAAACTAGCTATAAATCATTTTTAACTAGGTTGAATATCCGACTGTTTTACACTGGTTAGGGTTTGGGTTAAAAATGGAGTTTGCCTTTAGTTTCCTTTGCGTGCTAAATCAGAAAAAGGATGGATTTGTCTAGAATCACACAATTAAAAATGATAGCCAGTCTTACCAATCAGCGTTACTGGCATTCCATATTCAAGGGCAGAAATAGCCGTCCACTTTCCAGTTCCTTTCTGTGAAAGAGATGTGAAATGACAGACAGTTTTCACATCATCACAGCATATAGGAAATCCCACTCGCATAGCATTGCGAATCATGCAGTTTGACTCAGGGGTTTCAATAGAAGGTGGTGAACCGTCTTCTACTTCACTGCTGACCGCCGACAGAAGTGCCAAATCTTGCCCTCAAAACGTCTACTTCCAAAACTTAGCCTGCCTACTTCAAAACTTATTGAAATCGCTGCGATTGCCGCCTCTACTCATTAGAGATAAAGCTAGCACTTTTTCTCTTTTTTTTAATGTGCTTGCTTAAATTCTACTAAAACAATTATACTACACGTTCTTGTTTTCTATTATTCAAATCTTCAACTCATATTGGGAAAATCTGTGACCATGGCCTTGGTATGCTCCTCACACTCCATCATGTACTCTTTGGGGATGTGATTTACTCATGATACCTTCGGTAGGGTTGTTCAACTGACCTGCACAAACTGGTGCATAAGCCAGATTTATCACAAATTGTAACTGCTGTACCGCCAAAAAGCAAGCAGGTTACATTGCAAACCATTTGTCCTAATCCTAATCCTGGACGTATGTAGATGACAAAATAGTACAGAAGATTGTACCTGTCCGGCAGAGTCTCTGATCTTCTCTAGCAATGGCTGTCCATCAGTATCCTTGAAAGCCATGATGTCTCTTGTGATCTCAATCAGGAACGAATCAAGCTCACCCTTGTTCCATTCATCAAATACCTGTTAATGATGCAAGAATAGAGTGAAGAGATGCTTTCACATAAATGGAGTGACACTGGGGCGGATTCAGATAATGGGAGTGTTTCGGTTTCTGCATGAACGAGACACCATTTTGTACAAGCACCCTTTATTCCAAATAATATGGTATGTGCCATATAAGGCATGACCATAATAATGATGTAACCGGAAGTACATGCAAGTGCATATAAAGTACAACTTGTAACAGGGAGTGAGTTGACTAAACAAGGAAGGAAAATAGACAAACCTTCACCCCTGAAAAAACATCCACATCTGAGTAAAGGTGAGATAAAACAGGCAACAAAATCGCTCAACTTGTCGTGCAACATTGTCGCAACACTGTGCCCCCCCCTTTCTCGGGAGATTTCCCATGCATTTACTGTATTTGCTGGATGAAATTTGAAAATTTTAGCCCCATGTTTTCACTATCCAGCCCCCCTTTCAAAAATTCCTGTTTTTGATTAAATACATTATACATGAATTATATATTTAAGATTTATTATATAGACACGAGTGTTTTACTGGGAAATACGCCACTCGTAGATCTCATACGAAGCTACATCCGGGTCCTCAGTGACATATTTTCCATATCCTCACTAGTGAGGATATCGGTCAAAACAAAAGTGCTTGGAAATCAATTTGAAATATTTTTTTTCTGGTTTGTCTATATAATAAAAAGAAAATTACACGCTGGCTTGAAGATATGAGTTTTATTTTCTCGTGTCAAAAACAATATTTTACTCATTCGCTGCGCTCATTCGTAAAATATTGTTCTTGCCACTCGAAAATAAAACTCATATCTTCGCACCACCGTGTAATATCCTCTATATATTTATTTCTTATTGTTACTATACTGTTCATAATACAAATGTTCCTGAAACTGATTTACACTTTGGCATTACCTGGCTGATTTCATCTGCACTCATCCCCAGTGCATCTTTCATTAGATGATAAGCTTCACAACACAGCTGTAAAGATGAATTTCAAATGTACATGATGGCACAATTAACCAGTAATAGAGCTCAATAGTGGGCATCGCAAACTTCTTGATGATGTGTTGTTTTGTGTTTACTACAACGTACCTGCATGTCTCCATATTCAATTCCATTGTGCACCATCTTAACAAAATGCCCTGATCCATTTTCCCCAACCTTTGAAGAATAATAACATGTTATTACAGGTTAAATATTTGAGCTAGGTGACAGGTATGGATCCGGGGGGGGGGGGGGGGAAGCAAACAAACAAAATTATTGAGTTCGTTTCCCAGGAGAATGAAGATATCTTTTTTGTTAACAGAGTGATTCATCATCGTTTAAACAGTAGGTATTAAGGTATGAGTATACCTTTGAAGGGTGTCGCAGGAAAAAAATTTGTATCGCGTCATAATTTACACCACAAACGTCGTTCATATATCATTTTAAAGCTAAAAGGTTGGTCTATCTGATGAGTAACTTTGTTTTCATGATATTGTACATTTAACATATATTTGTTTAGCTCTAAAGAAAAAAGTACCGACTTTCTTGAAAATTGTACAGCTCCAAATTTAAGCAAAATCTATTCTTTAGAAGGTGATCTAAAAAAGGGTGTGCGGGATTTTTGATTTTCCCTTCAAAACATATTTTATGCTAATTTTTGTGTTAGCATTGCCAAAAATATCGATTTTCAACCTGTTTTACGTGATATTTCCGCAAATACGTAAAATATCAAAAATCCCGCACACCTTTTTTCACATCGCCCTCTAAGGAATACATTTTGCGGAAATCTGGAGCTTTTAACATTAACTGGAAGTGGCAGGAGCTTTTAAAAAGCAAAAATTGGTACTTTTCCTTTGAAGCACAAAACGACTCAAAAAACAAACCATCAAAGTAACGTTGCATATAAATATACCACTTAGTAAGAAAGGCCGTTCCACAAGCTTTAAAACGATATATAAATGGCCCTTGTAGTGTAAATAATGACGCGACAGTGATTTTTTTTACGAAAAATTGACATCCCTCGCACAAAGGTATACTCATACCTTAAACAATAAGGATTTAACTGCGTTACCCAGACCGCAAGCGGGGTATCTACATTAATCATATTGTTGCATCTTGGGAAAAGTGAAAAAATGGAACCCCCCTTGAAATATCCTGGATCTGCCACTGGGTGAAACTCAATTTCTTTCCCGTGCTATACCCAGTAGCTAAAGGCGTTTATGCCAATGTCACATCAGTCTATGGAGTATATTAGATAGATGTGCATTACCCAATCACAGCAAGGTTCTCCGCCAACCTTGGCAGCTATTGACTGGAAAATTGGCTGAATATAAGGCCTAAAAAAACAGAAAAATTTTACACAATTAGGAATCTGCTAATGGTGAGGACTGATTCACCAACAGGAGATGACATCATCCACACTGGTACTCACCAAGCAGCGGGAGAACCTCCAGGCATCAGAGATGGCCCATACCGAGCTCCATCTTCTCCTCCACTCACCCCGCTACCAACAAACAATAAACCCTTCTTTTCAAGATCCTGGCATCGACGCTGTGGGAATAAAGTTGTCTGGTTCACTATACTGCATAGGTGACCAAATGTGCATGGATTATAACATCCCGCAGCGATTTTTTAAACAAAATTTATTTTATTTTTGGCATAGAGCGCAGAAAAGACACCGATTGCAGGGAGGTGTTAGAAGTTGTTGCATGCAATTTGGATGTTATATTTTTATCTTGAAAAGCTGAATAATTATTGAAAAATCTTTGATATTCAAGTTTGTTGCTTGGACATTTTGAATTCCATAGGGAAAACTTCCTATTGTTTGCTATGAGTGGGCGGAGCTATCGTCAAAATAGAGATCGGTCTATTACGTCATTCCGTGGTATATAAGAGGACATACCATGGAAAATCAGAGGACATTGTTAACTGTATTAGAGACATACCAGATTTATAGTATTACTTACTTGGGAATCTTTGTATTCTGAGTTTCCACCATCTATGATGATATCACCTTTCTCTAAAAGTGGGACCTGAAAATAATACAAAAAACCATGATCCTATTCTATGATCAAAAGAACAGTACTTGATTTTGTGAGAATATGCCATGATATAGTTTCTGACCAGTAATAATAATAATAAATTAATATAAAACAATAATGATAATGGTTATGCAAACCAGCTCCACAAGGTGGCTCCATTGCAGGACCTATAAATACAGGGTTCCCCCATTTTCTGGCTTTCAAAATTCCAGGACTTTTTCAAGGACATTTGGAAACATTTTATGAAAAATGCGAGTTTTCATGCATGATAAGAGCAACATGGGCATCCTTTAATTCAAAGATAGCACATGATAGTTTTATTGAGTTTCCTTTATTTTTATTTTTTACAATAAGCACACCCAACATCTTGCAAATCTTTCTTCAGGAAAATATTAATTTCTTACCAGTTTATCAATAAAAGCATCCACAGCATTACCAGCCTTGACCAGCAGCATGACCCGTCGTGGCTTCTTAAGTTTGGATACCATCTCCTCAAGTGAGTGAGCTCCAATAATTTTTGTTCCTTGGAATAAAAAAAAAAACAAGCTAAGAGCTAAGTCTCCAAAAACATTGTCAACATTTTACCGGTAGTTCCCCTTCCGAGAATGAGAGAAAAGGGAATGGCTTGTTGGATAGCCAAGTGTTTATTGCCCCCGCAGGGTTTTGGCCCAGAGGCCAAAACCCGAAGAGGCATTATAGAATCCCCCGCGTAAGAGAAAATATAAGGGTATATGGTACATATGCCAGAAAAAATCTCGATTCGTCGGAGCAGGGCCCGCAAAAGGTCTTGGGTAATGTTTATGATTGGATGATCAGATCACGTAACTCGCAAAGGGCCCGCAAAAGGTCTTGGGTAACGTTTATGATTGGATGACCAGATCACGTGACTCGCAGCGTGGGTTTGAGACCTCTACTGTTGTCACTGGCGGACAATAAAAATTCTAAAAATTCACAACAAACTGGTCGTGACATTTAATAAATCACCAAAAACTCTAAGGAGACGCTCAGCCGAAGTCAGTCAGTGCAATCCATAGTTCAAAATTAGCAAATGTTGAGCTGCTGTGGCTGTGTAGTCTATAGAAAAACTTGAATGTTCAAAAAGCTAAGGGCTCTAAACCTCATAATAGTAGTAAAGCATTCAAAATGGTTGCTATTGTGCTTAACAATAGGTCAACTCTATAAAATCCTCTCTAGCTTTCGCTACAAAAGAATGTGATAATTTACCGACAAGATTTACATTTCATAAGTTCACAAAACTCAGAAAGAGGACTTTAGAATTATTATTTTTTGCATCAGCACAAGGGAGAAGTAGGCGTTTTTGTCTTCTTCCGATGTGTGCGCTGTCTGCTGTGTAATGGTTGCCGCTAAAGTATACTAAGTAGGTTAAAATAGTACCTTTGTTGACCGGAAATCTGGCAAGGGCGGAACACGTTTTTTAGTTCTGTTAAATTAAGTTCTATTATAAGCTCTTTAGCAGCTTTAGGTGATAGCTGGTATAAAAACGCAGATATAGGTTATTAGGGAGCATTGAAAAAGATTGAAAAAGAGCAAAAGCAGAGAAGTCGCGAAGCAGAGACAGCCAACAAGTCTAAAGTCTTGTGTTCTGTTCTCCGTTGTAAGGATTTCCGGAAAGATCAATTGGCTTTAGGCTTTCAAGTATTCATATTCATAGAGTTTTCAAACAAGATTTTTGTGCGCAAGTGTTTCTGAGTAAGAATGTGTATCAATAGTCGTTTTGGAATTGTGACACAATATTTTTCAGAAGAGTTTTCGGTATTTCGCTAGAGTTTCGTATGAGTTTTGACGGCTTTTAGTACTTTTGGTTAGAATTGTTTGTAGAGTTTCGGCTTAAACTCCAACAAGCTGACATCGGTGGGTTCGCGTGTTGTCTGAAACAGCTGTAAAAATGTTAATTGAATACTTATTACATCTGCAGTTTAAAAAGCACGGGTGCAGCTCTAGTGAGAAATATTACTAGTAGTACTTATAGTTTACCTTACCTTTTGCCTCATTTGCAAGAAATCTATCCACTTTCTCTGTTGTCCTATTATATGCACACACCTAAATTAATAAAAAGAGACAAATCTTTGATTCCAGAAAATTCTTAACCTATTTTGAATGAGGAATTTGCTGCAAAACTTAAATGTGCAAAGGGTGAACATGCTTGTAACAAACCCCTGGGTAATCAGTAGTTGCTGGTCATAGCAGATTTCAGATGATTGTTGTTAGTAATTCGCAATTACAATAAAAAAGAGGAAAATATAGACAAAAAAAGAATGTAAAAAAATAAGGAAATGCAAATAAAGTATATCATTATTATTATCATGTGACAAGTGCAACCCAATTATATAATAAAAACTATTATTATTATTGGCGGGTTGCACAAGATTATAGTTTGTGTGTGCTACATGCCCCAAGGCTATACCCAGTTTCCAAATGGATTGCAATCCAATGTTTGGAAGACGTGTTTTTCCATCACTTTACATATCATCACCTGACTGTACAGGGCAAACAGAAGATGTTTTCTCAAGGAGTGTCAGTGACATTATTATTATATAGAAGATAGATGTCTGTAATTTTGATGAGTCCTTCTTGATTTCCACTCTTTTATTATGTTTTTCTCTTAACTTACCACAAATCCGTGGTCGTTCATGTTCAGAATGATGTTCTGGCCCTGCAAACGGGAAATTGAAGAACGTTTAGAGCTATCTGTAGTGACACACGATGTCACACACGACTGCACCTACAGTCTGATTCAACGTTTTCCATTAATGACAAAAAACAGGACACATTGAATTACAAATTACTAACTTCTCCATCTAAAACCTTACCATTACGGCCAATCCAATAAGAGCGATATCTGCCCTGTAATGGATAAAGGCATTTCAAAAGAGTTAGAAACCTTGCATAGACAAATAAAACTGATCTTCGTTCGATCTGAGCACCGGCTTTCTCGGCAGTTTAGAAATGCAACATTTTCTCCACGTTGCATCAATTATGGTGCTCTAGTTTGAAGCTGAAAGTTCGATTGTTTTATACAAAGGATCAATTAAACTCACTGTGGTTCTGCCATGACGTTTCTTGCAAGTTTGGTTCAGTTGGTGCAGTGATGAGACGAGCTGCAAAATCCTGCGGGATTTACTTTATGTAAATTAGCGGCGCTTTCATCCGTCCGCTGGCCAATAAAAACTGGAACTCAGGCCCTGTGTCTCCAGCTGCGCTAGAATTTGATTTCCAATAGTCTATCTGGGAGGTCCGGTTGGGTTTCTGACAGGGTGGTGAAGGGGGGCAGCGATCACGAATCACGGTTGGGTTTCTGAGTGCAAGCAAATATGAAGCATGGTAAGTAAAGTAAGTAAGCAACTTAATTAACGTCTCAAATGTATTTAGCTGTGCACGAGTGCACTACTAATTGGGGAGACGGTGCACCACTTACCCCCCTTTCTCTATCAGAGCTCCAGGTGAAAGGAATTCAAAGCTATAAGCAAGCTACTCGGAACAGAGAAAAGTCGATACGGTTGGTCGATCCGGGATTCGAACTGAGGACCGTACGCACAGTGTACCGTGCACAAACACACTGCGCCACCTAGCCGTACCTGATAGTTCAGGAGGCACGCGCTCTTCGTAGCTTATCATCAACGCGCAGAATTCTAGGGTTTTGTATGTGTGCGCATAGTTACTATGGTGTGCGCAAACGTACGTTTGTACCCGCCCCTGCCAGCTTTCTAATGTAATACAACAAGTTTGTGCTTACAATCCAAAACAATTCGGAAAGTTTTCTTTAAAAAATTGAAGGATCGGCCGCGCTAGGCAAAGCAAAGGGTTCCACGGAAACACCCTTGGACCCACCCAAGACCTTTCCATAGTATTCCATCACTCATGAGGTCATGATTATACGGGGATGCCCCGCCCAAAAGAGGTAAGGTTTTGAAGCTCAAATTGTAAAGAAGGGTAACGATTATGCAAATTTCACTATATGAAAGGGAAGCAATTCACTAGATTCTGTTTTAAAATACGGGGGGGTGGGGCCTCAGGGGGCCCAGGACCCTCTTTTTCGATAGATTTCCCCATACATTTACGAAATTAAGACTTGGCGCTATAAAAGACCCTACAAACCACTCAGCGAAAGAACTTGCCAAATTTGCCACGAACAAGTGGAAGATGAACAACATTTTCTGATCCATTGCAAAATATATAAAGATAAGCGCGATGAGCTAATTAGAAAAATAGAGGAAATAGAAAATGTGAAATTCAACAAATTGTCTGACAAAGTCTACTTTCACTTTTTGATAAATTACTCAGGTAAAAATACGAAAGCACAAAAAGCCATTGCAAAATTTGTACAGGAGTGCTTCTTCCTCCGGAAAGACACTATAATTACATAGTAATAATTATATCTCTTTTTAAATAAGTTTTATTTGGAACTACTCATCCATGTACTTTTTGTATACGATGCCAAATAAAAAATATCTGTCTGTCTGTCTACTGTATTTGCAAGAGCAAGGTTTCAACTTTGGCCTCCATTTTTTTTACTTTGGCCCCCCCCCCCCCCCCCCCCCCCCCCCTTTTTGGAGATCCTGGACCCGCCCCTGGTTTTGTTGTTACAGCATAGAAGAGCTTCAATAATGCGCTCCATTTTTGGGCTTTTAACGCGTATTTAACACATGCAATTTTGCAAGAATTATAAGAAAGGGTTGCCTTTTTCTCAGTACAGTATATTAAAGGGGGTATACGGAGTAGGGGGTATACGGAGTCTGGGCGGAGCATCCCCGTACAAAATGTTTTGAAGTAAAATAAGTAATATAATAACCTGAGATAGTTTTCCTTGGATTTTCTCAAGTTAAACAACTACAGCAGGCTTTTTTTGAAAAAAATAATGATATTAACATAGTGTGGGTACATCTTATCCATTACATGTGTAAAACATTTTATTTCTTATATCCTTCTGTTTATTCACAAACTATAACTACTGCCCCTCCCCTCCCCTTACATACATTTTCCCTTGTCACACACATCCCAGGCATGTGATTTCAACATCAAACCTTCCTTGACTGAAAAGTATTCCTGATGAGACCACTTAGAGACAATATTAAAGGAGAAGAAACACACTTTGCACTTTAGAAAACTAAGAATGAATTTTGATTACTACTAGAAAGACCTGAAATACCTAAAATTATTGGTGCAGTTACTTGATGTCCACAAAATACTATAAAAATAACATTAAAAATGATCATACATGCTCATTAATGATTGCCCCTATAATACTACCATTTGCGTCCATCCATTCGTTTTTTCAAGAAGTTGTCACGTTTCTCGCTTGCTGATTGGCTGCAGTTTTGACCGTTATTTTTAAGCAAATCAGAAAACAAAATGTGCACGTTTATAAGTAAACCTTCGTGAAAAAATTGTCACACTTCATGGATGGATGCAAATAATAGTATCTTGCTATGTTCTATTGCTGTACAATTAACTAATTTTAGGCTAAGATGTTTACTTATAAATTGGTTGTTCAACAAAAGGTCCATCTGATACATCTTCTATCGTGACTTCCTCCTTGTGTTTCAAGCCTTTTGGTAAACCATTACCAGGTGGCCCTGTTATATATTGGATAGCTGGAACTTCAGCAGCTAAGATATGGTCAACCATTTTAATGTCCTTACTGCGTCGCTCAATGTCCTCAGTTTTAGTCCAAGACATGTCTGCCTCTAAACGATATGCACCAAGAAACTCGTGGGGACATGATGGGCCCCATTCCTGAAAGGGAACAACATTTTTGGTTGGCAAATCCACATCATCATCATCATTGTTGACATCATGTTGTTATAAAATGATCAGTGCTCATTAGAGTGCATTTTTACATGAATTGCATGTTTTTACACTTCTGAAAATTTAACACAGAACTACGACAAAATTAGATCATCACCAATTAACTTCAGTCATAACGTTTAGTTTATCTTGAATTCTGGTGACAACTGGGAGGGCAACAGTATGTTTTCTTTACCAGGAATAACAAAACTGGAACAGGGCTGGAAATTGCTCCAGTATGAGTCACTTTTGTGACCCACAGTCTTAAACAATTTTGTCACCCACAGTCTAAAAATTGAAACTATTGTCCAAAATGTGACCTCATGTTTTTCTTAATTTACAGCCCTGTGGAAGTCATGTGACTGAAAAAAATATCAAAATCGAGAACCAAAATCCACCACATTCAATGCACTTTTGCACAATTCCTTCATGTAAAAACTCTTCTTTATTTCTCTGTTTTTGTTTTATTCCATTTGACACAATTGGTATGATAATAAAGCACTTATTTACTGAAACCTCAGGAAAGCAGTATGTTTTGTGGTCCCTAGACTGCTGATGTTTCCCTAGCTCTGCTTCGGGAAACATCAGTGGTCTCGGGACCACAAAACATCAAGTGTTAAAGTGTTAAGTCAAGTGTTATTAGCAACCCTTTGGGGGCAAAATGTAGAAAGAAAGCAAATAAACAAAAGCTTTTTGAGCATACATGCTTATCCTTTAACTCTGAGACCATATCGGGTTAATAACATGAGTCTCATACCTTTGGGCCTAACATGGAGAAGTATGTCGAGCCATTATTTCTTCGATACAAAGAATAAATCTGTCCAATTCTTTTCTTGAAATTGCACTGTGCATGATGTAATTCGGCATCTCTTTTTGTTTCCTCTAGTACTTTTCTTGCCTTTGAACAAAAACATAGAACATTGTTTATCAAATAGTTTAACTACTGTAAAATCCATTAAATGAGAGACTTAGATCATATTATAGGATCCTGTAAGATCTTATAGGATCCTGCTTATATGTCCTTCACCATTGATGGTGTTGAGTTTTTTCTGCTGGTCTTTTTTGCTCAGTCTCCTACAGTAAGATCTATACAAAATGGTGCTTACTTGTTCCTGTAAATGCCTGATTTGCTCAGCAATCAGAATCAGTTTATTACTAGCAGCACATCGTACAAACTGGTCTGCCTTCTGCACTTCTTGAGCAAGACAAACCAGATCATACGGATCACTGTGGCGATGAACTCTCTCTGGGTTGACAAGCTGCCTGGTGGCATCTGAGCCTGATGTATCCACTGTATTCACCTTGGCAACAGCCAGAGCTGCAACAGTAGTTAAACATGTTGAATCTATCTTCCATTTCACTAGCACTATGCTGATTGTACCAGAATTTCTCAAATTATGTGAAGCATGCCTCCTAAGAAGCCAGCAACTGCTGCGAAAGTAGATGGGCACAGGAACCTCAGGGTGGTACTGGCTTCTAATGAAGCCCCTATATTACCTGCATACCAGTAATCATATGACATAATTATCAAAGGAGTAGTATGCTGGTAGCCTCCAATTAGTTCTTTCTCTCTAAATTTCATAACACTATCAGAATTTCACACTATTAAAAAAAAGTTGTTTGCTGCTATGTTGTGGCTCTTGTGCTGAAATAAAAAATACCTGAAAAGAGAGGTCATTCTCCTGCCTGGACACCAATTTCCAGGTAGTTGAGGGTTACATAATTATTATGTAACCCTAGCCTCACCATGCTTTATTATATCAAATGTTGGCGGTAGGCTAAATATGTGGCGAATATATTTGAATGTGTTTGATCAATTATAGGACCATATGAAATATAAAATGAGACCATTTGTTTAAGACTGAGATATTTAATAAGCTTACGTCACCACAATTCACTTCAACTGAGCTACATGAGCTACAACGTGCTACAACGTGCTAGTAATTTCACGGCAATGAGCTAAACTGTGCTACAGTACATTTAACACTCTCCATATCTAAAACTCATTTCGAATATAGACTTTTAAAGCAATAAAACAGTAGAGCAACACACATAAACAAACAAAAGCTAGTCCACGGACAACTCCGCTCAGATCGATATATTTGGGCATCCAACAAATTCTGATCACTAATTTGAAGAGACAGCGTTACAATTCACTCTGAAAACATACCCATTTCATCAGGATCTTCCATATCTTGTACTGAAGTAGGTTTTCTCTCTGTTCGAACCTGTAAAATGCTACTAAAACGCAGCGGAAAGAGCGCTCGCCGAACGACAACAACACACTAAGTACTGGACTAATCTTATCTTCACGACTTGCGTAATAACAAGACCGCTGACCAAGGAAAATCCACAGGTTTCCCGAATAGTTCCAAATGCCCCGATCGATCCCTATTTTGACGATAGCTCCGCCCACCATAGCAAACAACAGGAAGTTTTCCCTACGGAATTCAAAATGTCCGAGCAACAAACTTGAATATCGAAGATTTTTCAACAATTATTCAGCTTTTCAAGATAAAAATATATAATCCAAATTGCATGCAACAACTTCGAACACCTCCCTGCAATCGGTGTCTTTCCAATTCCCATGCTGTATGCCAAAGATAAAATGTTACAATATGCCTCCTTTATAGAGATCTTTTAGGGCGACCAAATCATAGTCCCAAGAAATGAGATCAGCTAATTCGGCGCTTGTGCTCAGAGCTCGCTCTTCGCGTTCCTTGGCTTCGCGCTTGTCTGCGCGTTTTTGCTGTGCGCGCTCTCGTCAACTCACAGGGAAAACTGTGACTTGTGTGAAGGGGATTTTTCCTCTAACGTTTTCCGAGGATGGGTAGAAGGGCGCCGAGTAAAAAACTGGAGCCTTGAAAACCCCCTTGAAAACTTCGTAGACAGTGCACGCGCGCCCGCCGGACATACTAGCCCGTGTAGCGGCTCAGAGGGGAGCGGAATAGAAGAAGAGAGAGAACCGGGAGAGAAAATCGAGTCGAGAGCGGAAGAGAGGGGTCCTCAGTGTCCATAAGTGTCGGTCCATAGTCTCTCGTCCTCGACTCCCGTTCCCTCTCCTTCCCTAGGCAAGCCGAAGTGATACCCGCGTAAGAATAGTGACACTCTCTCTTCAGAATTTAACCATATAGGTCCATATAATATATGCAAAGAGTTATTTCAGAACGCACCGCGCTCCTTTCCTTTTAAAGCAGCGTGACCCCTGTCCTTTCCAAGGGCATCCAACACACGCCACGTATTGAAATCGTTCCCAGCGCGTTTTCTTAGGCGTAAGGAGCGAGGTTGATCACGTCTTTTAAAAACAAACAAACAAACAAAAAAACGGTGCGCGCAGCTCGTTTCGCGTTTGAAACTTGTCTGTGATATGTTTGTGGCAATGCAGCAAGGAGACAACTATTCAGTCGTTCCTGCGCTTTTCTTACTGATAGATGTCATAAAATTTGCGTTCCGACGTGCTGAGAGTCATATAAAGTCTCAAAAGTCCACTGATTTTTGCGGAGATTTTTGAGTAGGGGTGTGTGCCGCCGATCGAGGTCTCGAAAAGCTGACCCTATCATAGAGACCAAAAATCGTCGTTTTCAAAACCGCTTTTTAGACCTACAGTTAAAATTGTATACCCTACCGCAGACGTAAGGGCGGTCATCCAGTTTGACGCGATCAAAGCGGAATTTTGTTAATCAGAGTAAAAGTTTCAAAATAAAATGTCTTTATCACTAAATGCGGAACAACTTTGATCGAAATTTGTTTGTAGGGTAGCCATACTGAAATACATACCCGATCAGAGACCAAACAAGCGAAAAACAATACCCCGCAGACCTCAGGAGCCCAACAGTACCCTATAGGGCGTATGCCACATTTTAAAGAGTACTTCCTCCCTCCCCCCCCCCCCCCCCCCCCTCCCGATTCTCACGTTTGTAAACCTGGCGCACTTGTGGTGTAGCTGTCTTCGCCGTATCTTTCAGGAGATATAACATTTTAGTTGCGACATTTATGGGCTTCCATTGGGTTTAGAAAAATAACCCTTTTAGGTTCCCCGCTGCCCCTGTGCAACATAACAGCAGACACAGATTGCATTAACACCGTGTACTTTTTCATTCAAAGTAACAAAAGCGTATCCCCAGCCCCGTTCTGGCTTTTTCAAGAGTTCAAATGTTTTGAGAGCTTGGAATTTTTCTTTGTATTTATCACCGCTTGCCTTATCGCTCTAGAGCTGGTGATTGGTTTATGCTAAGCGACATTAATGACTAACTGCGAGTAATCTGATTGGCTCACGGCAGAAAACATGAAACTTGATGCCAACTGAAACCGTAGCTCACTCCCTGCATGGCGTGAATAGAGTCAAACTTTATAATTTATTGTGTTACAAGGACGGTTATTTTAGCGGAAAATGGACTTCAAGCTTGTCAGCCTTGCTTGTTTGCTGTCCATCATAGCCACAGGTACGTATTCTGAATGTTTGTGAGTCATTTGATTTGCAAAAACAGCAGCACTTAGCAGTACTTGGCGCCACAAACATTACAAGCGTGTGTACATGTTATAACGATGTTTTACTTTGTTTTTACTTTCCTGGACTCTCTATCTAAATACATAGATGCTTAGCTTTGTATCCATTGCGTTTTGGAACGTTGAAAGAACGCATTTCCCAAGCAGCGAGGCTTTCAGAAGACGTGTTTGTAGGTTACGACTTGATAAGAACTCCGTTGTGCATTTCAGCATTGCGTGTTTACAGATTTCTAAGTATTTCAATAGACCCGAATAACTTGTTTGCATTTTCTGTGTCAAATTAAAACTTGCTTTATAGTACTGTTTAAACTAGTCCGGGAAGGTTTAAGTTCTTGTTTACCGTTGTATGGACTAAGGTATCGCCTGACAGCGAGGCTAAAGCGTACGTTCTCACAGTTGGGTGATCTGAACATTGATTTCTGCTGTGCTATCCGCATTGGTTGCATTGCGATGATTTGACTGACAAGAATCCGAACAATTTGTGTTTTGTTGCTAGGAAAACTTAGGGTCATATTCAAGAATGAAAATTTGTGAGGATACAGGCAAGATTCGATTCGATAATCACACACAAAGACAAAGACTATCACGCGACTAGCTACTAAGAAAAAAAATTCCTTGTGGCTCCGGACACATGAAAGCCCGTTTTCCCACTAACAAGCAAATGTAATATGTTGTAAATATTTGTCCTCCGGTAGCCTTTCCTTCTGGCTCATCCAATGCTTTCAGTGGTTAGTTATTCTGATTGTGAATATCTTGTTGTGTTTTATAGTTTCAGGGCTTTCTTGCATAAAGTGCTTGAACACCGAGTCATATGGAATGTGTATGAAATACAGGGACTTTGTGGAATGTGAATCGTGGGAAGACCGCTGCCATAAAGCTGTAAGTTCAACCTAATATCAGGAGAAGGAACTTGTTGCTTTGCCTCCTGGATATATTTGAGCATGGCTGTGTTTACATGTAATGCAGTCGCGTTTTGTGTCTGCATCATGCAAAATCTGTGATGTCACATTCTGGATTAGGGCAAAGGAAGATGTAGCACCCAAATGCCCTACCCATTTCTGTCTAAGAGTCTAGCATGAGTAGATTAAAGAGAAATTTGTGAACCCCTTGGGACGAGTGCTAGAGCTTAGGCTTAACTCAGGTGTAACTCAGGCTGAATAGAAAATTTCATTTTGGAACTTGGTAGAGGTTTCATACCAATAGCTGTTGTTATATTAAATATTAGAAGTTCACACTTTGTCTTTGTCTTATCTCTTTCTATAGTCTGTAGATACATGGTACGAAGGCAAGCCTGTGAGGATGTTTGGGCGTGGCTGTGCATCTGCCAATGATTGCGTTACCAGGAAGAAACTGGATGTCTGCAAGGGGGGTCCAGATGAGAACATCCCGCTAGAGAATCACTGTGATGTATTCTGTTGTTCAGGAGACTACTGTAACAGCGCCACGTTACCCGTAGTCAGCGGACTCATTCTAGCAGCATGCGCACTCATAGTAGCGTTTCTATTGTAAACTGACTTGATGGATTGCAAAAGCATTGTTATTGAGTCATACTTTTGTACCTAAGCTGAAAGGGGTGTGTGTGCTCTTCAAATCTGACAGGAAGAAAGAGTACTGCTCTCACGCTCAATTCCAAAACACCAGTACTTATGTATATATGCTTGTATACCCTTTGCAATGGCATGGGTTTGGGCTAGTTTAGTTACATGTATAGGCACTGCATCCGCATTCAAGAATTCAACTTCTTTCCGCCACAAGTCTAAGAATAGAAAACCAGGGTTTTCTCTCTCAAAATATAACATGGGTTTTTGAGAATTACCGAAAACGGTGTAGGTTGCGTTCGCAATTATCAGATTTTTATATTTCATAGCGAGTAGATTTTTAAATACACAAATGCGTCTGTAATATGTTCATGCAATAAAGACACACAAAACAATTGCGAGTCATTATTTCAGCCTCATAGTACGCGATACACATGCGGGTTCTGCTTTCGCAGAGAAGAGAAAATGGCGCGCGATCTCTTCGGCGCGCTAAGGCCTAGTTTCCGTATAGTCTTATCTGTCGTATCAGTCAACCGTGAAACAAAAGAATAATTCCAATTTTCATATTGTTTCACGGTCGACTGATGAGACAGATACGACAGATAAGACTATATGGAAACTAGCGCGCCGAAGAGATCGCGCGCCATTTTCTCTTCTCTACCCTACGAAAGATGGGAAGCTTTTGGTGATCTGGCGCGCGCTTGTCATCGGGAATTTCTGCAGAAACCCATCCATAGAAAAGCTGAGTTTCCCAAGTCACACTCATGGGAAGAGGCAATGGATTTCTTCTACCATGGCCGAAATTCAGCTTTTCCCATGGATGGGTATCTGCACAAATTTCCTGTTCTCCGGCTGTGACCGGCGATGTGCTACACCGCCATGCGCTCTGTCACCATGTCGGATGAGTTCAAATGTTTCAAATGCAAGTAGCTTGACCTCCTAACTAAGCTAACTAGCCTGCGTAGCAAGCGTTTCAGTTCAGGCAGAGAAACTCGGGTGAGCGCGGCCGAAAAAAATGCTTTTCTCCAGGTTTCTGACTGCCCTATTCAGGGAACGTTTATTGCTTCGAAGGCTAGGCTATCTTTTAGCCCGAGTTTCAGGCCCTCTCCCCCCTCTCCTATCCCGAAAGCCTGATCTTCCCTCGATCGCGCGGCGTCCGCAGCCTACATACAAGAGATAGTAATCTTATTCTGCTTCCTTTCCATTTCATTAGGATCAACATTGTTCTCATTCCTCGCTCGTTTTATCGCTGCGGAACTGTCACTTGAGAAGACCGAGCGACATTAATATCTAACTACAAGTGGCCTGATTGGCTTTCAACAATAAAACATGAAACGTGATGCCAACTGAACTCCTAGCACTCCTTGCATGGCGTGAATAGAGCCAAACTTTGTCGTGTATTGTGTTACGAGGGCTGTTATTTGCGCTCAAAATGGACTCCAAGCTTGTTGGTTTCCTGTGCTTTTTCTCCATTATGACTTTAGGTAAGTTTATTGTTTATAAGTTTGTGGTACAAGCAGTCTTCTTCTACCCGCCATTGATGACGAGTCGACCGTTTATAACCGTCAACAACGCGGCGTCACAACATGGGAATAAGTACACGGATTTCGTTCGGATTCTTCTTTGCAAAACATAGACTAGACTAAACAGCATTCAAACTATATATCCTTAAGATCCTACTTTGCTTGTTGCCTGTGAGTGAGTACGGATTCAAGGTATGTTTGCGAAGATGTTTTCCACTGTTTACTCGATCACTTATAGTTGGTCTTTTATATCTAAATTTTGGCGCTTGCCTTTTTAACTTAACAAACTAGCTGCTTCTATTGCGTTGTAAAAACGAAATATTTAAAAATGAAGTGAATTTTTAGCTTTATTCAGATCGAAAGTTACCGTAAACTGTCGACCTATGTCGGATACGATAGAACGTTTGTCCGTGACCAAGCAAAACCAATAAATACTGTGAACTAACCACCTTTGCATAGCAAAATAGGCGTGTATTTAACTTTTACTTCTCATAGTGCATATAAGTATACTTTATATAACTATATACTTTAAATAGTATAGGTTATATAATTATCTTGGAATTATCTTGGAATTAGACAATGGATTTCAATGGCCACCTCGCTGTTCAGTTGGACATTCATCACATACAAAAACTACGGAGGTGTTAGTTCTTATAATGGCCTAGCCTACAACATGTACTAAAATATGTTCTTGGTGGAAATAAAACTAAGCACTAACACGGAAAAGTTTCGTGTATTCGAAGAACGCAGAACTGTTTGGTATGTGATAAGGTGTCAAATTTCATACAGTAGGAAATCAAATTCTTTTGTCACGCACTTGGCTTTGGTTGATCATTATTTAATATAGAACTACACTGCAAGTACCTGAGTACTTTGTCACAGGAAATCGCTACTATAATTATACTGTAACAGTGTTAACGGATTTGGTAGATGTCATGTACAGTGACAAAATAGCAGAGTTCCCTGCCTTTCAGGTTTATTTTACCCAGTCGTCTTTTATTTTAAGGTCATGCGCTGAAGTGTAACATGTGTGGCAGCCATGAGTCCATGAGCCTGTGTATGAAATACAAAACACCAAAACAGTGCGACTCGTGGGAAGACCGGTGCTATAAAGCGGTTAGTATATTTTATTTCATTGGACGTTGTATCAGCCCCTATCGAAAGTCCATCACCCTCGGCCCGTTCATGCAGTCAGCAAGCTTAAAGGAACATAGCGGGCAAAGCGTTTGGACGTTTGTAACGACATCTAGCGCGCGAATCAAGTGCTTCAACGTTTGCAGAGCAGAGAAAGCAAGTTTTAGGTTGTGGAAGAATTTCGGGCCAGAAAATGCATGAGTGCTGTCAAAATGTCAAAACTTCTGACACTCTCACAATAGGACGCACGCCTAAAGGTGTTCAAAATCAAAGAGTTTGCGGGTCAAGCGTTACTTGTCTCCCCTTCCTAAATAGAAAGCGTGGTTGGCTCAGTGTAAGGCGCTGGCGTGAGGCGCCAAAACAAAGAGCTCTCGGTACAAAACTAGAGAAAACAAAACTCTTGACCAATCTGCACGCGGAATTTCTTATTGTCTAATACGCCTCGAACGTTTCGACCTGATTCATATTATAGGAAGTCAACCAGGTGGTTGAAGGCAAGAGGTACAAAGTGTTCCAGCGAGGTTGCGCATCCGCTTGGCAATGCACCACAAAATCATTGGAGATGTGTACAGGACCCAAGGGTCAGTACCACAAGCTGGACTGCTACGTGAATTGCTGCTCTGGAGACTTCTGCAACAGCGCTACACCTACTGTGGTCAGCGTACTCGCCTTACTGGCATGCGCACTGGTAGCATTCTGTATGGGATGGTGACAAGACAATGTTCTGTGATGTCTTTGTAAAAAAAACATTGCATTTCCTTACGTGCGCATATTATTATGCAATACGCTTCAATGAGGTGCTCTACGTTCGTAACGAAAGCTGTGCTTTTCACTTGGGAGGGGTTTTGTAGCAACTGTGTGAGGTCATAGTGGAATGGATTTCCCTCTATAAAGCAGGAATTAAACGGTGATGAGAGCTAATGAGAGTTCCAACTATCATCTACTCTCACGAGAAGCGATCAAACGGTGATGAGAGTTGATGAGAGTCAGCGTGAGCACTAGCACCCAGTTCCTGTCCGCGGAGGAAAGCCTGCAGTTCAGGAACCAAATGAACCTGCAGTTCTTTTGGCGGCAGCTGCTGACTAAAAAACTCTCGTCCGCGCGATCAAACGGTCAACAACTCAAAGTGTTCAACGTGCATGAGAGCAGATGAGAGTGAATGAGAGTCGATGAGAGTTTGTGATCAAACGGGAAACTCTCATCACCTCTCATTAGCTCTCATCAACTCTCATCACCATTTGATCCCTGCTTAAACTATGGTGAGGTTGATCAAAAAAATTACTGGCACCGGAATAAGGGGAAAGGGATCATGATACTGTATTCAAGCAATTTGTAATTTAGCCCACACTTTGGTCGGTCCACAAAAACAGCGAGACATAGAAAGCATCGCCCATTTCCATCAGTAAATTTGTTGAAGTTACTGCACTATATTTTAGATTGCTTATAATAACACCACAAGAGACCTGATGAAGGCTGTCTTGTACAGTTGAAATATTGGTGGAGTCAAGATTTCAAAATTTCTCTTGTGGTGTTATTATTATTAATCGAGAAATAGTCTGTTGACATTTAGGATACTTGTGAGTATTTTAGATTGCTTATAGGGATAGATAGTTCTTTCGCCATTTTTATACATAAATATTTGCGATTGAGTATAGCACTAGCCAGGAACGTACTCAGAATTTTGACATACTGTGAAAATAAAGGTTCCGTCAGACTCGTAACGTGGTATATAGACTCAGAGATCAAAGCCCAAAATATACCAGGACCAGGGCTCTCAGGAGTGGAATCAGGGATTTGAGGTCAGGATCAGGATCAGAAGTTTGATGAGGCAGGGATTTAGGGATCAAAAGGGTAGGAGTGGGGATCAGCAGTTTGTTTGAGGTCAGGATCAGGATCAGAAGTTTGATGAGGCAGGATCAGAAGTTTGATGAGGCAGGGATTCAGGGATCAAAAGGGTAGAAGTGGGGATCAGCAGTTTGTTTGAGGTCAGGATCAGGATCAGAAGTTTTATGAGGCAGGGATTCAGGGATCAAAAGGGTAGAAGTGGGGATCAGCAGTTTGTTTGAGGTCAGGATCAGGATCAGAATTGTGATGAGGCAGGGATAAGTTTGGCTCAGAGATCAAAATTACTTAACACAAAAGGGAACTGTGTGGCTCAAATGTACCATGTTACGAGCCTGTTGTGTGAGTTTTCTATCTTTCTTTTTAGCCACGAGTGCCCCCGTCCAAGACAACAAAAAGAATGCCCAACGAATCCAGGGGCGGATTCAGGATTTTTTCATAGCGCTAGCGGGGGTTGCAGCACTAAGTTGGACTGGTTATAATCCGTAATGAGTTCTACTAATACATGGAGTCTATCACTCTCATAGGGGGTTTGCAACCCACACAACCCCTGCCCCAGATCCGCCCCTGGAATCACTTGAAATCCCTGCACGTAATGGCAGCGTCTTGTGACAATATCATGGCACCTTAACACACAGGGGAGTTGGTCCACATGCACGCTTGTATGATATTTTTCCAAGAGTAGGTGGCAAAATTGGCCCAAACATTACTGTAATAATTTTTACGTATTTGTGATCGATAATGTGTTTGTAGTTTGCTAAATAAAATTACTCATTTTATTGATTTTTAACAAGATTTTTAATTATCATCTAATTATCAATTATTACTATCTGGAATGCTACAACAGTGAATGTCATGCATGTTCCATAGACCTTTTCCGCTTGAGCACAAGCAGCAAAAACTTTCCGCGATACGTTGTTGCGCGAAAAGCTGTTTACTTTGTAACATTTGGCGCGCACAAGATAACTTTCCACGCAACATTTCACTCGGCAACATGTTGCGAGTTTTCGACTTGGCTTCAAAACTTCGCAACACAAAACGATAGATATCTGAAAAGTTGCCTCGTGGAACACATTTCTGTCTAAAACCCAGGCAATCGTGAAATTTGTCAGTAGCTTTCGCTAAAACTTGTTTTATCGTTCGTTTGCCAGTTGTTATGCTAAAAATTGTCTTGTGTTACATGACCGTAGCCGAATGACTCGAAGTCAACAACTTTCCGCGCAAAAACGTGTCGTGGAAAGTCGTTGCGAGTTGTCCCTTGTTACACCACCTTAACACAAGCAGAGAAACGCTTCCGCCTCTTCTAGGACTTTCACGTGAATGGTGTTGGTTTGTTATTAGCCCAATGATTTTATCACTTTATTCCCAAAATGTCCTATATAACAAGTATAATGAATAAATATTTTTCCATACTACGTATCTACTGTAAAACAAAAATAATAGATAGCGGCCTGCAAGAGCCTTTTTAAATACACCTGACTCTTCACAAAAAAATAATATGTGGCCCAATAGACCTTGCTACGAGTTCTTGATCTCTGAAATCAAGCAAGGAGTACGTGAAAAATGGGAAATTTCCCGAGTTTCACAACGAAAGGTTGTAAAATGGCGAAAAAACCGCGCAGAAAATTCGCAAAATTTAATGCCTTTTGAGCCTTTCTCGGACCCAGAGCTCCCGGCTCGTCACACCGCGGGAGAAGCTCTGGTAACGAGGCTCTGGCGAGATTTGATAAAAAGCCTCTGAGAGAAAGAACTTTCTGCGCACGCACCAGCATTCAAAATCAACCAATAGGGTCCAATAGCGAAGGTCCTCAAATGGTTGTTACCAGAGCGTACGCGCCCCCGAGGTAACGAGCCGAGAAGTTCCGGGCACGAGAATGATTTTTGAGCGCGCAAAATTGGGTGACAAACAACGCAAACACTTTCCTTGCGTGATCGATGCGCAATCACAAGTACGATTTTTTGGGCGAAAAATCGTTGTGCGTTTTGGGACAAAATTACCGATCAGATTGCAGGACGGGCATGTGATTTCAAAATTGACACGACAAATAAATTCCGCAAATTTACGGGGCTGTGATTTATTAACGATCGCGAGCTCATTTCTGCGGTTCGGGTGGATATTCACCAAATTGCTGTTTACGATAAAAAACTGTGCAGTTGAAAAATATCTCGGCTATATGTGTGCGAAATCGAATGTTTTATGTGTGCTATATATACTATTTATATGGAATTTACTATCTCTCTAATAAGTTGATGACTGAATTATACTGAATGAATGATTGGTATGGTATATTCATATTTTTTGGTTGGCAAAGAATTCCTTGGCGGGGCCACAAGTGGTATTAATACACATTGGGCACCTGAGATGGAGCTGGCGGGAGCTAGTTTGCCCTGACTCGAGATGTTTATGGACGATATCTGCCATGGCCTGTGAGAAGATAACAAGAGTCAGTCATACTATCTCCAATAAGGGCAAGCGTTTTCGCGGGGTTTCAGGGTCAGAGATTAGCCTGAAATTGCGTGATTGTGGAGGGATTGTCGATGATTTGGCCACGTAAAATATGGGGGTGAAAATGGAGTGACAGTAGTGAGGACTATATCCTCGATTAGATAGAAAATTTAGAAAACAGTTCTCGAACGATCCTTCTGATGCTTCCTCCAGTGTTTGCCTAATGCCTGGTGCACACTAGCGATGCGACATGAGCGCGCTCTCTCTTGTGCTCTTATGTACTAGTGTGAACATCGCGACATAACAACATAACATCGATATAACAACATAGACTTAACGACATAAGAGAAAACAACTTGTTTTTTTCTCTTACGTCATTATGTTCTTATGTCATTATGCGCTTATGTCGTTCTGTCGCTAGTGTACACCAGGCAACTCAACTGGCACTTTTCAACAGTTCGGCTCAAGCCGCACCAATCAAAGCCCCGTTCGCTGGCAAACAGGGTTTTCAAAATCCCAGGCTATATCGGCAAGCCTTTCTTTCCTTCCTTACCCTCCCATTTCTCTCGCTCTATTGAAAAACGGTTTTAAAAATAGCACACACCTGGATGAATATTGGATTGTCATTCAGTGATTCTGCTCGGCGTATATTCTCTATTCCAACCTGTAAAGAAGGTGCATTGATACAGAATTAGATGTTAAAACTTATAAGAGAAATGATGTCAACTTCAAATCACAAATCGGTGAACTCTCCTTAAAATAATTATATGGAGATGGGGGGGTCGTATTATCCATTAGAGCATAATATTTCACTCAAGTGCTATCTCTTGGTGATATCCAGCACACCCGTCTGCTATCAATAAGTTGGAATCCCACAGGCCCTTACCTCCTTAGCGACTTCCACAGCATACTCTATATCCAGTTCATGTAAGGTCTCTATGTGATCAGATGTGAAAGCTATTGGCACCAGTAACAGGTTCTTCTTTCCATTCTTGGCAAGTCCTTTAATGGCGTCTTCCGTTTGAGGTCCAAGCCATGGCAATGGGCCAACCTGTGGTATTAGAGACTGGGCTGTAAAATGTGCACAGACTAGAGCCAGCCCTTCCTCCCCTACCACCTATGGTACAAATACTCCTTGCCTGTGAAACAACCTGTGGTATTAGAGACTGGGCTGTAAAATGTGCACAGACTAGAGCCAGCCCTTCCTCCCCTACCACCTATGGTACAAATACTCCTTGCCTGTGAAACAACCTGTGGTATTAGAGACTGGGCTGTAAAATGTGCACAGACTAGAGCCAGCCCTTCCTCCCCTACCTATGGTACAATAATACTCCAATTGCCGCCTGTGAAACAGTCAGCAATGGACACTTAAGGTCTCGGTCAGGGTGAATAATTAAAAATCCATAATCCAGCTTTTTTCCTGGAATTCACTTAATAGATTCCTAAAGTACATTTCTAAATCCCAAAATGACGCGTCAGTTGTTTTCCTTGGTTTCAATAGCCCATTCGTTTGTATTGCCCGCCACTCATTTTCTGTATTTTAATTAACTTTACTTGCTTTTTCTAGCACTTAAATTTTAGGTCAAATTTTCACCTTCGCAAAGCTCCTGACCTCGCATGATTTAAGATATCGGCGTCAAATTTTCTGTGCCGTTAGAAGATGATAACACCTAAAAAACCCGTGTGAGGAAATGTTATTTTTTACTTAAAAAAGTTTTTATATGACAAATTTTGCAGCAGCAAATGGAAAAAAAGCGACTTTCAACTTTGCTACATTATATTTTTGTAAATAGCAAAATATCAAAAATCGCTCAAACGGTTTTGCAGTTCATTTCTCCAAGATTAAAATCCGACAGAGTTTGAAATTTGTGCAACAAATCGCTAATGGTCTGGAGCTTCTCAAGTAAACAAGGTAGCTTTTAGTTTGGGGTCGTTAAAATATAAGAAAAATCTAAACTCTGCTAAAATGAACAACTTCATTATATAGTACAATCTTTTAGCTTTAAAAGGATATATAACTGATTATCATAGCGTAAATTGCGACGCACAGAGAATTTTTTCCCGTAAGCACGTCGTTTTCCCTGACTGAGACCTTATATTCCCAAGGGTGTCTATTTATGGATTAACTTTATGTTTTTAGAAGATTTATAATGTAAATATCATTTGTTGTCCACAATGCAATGCAGTTGTACATGTAGTATTAAATTTTGCATAACTTTACAAAATTAATCTCATTTTTAAACTGTTAACACAGCCTTTGTGGTTCTATTGTCCATTCTTCTGGCTCTTTCTGTTGTATTGGAAAAAAAATCTTTATGTACTGACTACATACCTTAATGAAGAGCTTTGTAAATGAAGACAGTCAGTATGTAATGTATAAATTTATTGATTGTAAATAGCTGAAGTTTTGTTCTTTGGTTGTTGAAGAAACTCTACACATAAACAGTATGGTAAAGCTAAATCTTCAAAACAACAACAAAGGCATGCCTTGAATTTTGGTTGACAGGGGCTATAAGTCATCCCCCCCTTTCTGCAAGAGGTGAGTATCCCTAGTATTGTTTAAATGAGGCCACATGCAAACTGTCTGATGTCAAACTAACCTTTGACTGCCACACCAGTCTGTAGGAATGAGAGAAATCTAATGCTTCCATCACTCTCTGGACAGTAGCTGCTACCTCCTGTGGGTATGGATCACCTCTGTCTACTACCTGAAAAATAACAGACTCATCAATCATCAAAAAAGTTTCCATTGGCAGATAGACAGAAAATAAATACCTTCATTGGAAGCGAGTGAGCAGAGAACAGTATGACCACATCATCCCGCACATTTTCAGGGAACTTAGCAATCTCAGCTTGAACATTCTCCGCAAATGCCTTTAAGAAAGAAAAATAACTTTCAGATAAAATTATTTAGTGTGGAATGAACACCTTTTTAATTGTGAAACATTCACTGAAACGTTGGAGGATTTATTGCTCTGAAGGGGGCACCTGCAGTCAGCTATAAATTACCCTTTGAACACATAAATGTGAGCAGTCTGTTTTTTGCCTTGTTTGGCAGATCAGTTGCTGGCCAATGAACTAAGGATGACTCAAAGGCAAGCCATCTTTGTTCATTCAAAAGATTGGTGAACAGTCATTGGCTGATTCAACAGATCGATGGATTTTCGGATTTTATTTGGAACAGAGGATAAAGTCTACAGTCCCTTCTTTTGCCGTTTCTCCCTGCGGTGCGTTCTTACACCTTCAGCTCTCGCTCATGCCTTTGGTACTTCAAGCCATCACCCTTGTTTTTTTCATATGCTCGTTGTCATGGATGTTCGCCAAAGAAGGAACTGCAAGCAGTCTAATAAACAAACCTGGACAAGGCCAGAGTGTGTAGGCCATCTGTCTATTGCACTCCATTTCAAGTTCGACTTTCCTTGTCTCTGCAGATAATGCTTGTAAATTGCATTAAGGCTGCTGCCTGTTGTGGAACATGAGTACTGGGGGTACTGGGTGAAGGCTACAGCTCGCTCTATGCCATCTCTGAGGGCAAGCATGAAACAATGAAAACAGTAGTTTTTCACATATGTATATGTGATCAATGCTGTCTTACTCTCTATCAGTTGAAAAGTAAATGTGATCACAAGATGATGGACTCTTGCTCACCTTTCCATTTGTTCGATAGCATCTTCTGTCAAAGGTGTAGCATATCTAAATCCAACATAGAATTTGTGGGGAGCTGAAAAAAAAAACACATTAAAGTGCTTACACTGTATTGTCTGGCTGCTACAGGTCAAGAGTGTTGGTGGTAGAGAAAGGGACTTTTTGAAACCCATCCCTGTTTGGGGGAAATCTCAGAACAACATGCATTTACAACTGAAAAGCACATCAGTATTTTATATGTACCAGTATTAGGTGACATCTGGTCCAATAGTTTGACCATTCCCTCTCCTTGCTTTTCAGTCCACATTTTGATAGGAGAGCCTCCCCCAATTCTTTGATACTGATCTTTGATCTTTGGAGTTCGCCTTTTGGCAATCCATGGTGCTAGGTGTCTGTTAAGGGGGGATAGCACATCATTTATTTATATATCATGCTAACATGAGCAAGGTGACACAATCATGCTAACATGAGCAAGGTGACACTTTGTTATGATACAGTGTATGCACAGTGTAGGAATGATGGTAATTGACCCCTCCCCATTCCCCTGGAATTTCCAATCCACACAGTGAAGGGGGATTAGATCTCTTCTGGAATTATACAATCCCTAGTTAATTCCTGAGAGGTGGAAAAAAAAAAAAAAAAAAAAAAAAAAAACAAGCACAACCCATAAAGAACACAAACTCCATGGATGCTACCCTGCACATTCTAACCTCTCACACTACACATGACCCCAAAAATCTATGCTTAAGTCAAAAGTCATAAATTGTGTGATTCCAGAAATTATCCATACCCCATTGCTTTCTGGCTACCTTTTGAATTGGTTGCCAATGGCAACTAGCAAAAAAAGGTGATGCCGGGCCCTGAGCTATAGTGATTTTACTTGCTTTTGTGCTGGCAGGGGAATAAGGTCTTTATCTGAAAACAGCCGCAACAAGAAGTCATGGACATCTTCTTGCTTCTCAGGGCCACCAAGGTTGAGAAGGAGAACACCAGTCTTGGGTGCTGCAGAGCTACAACAAAATAGAACAGAATATAATGAGTTTAAAAGCAACCCTAAAGCTTAGTACAGACTATGGGACAGGTCCCAGGGACGAGTTGCAGGGACTAGTCACCTGTGTGAACTATTGAATGGATGATCACCTGAGGCAACTTGCAAATACACTCTATTGTTGCATACAAAATAAGCAACAAGTCATTGCGACTAGTCCAAAAATAGTCTGCATACAGGAGCTTGCCCAAAACAGCCCTGATCCTGTGGCTGTTTCTTTGCCATTTTACAACCTATCGCTGTGAAACTAATGTCAAATTTTCTCATTGTCGGGTGTTCTTTCCAATGGTATAGATGGATTTTTAACTTGCTGATTTCAAAAGATCAAAAGACCATGGAACTCTCCCGGTTTGACTGAATTCTCACTCCGTCTCCAGGGAAAAATTCAAGATGGCTGTCATACATTCATTGGATTCTCCAGAAACATATAAGTCAGTTGAAACGTGTAACAGTGTGACAACCTGGGAACAACTCGCGATCAATAAACACCATATTTGGAAAGCATCAGGTTCTTCGTTTAGCCAATCAGCAACTGGAGAATTGATTCGTCATATTTTCTAAAAATATCGTGCACAAACTCCTCACAACAGAACAGAAGCACAAAATAAGTTTAGTTCACTGTTTTACTTTCATGCTCAAAACTTCCAAAAAAGATTTTTTATCATAACTTTTGCTGTTGTCGTAATATGATTGGCTGATTTGCCATGGTAAATAAGAGTGCAGACAACGCTGTTTGTATCAACATGCATGTGCGCTTCTAAACCAATGGAAAACAGTTTGAATGTGCATGCACTCTCAACAGAAAAGTCTTATGTGAATTTTGATTGGCTGCACGCAAGGGCATTGTTTTCCAAATAAGGTTTTAGCGATTGCGAGTTGCTTGCTGGTTGTAACATCAGATTCATTCGTCTGTTACACGTTTCAACTAAGTTATATGTTTCTGATTTCTCCCAAAGAATTTAAGAAAATTTCGCATTCCAAGGTGGTCTCCAGATTTTGAAGTCCCTGGGAGGTCTGGTCCCCTGGTGGGTGCTGATATTAAAACTATGCCATTCAAACTCAAATCAAAATTCAATGACTTTACCCACCCATGATATAAACTTAATGTTAAAAACTTTTCTTGCCAAACAACTTAATTAACTAATACTTGACCTTCATGAACTCATCTGGTTTGCAAAGCAATTTTCTGCAGACACCCACCCAGACACTAGACAGCACTCAGCAGTCTAAACAATTATGACTTGTTATGTAACTTCTCGTAATGCCTTCCATGACTACTCGTTTTATCCCTCATATTTCGTCACTTACCTTTCCTCCACCGGTTTTTCTTGTGTCAAAGCATTGCATTGACTTGATGTCTCCAAGCTTCTGACAAAAGATCGCCGCATAAATCGCCGAGCCGAGTCGGTGGAACTCGAAGGTGCCGCCTGGACGAACACCGCACGACCGACAGGACGAACTGATATAGAAAAACATTAGAAACATTAGGAAAATGCGATGGAGGAATCGATAAAAAATGTGCTTGCTTACTTAAACTTGGGAATTTGGTCGCCATGCGAGAGCAAAATGGACAAACGTTGACTGTTATTTTGACGGGACAGACAACCCTGCAAAACCGCGAGTACGTGAAATCCGCAGGCTCGCGTATGGTCAGCGGACGTGCGATGAGGGGTTCGTTGATGTTGATTGGCGGCGTAAAAATCGATAGCTGACCCGGAAAAGGATGAACAGAAATTTCAGCTCGATTTTGTTGGGTTGGAACCTCAAAAGTTTATTGTTTCAACCAAGGGAAGCAAAGGAAAATCGAAAATCAGTAGAAGATTCACAATAAGTTTGGGCAGAATGGGACGGGAGGGGGTGCACCATATGGAAAAGATGCAGTATTAAAATGTTTTATTCATTTCCTGTACAACATCTACTCAAAATGGGATACCCAATGTACCCCCTTCCCAAAAATAATGATAAAAACTAACACCACTGAACTAAGGTATGATGTACCTTAATGCTGTGCCACAATTATTATTATTACAAGTGCTCCCAAAAATAACAGAATGATAAACCTGAAAATGATAGAGGTTTTCAGGGTCAGAGGTGTCTGCCAACCTCTCAAGAGATTTCTTGCTAGATCTTGCAAAAAGGGGTACTGGGACCCTGTATCGCTAAACATGAGGGTCCTTGCTTCCCAAGGCATTATACATCATTTTCATCTTTTGTGTGCCTGGGGTGCACAAAATGTGCTCTGGTAAATAGCAGACCAAAATAATATTGTACTGCCAAATCAAAAATAAGATGGCGGACAATATTTTAAGCTAGCTATTTAACCATTATCCTGCGAGATTGCGCAGAATATTGTCTGATACTTAGCCGACAAGGGACGAAGTCTGCTAAGTTGGCTAAAATCAGATGATATTCTGCAAAATCGAGCAGGATAATGGTTTTATTTTTCAGCACATCGATAGCACAAAAAATCCCCAAAAAACATGACTTTTGTGTATTATTTACGAGCTCAAAACATCATATTTCCCTCAGAGACGGATATGGCAGGATAGCTGTCATTTACAGAAGACAGCTATTGGCGTTCCAATTACCATATTTGGGCAGTGCATCGATGTGCTGAATAATAAACTGTACTATTGGGGCCTAACCATTGGTGCAAGGATCATTCTAACTGATTTCCATTAAATCCAAAACTTCATCAATTGAAGTCAAGACAGTTAGAAAACATAAATTTATTTCAAATACATTCATTACTAAAAATTAACAATCTACATGCTGTATTGCAGTGGTGTCAAAGATCTGTCACAATGAAAACTGAACTACACTTGTATTTTACAGCACTACCTATAAAAACATTGCCAATGAATTTTCGTCTTGTCAGATGTTGGAAAGCCACACACTCAAGGATCCAAGATGCAGCCAAGCTCATAACCCAGCATGCTCTTGGCATACTGGTATCACAGACAGGGGCAGTTCCAGGAAATTCAGAAAGTGGGGACCAGACATGAAAGTATGGGACAACAATTTGCTAATTTCTTTCAGCAAATACAGTAAATGTATGGGAAAATCTCCCAAGAAAGGTTGACCATGGCCCCCTCACCCCTGATGGGGGCAGATTTAGGGGAAAATCTCGCTGTAGCTCACTAATGATTTATGATAATAAATGACAAAAAAATATTGCTACAGTTGCAATAGTCTAAATTCACCCCTGAATCAAGGATGGTGTGAAAAGTGGCTTCGACTGGGCTGCACCGAGCTCAAGAACAGTTGCAAATTAATATTATAACAGTTACATGTTTACGTGTAGCTCAAATCGTATTGACCAAACAAGTATGTCTGCATTTTTATAGTAGTCTTCTAAGCATCTGCAGCTAGGGTACCATCATTGACACCTGGTGAATGCCTGGACATCTCTGCTCTCTAGACAAGACCTGCTCCCCCGCCTGCCCCCTGCTTTTCTTTTGACTCAACCCATGCCTTTGTTATCGTCTTTTTCATCTCATCATCTCCTTCTTCATACATCTTCCTCATCATGTCCATAATACCCTCTGACGGATCCTTAGTCTCATCAAAACTGCTCTTGACATCTTTTTTCTCTTTACGCACCACATCCTCCCATGTCTCACCTACTTTCTCTTTTTTCAACATAATTGTAAGAGTTCCAGATTTCGTCTTTACATAACTTGCACCTGGAATTGTTCCACTGCAGAGATGGAGTATCTGAAGTTGATGGTTCTTCCCGTTCAAACCCTGTACTATAACATCCATTGATTTATTGCCAAAATTAGTCACCAACCCCTCTTTAGAGACACTTTCAACCCCAGGGAGGGTGACATAGATTTTGACAAACTTGTCAGACTGATCCCATGCATATGATGTAATTTTGGTAGTGTAGCTTGGAGCTTTTGCCGGTTTCGCCTCCTTTTCTTCTCTCTGGTTTTCTGTCGGCGCATTCTCAGCAGGTTTTTCTGTATTTGTGGCTTGTTTCTCGCGCATCAGAAGTGACATTTCTTGTTCAACTTTGAGCAGTTCCCTTTGCAGTACTTCCTTGACACGTGCTCTACTTGAATTCGTGATAAATCCGCGGATTTCCTCGCAATCTTGCTTCAATTCTTCTAGATTACTCATTTTCAAGCTTTATCTATCTCACTTCAGTTTATATGTCGTATTTGGCAGTAATCTGGGAAAGTTGAAGTTGTTTTCTGGAGAGGTTCAAACCTTCCACGTTCACTTCTTCTTACGTTCCTCGGCAGGCCGGAAAGATTACGCAATAAACACAGGCAACCCGTTTGATCAAAAAGTGTCATCACGTTTTTTAAATGAAATATTTACTCATCTTGGTTTTTCTATGTACATAATTTACTCGTGTATCTACATGTGTCTAGCCGCTTTTCCGTTTCAAGTGTTACATGTAAAGCTTTTTCATCCTTGAAAAAAAAAATTAACCGAGTCTCTGCCGAAGTAATATCGACTGTGAAATATGCGCCAGGCTTGGTTACTCTCGCTGTCGGCCATGTTTGTTTCGTGCAAAGTTTTCTAATCTTTCTATCGTTTTGTCTGTAAAATTTGTAAATAGTATTTTTTTCACAATGAAGAAATGGGTAGCGCTGCTAGGAGGAGCTATGTTCTGTGTGTTGTTCTTTTCTATGTATATGGTTGTGGATCAATTGGGCAAGACGCCTAGCTATCAGGATGTATTCGACAAACAGGTACTGTGATAGTGATACCCTAGCTGGAACCCCCTAGCTTCCCTGCATACTACACGATCAAGTCTTCCATTTCATTTGCAAGGCATGGTAGAATTTAATGTTTTAGAGCTTTCACTAGGCTGTGTGCTTTCTACCATGGCTTGCTTGCCCGACACAAATCAGGCCATGCATGATTTTCCTTGAAACCCCTGTGCAAGTTCGTGCTCTGACTATAAACCAAGAGAGTTTCCTATGAAGTGATACTGCAGTGCATGCAGATACTGAAGAAGTCCCCGCCAAAAATATGCTGTGCGCTTTATAAAATAATTCACATTCAATCAGATTTGAAAACTGTTCCATTTGATCTATTTGAAAGACTAACCCAACGGAGGATTGGCGCCTGTTTTTGAAAATAGCAAATTATAATTGTACCGATGGCGATAATTACTGCAGCTATATTTCTAACACATTAACAGGGGCTGAAACTCAATCATCTGTTTCTTGTTTTTCTGAAAACGTACTTTAAAGGCTGCAGGTTTCTTTAAAGACCAATGGAGGAATAGATGTAGTTTTATTGACATGTAGATACATACCCAAAGGGGTCTGATTTTAAGTCATCTACAACAATGAACATATACTCAGAGTATAAACAATCAATTATTTATGTACCATAAACATATACTGCAACTCAAAGAGTATTCAGAAAAAGTTCTTTGAACATTAAAGTTGCCCTATCTAGCCCTAGATTTTATTATAAAATTTCTTGTTTAGTGAGTTAGTTATAACAGGGAAATGTTATAATGCCCAATTAACTATAAACCTTTGCTTTGTAAATTATTTTTTTACATCCTAGTAAGATCTTTATTTGGCTGTATTTTTCATGAGGCAGAAATATTATTTTTAAAATATTATATTTTTAATAATTATATTTTTTTCGCTGACATTTGTTTATTCAGGTGGATACAAAGGACAATTATTTGTGACCTCTCACGCGAAAACGTACAGGTCGCCTTTTCCGTTAGCTGCAAAAAGCGTTAGCTATGCGCGAATCAGGCGTTTGTAGGCGCGAGTCAAGTGTTAGAAAAGCGCGAGCTGGCGTTAGATAGGCACAAGTCAGCGTTAGAAAAGCGCGAGGTGGCGTTAGCTAGGTCTGAGTCAAGCGTTAGAAAAGCGCGAGCTGGCGTTAGCTAGGACCGAGTCAAGCGTTAGAAAAGCGCGAGCTGGCGTTAGCTAGGCCCGAGTCAAGTGTTAGAAAAGCGCGAGGTGGCGTTAGCCAGGCGCGATTCAAGTTTTTCTTAGGCGCGAGGTGGCGTTAGCCAAGCAGTGCGAATCAAGCGTTAACAAGGCGCGAGCCAAAGTTTTAATTAAAACAAAGCGCGAGAGTTGCATGATGGTTTAAATAAAGCGTTCGTTAAAGACGCGAAACTAGACTTAAAAGTTCTAACGCCAAGAAAACACGGTCGGCCTTCTAGGCACGAGCTAAACTTTCGAACAAAGTTTTCGCGAAATGAGCTCTAACTTTCTTTGTTTACTTTCTTTGCTTTTTAAAAGTCAAGCTGCCAAGGATGAATCGATCCGTTCTAAAGCGAATAATTTACTTACATCGAGTAATTATTTTGTTTTACTTTCCGCTTGCTCTGCTAACCGACATAGACAAATTAAATACAAATTCGATCAACCAATACTTGACTTTTCTTAATGAACATCGCAATCAGCGCGCATAACTTGCAAAATATTTTGTATCATGATTAAAACAAACTAGAAAAGCTGTGAATGGTATTTTCTGTTTGTATTCTGATTAAAATACTCACAGATCACCCGGGAATCTCCCGTATTTGTTACGTCATCTCCTGGGGCTCTCTGTTTTCAATAAAATCTTCTGAATTTCTATATATCTTGGAAATAAGTGCTCAATGGAAAATGTATTTTGAGTCATGTTCGATCTTTCATCTTGAAACGCGCCTTCTGTACTTGTCCGTGAAGTAAAATAATGTCGCGGCGCGACGCGCCGCATGTATCTTAAATATGAATTTGTTGTTGTTCACTTTTATTTTCGGTTGTTTATCGAAAATGCTTCCCATTTTGCATTCCAAAAGAATTGCAGTTTAGTCTCTGCTTTATAGATAGAAAGAAAAGGAAGAAAGAACGAGAGAAGAACAAAGGTATACAAAGGAAAGTTTTTACTTAGAGATTGAATAGAAAGTGCGAACCAGTTATGAATATGTAATTAGTGTGTGTACAGTAAACGAAAATCACAAACACGAACTTGTCCTCCGGGCGGCTAGAAGTTCTGTCGTGCTCAGTATTGCAAATCGCACTCAAACTGTGCTTTCAAGGGATAAAAATCATGCATACTGCATTACTAGTATTTCTGAACCTTGAAACAGGAACAGTGGAATGCTGTGAAATCGACTGAGACGCCGGGTAAGTTTTACACGAACTTTTTGTTTACGTTCTGCGCTTGACAAGAATGTCATCAGTTTCAGGCTGCACCAAATTCACCCTGCTTGTTCTGGAAGCCTAACAGTAAATACCGTAGTACTTCTTGTAATTTTGTCTCTTTGTAGTTTACAATAATTATTTTTCATGCTCTCATTATTTTTTTATTTGGAGAGCGGGAAGTAAACTTGACAGCGCGTGTTGGGGTTCGACATTCGCGCCGTGTCACTTTAGTATTTCGCACGTGGGTATTCATATTTTTGCATTATAGGATCCACCCGCATACATGAAATTTTTACTTTTATCTTTCACTTTGAGAGCATTATTCATTATTTGTTCGTAAGTAGGGCTTGTTTCGTAAACTCGTTCACTCATTTATAGAGCCGTTCGCTCGTTTCTCGGACTGCAACGCGACGCGAGTCCAGCAAGCGCGAGTCAAGCGTTTTTCTTAGTCAAGCGTTAGGTAGGCGCGAGCCAAGTGTTAGAAAAGCGCGAGCTGGCGTTAGATAGGCACAAGTCAAGCGTTAGAAAAGCGCGAGGTGGCGTTAGCTAGGCCCGAGTCAAATGTTAGAAAAGCGCGAGCTGGCGTTAGCTAGGACCGAGTCAAGTGTTAGAAAAGCGCGAGCTGGCGTTAGCTAGGCCGAGTCAAGTGTTAGAAAAGCGCGAGATGGCGTTAGCCAGGCGCGATTAAAGTGTTTCTAAGCGCGAGGTGGCGTTAGAAAAGCTAACGCTTGTAAAAAACACATGTACGTTTTCGCGTGAGAGGTCACATTTATTTTCGTACAGTAAATGTTTGAAGTAATTTTAATTTTCTCTACAGATAAATGAGCATATTAAACTTCCTATTGAAAATTTAGACAAGGATATCACACAGCTTGAGAGGAATCTACGAATATCTGGTAAAGTAATCAACAGAATCAAAGACTCTGTTGAACAGATACAACAAGGAAAACTCATTAGCAATTACACTGTTCAAATACCAGAACTGCCCAACCAAAGAACAGAATCTAAAGATGTAAAAGTCAAATTTAAGCCACACAAAGAACAAGAACCAGGTCCTTTAACGAAGAGAAAACCTCAAGATTTGTCACAGCTTATTGGATCAGATGATGGATGCATGTTCACAAGGCAGAAGACTTGGAAAACCACTGACGTTAAGGTAAATGGATGCTATGGCAACAGCTATTGTGAATTATTATCAGCACATCGATGCACTGCCCAAATATGGTCATTGGAACGCCAATAACTGTCTTCTGTACATGACATATATCCTGTAATATCCATCTCTGAGGGAAATATGATGTGTTGAGCTCGTATTTTAATATGCAAAAGTAAATCGTTTCTGGGATTTTTTGTGTTATCGATGTGCTGAATAATAAAACCATTATCCTGCTCGATTTTTGCAGAATATCGTCTGATTTAGCCAACTTGGGACTGCGTCCCTCGTCGGCTAAGTATCAGACAATATTCTGTGCAATCTTGCAGAATAATGGTTAAATATGTCATTTCTGAAAATATCAGAGTATGCTCTCCACCCTTCTCTGTTTATCCTGTGAAAGCTGCAACACCACTTAGCAATCGCCGAAAGAGACTCACAAAGAGGCATCTGCATACTCAAGCCAAACATTCCATACTGATGACATATTTTGACTCAGATCTGGTCAAGAACTATATGTCACTATTAAAATGCTTTGTGTTCTATAAATCTAGTCAAACTGAACATCTAATACTGTTAACCAGATCTGGGTCAAAATACATAATTGGAATCGCATGAATAAAGAAACCATATAAATTTTCATGCATAAAATGGCCAAAAAATGCATTATTTTTCAAAATTGTAATGCGTCCCAGGATGCAGAGCACCTACTTGAGTTTTTGTTATAAGAGAAAACATAAACCAACAATAATAATAATGGCAGTTTCTTAAACTTTATTTGCCTTTTGTGAAAGGGCTGAGACATGAATGATATCTAGTGACCCTATTCAGAGCTGTCCGAATGTTTTGAAGTAGGCGGGTGCTAAAAAAAGTGGCAGGCTGCAAAAGAAAAACTGACGGCCTACATGCAAATTTCGTAGCTTCAAGCAACAAGTTTCCGCACCAAGACAATTCGGACACAGCTGGGAGACCTTCAATTTAAGGATTCCAGTTTTTATTTTATTTTCGCAAATACCGGCGATTAAACGTGAAGTAGCTGCTGGAGCTCTGGCAGTCGCTAGCTTGTTCTGACAGCTCGGCCCATTTTGGCCATACATGTGGGTCCCAGGACTAAATTTGAAAAATCCTAGCACAATCCCTGATCATCAGTATGTCATGTTAACCAGCCTTAGTTGTTGTTTTGTTGACAAAAGTATTGTTGATATGATTCAGATGTTTAACATGATGGACATGATGCCATTTGATAATCCTGATGGTGGAGTATGGAAGCAAGGCTGGGATGTCAGTTACAATGATGATAAATTTAAAGATGATCCTCTGCAAGTTTTTGTTGTTCCTCATTCTCATAATGATCCAGGTAAGAATAAATCACCTGGGGGGGAGGGGGGGAGGGGGGTGGAGGGTTTCCCCATAAAAATAGATAGGGGTGCTCGTCAGGAAAATTAATTTTAACCCTAAGGGATAGCAAATTGGGTGTGGTCAACAGTGAATTTTATCCCTAAGAGATAGCAAGTTGGAAAAATCCTAATGTTATTGCGGTCCTTGAAATTACCATCAAGTTGAAACAATTATTCTGTTGTCGCTGAATTTCTAGGTCACTTTTGGCGTGAGACCCCCTAACAGATAGCAGACTCTTTGGACACCCCTAAGAGATAGCAGCTGGGCGAATTTTATACCTAAGGGATAGGGCGAGCTCCCCCATCTGTTTTTATTGGGAGTCATCCCCCTTCCCGCCCAGTAATAGCAGATGTACACTACTGGAAAAAATTAATAAAGAAAAAGTTTCATTTTTGGTCAATGTTTGCTCAATTTATGCTGATTTTTCACTTGGTGACTGATGTTATCTCAAAGAAGATACAGAAGGTTTGACTTTCACACCTTTATTGGACCAATTAAAAAAAACCATCAGCATAGCTTCTCTGTTCTGACAAATAAGCAAACATATTGTATTTTCTACAGGCTGGATAAAAACGCTGGATCAGTATTATAATGCACAAACACGGCATATCCTAAATAACATGGTAGATGCTCTATCAGAAGATAAGCGACGCAAGTTTATCTGGGCTGAGATCTCATATTTCTCCATGTGGTGGCAAGAAGCAGACTCCAGAAGGAGGAAACTTGTGTTAGAGTAAGTTATAAAGGTGGTATTTATAGTTACTCTTCCACATTGTGTAATATAGCTGCATTAGCTGCCACATTGCATAATTAGTTACTTCTAATTATTGTGTGCACGCCAGGCTTTCGGTGGGTATGTGACCAGATTTGCTTTTGTTCACCAGCATTTTGTGTGCTGGTAATTTGACTGAGTGGTTGAGTGTTTTTTGCTCAATTTTGTAAACCATACTTTCTAGTACAAGCAATTTTGTTGTTCGTGCAAAAAGTAAGACCCGTCTGGCTATGATGCCTAGTAATATTTTTGCCAGGGTCCTCATTTTCAACCCCACTTTGATGTTGTTAATTGTATATGTAAGAAGTGCCTTTGTTTTTTTTTTACAGTCAACTGAAGGATGGGCAGTTTGAACTTGTGACTGGTGGATGGGTTATGAATGATGAATCCAATCCACATTTCTATGCTATGCTGGATCAGATGATAGAAGGCCATGAATGGATCAGGGCTCACCTTGGCCAAGGTAACAACTTAGGGCCACAACAAGCCAGTCAAACACTAATCCCACAGAAAAATCCATACCCTCACTACAGTGGAAATTTGCCTAAGAACCCCTTCACTTTTTGTGGAATTTCCAACTGAAAATGGTGTATGTTTGAAAAGGGATCTGTGGAATTTCCCCAATGTTAGTGGTGTGGAGATTTCTCAAATAATACAATATTTTGTGAATCATGTGTACCAAAAGTTTTATTAGTGAAGTAGGTATTAAATACATTGTATGTAATGATGTAGGTATGTCAACTTGATTTTTTAACAGTTTAAACTAAGGAAACTTTTTGAAAATCTTCAGGAAGGACACTAAAAATTTATTTTAATTATTTTAATGTGATTCTAATTAATTCATAAAAATTAGAGAGTGACTAGAAATGAACCAAAATAAACAACCTCTTTGTGACACTCACTCACTCACTATCCGTTAACGTCAACTATTTCACTAGTGAGCAGGCATGATGTTGCATGGATTTCTCAGCCCTCATTCAGGCACCAGGTATGGCGGAGTTGGGGGGGGGGGGGGGGCTAGGGGGGATTTAGCCCCCCACCTTTTTGCCAAGTTTTCATACATTTTCACTAAAAACTCAGCTCCCCCACCTTGCCATACAATTTTACTAATGAGCCCCCACACTTTGAAAACTGTTCCGCCGTTCCTGAGCACCCTGATCCGTCAAGTCAGCTGAGAGGCCATACACCTTTATAGGTAATCAGTGACCTCCTCAGACCATGTTTCCTTGGCCTGCCTCTTTGTTTGTGACCCTCAACTTCAAAGTTCCTGACACCTTAACACTAATATGTATTTTCCAGATATCAAGCCAGTGTCAGGCTGGGCAATAGATCCCTTTGGTCATTCTTCTACCATGCCCTACCTCCTTCAACGCATGGGGCTTCACAGTATGCTAATTCAACGCACACATTACCAAGTCAAAAAATACCTAGCGAAGGAGTCCAACTTGGAATTCATGTGGAGACAAATATGGGGTAGGTCTGAGTGGACTCCCCACAAAACCTAATTAATTTTATAATTATAATTTTATAATTGTATTGTAAAAGAATACAATTAAAAAACAAAAATCTGGCAAAATAGGGCTGTAGGACACTTTTTCAAACTGTTAACATCTAAACCAGTTTCTAGACATCCTAAGGATTCCAAAAATGTATGTCTCGTTACTAGTTCTGGGGGTGCATGTGAACCCCCTCTACCGACTAAACTATAATGGATGTGGGAATGTTAGGAGTTATGTAGCAGGGGCGGAGCCAGGGGTGGTGAAGGGGGTGACTTTTCATCCCCCCCCCCCCCCCGCCTTTTGAGTGAATTCAACATCAAACTTCTTAGCCTTCCGATGCTCATGACAAAGAGTCCTCTCTAGGTCATAAGAAACATAATGCCTGATGCTTATGATTCTTATGATGCTAGTAGGGACCAAGATTTACGTCCAGTAGCTGCAACCATTTTGCCAATAATATTATAATAATGAAAAGTCAGTGTCTATTGATACTAGATGCTACTCTCTGTTTGATACTTTTCTGTTGTTTACAGATCATGGGACGTCTACAGACATGTTTACCCACATGATGCCATTCTATAGCTATGACGTCCCTCATACTTGTGGACCAGACCCAAGGTATGACTTGCTTTTGGCAGCAATCATGTAACTTTGATCAGGTGCCACAAGTCTGTCTTTGGTTGCTTGTGGGTAACCTGTGTTTTGTCAAATTCAGCTTTCTAGCATTGAATTCCATGTTAAATCTCACTTGTTTTTTGCCAGTCGGTGTGTGTGTAACAATCGAGCTCTGGGATTCTCTGTAAAATTTGTCAAGATAATGTCATTGGCGCCTTTCTTGTAGACAGCCAACCCTTGAAGGTTGACATAAGAGTTCCACTTTATTTTAGTTTAAAACTGGTTTTCCCAGCAAAAAGACAGTCTTTGTGGATGGCTTTGTATTTCCATTTCAGATCTGCTGTCAGTTTGACTTCCGGCGGCTTCCTGGTGGACGTATCACATGTCCGTGGAGAGTTCCTCCTGTTCCAATTACAGATCAGAATGTGGCAGAAAGGTGAGTTAACAGTGAGAGTTGTTTCTCTTTTGAAGCATTTTTTGTATTCATATTTCTTGACACTGTTTTAGGGAATTGTATAGATACATTCGTCACACGACAAGTGAATTCCACAGTAAATTTCACGCTAATATTGTTTTTCGTGTGAAATTTAACATGAAATTCAAGTGAAGTGATGATTTTTTCTGAATCCCATAGATTTCGTATTGTTTTAGTGAAATGAGTTGAGCTTTGGACTTTCTTTGCTTGTGGGTAACCTGTGTTTTGTCAAATTCAGCTTTCTACCATTGAATTCCATGTTAAATCTCACTTGTTCTTTTGCCAGTCGATGCGCGTGTAAGAATTGAGCTTATGGGATTCTCTGTAAAATTGCCTCTTTTGGAGATTGTCAGATACTGGTATAGTTAGCACTCTCAACACTGGATAAAGGCTTCTGAATGCGTCCCCCCCACCCTCCAAAAACAGAGTGTTGAAAAAATATATCATATAGCATGTTGCAACTTTTGATGTGCATCTCGGAATCTTAAATTTTTGGCTGGTAGCGCAGAAAAATAAGTCTCTGTCTCTGCTTTTCTATGGCTGTAACAGTTGTGTTTTACATACCATTTGCTTTTGTTTTAGAGCAAGAATGTTAATTGACCAATATAAGAAGAAGTCCACATTGTACAAAAACAATATTGTTCTTATACCACTCGGTGACGATTTCCGCTATGAAGTGGCATTTGAGACGCATGCCCAGTTTGCCAACTATCAGGTAATTTTGCTAGATGCCATTACTACTGTATGACTTTGGTATTATAAACGTGCAATATATGAGCTTTGTTGCAGGGCCCTCCTGAAAAATGACGTTGCAATGTAGGTTTCCTGGATAAATATTACAGTTATTTTTATTATAGCTTGGGGCTACGGTAATAATACCTATTTAAATACAGGATGAAGATGACCCCTGCATTACAAGGGCTTTTGCATTTAGGGGGTTGCTATTTTGCGAGCCACCGAGCCTCGAGCCTTTTGATATATTTCTTGCCATTTTTGTATTAAGTTAAATAATGATAACTCAACAAGGCACAATGGCAAATTGGTTGACCATAACCCTTCTTGACTGATGATATTTTTTCAAGTTTTTATTACGTTTTCAAAGACTCGCCTTAAATAGCCTCGGTGCTCGCCAACAGGCTCGCAACCGTGGCACATGAACTTTGATTGCGTTTAGAACTGTTAGGGTCTTTTATGATACAACTCTGTGAAGTTTTAATTGCATTAGAGGAAAGTTACACTTTTATCAACTATCGTAAGATATATTAATTTACAGCGTGCGGCTGTAATTGTGTCTCATTTCAAAATTCATCTTTTGAAAGACGGAATCAAAATCGCCTATTTCGGTTGGGCGGGAGTTGCGAATGGAATTGAAGGGGGAGTGAGAAGCGTGGAAAAATCGGTCAATCTCCATGAGTGCCTACCATGCTGGATAAAGGCCGATAAACTGAGTAAGAGAATGGCTAAAGCTACGTGGTAACCATGGTAAAGATAATTGGGAGGGAACTGAGGTTTGTTTGCTTTTTGCATTTCTTTGCTAGACTAATAATTGTCGAACGGAGTGGAATATTAATCCTTGGTATCTTGAAAATGACCAACGGATTACATGTCTGATACATTCTGATATGTTTTCTAGTTTGTAATGTGTTTTTCAAAGGCTCGCCAGAAAAAGGTTTGGGGCTCGCTAAGAAGCTCGCGGCTCACAGGCTCGCAAATTAGACAATCATTTCTGTGCTCTGCCCCCACCAATTTTACTCTGAATCAACATATTTGTATCGGGTTGGTTGACAAGATGAACGTTCAGTTTGTAATTGCAAATATTTAATGTTTGATTGTTATTAAACGCCACATAAATCTAACACAATCTTAAGTGCGCAATTACCAACGACCCGGCATAAAAGCATTTTTGTTGCCCCCTTGTACCATTAATCTGAATTCGCCACTGGACACTCTTGTGTTATCTTCAACAGAAATTGTTTGATTACATCAACTCTCACCCTGAGCTACATGCTAAGGTATTTAATACACCCCATCTGAAAACCAGTGGGTATTGTATTTTACTCATTGTGTATGGCTAGTGTGTCTAAATAAAATTGTATGTATTTTTGAGATTGTGTCATTGCTTTTAGCATTATGCATAGCCCACTACTTTATAGTTTGAGCACTCTGGCATGACACAGTGAACCTCTTAATTTGCCTTGTTACATTGTTCTCATAGCTGAGGTTCAGTCTCATTTTTCTCTTCTCTGTTCTGCACTGATGAGCTCACAAACGGCGAAACAGTACTGTCTGCAGATTGAGCCATATGTTAAATTGTACTTGTATGTATGTATGAATGTATTCAAAGTGTTGCTTATTTTGTTCATTTTCTTTTGCTCTCGCAGGCTCAGTTTGGGACACTGAAGGATTACTTTAATGCCATCTATAAAAAGACAGGTAAAATCATGCTATTTATCCTCGGGCACCCAGGATGCCGTAAATGAGGTGTTGCGGGATTGCCAGCTATTTAAAGGCCTGTTTAGACTTGCAACTTTTGCTTCAATTTTTGCTGCGCGAGTCGCGGCGATTTTTCTCGCACGTACCCGTCACCTCAAAACCACTAAATATAAAACTAGGTGCAACTCGGCGCGATCTGCCGCGATTTCTGTCGCGTGATGTCTCAGAGATTTCGAACATGTTTTAAACTCTTTGCAACTTGATGCGATTTGAAGAAAAGAGAGCACAGAAATCGTGCCGGATTTGCATCTCGTTTACACAAGAGAGTTGGAATTGCAACTCGCGCGAGAAAAAATCGCCGCGACAAAAATCGCAACTGTAAACCTCAACTGTGTCCTGGAACCCCGAAGCCTGAAAACCGTTAATAAGGGGGGCTCAGTACAAACTTTATTTTTATACACATATTGTAAATTGCAAACGTATGTGGTCTCCACAGAAACAAAACCAGGAGACAAGCCCAACAACCTCGTAACACTTAGTGGGGATTTCTTCACCTATGCTGACAGGTAAGCAAAGGAAAGAGTGAAAGTGCAACATGGATAAAACAATTTGTAGATTGTGATTCTCATCGGTATGTTTACGCATGTATAGAAAGTGCAATAGTCACTTTACTGTGGTATCCATGCAAAACTAGTCTAATTGAGAACAACTAGTTACAGTCAAAAGACATGAAGCTGCTCCCCTAGAGTTGAATATTCAATTCATTATTTAAAATGTTATAGCCGTTGCAACTCTGTCTATGATTCCATGGCAACGCACGCCCTTTTCGAGCAAAAAGCGTGCACAATGTTTCGAGAACAGACACACAGGCGCCAAAGTGTAAAAGAGAACGTGCGTTGTCATGGAGTTATAGACAAAAAACGAGTTTCGATTGCAACGGCCATAACATTTTTAATATTGAATTGAAAAATGCATTTTTGCATTGAATAATGAAATCAATAATGGAATAATGAATTGAATATTAAACTCTAGCAGGGCACGCTTCATGTCTTTTGACTGAAATTTCCACTTGCATTTTCGATTTCCTTTTACTCTTGCTTCTTCAAAGGAATACGAATGCAAGGCATGGCTGATACTGATATTGCCTGCCTTCTCTTGCTGTTCTCAGGGAAGATCATTACTGGAGTGGATACTTCACCTCCAGACCTTTCTATAAAAATTTGGATCGTGTTATAGAGGCGCATCACCGGTAAGAGTTACAATAGATACTAAAACTCTGCTGTAAATTAGATGTGTCAATGTATGATTTTCTTTTTGACCATGTATCTGCTTGTAGTCCCTTCTTTTGCGAACGCCCGTAAATCGACAGAAAGTCCTAGTCGAAGTTTGTTTGCGCGCTCGAATTTCCAGCTCATGAGAGAGTCTAGGTGCTGCTGAATGATGTCGAATCAAATGCTGAATGGACGATTCCAGCTATAAGCGCGGGCGCTCTTCTTTATTCAGAAATGCCCAAGCCGTGTCTCAGAACTACCAGAACGTGGCCCACGCATTTTTAACAGTTTTTCGACAAATGGTTCACATCTACTGACATGCAACGCACGCATCTGTTATAGCTGGAATCGTTCATTGGTCCAAAACCTTAGGATGCATTTCTGCACCAGCGCATCCCGTCGTAGTCCCTTCCATGTGTTCCAAATGTCGCTCATTTTGTGTTCTACTCTGTTTAATATCCCTTCGCTTCTGTACGTGTATTTCAGGGCAGCAGAAATATTGTTCTACCTGGCTGACTCCCATGCTAGGAGGGCAGATGTTCGGTCCTTCCCTCGGGATGAGCTCTACATGTTGCTTGTAACAGCAAGGCGGAACATGGGGCTCTTTCAACACCACGATGCCATAACTGGCACTGCTAAGGACTTTGTGGTTGTAGACTATGGAAACAGGTAACATTTGTCATTTATTGAACACAAAGGACGACAAAAAACGCAGTTGGATAATTTGTGCCCCGCCGAGCCTGCTAGCCGGCTCTCCAGTGGGTTTTTTCGGATATTGTGTTTTTAGTGCGCGGGATTCCTGTGTCATTTCTTTTCCCCACGACACAGGAATCCCGCGCGCCATAAAATCAAATACCCGAAAAAAAAAAAATGCTCCGCCAAACAAAAAGGGCCCCTATACAGAATTTCATACTTTCGACTGAGAAAAACGCAAAAGAAGTTCAGAATTCGAAATTTAGACTGCCGAATCTCTGCTTTCCCGTGAAAAAATTATATGACCAATATTCCCAGTGTTCAGATACAAAAAGTAGCTCTCAAAAACAAAACAGAAATTCAGAATTTTATGAAAATGGCGGTGCCCATTTTTGAAGAGGCGTCGAGACGATTTTGCACATGGAAGGCATGATGATTGTCACTGAGTGATGATTGTATGGCTGTCATGTATGGCTAAATGCAGCTAGACGTTTGTGAGATTTGATGGATGTTTAGTCTGCCTAGTTGGAGGGGGATACCCACACGGCTGGAACATCGATATTTACTGCAAGTTGAGCGAAGTAGAGCGCGGGTATTCTTTGAGAAACAACGTTTTTGTTGCGTGACAGATTTGGAGCCGGGATGAACGCGTATAACAACCTCGTCCCCAGGGTCTTATTACCCACAAGACCCTGGGGACGAGGTTGCGCGTAGCATCGATCAAAGACTCGCAACGCAGCAATGTTGCGTGACAAGTCAAGGGATGTTGTGTCTCGTATTTCCCAGCCTTAAATGTCTGATGGGCGTGATATATAGAGCAGATTTCGTATGATTGTGAAAAGTACCGTGACACGGCGCGGTACTGTCGCGGTGGCGGTACGGAACCTGGCCTGCTGTAGATACGGAGGAAATCGTGTAGTCGCGGTACGGTCACGATCGCGGCGCGGTACAACTCTTTCGCGGCACTTTTCACAGCCATACGAAACCTGATCTATTGTAGCCCATAAAAGTGTCCATAAGGAGACGGGTTTAAACACCTTGTGTCCGACGGGTGTGGCATAGTTTTGTAGGCCATAACAGTGTCTATGCTAGTAAGGAGACGGCAAAAGTAGTGAAATCAATCCGTGTAAATCTCATGGAATTTCGATCCATCCTTTGGTCTACAGCTGGTTTAAGCCATATGCAGACATAGAGTAGCAAACTGATGGTGTTATTTTGAAGATTTCTTGCCGTGTTATAGCATCACAACAAACAGATCATAACATTGTCACACCCATCGGACACAAGCATTGCCTGTAACTATTCCGCTTATGTTTCTCAGGCTCCATACCTCATTGAAGGACTTACAAAACGTAATGCGAAGCTCAGCTCAGTTTCTTCTGACACCAGACATGGCAGTGAAGAGTGAACAGACCTTACTAAAAGCCGTGAGTTTCCTGAATCCAAACGAACCTGTGTTTGATTTGCTCTTGTCTGTTGAGGAGCCGTGGGTTTTTGGGGATATTGGATTTTTTTTGGCGTGCAGGATTCCTGTGTCGCGAAGAGACACAGGAATCCCGCGCGCCAAAATAATCAAATATCCGAAAAAACCCACTGGAGAGCCGGCTAGCATGCTATTGCGAGTACAGAATGATCATGTTTTCTCTTCACCACAGGGAGAGGATAGACACGCCCAAGACGCTCTTCCCACTAAAGAGCTTATTATAGTTTCAGCAAACCCGAGGTAGGCAGACTTTTAACGATGGAGTCGTAGCATCGCGCGACCCAAAGCCTCAATCCGTGTTTAGGTTTTGACAATTCAATTGAGGCTTTGCACCATCGCGTGACTTCATAGCAACGGTAACTACGCCGCAAAGACACCTGGAAAGTTAGGCGGTCGACTACAGAATCACTCGAGATGTTCAGGTAGCAAAGATGTTATTCATCAGAGAAATGAGTCATAGTCAATATTAATTTAATTTTAATTTTTAAACCGACGACCGGTTAGCGCAGTAGTAGAGCGCCGGGCTTATGTGCGGGAGGTTGGGAGTTCAAACCCCGGCCGGATCAACACTCAGGCTCTTTTCTAAATAATTGAGGAGAAGCTGCTGCCTTTGATCTAACATCTGCAAATGATGAGACCTTCGCATGGACGTCGGAAGTTGCCCATCCTCAGTCCTAGTGCAGGGCTTACAACTTACTAACCCACCACACTGACCAGGGAACCTCGTAATTGGAGTCTCGCTCTGTGAGGATTTCCCGGCCCTCGGGCAAATTTAATAAATCAAAATCAACTTCTTCGCCGATTGACGTCGCAATAGCGCGAAGTATGTTTGTCGCCGTTTTGCTATTTCTGCTTCTCTGTAGGGTTCTTATTTGATTGACGGCAAACTTTGCCAAAAACGACAGCCCAAAGGCTGCTGACGGCGCCTTTGTGTTTGGGTCAGCATGGCAAAGGGACGGTTCCATTAGGGAATTAACTTTCCTGGCAAACTCTGACCGCAAAGTCAGGAAAGTTTGCTAAGTGCAACCCCTGCCTTAAGGCCCGTTTACACTTGCAATTTTTGCTGCAATTTTTGTCGCGCGAGTCGCGGCGATTTTTTTCGCACGTACGCGTCAACTCAAAATCACTAATGTAAACTAGGCGCAACTCTGCGCGATCTGCCGCGATTTTTGTCGCGAGATGTCGCGACATGTTCGAAACTCTTTGCAACTTCATGCGATTTGAAGAAAAGAGAGCACAGAAATCGCACCGGATTTGCATCTAGATTACACTAGAGAGTTGGAATTGCAACTCCGCGCGAGAAAAATCTCCGCGACAAATGCAACAAAAGTCGCAAGTGTAAACCGGGCCTTAGAGTCATTTTTCATCATCTTGACAGCCATAAACAAGCAACATCATCATCATCATGAGCGGTACTAACTCCCACATAATAACTCTGCATAATGCTTCTCTCGACAGAACTGTATACGTATACAATTCTCTGGCGCAGGAGAGAGAACAAGTTGTCAGCCTGCTTGTATCTGAGCCGCTTGTCACGGTAAGACTAACCGACAAGGACGGCTGCCACACATGAAGGCCGGGTGTTCCGGTTTCGTCTGTATCCAGAGCCTTTGGGAACGAGATTGACTCAAGATCTATGCGGACGGAATAGAACCTTTAGAAAATTCGACTGTTACTTTGCATGGTTATACTTTTCATGGAAAGCACTTGTGGCGTGGCGTGGCGTGTAAGGCGCTTGCCTCTCACCTCGTGTTCCGGATTTGACTCCCAGACGGGGCAGTTGAGATTTTTCTCTGCTGTTTCGAACCTTGTGTTCATCGTGGGTTGATGAGGCGAGTTTCCATTTATCAGCAGTAAAAAGCGGATTTCCGTGGTTTATAATGTGATAAACGCACGAGGGATGCTGGAAAAACACAAGAAAAGTTTGAAACATTTAACTTGTTCTCGTGTCCTTCCCAACATCTCGCTATGAGACATGTCCTCATCTATAAATCGTATTTGAGCATTCATATGGATATTTGCGATATACAAGTGCATACATTTATATTCACGTTTTACATCCCAACGTGTGTGTCAGAACTGTTGTTGCGAGGTTTGTAGCTCACAGATGTCTTTGAATCCTCCAGGTTACCGATGGCAGTGGTAAAGTGGTGGAGAGTCAAACTAACTTAGTGTGGGATGGAAGAAATAAGATGTCATCTGTGAAATATGAGGTAACTTTGTCGCAACCTTGAACGCGTATGGCTTGAAATTGTGATGCTGATCGCCCAGAATTATTGTCCTGGCGACTAATACTGTAAAATTCGTTCCCATCATGGAACCTCATATTGTAACCTGTTCATCCTCCAATATACAAATTGGGAAAACGTTTTTCCGGAGACAAACTCTATCCACTACCGACGTGGTGCCTGGTATAAAGCTAAAGGGTATTTCGTCGCCAACAAGCGGCAGTTGGTCGCCAATAAGACGGCGATGGTCGCCAATAGGAAAGAGTTGATCGCCAACTAGGAGGGAGTTGGTCACCAATTAGAGGGAGGTGGTCGCCAGCTAGTTGTAGCTACCAGATCAATACAACAATAGTCTCAGGTTGCGAGACTGTGCTTGTACTGGTACTTAGTTAATCTTATAACTGGTCGCTACTTTGGCGACTAAATATAAAGAACTTGTCGCTAATAAGAAACTTCTGGTCGCATCAGTAGCCAGCGTACCAGGCATTCTAACCCTCGTTTCAGAGAAAAGAAAGAGCGCGAGAAATGCAGGCGAGCGAAAAATCGAGAGAGTGAGAAGGGAAGGGGAAGGGAAGGGAAGGGAAGGGAAAGAAGTGCACTTACCCAATTCTCCTCACTACGTCCATTTGTTGCTCGTCAAGTCCTGTTAAGCTTCTGTGGGAATGCTTACTGCGCAGGATAAGTCAATCATGAGGTGTTCTCTTTCTTGCAGTTGGTGTTCCTGGCCACCGTTCCTCCCTTAGGCCTGGCAATGTACAACATCAAGCGTGCCGCTGCCACTGACAAGAGTAATGATGTCGCTAAGCTCATCGCATTCACTAGCCACTCTGTAGATAAACCCTCGTCTAGTCACTTAACGGTAGAGGTCAAAGAGCCGGGTTCGGAAGTGCTGTTGTTGGAAAATGATCACATCAAGGCGGAGTTTGACAGTAGCAACGGACTCCTGAAGGTAGATTTACTTGGTGGTGCAATGATAAGGTGTCTTGGCATTTAGAGCAGATTTCGAATGACTGTGAAAAGTGCCGCGAAAGAGTTGTGCCGCGCCGCCACCGTGACCTTACCGCGAGTACGCGATTTCATTCCGTGTCTACAGCAGGCCAGGTTCGGTACCGCCACCGCGACAGTACCGCGCCGTGTCACGGCACTTTTCACAGTCATACGAATTCTGCTCTATAGCACCGTCCTTACATGGCACGAAATTATGGAAATCCGTCCATTCGGGTTGATAAGTTCGAAAACTCTGCATCGGATATAGCAGGGTTTATATCATCTCGCCGAAAGCAGCCTACCCTACCCACGAAGGTTTAGGAACTGAACTATCTCTTCCCTACAGCCTCCTCGCTCCTCTCACCCCGCGAGTAAGGTTCTGGTGATAGCCACTCATGCATGCGTATATTATGCCTCTATTTCACGACCGCAGCTAAACAATTTTACATCTCCTCTCGCTTTCTCTTCTCTACCCCTCCCCGTCCCACCTCTAGATTTTGCGCCACAGGTATCCTGAGCCCCGAAAATAAACATTTCCCCGAAACCCAAAAGGAGAGCCGGCTCGCAGGATAGCCAAACCTTGAGATACGAAACTTCTTAAGCAGTATAATACTTCTCATCAGTTCTCAGTACCGTATGTTAATCACAGGGATAGATAAGTTCTTTTATTCATACCCAGACTTGTTGTATGTTTGTTACAGGGTGTGTCGTCTGTAAAAGACGTGTCACGCTTGAATGTAGATCTGGAGTTCATGACGTACGGCACGAAGGCCTATGGTGACAAGAGCGGTGCATACTTGTTCCTCCCGGATGGCCCTGCCAAACCACATGTGCAATCCTATACAGCACCAGTCTACTTCACCTCGGGGAAACTAGTAAGCCACATGGGAAGGGGGACCCTCCGGAAAACTTGTTGCGAGATCAAGCGTCCAAGGGTTATTGTGTTAGAAGTAGGCTCGACTAGTCTGTAGAAGAAAAATATGCGAGGTACCCCAACTGCACTGTATGCGGCGCCTTCGAGAGTAGGAACATTAAAATAAATATTTTTATTATTCATTCGACATATATTTTGCCGCTTCTGATTAGTTGAGCGCCACCGGCGAATTCTTGATGTTTTTAAAGGCGAGCGACTTATCCCATCGATGACGTCAAAGAATGGACCCTACTGCCCGCACTCTAAAAATAATTATAATATTCATCAATTATTCATGAAGCAAGTATCCAATGAGAAGGCACTATTCAGGTCACATGACTAGCCTTGTAAACTGGATACAAGATCCATCAAACTAAAAGAGCGGGGAGGGCTTGAATATTCAGCAGGGAAAGGGTGGGGTTGATGAATAATAACAATAGTTAATAGATCTATTAGTATTCTGTAAATATTTATAGAATACTAATATCGATATTAGTATTCTATAAATATTTACAGAATACTAATAGATCTATTAACTATTGTCATTATTCATCAACCCCACCCATTCACTGCTGAACTATTCGAGTAAAATTACGACTAAGAAAAAACATTACTCAAAACTTTAAGCAAGAAAAGCATTTGGCAAAACAAATGTTACAACAATTAGGCTCTTTGGTTTGTCGACAATAGTAAACTGTATAAGAATAAGTTCAAGAACGGCTGAAAGCAGACTAGTGTTCATTTGACCAGAAAACTGTCTTATTATATAAAACTAACAGCATTAAAAAGACGCATTTTCAATAAATAACCAGAGAGTCTGGCTCAGTTGAACTGCTTTCCCTCCACTGCCTTTCCAACAATTTCTTGACCTGGTCTTGTTCACTTGCTCCATTGTTGTATCTTTTGCAATCCCTCTGCGTGCAATGCTTTCGAAACCAGTTTGGAAACCTTAAACACATGGAAATAGTTCGATATTTAATGTATTTTACATTTAATTTAACAACAAGTCTGATAAAGCAAAGTCGCTATACTCAGAATAAAACTAACCTTCATTTCTTGCTCGATTGTTGTCTCAAAAAGCTCGACCATATCGTTCGCATCTCCTGTTACTCGTATCGGTACGAATGCCTCCAACTGCTGTCCTGCCGTGTTTTAGACTTTCGGAAAGTCCCATCCCGACACACGATTTGGAAGAGCAGAGAAAGCGACTTGTGACGAGTTTGGCGTACCAAAAGCGCTACGCTGCATTTTTTACAGTACTTAGCATCGACTGAATAAATTTCATTGCACAACTTTCGGCTAAACTTGATAACAAAAGCAAGTTCATTATTTTGTGTATTACATCATTTACAACAAAAGGCCTATTCATTGTCATCAATAAAACAAAAGAATCCTAAAAACCTTTTCAACTGAATTGAATTCATCCTGCCTTGGATTTTCAATAGTACTTCAAATTGTTTCCAACAAAAGAATACAAACAAATAATTTTCAACAAAGAGTTGTTGTCTTGACATATCATAAGTCATTTACAATATTCGCGTCCGATTTGTATGGAATTTACAATTTCTCGGCCTGCGGCCTCGAAATTGTAAATCCCATACAAATCGGACGCGAATATTGTAAATAGTACTTAAAGCAGGGAAATTCATTTTGATTGAATAATGAAAACAATTAAAAGTTTTAATGAATAATAAAACAATTAATTAATTCAGCTTCGTATGATATGAACCGATTATTCAGATATTGGGGATGTTATCCACCTCGGCCTTCGACCTCGATGAACTACACCCCCTCGATCTGAATAATTATCCACATCATACTCAACGGAACTCATTAATTACTTGTAGAATGGGATAATCGTTTGTTCCCAGCAAAAGATAACCGGGTTTGTCTTGCTCACATGCTAATTATTTATTGTATAATTGTATTAGACGTAATTAACCGTGAAACAGTCATAGTTCATAAAATTTTTTGTTTTTGCTATTTATCTGCTTTATGGTAGACTCTGGATGATTTTTAATTTTGTTTTGAATTTTTAGATGCAAGAGGTGCGTGTTGCATTCCCGAATGTTCTACATGTAGTCAGACTTTACCGTACTAAGGGTACGTATTTATGGATACATGCATTCCTTATCAAGTTGTACATATTTTCTACACTAAACATATTTGTCATTCTTTCGTCAGGTATCGAGGGGAAAATGCTGGATATACAGAACACGGTTGATGTGAGAGATTTTGCCAACAAGGTATGCCATTTGTCATCCCTTTTTCCCCCCCGAAAGTTACTACAGTTAGTACAACTTACTTACAAGTATCATACGTGTTTTATACAGTCACCACTTATGCAATGGAAATGCGCCCAAATTTCGAGTTCTACTATTACCCTTGGAGTAGTACCTTTGACGGAAACTCTATTATATAAATAGAATGCCGGGTAATAATCTTTTATTTCCTTTCATCTTGTGTGAAAGGAACTCGTGATGCGACTTAGGACAGATATCAAGAATGCCAAGAGAGAGTTCTACACGGATCTGAATGGATTTAGTGTAAGTAGATACAATTTACCACCATATGATACATAATATTTAGCTTTAGAGTTTTTTAAAATAACATGAAGTTAACTGAATATGAGAAACTATTCCACATAATATTATTTAACAGTATTTCCTTTTTGTGCGCGTACCAGATCCAGAAGCGTAAAACGTTAGACAAGCTACCAATCCAAGCCAACTTCTACCCGCTTCCATCGATGGCGTTCATGCAAGACACGGACACACGTATGACGTTACTTTCGGCTCAACCAAATGGTGTCGCTGCTCTTCAAACAGGTACTTACGTTCGTTTTAATCGCCGCGAAACTTGACTGAAATGAGTTCAACTGAGGTCTACACGAAAGCGTTTTCCTAACAGTGCTTTCCTCAGGAATATTCAGATTTGTTAGTAAGATACAGTTAACAATTATTCGCCGAAGGCGAAGTGAATAGTTAAGGGGAGGTGAATATATACCGACACGCGAAGCGTCGAGGTATATATCCACCACTAGGCACCGATCCTGAGGGGGATAGTTGTTTTAGTATATAAAAGCAAATCAGTAGAATTAAATACGGCGGATTAAAATATTCAAAACGCAGTTGCCTTGCGAAACGAGCCGCCATTTTGTTTTCTCAAAACTGTAAATAGCGTTGGATATGTACTATTTTAGGAACCAATCAGAGCGCGCGAAAATGACTATTCACTGATTTAGTATATACTAATACATATTAGTAGAAACCCACTCGCATACTATCACGAATCCTGCAATCTGATTGGCTCCGCTACTCGCTATCTATCACGTAATAGATGGTGAGTAGCGTAAATGCTAGCGCAAAACTTCCTAAACCCATGAAAATAAATACGTTTTAGCAACAACTCGAAGGTAGTATGCAAGTGGGTTTTCAGTGCTACATTATACACTTAATGACTGCTTCCGAGGGAAACATCGAGTTTTGTTTTTCCGAGAATCTCGATGTTTCCCGAGACGAAGTCGAAATGTTGTCCCATTTCAGATCACATGGCATTCCCATGAGTATTCTTTCTTTCTTCTTCTGCTACGCATCGAAGCACACATGAATATGGAAGCATCCCAAACAAAGAAAGATTATTGAAATTAATGACACGTGATCTGAAATGGGACAACATTACGCCCAAGCTGAGGAGGTCTATTGTAGCCCGCGCGGGCTACATTGAATTTGTAGCCCGTCACGTGACCATGATAGAACCAATCAGAGCGTGCGCTTTGATCGAATAAACATGAGCTATATAATAAAAACTCATATGCCCCCCAAAATTACAGTGCACCATAACATTTCATCAACGAATCAAAGCTGATCTGATACCCTTCCTTAATGAGCGTGCCGTTTGCTGTAGGTATGTTGGAAGTTGTGATGGACCGAAGACTGTTACAGGATGACAACCGGGGTGTGGGACAAGGAGTCATGGACAATAAGGAAACGCCAGCTTGCTTTAGACTGTTGATCGAGAAGTTCGCCAACCCAGAAAAGCAGGTATGCACTCCAGAGAAGAAAATACAGTGTCTATTTTCTCGTTTTTAAGTTCAGGGGGAAGCCATTTGACTGCACTAGGCGAAACAGGACAAGTGTTTCATTGGCTCAGATAGTTTGATTGGCGTAGCAGCAAGGTCAAAAATGTAAACATTAATTTGATGTTTTTGAAAACGTAGATCGCGATGCAACGGTTCTAGTGTTTAGTTGTTTTATTGCATTGAAAAATCTGGTTGTGCCACCGTAACCAATGGAATGGGTCGACTGCATTGATTTGTTGTAATACGGCAATGAGGCCTCGTGTTTGTTCTGCAAGAACAAATGTGCGACTAAGAAATGTGCGAGCTTATTTTTATTTCCTTGAGTGAGAACTGCATTACTTTACACTCATGCGCACGATAACATATGATCGGCGCACGATAACATATGATCGGCACACGTATGACTTGTGACTTCAACTGACATACGTACTGTCAAGGTTGGACGGACACATTTGAAAATTGGTCGGTAAATTGGTTTAAAATAGAGCCCTTTGAATGACCAGACATTTTGATTGACATTACATTTCTCAATTTATGACCGGCGGTGTTTCCACCTCTGTAGATGGTGACAAAATGATGTGTGTAATATAAAGATTTGATACTATGATATTTAAACATGGTGATATGATGACATTTTTACACGGCCACTACTGATATGATTGTTTGTTCATCGCGTATTGCGTCAGTAAAGGTTTCCAATTCTGTTTGCGTTATAATATTATATGACGATGTGATTCTTTTGAAATAACCGATCATATCATGTGTCTTCCAGCCCCAGCTCCTTCAGCCAATAGCCTATCCCTCCCTGCTCAGTCACCAACTCTCCCGTCACCTCCTGCATCCCCAATTCACCTTCCTGACCCCAGACGGTGCAGACGTTACTGGAAAGCTTCTGCCTAGCTTCTCGGGGCTCCAGACGCCCCTGCCGTGTGACATATCCCTATTCATGCTGCGCTCGATCATGGCGGGGGCTGGAGAAAAGCCCTCAGATGATGCCCTGATGGTGTTACATAGGAAAGGTTATGAGTGTGGTTTTCATGGAGACTGTCTGCGGCATACAAGCGCAGGGAAGGTTAGTCTCTTTTATGCGCTTTTTTATCGCTCAGAAGTACAAATAGTCTAGTCGACAGAGGAGGTTTACGTGCATCCCCCGGAACTACTAACGGGGTATACATTTTTTGGAATGTATTTAGGACGTAGAGAAACTGTTTTCGGGTGTCCCCTAGTGTGAGTTAGAAATATGATTTATCAGTATAAGAAGTAGAAAACATACATTTGCGGATAACTCTATACACATGTGATCAGGCTATTCACGAGACTGCAAAAGCATTAACTGATAAAACTAGAGGCGTTCTGGACAGCGCAGTAATTTCATTACTAAGAAAACAGAAGAATCTCATTCAAATGTACAAAAGTGTCAAAATAAAAATCGTGGAACACTTTATCGAGCTGAGGACACCCGTGACCAGTTTTCCTAAGGATGTAAAAAAATGAATGTCCCATTAAATGTTCGGGGGGGGAGGGGGGGTGCACGTAAACCCCCTCTGGCGACTAGACTAATATATTTTCCCTTGGTACCCTGTGCGAGAAAAGACGTCTGAGCAACGAACTGGAACATTCCACACTGATGACATAAAAGCTCTTCTTTTAAATCAATTAAGAGCCTGTGTCAGCATCCGGAGAAAGCATCCATTTCCATCGGATGATTTAAAGAATATAGAGCAATTTTCATCATTGAACTTGGTACTTTGTTTTTAGATGTTTATGTAGAGACATTTCTACACGTAATTCGTCTTCTAATCTCGAACGAAAACAATAACAAAGGAGTGGCTGACACGGGCTCTTTACGCGAAGATTGTCTAGGAAAGAAGAATTACAAGCTTACTTTATTCGATGACCTAGGGAGGGAGATTACTTAGGGAATTTTTATTTCGCTATCAACAAATTCCACGCGCCTACGCGAAAGCAAAAATGTTCGTTGTGATGCATCTATTTTGTTTCAGGTTAATCTTGGGAGCCTTTTCCAAGGTGTCAAGATGAGACAACTAAAGCCAACATCTTTAACAATGTTATACGAGAATGAAGGACGTAATCCAGACACACCCGTGTCGCTAAATCCCATGGAACTGTACTCTTATCGGATAAACCTCAGCTGAAAGTAGCTATCAGGTTGGACGATTTAATATTCAAATTATAAAGTGATCTATCGTGGAGAAGAAAGAGGAATGTCGTACGTATGGTGACAATGCAAGCCATTATTTTATCAAATCAGGAATCTTAAGCGCAGGAATTGCCATTCAATAAACCGCGCCCTCAAGTGCTGTATTAAAGGGACGTTTTGGACAAAAATACCCAACAAGACATAGGCTTTAAAGCCACCATTAGCATCTCGTCATAACTTAATAATTCTTTTCTCATATGCTAAACAAAATTTGAGTAGAAATCGCATGGGGGCTATCGCCTTGTTCTGTTCTAGTGAATGAAACAGATTCTGTTGTAAACTATCCGGACACAATACTACTAAATTCCTTCCCAAAATAGATTGCTTGCGACAAAAAAATGTGTAACGAACACTGCACCATTTAATGTGTGTGTTTTTAAAACGTTTTTTAAAACGTTTTTAAAACGTTCTCTGAATCAAACATCTCAGCAAGCCGGTAGCTTTGCAAAGTCTCTGACTAGAGCAGATTTCGTATGACTGTGAAAAGTGCCGTGACACGGCGCGGTACTGTCGCGGTGGCGGTACCGAACCTGGCCTGCTGTAGATACCGAATGAAATCACTTAGTCGCGGCGCGGTCACGGTCGCGGCGCGGTACAACTTTGTCGCGGAACTTTTCACAGTCATACGAAATCTGCTCTAATGTTTGTGGTTGCTGAGTATTAGTTGGGCGACCGAAGGAAGCTATATTGTACTAAAACAGAGCTTCAGAATACGCAGAATTTCAGGGAGAAAAAAGACAGCAGACAGACGGTTATGCACTTCTGCAGCAGTTTATTTTTCCAAGCCACCACAGTTCATACAAGAATACTATCAACACCAGATAAAAATAGGCACAGTGGATAAGATAAATTGATATATTTTGCAATGCTTGTGAGCAGAGTGTCAGAAAGAGTAAATGATCATGGAATTTTTAAATTAAAAGTTTTAGACTAATTGCTTTGTGAGCAATTCGTTTTTCCTTTTGGTGTCTAACCGTTAACTTCGTTCCGGAGTGACGGTGTATCATGAACTACCCAAAGCGTAATTAACGTGATATTGCGTCACAACCCTACACACATACCCACACACATATAACTATATTTTTCCACTCTAGCCACAACGTTTTTGTATTCCATTTGTCGTGTTATTAACACATAGTCATTGAGAGTTTTTGTAGTTTCGCTTTTCAAGTTCTAACAAACAAGAAGTTCGTTAGTAGAGGTTCACGATACATGGTTCAGATGGTTGCTCGGGAGTCATGGTGATTAATCCAGGTCTTAATTGAATCGGCGCCGCATGGATTTATCTGGCGATTGCCTTGCTATTATAATAGTCAGATTTACAAAACAAACTGGCGGAAGGAAGGTCTGAAAGAGATCCTCATAAATGATGGTAAGAATCCTCTTAGTACGAAAGTAAATCCTTTCAAACATGTACAAGTTACTGTGCGACTAAGTCAACCGGGCCATTTTGTAAGAAGTTAGCCAATCAGAAAGCGAGTACAGAACAAAGGATTTCGACTTTCTTGAGATCTGAGACATCGAAATATCGCTTTTCTCGTAAACATTGTGGATATTATGGGCAGAAATAACTTCAAAACACTTAATTACTCATCGTCAGATGCATTGCAGTTATTAAATTTGCTTAAAATGGTTTGAATCTCTAAATGACAAACTTTTTACGGGATGGCCCGGTTGACGTAGTCGCACAGTGATTGTCCAGGATGGGTATTGGTGCGGACGCACTCGTGAATCCGCGTGAATTTTGTGATGATCTGAAGTAATAGAGCGGTTTTCACATGACTGTCGTGAAAACAATTGCAATTGAGCAATCACTAGCCAATCAGAATCGAGAGAAATCACGACTTGCTCATAAATGGATTTTTTCTCAGCCAATTGCAAGCCAAACCAATTACTTGGTAATTACACAATTGTATTTACTACAGAAATTGATTGGCTGAGAAAAATGAGTAGCCAATCAGAACGCAAGGCAATCGCAATTACATAACAAGTCTTGACAGTCATGTGAAATCCGATCTAACCCTCTGCCCCAACGCTCAACAAGTGCAAGCAGCAACATTTAACTTGTTTCTTAAAGCCGGGGAAATACGAGGCACAAAATCCCTCAACTTGTCGCGCAACATTGTTGCGTTGCAAGTTGATGATCAATGTAGCGCGTTTTTCATCTCGCGCCACAACTTGTCGCGCAACAAAAACATTTGTTGCAGGTTGTGAAAACTTGTTGCGCAAAGTAGAACGCGGGTCTACTTTGAGACACAAATTCTGGCTTTGTTGCTCGTTTTTCATCAAACACACAACTTGTCGCGCAACAATTTGCCTACAATTCAAGTTGATTAGTCAATAGAAATGAGGTGCTAAGGGGCAAAATCTGCCTTGGGCTCGCGTGTGTGATCATCAAAACAAAATGTTGCGCGACAAGTTGTGAATTTGATGAAAAACGAACAACAAACATTAGACATGCAACGCAACAATGTTGCGCGACAAGTTGAGGGATTTTGTGCCTCGTATTTCCCCGGCTTAAGTCTCTCGACGGTTCTACCAGGATCTCTTAAAATGATCACGAAAATCGCAAGACACTTCCTATTTGGGAAATTTGCGTTTGGACTATCCAGGAGCAGCGGGGCATGTCCAAACGTATGTTAGTTGGGGGGAGGGGGGGGGGGGGGGGTTCATTTATAGAAAAATCCTCTGCGTCCTCTGATATCATACTCAATGATGTGACTCAAAATATTAGGACACAAATTTGCCCTTTACGAAGTGCAAGTAAGGAGTTGGGGGGGGGGGGGGGGGGCGCCCCCTTGCCCGCCGCATATGCTTTGCCCCTAAAGCTGCTTTTACTTACGCTGTTTCCAAAGTTTGTAAATAGCCGTTTTGCCAGTGTTCCTTTTTGTTCGGAGTCTCGACACTGGGCCTTGGCTACTATGACAATCCACACTAATGATGGCTTCAAATGGTACCCTTTCGACGCTTGATAATCTTCCTTGAGAAATTTTGTTTGGAATTTCTTTACGCAAATAGAGCGGATTTGAGATGAGTGTCAAAAGCGATTTTGATTTACTTTGATTATGCGTTTTCTTCGCGCTTTGATTGGCTGAGCATCGCGATGCTCTCCCAGCGCTCCAATCAGATTGCAACAAAAATCAAACAGACAAATTACGTGCGTTTAGTCCTACAATCGATAATGTTTCCTTGTGTCACTACTTAACGTAAATAGTCGTAAGTACTTTGCCTCCTGATTGGTTGGTTGTTGGTTTCGTTTCTGATTGGTTGGTTGTTGAATGGGTTTCGTTCCTTGATTGGTTAGTTGTTGGTTTCGTTCCGTGGTTGGTTGGTTGTTGAATGTGTTTCGTTCCTGATTGGTTCGTTGTTGAATGGGTTTAGTTCCTGATTGGTTTGTTGTTGAAGGGGTTTCGTTACTGATTGGTTGGTTGTTGAATGGGTTTCGTTTTTAATTGGATAAGTGTTTTAGCTTTGCCTTTAGTTTTCTCCACTCATCTGAAATGCGCTAAGGTCCTAGTTCCATCCCGAGGTAACTATGCTTCAATAACGATTTGCTTAACAAAAGATATAGTGGTTTCAATAAAGTTTGTCACCCCGAAGACTAAAGCTACAAGCTGTCGGCGCCAAGCATTGTGGGTCATTCGTGCTTTGAATAACAAATATTCTCCATGAGTCAAAAATGCCGCGCGCGATATAGAGCGAAGTCGACCTTAGACTTTGACGTGTTTCCGAATTCGAGCGAGAGAATTGCACTGGCATCTGAAAATGTGCATTCTTAAGAGCGAATGTCTGATAAAAAATTCAGGCAAAGCTAAGCAAAATTTGACATTTCACGGTCACAACCCAAAATCTAATTTCCCTCAAAATTGTTTGGATGATACAATTAGCATTCTGTGTTTATTTTGCTCAAAGAGTTCGCTTCTCAAAGAAAGAGCGTTCCGATAATTTACTTTCATTATACCTTCGAAGGTGTAGGATGACGAGCAAAAACGGACAGACGGAAAACAGAATAGAATTTGCGAAATATTTCTTTCTTTAGATATTTGTTCTACAGAATATTCCAGCGGAGCTTCAGTAGTTCGGTTCTCATGCAATCATCTCACAAAATACCCCGTCAGTATTTGATTTCCTTCTTGACAAAGGAAAAGCGTGAAAAGTAAAACGGACAGCTTAATGCTGTACGCAGTACTGTCGTTCACGTTTAAGAATAAAGTCGAATAAAGTTCTTGCGCCCTCCAATTTGAGATTTGAAGTGCACTATAAATTAAAAATCGCGCTGTTCCCAACACGCGCGTAAATCGAATTGAATTTTGATTAGCACGTGAGACAACAAATGACTCACAAGGCTTGGCGCCGACAGCTTGAGGCTTTAGTCTTTCGGGTGACAAACTTTATTGAAACCACTATGCCGTATTCATCCCTCAACAGGCTCGTCTGCCTGCCTGCTAAGGGTTGGCTGTGAAACCACTGTCTCGAATCCGCAAGGCTGATCTCAATACACTTCACCAATCGTGAGTATACACTGTAATTTAATTGCTCTATATGGTCTTATTACAACTCGTCAGAAGCTGCTTAAATATTTGTCACTTTATGGTGGCTTGTTAACAGGGAGCTCACCTTTAAAGCCACTCACAGTTTAAATCAAGAAAAAAAAATTCTTTCTATTTTTTTTTTTGGCTTAATGAAACGAAAGGAGATCTATTTTCTTTGCCCTGCGTTCTGGCCTTTTCTGATTGGCTTATTATGCTTTTCCCAGACTCGCGCAACAAGGGCCTCATTACCACGAAATGGCTTCGTCTGGCGCTTACCATTATTTTTATTTTTTTAAACTGTAAAGGCGAGCTCCCTGTGCTTCCGGTTAGCTCAGTTGGTAAAGCGCAGGTGTAACATGCGGAAGGTCGTGGGTTCGGACCTCGGCCGGACCAATGAATTGAGGAAGGCGCTGCTTTTTACTGATGTCTGCAAATGGTAGACCTTCGCGTCTTCTCGGATAATTACATAAAGCCCTAGACCCGTCTCTCGCATGCACCACTAGGACGCAGGAGTCTTTATCCTCAGTGTTCTGTCCTTACGACTGCTTGGCAGCCATTGACTCCGTGAGATCCAGCGTAGTTCAGCTTACGGGCTGCAAGTCTTGATAACCGGTCACTATACACTGACATTTACATGTCCATTAGTTAGAAATCATTCATTTTATACAAACTTTGTTATAGAATTGCTGGTGACTAGTGCTATAAGTGCAACGTTTGACAAAACGTTTGTCTTGCCGGTCTATTTGATATTGTCAGGACTACGTACAAAACGATTTGTGGGATATTTTCAGTGCTATGATACATCAATCATATTAGATATAAAGTGTTTAATTTTGAGCGTTCTATTGTTCATTCTTTGTTTTTGTTTCCTTTCATTCTATTTTTTCGTTGTACTAAATTTTATGAACAACATTTTCTTCGTATACCTGCACACACTTTGGTTCACATCCATAAGCCAACCATATGAATGCCATCTCGAAAATCAATTTTAACTGCTTCTATCGTGAATTCAATTTAACCTTTGTGTTTCTAGGCGACGCTAATACAACGAAACAATTTAATTGTAACCAGAGCTTCCGATTCACGTATAATTATTACACAAGGGGTTGCGAATGGTCGTTGGGAAAATCCACCTCACGAAATTCTTAGGGTTTCTCGTTTTCTTACAAATTAACGCAAATAACAGAGAATGTATAAGGAACAATCTTTGGTCGTCTCGATCTGGAATGAATTTTAAGCCTTCATCTCTCAGTCTCTGAAAATCTCGCGTTTACTATTTACCGTCCCTATCACACATGTCCTCTTATCTTACGAGTGGAACTATTTATAGTTACCCGCGTCCCGCGACGAAGTTTCGCAAAATTGACATCATGAAAGCACTAAAAGGAAACCCTTTCACCTCTTTCGTATTGATGAAAGTACATTGTCAGATGTGACATGACCCTTTTGACAAGTTGCTGGATGTCCCATGCGAACGGTGTCATGTTAGACATTTAATCCTTTTTACGTTTACTTTCTGTATACTTATCTGGATGAACGCATGTGTTTGAATTTGAGAGTGTTGTTTGGCTCGGTTAGTCATGGTTTAAAAGACTTTACTGCCATTGTGAATTCACGCTTTACATTTTCCAACACCAAACTGCATTCTGGCTTCCGTCCATTTTGGCGCTCGGACTTTTTCTAAGTTTTGTTTGCATTTATGATTACAAATGTGTTTTAATGCTTAGATAGTCGTTATTAGTTCAAAAAAACTCAAGGCCAGCGTGAAATCACCCAGAGCTGTGCACTCGTTTGATTGACGGAAGCCAGACCGCGGTTTCTTAGTTGGCGAAGAGTTCGCAGAATTATGAATATTGCAGTAACGTCCTTCCTTAAAATATTACGACGTGCCTTTGTTTGAACAGCCTACTAATTGATTTCTAGAATGAGATATTTCATATGTGGTTCCCAGTTGGCCATGTTTACTTTTTCTCTAGAGGAAATGCAATGCCGAATCCAGTAATCGGATCTAAAACTCGTCGGTTTGCTCAAGTAGTTAAAGAGAAATGAAATTCAAATCGTAACTCGGCAATTCAGATATTTGTTGTCGCGTCTGAGGCAAGCCGCGATAATTAGGGAGCAACACTCTGCTGTTTTGTTTTTGAATGGTTTACAGATTTAGGTGAGTATTTAAGTAAGAATCCTCTTCTCTTTTATGGGGAAAAATGGAAACGAAATATGAACTTGCAAGTGCTTCAAATTTTACAATGAGGGAGGGATTTTCCTTAAGGACAAAACAATTTAGATTGTGTGAAAAGGTGATGAAAATAATGACACCAATAAGAGCGTTTTTCATTACCATGCGAAAAATTTTCTTTTGTGCGAAGAATATCTCCCATTTTATACATTGGTATAATTTAACTTTTATCAATTAGAGTATCAGTAATTGAATATCCTGAAAAATTAGCGGTTGCGATAATGTCATATTAAGTGATCTGTCATGTATAATTAATGTTCTTTATATTCTCAATAAGAATTAATTTTAGGCCGGTAAGTTATTGTTGTACGTTTGGGAAAGCGCACGATTTAAATATTTTTATTTGTTTCTAGTGTCATCCGTATGACTCAAATATTCTCGATCTTTCTATATTGCTCAGTAACACACCTTCAGCCCAGTGCAAACACCGAACTTCAGTAGAACGTCTTCTGTCCAACCTTTTCTTTTTAAATGTATGCCCATTCATATACTTCAAAATCATATTATTTCTATTGTTCTAGTGCGGCGCGACTCTGAAACGTTTTAGGGGTGGACCATTAGAAACTGGGGGAGGGGGGATGGCAATATTTTTGCGTATGAATTTTTTTCCGGTGATCAAGTTGTGCAAGAATTTTTTTCGGGCCCGAAGGCCATGTACGAATTTTTTTTCGGCAGACACACACACAACATATCTTGTAGTCATAACACGTTATACATATATATCGAAACTTGTCAGAGCGAGAAGCATAGACAGCCGGACAGTGGACATATACCGTGGCGTTCCGTTCCAACAGGCCACCCAAATCCTATTGCTTTATGTATATGCATCAACCCAATTTCTTATATCATATTTAGATTGGTTCAGAAATGGAGTAAGAAAATCCTGTTCCTCTATTTATATGTACAACAAATTTTCTTATGCTATATTTATATAGGGTATCGCATTTTTCTATCGTTGCGCGCGAAGCGCGCCCGATTTTTGGTAAACGCAATGAAGGCTCGGAGAAAGGATAGAGCAACATTCCGGTTTCGTGTTTATAGTGAGCAGAGCCTGTAGGTTTTAATTTCGCAAATGACGAAATTATTATTATTCATTTGCGTGAAGCAGTCCAAATGACGAATTGCTATACTTGTAACGTCGAAGTCACGCTTACCTAAGTGTTCTTTCTTTGAACATAGTGACTGCCTGTCAGGTCTATCACTCCAAGGGCATTTTTGGGAGAGTTTGTTTTCCTTGGCAATACACTTGTTCTTGTAAGGCAATGTCTTTGTTGCGCGAGTTCTAAGAAATTATACGAGTTCTATTCTTTATGCGCGCGAAGCGCGCCGAAATTTTGGTATCTCCTTTTCGGACTTCAGGTTTTGCTGCTTCATCCAGAGTGCTTTCATTTTTAAATAAATATGCAGCCTCAGACAGCTTTTTAACGAGAGCCCAAGCCATTTCTTTGTAGGATTTTTATTTTCTAGCTTGAATCTCTGCAAGAATATTTTTTCGGAAGGATTGGCCTTGCGCGAATTTTTTTTGGGAATTGCCACCCCCCCTCCCCCACTTTCTAATGGTCCACCCCTTAGTTCATTTTCCATTTAGAAAACCATGTTGTGGTTTTGATAAACGTAACCGAAGCAACAATACTTGTTTCCAAATCCCTGCTGTTGTAGGTTTCTCATGAGCAAATATCACTAATTTTTCAGTTCTCAGCGCAGTCACCAGTGGCTGTTTCACGTGCAAGAGCCACTGCTAATACTATTCGAGTCATAGCAAAACATCGAACCAAAGTCGAACTATTCGAATAAGTCGAACATTTTCCAAGTTCGGGATACTGCTTCGTAAAACTTTATAATGTTTAAATTTTCAAAATGTTTTTGTAAGGTATCACTGTGGTATCACGGTTGCCGTAGGCCTAACGCTATTCCAGTTATTAAACAGATAATATAGTTGATAACATACCGCGAACTATACCTGGAATGAATTATTAAAATGGGGAAGATTGTGAAGAAAGTCGAGCCCGCATGAGAGATCCGAGAAAGAGCTCCAATTTTTCATCAATTCTTGAATCAGAAACCATCCTTTAGATGTTTCGGCAGGTCAAAAGAATCTTATTAACGCTTCTTAAGACTTTCAAGAGCTGGAAACCTTGTCCTTGTTTCGTTTCCTATCAATTGTGAAGCATTTGAGGTAACGTTGTTATTGCGGCGGGATGTCTTTCGCATAGAAATACCCATAAATATTCCTTTTCATATTTCTTTGTTCCGATCGGTGACGAATATTTTGAACATTGATAACAAACAGAAGACAGATAGCACAGTTTTTCCTTAATATTTTAATTAGATGGGGATGATTTCCTTAGTCCACTCTTTTCTCCTCTGTTTTGATGACAGCAACTATTAAACTTACGTGTGCGTTTTTCATTTAAAATGTTAACATTACCGGTTCCGTTCGAATCTGCCATTTCTACTCAATTTCATGCTCTTCAAAAATAAAGCCAAGGAAGTTGCTTATTCAAACTGGTGATTGATAATGGGTAGGAAAACGATGTTATTCTTCTTTTCTTTAACACCAATCAGCTTTAGATGGGTAAAATATTAAAGTGGCCCTGTTTTTACTGCCACGAAATGACGCCTTTTTATTCACACTCAGGACACTCGAACCGTGAACACATTTTTTTCTGTGGTTTAGGGAGACTCAGATTCCGAAAGGAAAATAAATCTCACTTTGCCATAGTTTAAAACTTCATTGCATTTTTCAAACAGTTTCAGTGAGAAAAGCACCCGGGGGGGGGGGGGGACTCCCATATTTTTTGACCGGGGATGATCGTCGTATCTTTTAGGGGTTAAAATCACGTTGGTTTGGTCTCTTTTAGGGGTGATCTTGATCTTCAATAAATTTTAGGCAGATTGGTATCTTTTAGGGCCGAGACTGTGTCCAAATTACTTTTTCTCATGATGGTGCTTCTAAAAACCGTGTAAGAAAGAGAGATTATTCGATGAGAAGACGATGAATTAGAAACGAACACGGAAATGTCTTCATGGGTATTTTTCCCCTGTTACCTGTGTCCTTCGCGCCTACTTGGCACATAAGACCTCATCTTTTAGGGTATCTTTTAGGGTAAAAAAAATTTTGAGCCACACTATGGCCCACCATGTTTGGTATCTTTTAGGGGTGAAACTGAAAATTCCGACGATCATCCCCGGTCAAAAAATATGGGAGTCCCCCCCCCCCCCGGGGAAAAGCAAGCATAAAACTGTAATATAAAATTTAGCCAAGTGTTCACGGTTCGAGTGTCTTTACTGTAAGCGCTTAGGTTAAATTCCCTCGACAGGACTCCGATTCAAAATATTGGATTTGATGGTTCAAAGCTGTGATAAATCACCTTTTCATCTTGAAATTGTCCTACTAAATACCCTTGCTATGTTTAGAAGTTATTTTTAATTTCACCACAGGTGGGACCAATCAAGCTGAACACATGAGAATTTGTTAGTTCGTTTTCTACAATGATTGGCGAAGATCTCATTAAAAAATATTCTACTCAGATATTGTTATTCTAAATCTCAATTCGATGTAATGTAGACCAAGAACAGCTTTGAGGAAGTAAATGTATTGTTAAATGCACTGCTGTTTATTATTTAGACCTGTTATCTTCGATCCTATATTTTAATATAGGATTATATTCTTTATTCAGTGAAGGTAATTGGTATGACGCTTAGTTTTTTCATTTAAAAGCAGAAGGCGAGCTCAACTCTCTCTAATTAGTTTCTTCTTATTTAAATGATGTTTTTTTTCTCCTTTCAGATCTATGGGACTGGATTAGTAAACAGTAGTGATGCGGGTTGAACAAATTCATTAGAATTAACTGGGATTTCCAGCAGATCGATTTAGTGATTCACACAAGAATATCAAAGGAGGATTTCCGATATGCTGGAGTGCCAAGAACCATAGTTTAATTACTTGATTCAAGTGGACAACGGAAGAGAAAATTCAATTAACTGTTTTCCTAAGAGAATCTTCTTCACACATGAGACGCAAGTTGAACATTTTACTTTGTGCTCTGGTTACAGTCGTCTTTATTGTACTGTCATGAATAATTCTTCGCTCTTAGAGGCGGAAAGTGAATCGAAGTTGCCCTTAGGGGCACTGGCATACGTGGAAGCAGTTACTCTATCGTTAATATGTCTAGTCTCGCTGATCGGCAACGTCAGCTTGTTCCTTATAGTGTTCAGGAACAGAGTATTGCGGAACCGCTCGAATTTATTCACCCTCAACTTGGCGTGCGCGGATATTTTAGTATCATCCATTAATATGCCGATCACTGTCTTTACCATTCTTAGTGGGGAATGGCTGCTTGGTCATACAATGTGTTTAGTGTTTGGCTTCGTCACTATTCTTTCGTTCATAGCCTCTGTAATGTCCCTAGCACTGATTGCCATCAATCGCTATTTCTACATCGTGCACTGGAAAAACTATCAGCGGTTCTTCAGAAAATCTCGTGTGACCTTGTTTATAGCCTGCGATTGGATTTTATCTCTATTGCTCTCGTCGCCGCCTGCCTTAGGCTGGTCCAGATTCGACTATATTCCAGGCAAGTCGTACTGCTTCGTGTTTTGGCCAGCGAATGTATACTTTATGTATTTCATGATCATCGTTTGCTTTTTCGGGCCTCTTGTTACAATGGCTGTATGTTACACCAAGATTCTGATCTTTACAAAGAATGCTCGGCGCAAAGTGTTAGTGAAAGAGTTACCACGTAAAACCCAAACCAGGTCCTCATGGTTGGGCCGTAATCTTTCTCGAGAAGAAACTAAAATAACGAACACGTTACTTATCGTCTTGGCAGCATTTCTCGCGTGTTGGGCACCCTTTGCTATTACCATGTTCTTAGACGTCTACTATCCCCACCCCCTTCCCCGTGCGGTCGACATGGGCTCTCTGTTGCTAGGATACGTGAACAGCATGTGCAATCCGCTGATCTACGCTGTGCGGAATCAGAAATTCCGTGTAGGGTTCATGAAGTTGTTCTCGGTGTGTTTGCCTTGCTTGAAAAACAGAATAACCGCTGCGGTAGTTGCGAGGCAGCCATCAGCGGGGGAATCCTCCTTGTTACAAAGACCCGCCGTCATAATAGCAGCAGAGGTCCAAGTTACTCATTCTTCACATGCATAGAGCGAAATTCAGATGACTATACTAAGACCAAATACACCTAGCCAATCACGAACGAGAGAAAATGGCTGCTGAATGGCTTCCTCGTAAACCAATATCAAGCCAAGTAGAACCACTATCACGTGGTTAGCACGTGAATGGTTTCTTTGTAAACAAAGCCAAGTGAAAACACTATCACGCGGTGAGCACGTGATTACCAAATACTTCAAAATATAGTGGATTGATGGAAATGAGTGACCATGAAAATGCAAAGTAAACGTAAATAAAAATATGTAAAGCAATAAAACACTGTACCGGAGTAAGGTACAACGCCAGGGGTGTATCTGCGTATTTATTTGTCTAATCCCGGACGTTTTGCCAACTATTTTTACGCGAAGATCTTTTGGTGCAAGTGTGATGAGTAATGACTGAACGACACCATGAGCTCATTCACTAGGAGCGTCCATCCTAGGTTTCCGTGATTCCGTGATTGCTATCCCGTAAAACCAGTTTTTCGAGTACCCAAGCCAAAATTCGGGCACCAGTAGTACAGGTGTGCCCGAATTTTGGCTTGGGCACTCGGGAAAACTGTGTGGCACCAAGTGTGTACGCAGCCTTTGGTTCAAACTCCCTTCGGCGCAATCTATGCCTGACTAACATGTTCCAATTTGATTTGCAAAGTTATATGTTTCTTCTACTATTTGCGTTGAAGCGTGGACAGAATTTATTTTTCGCGTTGTTCGAGGTGAGACAGAAAAGAAAGCAAGATTTCGAAATGCTGTTGCGCCTTTGATTGGCGGAGCGTTGCAATTCAAAACATCGTAAGCAACACTCGTTTGTTCCATAGAAACGTAACCTTTGTGGCTTCTAAAAACAACTTTGCAGAGCCCAAAACAACATGAAAAAGTAAATAGTATTTAGTAGAAACCAACTAATGGTCTATTACAAATCCTGCATTCTGATTGGCTGAGCTACTAATGGTCTATTAGTGATAGACCGTCCCTGGCAAAACCACCACCTTTCTTTGCAAGAAAACTTGATTTTTTCAACATAACATAATGGCTTTCATTGCCAAATGGTCTATTCATCATAGCACATTCGGCCTTGAGGTCTAATTGTTAAATAGACGTTGCATACACAAAGGGTATCCGGTTGTCATCCGGTTGACGTCAGGCCTAACAGACATAGCCGATGAGGCTTTTCAGATGAAACAACCACACCCACACAATCAGCATTCCGATATTCGCCTTATCTCGAAATAGAATGCCAAGTACACGAGACTTTGTATTTGATCAGCTGGAGCTTTCGTATCCTTCAGATTGTCCACGTTTAAGGCATGAATTTATATCGAGAAAACTTCACTATGGACGTGCTTTTGAATTTCATGCTTAATCTGTGTATTTATTACTTGAGATACTAGCTTAGGATGTGCTTACGTAACAGCACCGAATAATTAATTTAATGTTATATAACTCCAAGCACAGCCCGTATCGTGTATTGGCCAAGGGTAAATTAGGTTTTGACCCTTTTATTTCAAAGCTAACCTACGGCATTTTCTCCAAAGATCCCTCTCCCATCCAATATTCTAAATTTTGGAGTTTTCGATTTCGTTTTGGCTTTATAAATGCCAGGCCTTGTAAATGTTACCCCTTGTCTTTGTTTTATTAACTTTGTACTTGATCAACTAGAGCTTTCGTATCCTTCAGATACGACGTTTAAGGCATGAATTTATATCGAGAAAACTTCACTATCGACGTGCTTTTGAATTTCCTGCTTAATCTGTGTATTTATTACTTGAGATATTAGCTTTAGGATGTGCTTACGTAACAGCACCGATTAATTACTTTTATGTTATATAACTCCTTGCACAAATTTTCTATAAATGCCAGGCTTTGTAAATGCTACCCTTTGTCTTTGGTTTTATTAACATCTTAATTGCTTAAAATAATTAGCCCATGACGTTCTTGAAGTTAATGTAGCAACACTCCATTGCACTTTTGATGACGTTGATAAAATTGCAAGCTATCATTCCATAGCTCTTCAGACTCTCCACCACATCGAACAAAACTGTTTTCGCGATAAAGAATATAATTGGCGACAAGAAAAAGGAAACGGTAAGTCCCAGACATCGTTTGAAAATTGAAAACTACCTGACAAAAGTGAAGACCATTGACTCGGGTAGCACTAACAAAATTAAAATCGAAAGAAAAAGTTACACGAGACCCTACGTCGAACCAAAACTAAGGAAGTGCCAAAATTGCCAAATAATGGAAGACGAACGGCATTTTTTGGTCACTTGCCCTCTCTATTCAGAGCTACGCGCAAACTTATCAAAAAAGATAAAAAAGCTACATTGAATTTCTTCGACTTGATAGAACCGCGGAAACATACCGAGGTTATAGCAAAATTTGCAATTGACTGCTTTCTCCTTAGGGAAACTTTTATATCAAGTCCCCCAGATCAGTGAGTCATATGTAAATACGTTCTCCCTTTTATTCTTTTTCTTTTTTCTCTCTTTTTTTCCCTTTTCATGTTTGAAATTATTGGAACAAATACCAATGTACGAACAGTTCATGGTACCAATGAAATATGTCTATGTCTATGCCACCCAAGGGATTTTTACTTTGAGTTAAGTTTTCGACACTCTTCTGAAATCTAACATCACAATGTGTTTAGCAACCTGTGTTTTCCTTTAGGATAACCAGTCATATCGGGAACATGCCGGTTCTGTCTACCAGTGGAAATGGTTTGTGTGCTTCGGAGCCTGTGTGGTGTATTTTGTGATTTCTGGCCTTATGAACTCTGGCGGGGTCGTAATGTCAGAGCTAATGGACAAGTTTCACACCCAGCGTGGGCCAACAGGTTAGTGCTAAGTAAAGAAAAACGTAAATCCAGAATAAGAACGCACCTTCGACGTTTCAGTCGAAACCGTTTTGCGACCGCTTATCAAGAATGCTGGCAAAGTGACAGCGCGAGGGAAGTATGTCACGCAACGCGCATTCCCACGTGCATGACAAACCTCTGTCCCACTTCAGTTAAGCGAAGGGGCCTCAACCCTTCTCCCACATCGCCAGCTCTTTGATCTGTCGCTTGCCTAAAATAGGGTGATCCCTCAACAAATCTTCCGACGACCCAACCCCCCAAAGCGATAAATATAATGTCCGTTCCCTAATAATAATAGATAAACGCCTTTATTTAAAACCCAAAATATAACTGCATGTTGCCCCGGGGTGGTCCATTCACAGGTCCCAGGACAATTGTTTGTGTACTGCAACATTGAAGTATTATAATATGGGGATTGTGTGAAGGGATGTTTGGACCTGGAAATTTATAAGAAATTCTCAGTAAAAGTTACTGAAACTTACCACGTTGTTAGTTGTGGTTGTCTTTGATGCTCAGGTGAAGTTTCACGAATTCATCTTCAATTCGAAATCGGTGAAACTTCACATGAGCATCAAGGACAACCACAACTAACCACATGGTAAGTTTCAGTAACTTATTGAGAATTTCCTATAAATTTCCAGATCCTTACTACAATCCCCATATAAACCCTATAATACTTCAATGTTGCAGAACACAAACAATTGTCCTGGGTCGCCTGTGGTCCATTCAGATGAGAGGCTATATCCTCCATCAACAGGAGCCCTTGGAACAACATGCTTACAAACTAAATATGAAATAAGTCTGGTATAAAAGGTCTTGGTCCCCCTTCTGACCCAGTTCTCCCTGTCCATGATTCTACATTCGATCAATTCTCTACTCTAGCTCTTTCTTTCTATTGACGTCCCTTAGGATCGCCATTTTATCAACCGTGATTCCCTAGATGGTTGACGATGCTCCACCCAAGGTCCACAAGCGATTGCTTCTTAGCCTGATGCATGCCAGCCGCTATTAAGAATTTTAGTCTGACTGTACGCAGGCTATTGCTTCGCTACCTCTATAATATCATCAATTAATTGAAAAGATTCTCAAAATTGAGTCAGAAACAGACTGATATATTAATATATATTTCCTTTCTTGCCAGCCTGGGTGAGCTCGATGGCAGCCTCTGGAATGTACTTCTTCGCGCCTCTGAGTACAGCCGTGTGTCATCGTTATGGGTGCCGAGCAGGGGTGACTTCCGGTTTAATCATTTGCTGCGTAGGACTTGTCGGCTCAGCCTTTGCTCCCTCTCTTACCGTCTTGTACGTCACATATGGGGTGCTCTGGGGAGTAGGAAGCTCCTTGACGTATTTTCCAGCACTGATAGCCCTGAGTCAGTACTTTCCTATATCAGAACATGCCTTCGCTAATGGGATAGCCATGTCAGGAGCAGCAGCCGGCACGTTGACTCTATCACCTATGATAGAGGAGCTATCAGCTACACTGGGAATTAGCTACGCCTTTCTCATTCTCCTGGCACTGCACGTATTCCTTCTCATCCCACTCGCCGCGTTCCGGCCGGTGCCGAAACCAGCTCTAGCTACGGTCGAGTCGGAAACCAAGGCGATAACGTGGAGTGCAGGAAGCCTTAGCAAGAACCCGCGCTTTATAGTATGGGTAGTGGCTTTATTCGTGTTTATTCTCGCCTATCTGGTCCCCTATGTTCACCTGGTAAGAGAACAAATCAAGAAATCTCGGGGGTGGGGAGACGGATGACCTCATATATGGTATACGGATATGTGCCGCTATCTAGGGTATGGTTTTTGGGCTCCTGGGGTCTGCGGTAGGGGGTCGTTTTTCGCTTGTTTGGTTTCTGATAGGGTATGTAATACAAGATGACTACCCTACAAACAAGTTGTGCTGCAATTTAGTGATAAAATTGACAAAATTCTGGTTTGATCACGACCAACTGGACACGGTGACTATAACTTTAGGGCTGCGAAAGGATACAATTTTAACTGTAAGTCTATGGTAGGGTATAAATAAAAACGAGGATTTTTGGTCTCTGATAGGGTCAGGTTTTGGAAACCTTGGCGGCACACTCCTACATAAAAATCTTGGATCACTCGCACAGCAAATTTCTCATGCAACTTGCAACAAATGTTTTTGTTGCATGACAAGTTGTGGCGCGAGATAAAAAAAACGTAACATCATCATTAACTTGCAACGCAACAATGTTGCGCGACAAGTTGAGGAACTTCGAAATTTCCCAGCTTAAACACGAACTTCCCCAAAAAATGTCATCGTCACAATGAGTAGGTTATCAGTCTTTTTTTCGCTAAAATCACAAGTATTTCCTTCGCGACTTTGATGACGACTTTGCATGATGAAAGTGCGAGTACTTTTTTCTAACCTGCTTTGTTTCATTTTGTTGTTCAGGTTCGTATGGCGGAAGATATGGGTGTGTCCAAAACTGAGGCCGCCCTGCTCATCAGTTATATGTCCATAGCGTCCTTTGCCGGACGGATTATTCTCGGTAAAATCTCGGACATGTCCTGCTGTGGCCGACTGTTAATGATCCAACTGGCAATCCTTATCATTGGCTTCTCGACAATCCTCGTCGCGTTCGCCCCGTCCTATCCCTGGCTAGTATGTTATGCCATCGTCTTTGGCATTTTCGATGGTTGTTATTTGACTTTGAATTGCGTTGTCACGAGGGAGATCGTAGGACCTCAGAATCTCGCTATGGCGCTGGGTATTCAGTACTTTGTCATGTCCTTTCCTCGCACACTCGGGCCTCCTATCGCGGGATGGATCTTTGATGCCTCAAGTAGCTATACCACAGCTTTTATTTCCATGGGTGGAACCACTGTTTTCTCTGCTCTGTTAATGTCCCTGATTCGAATAATTGGGGTATGCTCTGGTGTGAAGAATGCCCCTAGTAGCAGCTCCTCTTTAACAAGCTTGGGAAAGGAAGAAGTCATCGTAAATGACTGCAATGACTTTCATATAAATGAAATGAGTAAAGACATGGCTGTCAGTGTAGAGTGTGATGGCAACTTTACCGAAAATAAGTATCCCATCGATGACTTCTTAGAAACAATTGTTCAAGATTTTTCAACCGAAATGTCCACAAAAGAAATAAATGCGAAAGAAATAGGCAGCAATTGCAAGGTCATAGATGGCGAGAACGAGAACTTAGCTTTTGACGAGCAATGATGATGAAAGTCAGTGACGAATGAAAGATTTCAGTTATAAACGAGCGCTCTCCTTTTTCTTAAGAAATGTCTTTTAAATGTATGGTTGCAATGCGAGCATAAGGCACGATTTGTGGAAGAAAAGGGCAGCTGTTTAACAGAAACGCAAGCGCAAGACGCAAGCACGTGTAAGTCATAGAGACGCAGGCGCAAGCCTAAAATTAACATCAATTAGCTTGCTTGGGCTTGCGTTCGCTTGACTTACACTAGACGCAAGCAAAAACACAAGCGCAAGGGACCGCAATGTCTCGGTTTTCTTGCACAATTCCATGCCTTTGCGTTCTAGAGTAAACACTTAAGGGAAATGTATAAGTTTTATATCCTTGCGCTTGTGCTTACGTCTGCCCTTGCGTTTGTGTGGAAACCAGCCCTTACCGACGTGCAGAGCGTGCATTTGTAAAAGATGGACTCGTCAATCGTCAGTCCTTTGGTCTAACACCGTGGTCACTACACACTAGAGCAGATTTCGTATGACTGTGCGACACGGCGCGGTACTGTCGCGGTGGCGATACCGAACCTGGCCTGCTGTAGATATCGAATGAAATCACTTTGTCGCTGCGCGGTCACGGTCGCGGAACGGTACAACTTTGTCGCGGAACTTTTCACAGTCATACGAAATCTGCTCTATTATAATGTTAAAAATAATGTTAAAAAGGGCTGGTTTTACGCACGGACGAAAGCGTAGGACGAAAGCGCAGGACGCAAGCGCAGGACGCAAGCGCAGGACGCAAGCGCAAGGAAAGTGTAAACCACAGGGACGCAAGCACAATCTTAGAATCAACATTAATTAGTTTGCTTGCACTTGCGTTCGCTTAATTCACACTAGACGCAAACTCAAGCGCAAGGGAAACCACGCAAGGAAAATGTATGATTTGAATATCCTTGCGCTTGCGTCTTCGCGTTTGCATTAGTGCGTAAACCAGCCCTAAAGGAATGACTCTCAACTCCCTGTCTCTAGCTCCGGATTGCGCGCGCTATCCTATATGTGGTGACCTTACTTGCTCACAACAAATAGCCAATCATTTTAATCTTGTACCAGATAGTGGTGCGGACCAGAAAAGACACCGCATTAGATCTGATTGTCAAGTTTTCCTATTTTATGTAAATCTATTTTGTTAAATTCACAGTTAAAAAATATTATCGTATTATAGTGGCCAATCTGACCGATCATTATGATGCGCCAAAAGTATAATTTGGATTGTCGGACCATAATGGCAGGCTCGACACCGCGGCAAAACGCATTTGCCATGCGCTAAAGATTCACTGGTCTGTGAAATGAGACAATTGAAAAAATTTACATAACAACAGCGAACGATAAATTTAGACTTTTAACCATAATTTTCGCCTCGGGTGCAGGCCTTAAAGTGCGAGGTTCAAAAGTTCAGAGAAAGATATATGATCATATTCTAGTTGCTCTGCAATTTTCGGCCTTACGTTTTGTGTCTGAAGCTTACGTTTTCTAAATTTCCAAGACAGCACGAGATATTTTTGTTATGAAGATTATTTCTTTTGTTTCCAGTTCACAGGAAGTGAATCTTTAGCGCATGGCAAGTGCGTTTTGCCGCGGTGTTGGCAGGCTCCCGTCACACCAAACATAGGGGAAGGTAGCCCCAGGCTCTTTTGGCTGCGCGGCTTTTTGGTTAGTGACGTCACGGAATGATTTGCCGCCTGGCAAAACAATAGGCAAATTAAGATATGTATGGGCTTCTATGGTGCGAAGTTGTCTCTATGGCTTGTATAAGAAGCTGTTATCTCCGAGCATTTCCCAGGAAATGGGTTCATTATAAAGTAATTAAAACCCGCGAGTAAGAACCTAGAATTTACATGTAAGAACGTGTTTGTAGGCTAAAATTTCCCTGTTATACAACCTTTAAACGAAGAATCTGTTTAGCCTAAAATTTGTCATAGGTTATTAATTTTGAAAAAAAAAACATGAAAACAAAAATTGAGGCGGGACATGTCTTAATATCAGTACGAAATGCGTTAGTTTTGATCAAGTGCCTCTGAAATTAAAAACGTAAATTAACAATAGCCAGGAACATATAAGCGAGTTGACTGTCGTGAGAAAATTCGCAATTACTTTGAAATTACTCCTATAGGTTTTATTCAGAATTTGTGTAATTACTCTGCGATTGGTTTCACTACAGTCATCTGAAAACCACTCTAAAGGAGAAATGGATACATATGCCATATCACTGAAATCATAACATTACTATTTCGGCCACAAAAATTAAGATCCTTGTAGAACCTGGTTAGGCTAGCTAACCTACTCGCGGGGTTTTAATACTGTAATGTAAATTCATACATATCAGAAACATATAAGTGAGTTGAAACGTGTAACAAACATACATTACTTTAGTGCCAAGCTGCGGAATATTCGCAGAATAAACAATTGAACAGATTTTGAAAATAATGTTGTTGCAAGACTTCAAGATGTTAAATGTTAGTATATTATCACTTACCACTGTTGCTCTACTTTATATGAGCGAAAAATGAAATATTATGAAGAGAAAACCTGCTTGGGTTAGCAGTCGAGAGTTCATTGTTGACCAAATATGGTCATTAAGTCATCTCGAATAATCCACAGCTTGGTTCGCCGTTACATGTTTCAACTAAATTATATGTTTCTGTACATATCTCACTTCTAATACCTCACTTGAGATGAAGGAGTCTACAACCCTTTCCATCTACAATGCACTACTTTGCTGCTGTGTCATTTTTGACATTTTTGCTATCATCAAAATTATTTGACTCCACATTTGCTATCCCTTTGTTAGGTGATATTAAAAGAACACTGATACACACATCGGCATCTGTCTGGCCAACAATACTATACTAAAAACCAGGACCAGCCATGAAATTGACCTTGTTCGGATTATCTTTCGTATTATAATACTATACTGCCTACAAAAAAAGGGTAATAGACTGTGCCAGTCTTTTGGCGTGTTTCCGCTCGTTTCCGGCCTTGGCGGTTGAAGGTGAGCCCGCGCTCCTGTGCCAATTACAAGTGACTGAAAAAGGGGGTGGGGGATGGGGGAGAGAAGGAGATACCTCTCCAACACACTGAGCAACCCCGCGCGTTGTTTCGGCTTTACTTTGAGATTTTGAGCAGAGAGATGCCTGCGGAAAATACCGTGGAAGCATGGTGCAAGACCTTGCTGACCACATTAAACCTGTGCAGCGGCCTAAACCCTCGGAGATAATACACGTGTCATGAGCGTGTCAACCTAGTCCCTGGCTTTCTGGGCGGGTTTCCTGTGGTTAGGTTGTGCTTGAGCGCCAGCGCAAATCCAGCGGTTTACCTTCTAACTGCATCAAGGAACGCCTGGGAGGAACGAGGCTTTAGCAAAGAATTTTGGAGATTTTCCTGGCCGTGATGGCTAAACGACCTACCGGTAAACGTCCTCTCGCCGTTTCGATAAATGCGATTCGAGACGACGGTGTGCAGCCAAAGAAGAGAACTACGGCGGGTCTCATTTGCAGGTCACAGGTCGCAGGTCACAGGTCGCAGGTCACAGGTCACAGTCCGAGATATAAAATATTTTTACAAGTTTCCGAGATCACGCAGACTCCTGTACTGGTTCTACCATTTTCTTCGAGCCGTATTCATGAAGCGGTATTCGCGGACTGATAGAAACTTTTATTAAACTGCATTTCACTTTCTTTTGAGCGAATTAACATTTGTCTTTGGAAACGGGGAAATTTACGCGCGAATATCAATATGTTGCTGATGTATGTATTTTATGTGTTTATATAAATTCAATTGCGAGAACTAACTTTCTTCGTTATTGCCCACAATGGAAGTTATGGTGAGTTCGATTTGGTAATTTGGCTAATAGATGGCAATATTCAAACGTCTACTTCACTCTAGTCGCTAACGCTCTTATTGCTATTCTGTTTCATGATTTTACGAATGCAAAGGCTGATAACGAACTACACGTTCAAAGAAAATGCGCTTACAGCTTTAGAAGACATCTTCCAACACGCTAAAGAAGACAAGAAGAAATTTAGCTGTCGTGAACTATCTTTGAATTCTCTAGGAAGCATCGTGAAAGATGTGTTCAGAGGCAAGGTATTGAAAGTGAAAAGAGGGCCGAGAAATGACCGAAAGTCATATTACATGAACATTTTGAGGAAGACCTTGTGCATGGACACGAATAAACCAGAGGTAGATCAACTGGATATGAGGGAGGCACTTCCACAAAATTGGGTTTGGTCAATGATCGCCCTGGTAAAGTGACCTATATCAGGCATGAGAAATGGGAATTCCTTGGCCAAAGAGGCATTACCGAGCTTGTGTGCGAAGGAAGTGAAGGAGGTTCAAACGGTGAATTTGCACTTATGGTAAAATCCCATGGATGCTCCATAGACCTGAAAGAACATTTACAGTTTAGTCCTGTTTCTGGTTCAAGCAACAGACAGCATGTTTTATTGGCTATAGAGTATATAGAGAAGACTTCATTGTGTGAAGGGTACTGTCTATGGAGGGGTGCAATGGAGTGGTAACTCTTTTACCACACATGTCGTGGCAAATTCAACCCTGACATCAGCCTTGAACAACCAGAGAAGGAGATGAGGGCATTCTCCACCCAGTGTGAAGTGTTTTCTGCTCTAGGGGCACCATGCAAAAGGTGTTAAAACCTCCAAAAAGTAGTTATGAAGAGGAGAAAACGGAAGGAGATGGCAAGAGCACCACATCCTAAATGCAATACACGGTTTTTAAGTAGGCCAGAGCTCGAATCTAAGCTATGTCAGCTATGTAATGTGAAACAAGAGAAGAAGAATACAGAGAGAAGGGAACAATACTTGAGGGGGAAGTGCATGGAGGTAGGGGTGGAGATGGAGGCAGAGGGCCACAATGACCTTGTGCATATGATGAAAAGTACAGATGGGAAAGATGTATGTGATGAAATGGCCTGCAAACAACAACAAGATTTTACAGACAGAACAGAAAACAGCATACAGATTGCAACCCAAAGTTCCTGAGTGAGGGAGAGAAAGGAGATCCCTCTTCTTTATTTCTCCGCCCCTCTCCCTCGATTTGTTGTTCGTGCCTTGTCGTGCCTAGTGTTTTTGCCCAGCACACTGAGCAACCCCGCGCGTTGTTCCACTTTACTTTGAGGCTAACTGATACCGTGGAAGAATGGTGCAAGACCTTGCTGACCACATTAAACCGGTGCAGCGCCATAAACCCGACAAGATAATACATGTGTCATGTGCGCGTAGCCTAATCCCTGCCGTTTCTTTGCAGGTTTCCTGTGGTTATAAGCGCCAGTGCAAATCCAGCAGTTTACCTTCTCACTGCATCAAGGAACGCCTGGGAGGAATGAAGCTTCAGCAAAGAATTTTGGGAAAGATGTATGTGATGATATGGCCTGCGAACAACAACAAGATTTTACAGACAGAACAGAAAACAGCATACAGATTGCACCAAAGTTCCTGAGCATAATTAAACCGAGTCTCACTCTACTACCATCACACCGGGCTGGTAATTCATCAAATGTGATCATAGAGCGGATTTCAGATGACTGTTGTGAGTAATTTGCAATTACTTTGTAATTACTCCTAAAAGTTTTGTTCAGAATTGGTGTAATTACTTTGCGATTGGTATCACTACTGTCATATGAAATCCACTCTATCACACCAATACAACAACACATCTCTGTGAGAATTTTCATCCAGTTTGCAGCCTAACTTCACATGTCAGTAGTTTACCCCCATCTCCAGGTAACCATGGTTTACTTTTCAAATTAAGGTTCTTTTGGTGGGAAACGATGTCATCAAAATGATATGAAAATTTCAAGTTGGTGTTACCACCTATATTGTTAGATGCATTCAAATGGGCTCCTAGAGAAAGACTCAAAACAGAAAAATAATTTGCAGTAGCATATTCTATTGGAAAGTTAGGAAAATTATAAGGTTTAATTTTGTGCTATTTTTAGAAACAAATGGCAGGAAATTCATACTTCAAACTTAGTGCCCAACCACACTTCATATTAAGATAGTTCTCATTGAAATGTGTCCTTTTCTAAAATTTCCTAAAACCCTTTCCCGCTGACAATTTCAGCATATAAAGAATAAACGAAAGTCCAAGTATATTCATATCTGTTTATAACAGACAAAAGGACAATATCGTAAAATGTATCATTATATTTCGGCTGGCATAGCACTTTGCCGAAATATAACGATACATTTTACGATCTTGTCCTTTTGTCGGTTATATAAACAGATATGAATATACTCAGCCTTTTGTTTATTCTAAAATTTCCTACTTACAGTATTTGGAATTACAGAAGTTTTCCTAGCTTATTTCTTTCCCTGAATTGTCAAAAAGATCTTGCAGATCTTGGAGTGAAACGCTATTCATGTAGGCCACCATTTTTGCATTGGCCTCCTGGGCCCAGTTCCTGAAAGGTTGGATAACATTATCCATGGATAAATGTTATTTGTTGTATAGGATTTGTTCTGGATTTTGAGCGTTTATCTACTGACATTCTTATCTGACATTCTAGGAACCGGCCCTGGGAGCCTGGAAAAACCCTACACAGGTAGCCCGTGTCATGCATGGCATTGACAAAAACGACGCATTTATCTTGATATGTTGACACCAAGCTGAGTTCAAAGACCAAAAAGGTAAAAGATAATGCTTTGGAAATATTAGTCATTAGCCACGCCACGAGCCCTCCAAGGAGCTTCCGTCTAGGGGTAGGAAGTTGGGACAGCGAATTGGAAAATGAAGCAGGTCTGAAGTTGTTTTTAGAACAATAGATTTGCCGCTTGAATAAAGCATATGCTACCTGCATTCTAATTGGTTGAGTGAATGTGTGATGTAAGCTTTGTGTGAAAATTGAAACTAAAAATAACACCATACAGGCTTCATTTTCCAATATGCTGTTACGCGGTAAAACCATGAGAGATAGACGCTCCTAGGTAATGGGATCTTGGACACGTCCATCATTATATATCTTGTAAGGCCTCAGATTCACTTCTTTCCATAGCCTGATATTTTAGTCGTCTTTTCTTCCTATACTCCAATATCGTTGTTGGAGGAAAAACATGACTTAACGCTGAATTCTGAAAGCGTGACCAGGAATTGCGTGATTTTCGGGGTCTTGAGAATGGATTGGTCAATTTCATAATGAGCTCTATAATATATGGTCACTTTTAGCCACCGAAAATATAGCCTGAATATCAGGTGGGAATTCTATTCGTTTTCTTTTTTTTTTTTTTTTTTTGGGGGGGGGGGATGAAAAACGGCGTGACACTCGGGTTACCGCAAAATATAAACTGACAGGCGCGTAGCTGTCTTTAAGCCCAGGCTTAACAAATTTTGGATGTTTTCTTTAAAAGACTGAGGTAAAAGAAGTTTTGTAGCGGCTGAGAGGCAGTTTCTAAAGTGGTTGCATTGAATTGGGTCCACAAAAAGTTACTTTTCACATGGGGGAAAATTTTTGGTTACCATATGTCAACAAATATTGACAGCGGGCTTTAAGGTGAACAATGCCTAGCTACGCCCTGACTGATCGTAATATTGCGGGTTCTCATGCAGAGACCGAGTATCAAAGCTTGCAACTGTTTGCTGAGAGAGATGTAATATAAAACGAAAACATCAACATGCGAAAACGCAACTTTTATTTAATGCTTCAAGTCAGCAGCTTTGGAACTGCTCACATCAGTTGTATTGATCTCTCTTTTGATCCAGTCTATCACGTGAGAGACTCGAGTGTATACTCCAGGGTAATCTGGATGAGCGCAGCCGTAACCCCAGCTTGTCGCACCCCAGATGTGATATCTGCCATTCATGTCCGGACAAACAAGTGGTCCACCTACGGAAATAATTAACACTTATTGGATGAGGTTGCGCATGATAGTGAGATTTGGCAACGCCGAGGTTTGTGTTATCTGCCGAAGCGAAGCTGAGGCGGATAACACTAACTCGAGGCGTTGACAAATCTCACTATCATGCGAAAACCGAATTCAATAATTGTTTTATTATTCAGCAACCAAGAATTCTTACCTAGCTAAACGAAGTCAGCGATGAGGCCGTGCATAGCTAGCCGTGCACGGCGACACGGTTTTTCAACTTCATCTTACGTCCATTGGTATTTTTCTTTTGTATTCAATTCAAATAGCAAAGTTGATGTTTAGATATCCTGAGCAATGATCTCTTGGCAAAAATCATAACAGATTCAACGAGAATATTCGCAAAACCGGCTTTCAATTCGGAAATGAAAACCAAGATGGCGGCCAAACCTATTGGCTTGCGTTATGACGTCATTAGAGTGCATCAATCCTAATGTCTGGAGTTTGACGTCACGAACTGCGCGCCAACATGCTTTCGCTGGGTACTCTTAGCCAATGAGAGTCGAGATAGTGGCATGGCTGAATAATAATTCTCATTATTATTCATCTTGGTTTTCATTTCGGAAGTGAAAGCCGGTTTTGCCAAATTCTCGTTGAATCTGCTATGCTTTTTGCCGAGAGATCATTGCTCAGGATATCTAAACATCAACAATGGCTATTTGAATTGAATACGAAGAGGAAAATACTAATGGACATAAGCTGAAATTGAAAAATCGTGTTGCCTTGCAAGGCCTCGTCGTCGACTTCGTTTAGCTACGTAAGGCCTAGTGTACATACGCCGCTCTTATCATGAGCCGATCCTAATGCAAAATCTCAATAAAACAATATTTTTACCATCTCTCGTCTGCTTGTAGCCTAAACTATTCTTAATCAAACCGGGAATGTAAAATTCATTTCAACGCCGCGAGTTTCGAGTATTTCATGGTAACAGGTTGGCACGGCTCATGATAAAAGCGGCGTATGTACTAGGCCTAAGAATTCCTTGTTGCTGAATAATAAAACAATTATTGAATTCGGTTTTCGCATGATAGTGAGATTTGTCAACGCCTCGAGTTAGTGTTATCCGCTCAGCTTCGCTTCGGCAGATAACACGAACCTCGGCATTGACAAATTTCACTATCATGCTCAACCTCATCCAATAAGTGTTTAACTGTTAACAACGACAAGCGACAATCCAAATCGGCAGTTATCTGCCACAGGAATACAAACTTTGTGGCGAGATCAGATCCAGGATAAGGGGTTTGCCATCCAGGCTTTTTACTGATTTCTGTGCTTACATTTGTAAACTAGTAATATCTCTCACTACAGCTGCCCCCGTTGTTACGGCAGATTTATATCTTATTAAAAATAGTGGTTTACTCGCAATCTTCGCGGCACTTTTTTAATGCCGGTCCACTTAACATTTTTGAACCCTCTTCAGCTTCAGCTTCTTTGTAAACAAAGGCATCCTCTTTTTAAAGACAACTCCCTTTTCAGCAAACAAGTCAAACACAATAAGAACTCAATAAGACAACAAGCGAAAACTTACTCAACAATGAGAAAGAGTGAACCTTTCGACAATTTACCATCGTTTCATATACCGCTTCCGGGATACGTTGTCACTGGAAAAAGCAACAAAGCTTGTTGCGCTAGGAAATATGGGTAAAGACGGATTTATTTGAATTTCTGTCAAATATTAGAAACAAACATGCTTAGACATGTGCTGAAATTTAATGATTTTACCTGTGGTTGCGATAACTGTCTGAATTCAGATCAAACAGCAGCAGTTTAGATGCCCCCATTATCCTTTGCGCTTCAAGCTTGATTATAGGCGTTTTAGGTGACAACGTTTCCCGGAAACGGTATATATTTAAATTACTAAAGGCAATGTAGTGGCGCCGGATGCAGGGGGGTTCGAAGGGTTCCATGGAATCCCCCTTTCAGCACCAAACAATGAAGATTTTATTGTGATACTAAGACCACGGGCCGTGCTCTGCATAATATATAGATTTAGGCAATGCCTAAAAGCGGAACTCCAATCATACACACCCCACGTCTTACTCACAGGGAGCTCACCTTCACAGTTTAAATCAAGAAAATTCATGTTACCATTATATGGCAATGATAGTCTAAGCGCGTTCTGATATGCTAACAAGTCGCAGTTTTCACGACCGACAAAAGATACTCCTTGAAATAAAAATGAAAAATAAGATTTTCAGCGAAATCCACAACAAAAGAATACTTGTCATAATAGTATTTGTCTCATTGTACTAACTAAATATAACATGTGACAAAGGAAAATCAAGGCTAGAATATCAGAAATGACCTTTTTACATAAGGCAAAGCAGGGCCAAAAAGTCCAAAAAGCTATATACTCTAAACTATAAGTAATTCGAGTTTAGCCGGAGAAAAAGAAACCTTGAGGGAGCCAACTAAAGCAGCAAAACGTAAAAGTTACATCAGAATTTTCTCATCAGGAATGCAATAAACTTGGAAGCTAAAAATATAAATAGCATAAGAAGCAATTTCAAGCTCTGTGCTTACCGATAACTGATAGTGAAGTCGTTTCTTTCCTCCGAAAGTCTCCGTCGTGTTGAGTTGAGTTGTTTTTGTCAATCCTGTTCAATCCAGTTCTGGCTCCCTGTTCGTAGATCTCATATGAGTATTCGAAGAACACGTCGTTTGCAGCTTTTACGAAAGAAACTGTTGTTTTTCTTCAGAAGAACGCCGAAGTCTTGCTTCGCCGTGGGCCGGGTATTCTGCAATCTAGCCTTTGAATCTTTTGCAACTCCCTCATAGTTTCTCCAAAATGACTAAACAACATTATGAAATATCGGCGAAGGAATCGAATCCGAAGTATTTTGACAATCATTAGAGAAATCTTTTGAGCAAATTTGGCGTGGTTCGCACCCACGAGTTTGTCTCAGTTTGACTCAACAAAAGTTTCGTCTGAATGAACTCGAGTTAGGCCGACGCGGGCGTGTGTTTTGTGAGTTTTTTCGGCGGGAAAATGAAGGAGCGACTTCCGGTCCGTGTCCTCTCCTCTGCCAAGCACCGCGTCAAAGCACCGCGGCGCTGTGCTGGAGGACAAAATGACGCGCGCGCTCAGTGATCCAAGACGGACTGTGATTGGCTGTGTACACGGGTCGCCACTAACGCAAGTGCGCATGCGTAAATAAGAGCCCGCGATGTTTTCGTAAGCCGCTGAACGTATCGTTTTGGCTTGGATGGGTTGCTTTCTCATGTGTGACGTTGAATGATACGTATGGGGCTCCACTCCGTGCCTTCGGCACGGGGAGTTCCGCTATTATTATATTGCCCGTATCAGTCTTCGAAGGGGTGACGGAAGAAACGGAACCACCCTAGTAAAATCCTGGACCGCCAGATTGAAATTTTCGTTTACAAATTTCTCACAATTTGGCGGATTTGGCGGAGTTTTCTTTTATCTTTTTTTAGCCAATAACAAAATGAAAATAACAGTTGGAAAAGAGCACCACTCAATTTTTTCTGGTATACCGACGAGACATTTCTCTTACTTTATAATCTCACTATACTACGCGAGATTCTATTATGTCTCAGGTGGGCCAAAACCCTGCGGGGGCAATAATAACCCCCTTTTCTCTGGATTCCCTTCTCGTCTTCATAATCCCCTTTTAGAATTCTGGATCCCCCTGTCGAGAGCATGCCCTTATTCGCAGTCAAGTCTCATCCATTTTTATTTCTGACTTACCTGAATCCCCTTGACATGTATCTATGCCGTTCTTGCTGGCGCAAAGCATTGTGACATCAATGTTTTCGGCCGGATATTTACTTTGGCAATCATTTCCACTAATGAGGTTAACTGTTGCTTTCTGAAGGTACTGTAAGTGAAAGGCAGCACGATGACTACACCAGCTTATCTCATCTCATGGGCACAAAGGATTGTTGGTTTAAACAAATCATTCCTAGGTCCACCGAGAGGTTTTCGCAGTTTAATTGGGAAGCAAACTAGACTCAATCGTGCTACTGGTCAAACCCAGTTTACAATTGACATAAGATATTCTGAGGAGATGAAATTTTCTTTTAGAATCTGCGTGGAACACTTGGCGATGCATATCAAGAAAGTCCTGTCATTTTTTTACGAATCCGCGCGGGCTGCCTGTGTTTTTTTTGAAATCTCGATCCAGTCCCTTTGGCCAAGGAAAAACAAAATGGCGACCAAGAGAACGATGTCTCTCGAACATCTGCAAGCTTTGGTGAATTGTCCTGGCTACATTCCCAAAGATATGAGGAATACGTACAGACCTTCCAAATGAGGTAAAGGAGATTTCCTAATAAAAGGAAGTTTTGCATCGTCGGCAATTCTACAGTTTTGGGCGGAATTTTCGCGATAACCAAAATCGTTTTGATTGGCTAATTTGAGAGCACGAAATCAGCTGGTAATTTCCAAAGTTAACATAATTTGGGATCGTGTGATAATAATAATGAGAATATTTAAGACTCACTTGGGAACACTCCCTCCAGATTGAAGGGTTCCAAAGCCACTGATTGTACAGGAGGTATTAGGAGGAGGTTCTTGATCGCCGGGTTGGGGCAGACAGGCAGGCCGTATATGGTTTTTGAACATGACAGTTTTCTTTAGCTTCAACAGGGCAGCATCGTAAGAGAAGGTGCCAGCGTCGTACTTAGGGTGCATGATGACCCGGCTCACTTCGATTTCCTCCATGCCTGAGCATCCTAGATCACTAGTTGACTTGCAATATCGTGCATGTGCCCCTAGCCTGCAAAAGCAACATCTGTCCTTAATACAACTCTCTATAATTTTTTACATTTAGTACATTGACGATTTAAACTTACCTACGAAAAAACTTTGACCCCTCCTTAAGGGCCTATTCACATGAGGCGAGATACTTCGGGGGGTAGGGATATCTCGATCCCCCGAGTTGTCTCCGGCCGAGACAAGTGTCTATACAGTCTCTCTCTGTTGAAATCAAACCGCTCACATACGACCGAGACAACAACTCGGGGACCCGAGATATCTCAGTCTGGAAGGTAGGGATAGCCCTAGGGGTGAAGTGTCTTGGTCACCATCAGCTCCATGTGAACGGTCTACCCCGAAACGTTCGTTTTTTATCGAACGTTTATGCTAAAATTTGTGTTTCCTTCTCTTGCATAATTTACCAAAGTTATCCAGTCTGCACACATATGAAAGACACTTCAAGAAACTAACTATCAAAGTATCGCCTCCATCAATTTCATCAAGCATCTAAAGATCATATCCTCCATCAAGTTCATGATTTTGGCTATAAGGACTAATTACCGGTGAACAATCCCTTGTGCTTATACATTCATAGACGGCAAATCCTGCTGCGCACAGATCTAAAATTCGATCACGAAACTCAGACAAACAATCCCTCTGATCCGACAGAGCGGAAATGACCAAAAATGACATGTCTAACTTTGCCATATTTCAATATTTAAGCTCAAGATTCCGTATACAAAGAGTTTCTATGGCTAAAATCTTAATTCCAAATTTTTAAGAAAATTGAAGAATATGAATTTTAGATATGATTGAGCAAAGTTTGCATAATTCCTGATCAAAGTACTAATTCTCCCATAAAATGGCACAGAAACCAATGTTTAAAGCCTAATATCTTAAAGACGGATCCATTAGAAAAAAGTCATTTTTGATATTTTGTTTTTAATCAGACAAGGAGTCTGTATGCAAAAAATCAAGCTTCTCTGAGCTAACCTGACCTTATTATTTGAAATTTAGTGGTCTAAGCAGGTCATTTCCGCTCTGCCGATCCCATTCAGAAGGATCGCGCTTGAAATACGAGCAAGGGCAGGAGTATACACAAGCTCTGCTATAATGAGTGGAACTACCAGTTTACCAATTCATTTGTATCGTTCTTTAGAGAGAAAACTGAGAAAATGGGAGAAAAGTATGTTTGCTTGTCTGATAAGTGTGACGTCATCTTTGCGCAGCGCTATTTAGAAACTCATAGAATCCTAATTTCTGCCCTATCGAGCGGCTGGTCACGAATGCACAAAACTGAGCTGCGTAGCCTGCGTAGCAAGCGTTCCTAGTGGAATAATAATAATAATATCTCGTTTATTCCAACCTTTCGCAGCTAAAAAGCTGAATTACAGGCGGGTCATTTACATGAACATTAAATCCATGGTAAATCTAAAGTTCATACAGTCAGTCCCTCAATAGGCTGTGGGCGTGTTTTACTGTGACAATTTTCTGAAATCTGTCAGTGTTACACAGGGCCTTCTTTGGCTGATTTCGTTTTCTTAAATTGTATTGAGAAGGTGCGTATACTAGACGGGTATTAATAAGTTGGTAAAGGGGGTTTCCCTTCTTAATACCACTAACGAAGCGCTCACATAGAGTGATTCTACGCGAACATAGATATGGCAGAAGAGATCTAAGGCCAGAGTAACCAGGAGAGGTTCCTACGCAGGCTAACAACTGACCTGACTTTCATCCTTGGTTTTCTTGGATTCTTGACGTGCGTTACACAGTGCTGCGCGGTGAGTACAAAAGTCTTTCCAAGGTGGCTAATCAAGGTTCCACCACAGAATGGATACGTTTTTCGTAAACCCAGCAAACCTACTTGCCAGGGAACTTCATAAGGGGTCACATCGGAGCCGCCAACAATACGGCTTCCTGGCGGGGGGACGGTAGGCGTTCCACAGTACTGGTGGTTTGCTGTAAAAAGGGGAGCCAAGTGTACGAATTTACCAGATTTCTTACACGTCATATCACTCAGACTGAGGCTTCTGTGGTTATCTATACTAGTAATTTCCGGTGTGTGTGCGAGGAATGTTTCTGATTGGCTGATTTTCCCGTCTAAATTCCCGCCATTTTTGGCGCGGGTTCAGCCGCTATTGAAATAATATCAGGTAATTTTTGCATTTGTATTTTTACAAGTGTATACAAGGTTGATTGTTAAACTGGAGGGCAGAATTCAATATCTCAGTCTTTTGGTCACAACTGGGTCATGTTCTGGGGGATGGCTAAGCAACGCAGTGGAATAGAAATTTTACGATATAAAATATTTTAACTCTTAAGTTGCAGCATACCTGAAATAAGCCCAACAAAGACGAAGAAAGCTGCGAAGAGCAACATTTTTCCTGGCTGTTACTTCTCACTCCAACCAATGGTGAACATTCGTCTTTCCTGATTTCTTTTATACACGAGATTCATCTTCTAACTCGTGTGACCTGAGCTCCAACATCTGGAGCCTGAATCAACGTCTCTGAAAAGGGGCTATTTTCTTGGTTTGCATATTTGCTGAGTTCTCATAGACAATTAGGGCTATTTTCTCAACATCATTCAGAGATAATCAAGCTGTACAAAGATTTCTCACCAAAAGTAAGCATGTTTTCATTTCAAGTAAGTTACGACAGGGGCTCCAAAAGCAACTTTGTGCTTGGGGGTAAGGGGCACTGCGAGGAGCAATTCTTGTTTAAGTAATTTTTGTAGGGGTTCCCGGGCATGGTCATCCAAGGGAAATTTATGTATTTTCAGATGTCATGACGGTCCGGGTCCTAAGATCGCCGTATTTTTTTTAGGCGATCTTGGGAATTTTTACTATATTTCATGTTGCGATCTTGGGCGATCTAAGGCGATCTTGGGCGATCTTAGGACCCGGACAGGGGCGTAGCCAGGGGGGGTCCAGGGGGGCCTGGGCCCCCCTTTCGCGAAAATTTTCCCATACATTTACTGTATTTGCTGGAGAAAATTTTAGCATTCGTCCCATGTTTTCACTATCCGGCCCCCTCTTCAGAAATTCCTGGCAACGCCGCTGCCGGAGTATGCCTGTTGAGTGCTAAATAACCAGGTTTTGGCTCAATCTCCACGTGAACAGTCCAGAAAAGCAACTGTAGATATAAAAAACCGTGATGTAAAATGGCAATAGGGCTCTAACGCATCTACTTGGGATAACAGGGAATTTCTGCAGAAACCCATCCATGGGAAAAGCTGAGTTTCCCATGGCACACGCATGGGAAGTGTTCGGGTTTCCCATGGCATTCATGAGAATTCCGAACACTTACCATGCGTGTGCCTTGGGGAATTCAGCTTTTCCCAAGAATGGGTGGGTTTCCTGCAGAAATTCCCTGTGGATTAATAGCAATTTGAAAAATACCAGGTTATTTTGCTCGATTTCATTTAGTAACCATCAAAATTATTTTGGGAGCCAGTATCTCCGATTCCGCCGCTTTCGCCGCCCAATACATGTATTAATTATTATATGCAAGGCTATCAATACATCTGACTTCTATCAAAAAAAGCAATTCAGTCTTAAAATAAAGTTCAAGATCATTCCGAGATCTATTCTATCATTCAAGCTAAACATGCGACCTTAGGGTCGGTGCCTAGTAGTGGATATATACCTCGACGCCTCCCGTCTGCGGTATATTCACCTCCCCTTCGGGGGATAGTTGTTATAGGTCATCTGAGGGGCATATAATATGATGTGTTGAGCTCGAAACAAACACCCAAAATTATTGTCTTCAGGTTTTTTTGTGTGCAATATATATGTGCTGAAAAATAAAACCATTATCCTGCTCCATTTTGCAGAATATCGTCTGATTGGCCAACTCGGGAGTGCGTCCCCCCTCGTCGGCTAAGTATCAGACGACACTATTCTGTGCAATCTCGCAGGATAATGGTGAAATGTTTACCGAGTTTCGTGGGGTTCTGAAAGCTTGTTTTTGAGGAAATTCGGAAATTGTTGACCAAATCTTCACAAATGTTGGATCAAAGGAACAGGTGTAGTCCCAGCCTATTGAAGATGTAAAAGCTTTCTGTTAATTCAGATGTGTGTGCGGATAAGTGTGTGAAACGTGCTGGGTAGTGGGCTACGAGAATCCTTTAACTGTTAATTGCCTGTAAAACGAATCTCTTGAAGTTTTGTCATTTTATCAACCCACGCTTGTCATTTAGGAAGCAAATTGTTGATAGCATTACAGAGTATATTTATTTCACGAGTCAAAAATTGAAGCCCGAGACAGTCACAAGTCAGGAGCACTGTATACGAGCCAACATCATTTTTGCATTGCAAAAACCTTAAGAATTTCCTCATATATCCGATGGTTTTCCCCTCCAACAGCCTTGTTTCGTTACAATAAAATATCTGAGTCGGGTTTTAGGGCGTGTTAGGTATACTGCACTCCCTACTGCCGGTTAAAGACGGCAAAGACATCAACAAGAAATCTTAGAAGAGGTCACACCCCTTTCGCTTTCAAACACGTTTAACAAAGTTTTTGTTTTGCAAAATAAACATCATCTTGCACAATTTGTTCTGTATATGAATGCAACTGTATTCACGAATTGGCATAGCTCTGGACTCTTTGTTTGCCCTTCCAGCGGAAAATAAAACAGAATAAAATACTTGACCTACCTCACAAATACCACAGTTCAGACAATATAATTAAAATATAACAGTCATATGTTCCTGGTCGCATACTTGGTATGTTTACTTCTAATCACGAAATAACAGTGATAGACCGATAATCAGGCGCGGATCCAGGGGGTTCATCGGGTGCATCGAGGGCCAGGCACGACAGAGAAGGATTGGTATACCTCTATTTTTTTTTTTTTGGCGTGGTGTCATGTGGTGTCAACAGGTGAGGAAAAACCTGCTTGCCCCCCCCCCCTCCCCCAGCAAAAACAAAGGATGACCAAGGCTTGCCCCCCAGACATTTCTAGCTACGGCCTTGTTTTGAGCCCTTCAGTTAACTCGGTCAATCGAAATGATCACATTACATTGCAATCGCATACTAAACAAAATAACTTGTCATGTACCATTTCAAACGACCGAAATGAAAACCGATTGATCGTTGGTGATATGGCAAGTACGCGAAATGATTGTATTGGACGCTTTAATGCTTTCGGTAGTAAAGTGGGTTGTGAAATAGTAGTGTGAAAGCAAGCTGTGATAGATGATGATAACAATGATGATCCTTGTTCTGGTGTGTGAATGTTGAGGCCACATTACTTGCAGAATTTAAGTGCTCCTCTAGTTTTCAAAAGTTGGAAATGCCACCTTTGAGGATTGCAAAAGGTGTTGTCTAATTGTCTAGAAATGCTTGTTACAGAAAACAATTGGATAAATATCCACACAAAATTTTCAAAGCCGTCTTTCTTTTCCACGACATCAACTGGAATTGAGAATACTAGATGTGGAACATGACTCAGGAGATTCATTTGCTACTCGATGTCACTGTTCAAAGCTGAAGCCAAATTATCTGCGCTACAACGTTCAATACTGTTACAGCTCATTGAAATTTGATGTGTTAGTGATTTTTGACGCACTTGAATGCGCGACCTAAATGCTGTTTGCTAGTGGAAGTAGACATTAAATAGACGAGAATGTACACAGCTAGAGCTGTAAACTGCAACAATCTCTTGTCTACAACAGTGAGCAATGTGAAAAATATTTCAGAAGGCCTGCATTACAAAAAACCTTCCCGAAATCTATGATAAGTGTATCGCCCGCCGTACCTGATCTAAAATAGAAACCCATTAAGGGCCAATACATGAAAAGCTTTCAATAAGAAAATTACCGCACTTACAATAATTCTGACCCACACCAATAAAAACCTACGTCATTGAAACTGCTGTGTCATCTTGTTTACGATGGTATTACGTTTGTGAAAAGTATCTCGAAGGGGCTATTTTAGAGTTGAAGCGGCGATCATGCAAGGTGTCCCACAAACGGGCCTTCGCGTGAACGGAGAAAATATGGTCTTATCAATATTTTTATACAGTTCTCAGAAGAACAGTGGAAAAAGTGAATGAAACCCCTCAACCACACTTCTTACTTGAAGCACAGCGCAAATGCATTGTCTGCCTTTTTCGATAAAGAAACAAACGGCTTATTGTGCGTCCACACTAGGGCTGAAACATACAGACTTAACGTGTTTCAAAAACTAATATCGTCAATTTGCACCTCACGTGAAACATCACAAATGCCAATGTGTTTTTGTCTCTAATAATATCTCAAATTGAACCTGATGTTTGAAGTTCTGATTTTTTATGTTTACTTTACGAGTGTGAACTTTACTGTGCGACTACGTCAATCGGGCCATCCCTTAAAAAGTTTGTCATTTAGAGATTCAAACCATTTTAAGCAAATTTATACCTGCAATACATCTGACGATGAGTAATTAAGTGTTTTGAAGTTATTTCTGCCCATAATTTCCACCATTTTTACGAGAAAAGCGATATTTCGGTGTCTCAGATCTCAAGAAAGTCGAAATCCTTTGTTCTGTACTCGCTTTCTGATTGGCTAACTTCTTACAAATTGGCCCGGTTGACGTAGTCGCACAGTAAGTACATTTGGGAGCCCACATTCAAACAATTCTACAGTAAGGCCCATTTTTATATTTCCGGTGACATTGCTGAAAACAGAGGCCCTCTGGCACTTACCATGTTGCTTAAGACTCTGCCATTGTTCTTTATAATAAAGCAATGAGTCGTTATCAACAGTAACAGTTATGTTATGCAATACGTTCCTAAAATCTATGTAATACTACTATGATAATTTATAACACAATGAAATTGCAATTATTTCCTTAACACGCGTTCAATGTACACTTTGATAGATACGCAGTGTTCCTTGAGTACGCTTACGTAATTTGTAAAAAGTGAAGTTCAAGTTCAGTTCCAAACTTTATGCAAGTCATAGATCAATACATATTGCGTGAAATAGAGCACGCATTACAGCAAAAAGTTCCTGGATATTTCCTTCTTAAAGTACGCTAATACCTACTCGGGTCATTTGTTAAGGGGACAATGTCCTATGTGATTCCTCCCTCCGTCAAGAAAAGCGCAGAGGAAGGAAAAGTGCCGCGCAGTCTTATCCATTTCCCTAACTTTATTGAAACTCACAGCACCGCACAGTCTTCAATATCAAAACATGATTGTCCAAGTGTATGCATAGGTTGCGAAGAGGACAATTACAGCGGGGAACCGGAGGCTAAAGCACTTCAAAGCTGCCCCAGAAATCTGGAGCAGAGTACTGCGGACGTTACAAAGCCCAAGCAAAAAAGAACATTGATCGGTAAGCCTGCGCGAAAGCCTCCGGGATGTTACAAACAAGACGGGGTCTCGTATTCGGATTTGCTTGCTCAGGCCATTCAATCTTCTCCTGAGCAAAGACTAACTCTTCAGGAAATTTATCATTGGTTCGAGGAGAATGTAGCGGGTATCGCCGACGGCTTTGAGCACCAGAATACACACGATTGGAAGGTGAGAGATGACGACACGCCATATTGACTAACAACTACTGTTGTTACAATAACTGCACTGCTACTGGTACTGTTGCATTTCATTCTGGCGAAACACTATCCAAGGACAAATAGGTTTAAATAAATTACGTTGGTTCGGATTGCATCCTAGCAAAACGCCATGATAGCAAAAATGGAAAATAGGATTTACATTCTTTGAAATTCGCGAATATCTTAAAAGGCCTTAATATTGGTAAACAACTCTCATAGTCTTGTCGCACAAACAGAACAGACAGCACTTCACAATGAGATCTTTAAAGGGTTATTCGACTAGAAAAGAATGCTGTGTTTTTGCATAACAATTTTAAACTTTATAAAGAAAGTAAATATCGAGGAAGCTGTTGATTTCAGGAGCAACTACAAAGCAACTGTGGTTGATTGTAGAGGAACCAGTTAATGATGCACAAAAATGCATCAGAGCACCGTAGATTTGCACCCTTAGTATTTTTCAGGGCACCCAACGGCACTATTCAGAAAATACCTGTTTCTCTCGACAGCTTGATCTTTCGCAACTCTTGTTTGTGATATTTCTTCTGCACTGTTTCTCTTTCAAGGCGTTTTGGACTGCATATGAAAATCTGGAATTTGCTTATTGTTTTTCGGAAAAAAATCTACAGGTAAAAAAGGTCGTACAGAATTTTCGGACAACAATTTTTGCCTGTCATTTTCGGAAAACCATAGAAATTCCGTATCCTTCGACAAAATCCGAACAGATAAACAAACTAGTGTACAAAAACACGTTTTACTGTCGTTTTGATGTTCAAATACGCCTTAAGAATAGTAATGTTTTGAAACGAGCCTCAAGCATCGAATAACAGCATGTATATAGTGTTCACATTTTTTGTGGATTGCCTTATGTTATCGCAAAGGTAAAATCTTGTTTTCCACAATGCTGGACGACAGCTTCCATATTCCTATAATTTGTGATCTTCCAAGGCCTTAATTCTACCTTCAACTGTCGTCTTCTATATTTCCTTCTATCCTCTTCGATGATATTAGGGAAGAACATTGGGAGAACCTTTGACTGGGAATGAGAATTTAAAGAGAATATCTCACCTTTTTCAACATTTCTCGATGCAATAAATAAAGGCTCTTTAATAACTTGATGTGAAAAACACTGCACATGTCAATTGAAAGTTAACAACTTTATTTCAGAACACAGTACGTCACACTCTTTCAAGAAGGAAACGATTTGTACGTGTTGCAATGCCACAGAATCGCAACAAGTCGTGGTGGACAGTTACAGAAACCCCATACCGAGGTCGACGCGACTCGTGGTCTAGTTCCCCAGGACAACCAGAAACGGCACTACATACATCTTGCACACAAACTCCACAATGCTTAGATTTCGACAGAGACAAGGGATTCCAGCATTGACACTGCAAGGACAAAAGGAATCGAAGAAAGTAATATATACCACGAGAAGAAACAACAATTCCAGTGCTATGGTGTTTCGTTTTAAAAAGCATATTGAATACGGGCACACATCTAAACACATGTTCTCGGAGAACTGTTAGATCCATTTTACTGTTGAGTCAATGCGACCTGCTGGGAAACCTACTGTAGGTTTGGTTGTATGACTGCCTTTCCTAGCAAAAACCTGCGAATACGTTCTGGGGACGTCAACACTGTTGTTGGTATATCGGGAGTCTCAATATTTTTTCGCTTCTTTTGAAAAATGTGGAAAACCAGTACTACTCCGCGTCCTAAGATCGCCCAAGATCGTCTAAAAGCGCTAAGGTTGCGCGTGGTTTCAATCGCCAAAGATCACCCAAGAAAGCCCAAGATCGCCTAAGATTGCGCGTGGTTTCAAACCAAGCCCTACTCGGGTTCTAATATCGCCTAAGATCGCTTAAGATCACAAGATTGCACGTGGTTTCAACCAAGGCCTACCCTGGTCCTAAGATCGCCCAAGATCGTCTAAGACCGCCCAGATCGCAACATGAAATATAGAAAAAAGTCGGAAAGACCCGGTGTGTCTTATGTGTGATTAATTCGGACAGCAAACATAGTGACACAGGGCAGGCAAAAATGTAACAAAATATATAGCGTTAAAACCTGCTACGTTATCTTGAAACTAGACTACTACCTTCAGATAGTTCAATCTACGACATTCTATCAGTTTTATTGAAAGGCGGAAAAAGGATATTATCAATTCTTCCCCATCATTTACGGAACCATCTTAGATCTGCTTTTTAATATTATTTCACCCTACGAGATTTCATCGACTAGCAAAGTTGTACGTTTACCCGTCGGGAGGTAGCAGTGATCTTTACTACATTCCTTCCAGAGGCTACGAACGTTCGTAAACTGGCTTCGTAGCAGTATGCCACTAAAAGGAAACAACTATATATACTATACCTCGAGAAGAAAAAGTAATTTGACGAAGATATACTATATACCCTATGTACACCTTAAAATAGTGAAAACAAAAGGTAGCAATTCCGCGACCTTACATCGACCTTACATCGTCGTTGATGTAACCCTCCACTTGTGCGAAAAGCTAAAATGATGCATGATGGCACAAATGGATATCTAGGTCCTCCCAATGTACATTTAAGGCAGGAGTCCATTGCCGAGAGCGTAAAATCTGCTGCTAACTTAAGGTCTCGTGAAAGGTAAAAATGTAAAAATTCATAAAATGACTTTTTTCCCGAATTTCATTTGATACAATCCCAAAGTATATTTCTAAAACCTCAAATGACGCGTCAACTGTTTTCCTAGGCTTCCATTGCCCATTCTTTTGTATTGCCCGCCACTCATTTTCAGTAATTTAATTAACTTTACACGCTTAATTCTTCTAGCGCTTTAATTTAGGTCAAAATTTCACCTTCGCGAAGCTCCTGACCCCGCATGATTTAAGATATCGGCCTCAAATTTCCTGTGTCGTTAGAAAATGATCACCTTAAAAATCGTTTGAGGGAATTTTTATTTTTTACTTGCAAAAAATTTATGATAAATTTTGCGGCCACAAACTGTAAAAAATGCGACTTTCAACTTCGCGACCTAATATTTTCGTAAATATGCAAAATATCAAAAATCGCTGACACGGTTTTGCAGTTCATTTCTCCGAGATTAAAATCCGACAAAGTGTGAAATTGTGCAACAAACCGCTAGTGGTCTGGAGCTTCTCAAGTAAACAAGGTAGTTTTTAGTTCGGGGGCTTCAAAAAACAAGAAAAATTTAAACTTCGATAAACTAAACAACTTCATAAGATAGAGCAATATTTTAGCTTTAAAATGATATATAGCTACTTATCATAGCATAAATTGCGACGCGACGAGAATTGTTTTCCGAAGACACCCCTCACGGGTTTACAGAGACCTTAAGTTTGCCGCCAACACAGTTAAAACGTGCTATTGTATTCCCTAAGGGCATATACTGTGTTACAAATATTATGAAAATCTTTATACATAGAACAATCCCTATTGCGTACCCTGTGTAAAGTTACAAAAAAAAAAATTACAGAATAAAATATGACATGGTACTACTATAAACTAACTTATTATAGTTAATATTAATTATATTTCTCAGGAGAAGTTCTTACCCAAATTTGCAAGACCGATTTGAGTAATACTTGTGCAGATTCACGCGCTACCCTTGGTACGTAACGTCCGCCGATATAAGTGGAGAGCTGAGGCAAACAGATCACCAAATGTGATTTCGACTCTGCCATGAGCGAGTGATGTACCCAGGCCTGGAATTCGTAACACCCTCATTTCGGCTTGCAGTAGCAATAGTCTAAACACCAGTCCATGACCTCTGGCTACTGATTTCAGGTGACGTGGGGGACGGGGGACGATGGAGGGAAGATTGGTACCTAAAAGGTACCAATATGGTATTGGCCTAAACCATTTGTTGCTTGGTTTGCAGGAACGGACTCGACCCCAAGAAAAAATTCAAGTTTCCGAATTTTACCCCCTAAAAGGTACCACAAGTCAGATTTTAAAACCCCTAAAAGGTACGACGAGCACCCCCCCCCGAAAAAAACGGCCTCAAAGTGACTTGTTGCTATAATGTATCAAACAGAAGGAACCTGCAAAAGTTGTAGGCTCGCTCCCTCGCATGGCCATTATCATCACTAAATGACCTCAGGGCCACGGGCTTGCACTAATATATAGATTTAGCCACTGGCTAAAAGCGGAGCTCCCGTTAATGAGCTCTCTGTGTTAATGAGACAAAAGTTGCCATTGTACATATTCTTTCGCCGTCATACTACGTGACTAAGCACTTGCACCCCCTTGTCACTTAGATAATTTTACCCAAGTTTGGTTGTCTGAGGTTCATCCCTTCCAAAGATATAAACCTTTTCTCATTTGATGACGTCATCAATGACGTCATACCACGTGGCCACGCAGTTGCACCCCCTTGCCATAGATAACTTCACCCAAGTTCGGTCAGTGTCTGAGGTTTATCCCTTCCAAAGATGTTATTTTTCTTCTATGACATATCAAGATAGTTCCCTTGAAAAAGTGTCGACTTTCTCCAACTTCCTTATAAGGAAATACCTTGGAATCCCAGTAAGTTTGTCACTATTTCTATTGGTCTAGAAAGCTTAAACCTCAACCAAAACTCAAATATACTCGAGGAAAGATGCTATGTGCATTTTCCACTGTGTTGTTCACGGTCAAGAGCCTGGCAACAAGGTATGCCAGATACCACAGGAAGCCCGGTCAATCTCTAGAAAGGCGACACTGCTATCTTGATATGATGACGTCATCGATAACGTCATATCAAGAAAGTGCTGTCGTTTTTATGCCAAATCCGCGCGGGTTGCCTGTGGTGTTCAAAACGTGACTCAGGCCCCTTGGCGGGGGGTAAAAACAAAATGGCGACCAAGAGAAGGATGTTTCTCGAGTATCTGCAAGTTTTGGTCAATTTTCCTGCTTTTTTCGCTAAGATATGAGGAAAAGTACTTACAGACCTTCCAAATAAGGTAAAGGGGACTTCCTAATAAGGAAGTTTTGCAACGTCGGCAAAACGACAGCTTTTGGCGAAATTTTCTTGATGTGTACCACGTGACCATGCAGTTCCATCCCCCTTGCCACTTAGACAACCAATTTTGGTTGTCTGAGGTTCATCCATTCCCGAGATATATTATTTTTCTAGTCCTATGATGACGTCATTAATGACGTCATACCACGTGACTATGCAGTTGCATCCCCCTTGCCACTTAGACAACTTCACCCAAGTTTGGTTGTCTGAGTTTCATCCCTTCCCGAGATATATTCATTTCTTTCCTACGCCCGCGCGGCAAAAAAAAAAATCAAATAAAAAAAAAATCAAATATTATCCGGAAAACCCACTGGAGAGCCGGCTATTTAACAATTAAGTCTAGTTGGACAAAAACAGGGAAAAATTGTCTAAGAAATCACCAGACCTCGACAAAACGGGAAGGCCGCCTTGTTTTCATATTCAAAATCGGCGCTTTCGCTACTAGAGCTCTATTGATAATAGTCCCCTAGTAGCGTAGCCAAACATAATGCATTGGTAATATAGTCCACTAGTTGGGTCACTGTTATTTCGGGGAAACTAGTGAGTTTCTGTTAAAATAGTTCGACTATATACTACTCGACGTTCTCGTTTTCTATATTAAGCCAATTAGTGATATAGTTAACAAAATAGTTAACAACTTCCCACGAAGGGGAGGTGAATCCTTCGCGTCTCGGTATATATCCACCACTAGGCACCGACCCTGAGGGGGATAGTTGCTTTAGTATATACCAAATCAGTAGAATAAAATGCGGTTTTAAAAGATTTAAGAAGCAGATCGCGCGCGAAAAGAGCCGCCATTTTGAGAGTTTTCTCAAAACAGTAAATAGTGTTTGATATCTACTATTTCAGGAACCAATCACAGCGCGCGAAAATGACTATTCACTGAATTGATATTTAATAATTGTGAATATACATCGAAACACGAAGCGTCGAGGTATATATCCACCGCTAGGCATTGACCTTGAGGAGGATAGTTGTTTTAGTAATACCAAATCATAGAATAAAATATGGCGTTGTAATTAAAAGATTCAAATAACGCAGTATCGCGCGCGAACCGAGCCGCCATTTTGAAAGTTTCCTTAAAATGAGTAAATAGTAAATACTATTTCAGGAACCGATCACAGAGCGCTAAAACTAACTATTCACTGATTTGGTTACTAAAACGCGATATAAGAAAATGCTGAAGTTACGCAAGGACGTTTAGACGACGTTGGGCGATATTAGGTGCAATCGATACTGAGCGATATTGGGCATTGTCCATGAATACCCTCTCAGTTCAAAGAACTTAGAAGGTAATATTCCAAATATTGGGCGCTAAATATTGAGGTGGATAGTGGCAGAATATCGTAGATATTCATAAAGCCACAGTCAAAAAGGCATTAAATAAGTTCATTTATTCATTTGAATTAATTGCACGAGTGAGTTGCTAGGTGACTGCAATTTGTCATGCTTTTTGGAAAATTCACGTGCAAAAAGATATACATGCAAACATTTCCAAGAAAGTAGGTTTGTCACTTGTACTTTTGTTAATTCTGTTTCACTAATTCAGTGGCTCTGTCAGGTGACAGAATAACGAATACAGAATAGCAGAGTTAGGAAAACGGGACACCGCTGCAAGATTCACTTCCTGTGAAATGAAACAAAAAAAAAATACCAATTACACAATGGTATATATCTTTTTTTGGAAATTGAGGACGAGATATCATACGATTGAAGTATATTCAAAGTCTTCAGTCGGTAGATTCCGCCGAAAATAGCACTGAAAAAGGCGATATCGCCCCAGTCGCTGCGCGAGTAACCTGCGAAAGCCGACACCCACTTTGGCGCTCGTCGAAAGAGACTCTCGCAAAGAAGTGTCTGCGCGCTCAAGCCAACATTCGATACTGATGACGTATTCTGACCCAGATCTGGTTAGAAGAATTACGTGGCCATTTTAACAACTTTGTTGCATCTTTTTTCGTATTGAATACCTTACTATCAATGCTTTGTATGCTATAAAAATTAAATACCAAACAGTCAAACTGAAGAAGTGACAGGTGCACAGGAATCCCGCGCCAAAAAATATCAAATATCGCGAAAAAAAAATGGAGAGCCAGTAGACAAACAGGTAGACAAACAGGTCAACAAACGTTGCTATTATGAATATTAAAATTCTCGGCACAGTACGTGATCTGCAGCAAAATCGTTGACGAGATGATCTTGCTTTTGGCGCCCTCAATAATTGTTTTTACACTAGTAGGTCAATTTGTATAGCCAAAAACGTTTTTTTCATATCGGTCTGGTCATTTGCCACTTTTCTGGCTTTCAAATCCGACTTTTCGCTACTAGTAGACTGTTCTAGCCTAATAATATCTACGATATAACGCGCGCTCTGATTGGTCCAAATCTATGCTCTATTACACCGATAAAATAATGGTTCTCCTCCGATATATCAAAAATATAGCGTGATTTTACAACGTTCTCGTCTCCCAACATCACGCGTGCTCTATTGCGCCGATAACTAGTAGAGTCAACGAATCAGAACGCAACATTGTCGATGTGTTTATAATATACAGCTCTATAAGCGTGTTATACCAAATACTGTATGTTTGCTGTTGGCACAGACGCTACGTCGCTATGAGGCAAATGAAGCGTTCATTACAGTAAAAACCCGCATAAAAGAACAGGTGTTTTGGGGAATCAGGCTGATTTTGTCTTCTTGTATATTCTTCGCAAAATTAGCCTGAAGTTGTTCTGTGTTCTTAAAGTTGTTTCTTAACATCAAATACTGCATACTACCAACAGTCAAATAAAGAATGTGATTGGTAGAAAGGTGACAGTCATTTAGTAACAACAATAGTAATCAAGTCTAAAAAACAATGCTAAATGTACCCTGGAATTCCTGCTGTAGAACTGTGTCTGCATGGTCTAGCACATTGTATTGTTCTCCTCGGTACTCTACAACACAGTGCGCTACTGTACTCAAATCTAACTGGCAGCAATTGTTTCATACAAGAACAATTTTCATTTTTCAGGCTGCATGTGTTCTTATGTATAAGGTACCTTTTTGACCAAATTTCAGCCTGAGTGCGGGGTTTTACTGTATATCGAACCGCAGCCGCATTTTGAAAAACGTCGAAAAATGTTTCTGTTCTCAAATAGCAATAGAGCGGATTTCAGATGACTGTCGTGATTTAATTGCGTTTGCGATTGGTTCGCTTTTGGCTGATTATTTCTATCAACCAATCAAATTGCGAACTAATTGCAAGGGATTACTAGCCAATTCGTTCGGCTCCTGATTGGCTGGGCTGGAAACCATTCAACAGTAAGTTGTAATTACTCTTGTTTCTGATTGGCTAGTGATTGCACAATTGCGTTTAGGGACCGGTCATTATTTATCGCCTGGGGGGGGGGGGGGGGGGGGGGGGGGGGGTCAGAGGATTCATGGGTAAAGGCCAAAATGCAGTGATCCTCCCTCTATAAGTACAATGATTAACGTGATCCCCCCTCAGAGCAGTTAAACGTTTTCGTGATCCCCCCGATCCCTACTGGACCTAGTAGAAGACAATTTACAGATAGAGGGGATCGCATTTTTTTTTGCGTTTGCGCGCGAAGCGCGCCCGAATTTTGATAAACGCACTTCATCAAGCCTCAGCGAAAGTGTAGATGAACATTCCGTTTTTTGTGTAGAGTAAACAAATCCTTTAGGTTTTCTTATTCATGCGCGCAATTGCGCGCCGAAATTATTATTATTCATTTGCGTGAAGCACAGCCCAAATGACGAATTTCTATGCCTATAACGTGGAACTCACGCTTACTCTTCTTTCGAACATAGTGACTGCCCGCCAGGCCTATCATTGCAGAGTTTGTTTTTTCTCGCCAAGATACACTTTTTCTTGTGAATGGTGCGAAGGTAGTGTCTCCGTTGCGCGAGTTGCCAAAGATTATATTCTTTACGCGCGCGAAGCGCGCCGAAATTTTTATTATTTATTGAGTGAAGTGAAGTACAAAAATGCAAATGTTAGAGAAGTTGTTTGAATAACTACTTAGAAAATTTCTTGTGGTCCCCCCTTTCAGGGATTCAGGGTTTGAGAGATCCCCCCTTGCGCTCGCCCCAAAATGAAGTGATCCCCCTAAAATCCTCTGCCCCCTCCCCCCCCATTACAACGAGCGCCTACGACTCCGCCGTATTTGTTCTACACATGAATCATTCATTGCTCGTTGTAATGAACTTACTGAATTCTTACATAAACGCGGTTACAAACGTGATTTCATATAAAACATACCCCGTACGAAAGGTCACTAACGAAACCCGAAACATAACTTCTAGAATAACCTGCAAAACTAATAATGTTATATACATGATTGCGAGTGTAAACGCTGCCACCTACAATATATATATAGGCGAAACAAAACGTCAACTTCGTGAACGCTTTAATGAACACCGACGCACTTTAGATTCTGACAGTCAATCTACCCCTACTACCGCTGCCCTCCACTTCCATAATACAGCTAACCACATTGGCTGATTGCATTTTTAAACCGCACCGGGGGGGTTGAGGACCTATGGAAAATTTTCCAGGGGGGTTGTATAGGACTTTGGAAATTCCACGGGAGGGGGTGAGTCTGAAGACTGGAAATTCCAAGGGGGAGGGGTAAAAAAGGTGACTTTCCAGGGACATTTTATCCAAAAATAGATTTTCCAGGGATTGTTCCAGGTATTTTGCCAGAAAAAAAGTGCAAATTCCAGGGGAGGGGTTTCTTTATGAGGTTGAACTAAACTCTCGCCAGCGAAAATCTACAGTTATAGCAGAGCTAAAAATAGATGGAAATAGCATTACCGGTGAAGATGATTTAGCAGACGCAATGAACACTCACTTTGCTAGCACCGGCGAGAGGTTGGCTCGTGATATTCCAAATATTGAAAGTAAACCAGAATCATACTTAACCCAAACAGAAAAAAGCTTTACTTTTAGAGAAATAAGGGAGACAGAAGTATGTAAGCTGATAAAGAAACTTGAGAAAAATAAGGCAACCGGGCTGGACAAAATTCCATGCAAGTTGTTGATTGGCAGTAGAAATCATATCGCCTTCTTTAACTTTAATTTTCAATCGATCAATCAGCAGTGCTATTTTTCCAACAGAATGGAAATTGGCAAGGGTATCCCCAATCTTCAAGAAAGGCGCAAAAAACGATCCTGGCAACTACAGACCTATATCTGTGTTGCCAGTGGTTACCAAGATTTTCGAAAAAGCCATGTACAACCAATTATACAAATATTTAAACACCAACGGTTTATTGAAAAACTGTCAGTCTGGTTTCAGATCACTAAACAGTACCTTAACGGCGCTTCTAGAGGCAACAAATAGCTGGTCGATCAATATCGACAAAGGGCTACTTAATGGTGTCATTTTTATAGACCTTCAGAAGGCCTTTGACACAATTGACCATGAAATAATCATTACGAAGCTGAGGTACTGTGGGGTGGATAATCATAGTTTAAATTGGTTCAGGTCATACTTGAGCGATAGGAAACAGAAGTGTACCGTCAACGGACATATATATTTAAGGCGATATATTTAAGGCGTTAATCGAGCCGCATTTTGACTATTGTAGTCCAGTCTGGCATAATATTAACGGCAAACTTAATGAAAAGCTTCAAAAACTACAAAATCGAGCAGCCAGGGTGATCACCAAGTCAGGTTATGATACTAGATCAGCTACCCTTAGAGAACTCCTGCAGTGGGACGATGTTGCCACCAGGAGAGGAAAACATCTAGGGGTAACGATGTTTAAAACACTGCATGGTCTCTTTCCCTCATATCTAAATGACATATTCGTCTCCTGTGACTCTAAATACAATTTGAGAAACAGCGAAAATAAGCTAGCTCTCCCATTGCCTAAAACAAACTATGGAAAACATAGTTTTAGTTATTGTGGGGCAAAGCTATGGAATAATTTTCCAAGTGAAATGAGGAGTGCTAAAACTATTTCAGATTTTAAAAGAAGCTATGATAAGTATTTCCCAATACCGGGCTCACACACGGCAATCATGGAAACCAGTGTCTTGTAACTTTTTATTTGTTATTTGTACGACTGATGATTTACCGTGTTTAAATAAATGTTATGTATGTGTTGGAAATTCCAGGGGAGGGGGTCTGTTTCACGAGTGGAAATTCCAGGGGGGAGGGTCTTTTTAAGGGAGGTCCTCAACCCCCCCGGTGCGGTTTAAAAATGCAATCAGCCATTGCCTCTGACATGCTTTTAATCCCTTTAGAAAAACTTAAATCTAACCGCGACTACGCAAAGCTAGAGAAGCTTTCTTATCATCAGAGCTCGAACTCCTAATGGTCTGAACTTTAGAGATGAAAGTTTTGTTAATTTTAACTGTAATTAATCCTTATTTTTGTTTCATATTATTTTATCTTTTATCTGTCACTTCTCAAGCACCGTATCATATGTATTTTTCTTTTTTTTTTAATGTGACCGTTATTTTATTTACATCCAGAATGCAATGTAAATATCTCCATTCACAACCTGAAGAAGATCGGTAATGGCCGATTGAAATATCGTTATTAAATAATAATCGTTTAAGCTGTTCGTCGACCTTTCATATATATATTTTTCTCAGTTCAACTGGTTGACAGGTCCGTTTATCAGGATCCAGCTTGGCAAAACACCTCGTTCGCGGATTTTCAGATTTTAGCCAACATCTTTCACTGAGCGAGAACTTCAGTAAGGAAACAATTTGGGTGATGACGGGTCATTTCATAGGCTTCCCAGGATCATTGAGCGAACTTTAGAGTTGATAGTTCGCAGTTTTATAGTGTCGCTGTGTGAAGTTTGACTGAGCTCGATGAGCGCTAAAATATGAGTACCTACGAAAAATAAAAAAGTTTGAAAAATACCCTTATCTAGTCCTTTAGTACTTTAATAAATCACTACTAGCATTTATTCGGTCAGAAATACACTTTTAAGCGAGTTTTAGCCAATTTTATTGTCACCTCTTAACACTACTATATGTAGTGTGAGAGGTGACAATAAAATTGGCTAAAACTCGCTTAAAAGTGTATTCTGACCAGGGGGGTACGCAGCAGGGCCTGGACCCGAGTCACTATGATCGCTCCGAGCTGGTGAGCTGTCAATCAACAACTCGCATCTCATTAAAATGCAAAAATCCAATATGGCGGCCGATGCTGACGGCGGGGAAGATTGACTACGCAACTGTTAGGACTTTTATTCCGTTTTTCGTTTAATTTTTCTCTTTCAAAAATTATCAAGATTACGTTAATAACCAAGCTTCTCTTTGGGAGATTTCAGAAGTATTCTAGGCTTCACCATTTGATTTAAAACGCCAACGGTGACTTGTGCAGGTTGTTTCATATCGTGATTTCATCGATTTTGCATCTTGTTTGGGCTGATGCTCGCGTTTGGATGCCTAAATTAACCGGAAAACGATATAAAAGCAGGCGATTTTTGAATCCGGATATCTTCTGGAGATGCAGGTAATACATATGGAGACCACATCGGCTGACCACGGTATGATTTGCACTAGAAATTGATCAGTGGGTTTGGTTGGCATTTCTTGAACGGAGCTGAAAACTCAACTGAGAACATTCATACTTTAGACGACATCCACTTTCAATAGGTAAGAGTTGTGTCCATCTTCACTTTGAATATGTGGTTTAGGGACACGTTTGGGCATGGGACGGTGACCATCTTGTTTTTAGCTTTGTTATTTTTTGTAGTCACTGTATTTTCTTTGATCCTTTGTCCTTGTATAATATGCCCGTCAGTATTTATGTACGAGTACAATAAGATAACATCATTGCCTAAAGTTTCCATAACCCTAGACTGTGAGTTCAGTAAATCTTCAATAAACATGTTTATATTCCTGGGGAAGGGACTCCCCATATCAAATATCAGCTGGGAGGGGGTGCTTGCTTGTTGTATCTTTTAGGGGTAGAAATCGTGACCTGGTGTATCTCTTTACACTTTAGGGGTTAAAAATTGTAAAAGCCAGGAAATTTAGGGATGTGGGTGGGGGGGGGGGGGGGGGCTCGTTGTATCTTCTAGGGTTAAAAATCATGGCCTGGGGTATTTTTTAGGGTACCCAATCAAGCAATTTTGCCCTTCAAATTAAGACAAAATAACTTTGAATCGCTGTAAAACCTCTGGCAGTTTTTTTTAGCAATTGTTTGTTTTTCTTTTTATCTCTAAACAGGTTCACATGGATGGACTTAATCCTATATGCACTGGGCCTTCAGAAGGATGAGGAGGAGTCCTAGGGCAAGGACTGCCATAAAATAGATGCTTTAGGAAAATTTATTTACTGTGCGACTACATCAACTGGACCATCCCGTAAAAAGTTATTCAGAGATTCAAACCACTTCAGGGAATTTTCATACCTGAACTACGTTTGGCGATGAGTAATTAAGTGTTTTGAAGTTATTTCTGCTCATAATTTTCAATTTTTTTTAGAGAAAAGTGAATATTTGATGCCTGATATCTCAAGAAAGTCAAGATCCTTTGTTCTGTACTTGCTTCCCGATTGGCTAACTTCTTACAAAATGGCCTGGTTGACGTAGTCGCACAGAACCCTCAAGCCTCAGGAGTAGCAAAGGGTATGCTCTACAGAAATTTTACCCCTAGGACATAGCAGCTTGGATGTAGTGGTAAACTGAAGAAAATGTTAACTTAAGGGATAGTAAATACAAAAATGTTTCACTTTTTTCCTAATTTTATAATTGTTGAAACAAATTATTCTGTTACCCTCCTAAGGGATAGCAGACTCTTTGGACATCCCCTAAGAGATAATAGCACTTGGGTGAACTTATACCCTAAGGGATAGGACAATGGCCCATTGTACCTCTGATGAGAACTAACAGAATTATTGTATGTTTTGTAGGAATAAACTTTTATTGTACACCCATTGAACTTATTGGGTTCAGCCCAAGTGCAATTGCTGTAAGTTTTAAAATGTTTTCAGTTCCATGTACCACCATCACAGAGATGCCAACATTCAGATCTTGCTATCAATCCTTTATTAGGGCGGCTTCAAAAACAAATCGAGAGACAGAGTTTTTCATCTTTCCCTTTACAATATTGATTTTGCCACCAAACACTTTGTGTAGGCTTTTAAGAGGCCACATCATATTTTGTTTCGTATAAGCTTTTTAGATGTTACACTAGAAATAATGCTACTGATGTGTAAAATCACCTGCTAGTAGACTATCTTAGAAACACTGACAAATGTTTGTCTTGCAGAATGTGTCTGATCAGATTTTTTAAAAATGCTTCTTCTGAGTCACTTAAATCAGAGTGGGTATCACTGTTGTCATCATTTGAACTGATTGATTCATCTCTGATACTGGTGGCATCATCATTCGGGTCATAGTCAGGGGGAGGTCAAAATCTTTTAATCCTAGTAGCATAGGAGGGGCTGCAACCTATTGTTGGGCTAAATTATGGGACATGAGGTTGCCTTTGTATTTCTGCTCTTCAACAAGGGACCAAGAATGCAGCGGCAACCACTTCCTCACTGCTTCATAACCTTTCCATTTGCAATTTATTGTCAGTCAAGACACCAGATTACAGACAACTGGTATGTCGGATCCACGTGGTTTCTATCTTTGGCTTTTGGTACCAAATAAATTAGTTTAGTATAATTACTGAAGTGATTATAGAAATTCAGCCACTGATTGATCAAGAGGTTTGTTTTCTCTTGCAAAAGATTGGGAGTGCATGTACAAGTTTTGCTATGATTGTGAAAAAATCCCCAAAACAAGCTTTTATTTGTCCAAAAACCTTGAATCACTTGAGAAATTATACTAAAACAATCAGTCGCCTCAGGCTCTGTGATTATCAGAAAATAGAACCTCAACTTTATCTTGGTGACTATTTGCCAATAATCATGTCGCCTTCGGCAGCTAATTGTTAAAATGGTAATTTTCATTCAGTATTCCATTGCTAATAAAGAAGTCCACCATTTCAGACCGTTCATAATATTATGCTTCTTGAGCTCACTGTGAAATAGTGTGCTCTGCTGTGGTTGACCTCTCAACATGCTGCAGTGGATCATATGATCTGTGGAATTTTGGTCAATTGTCACAGTTTTCAACAAGAGTGAGAAGGGGACTTGTTTTTGTTACTACAATTGGGAATGTACAGTTTCACCCCTAAAAGATACCAAATAATGGCTCAAACAATTTTTTTACCTAAAAGACCCATCAAGAAATTCGAAATAAACTTTTGAATACAATAGTATAGTGTTGCATGAATTTTCTCCTTCACGATTCTCGATTTTTCTCATCACTTCTGTAGATGACATCATCCCAATAGAGATGATATAGATCACTGATTTTCCAGAATAAGTTAAAAAACGAAAATATTTTTAATGGAAACCAGCAAGCTAATGGATAGTCCAGTCCCTGAACTCTCCATCGCTGCTCCGTTGTTGCATGTGGTCTCAGAAAGGAGAGTCCAGAAATCTTTGTATGCGCATAGGCTAGATCTGACCAAGAACTTGGTGTTTTTTTTAGGGCGAATGATCCGAATACCGCTGTTGGAAATTGTTGAATTTTTGTGGTTACGGTCACAAGGGCATCCTATCTTGATGGACAAAATTCATGTAGCCAACAACCGATTTCCAACAACAGTATCATGCGCACTAACGAAAAAAACTGAATTCGTTTTTTTCGGCAAGCACAGGCAACAATAATACTATTAACAATAATAATGGGTTACGCAAATGGGATTCCACTAGGTGGCTCTTCCATTTCGGATGTAGCCACAAAGGAGAGTTCAGGGACTGGACTAGGTAATGGACCAAAGGGCACAGAAATGTGCTTGTTGAATGTGCCATTTTTCATTTGAATGTGACTATGGTTAATGATTGGGCCGCTTCCTAGTCAGTGGCACACACATGCTCTTTTTCACTAGAATCATAAGAATCTGAACTTGGTAAGGGATATGGTTCAAGATTCTAGTCTGTCTCCGGCTTAAAAGCTTAAAGCCAGGAGGTTGTTAGTGTTTTTTCACCTAAAAGATCCCTAACCCAAAAATTTGGGAAGCCCTTCTCTGGTGTTTTTATAAAAAAAAATCCTTGATTTTGGGTGCCACTGTGAACTGTGCGCTTTTCTCTATCAAATAAATGCATTTCTCCTGCGACTCGCATAAATCAAAAACGCCGAACAAAACCGCAGTGCCGCCGCAGTGGCAACTGAAATAACTGCTCGCAAACTTTACCCCGTGATACAGTGTTGCAAGGATGTAGCACACGAAAATAAAATCTCCAACAACACACCAGCACTTTCAATCTTTGAAATGAGTGACTGCAATTTTTTTCCTTGTTTTATTTGAGATTTCCTTGTTTTCTCGCTTTAGAAGTTTCATAAAGTCACTAAGGGCAGGGCCCTCACAAGTGCAAATGTCAAATCATATGAGGAGAAATCTTCACCGGTACCTGTGCAACGAGTCCCGTACAAATACTGTGGCGTAGAGTTGTTCTGACATTCCATATTTTACTTTATTACAAGGCAAACGCCCTCCGACTCCGTCTTATCTCCTTTCAGTTCCAGAACCATCCCGAAAAAACGAGCGAAATTCAACAGAGTAATTCTCTTCTCCATCTTTTACATCATCTTGTACAATGAGAACGTAATAACCTAAAGACTCGGTTACTACAAATCAAATATAACAAGTTTTCGGTTCAAAATAGCCTTTAAAATCTTCCCTTTCTTCACTTTCCAATATGGCGGCCGTTGGCGTTCTAGAATCATGTACTTGCGCATGCGCAGTATCCAATTTATTTTGATTGACAGTTTTTCAGCTCGGAGGTATCATCGTGACGGAAAAAGCGGCAAGATCAAAGGGGGCTGCGTACCCCCCCTGTTCTGACCGAATAAATGCTAGTAGTGATTTACTAAAGGACTAGATAAGGGTATTTTTCAAACTTTTTTATTTTTCGTAGGTACTCATATTTTAGCGCTCATCGAACTCAGAACTATCAACTCTAAAGTTCGCTAAGGCTAGTTTTAGACGTCGAACTTAATTCCGTCGCACTAAATTGACTGGGTTTATTAGCCAGTGAAAACAAGTTATTTCGATATAAGTGATTTTATGAGGTTAATATAATCTGTCTGGCCAATGGAGAAGATCTCAGCCCTGATTTTATGAGCGCTGGAAGGATTCAAAATTGTAATTTTGCACGGCAGTAGCGCGGCGTTGGCACGGCAGATAGTGCCGTTCCTAATGCAAATGAGCTCAAGACAATAGCTCTAACTAACTAAACAATGGGAAATTGACATTTAGTGCGGCAAGAATTAAGTTCGACGTCTAAAACTAGCCTAAATGATCCTTGGAAGCCTATGGTCATTGTGGTAATTTTATAGAGCGGAATATTTAATGCGATGAGTAGGCGAAGTCTAAATCCTGAAAACATGACTGGAATCCTAATAAATACTATAGCCAGAAATATTTTTTATAAACAGTGACAGTTCTACGATCCGGAAGCACCGGAAGCGTTGCGTGACCGACACAAAGGACGGGCTCCGCCTGTGGGGAGTCAGTGAACTCCTTCCAGGGCCCTTCCAGGCGATATTTTGCGAATAACACGCTAAAGACAACCCCAAAGAATACCGTTGGGTTGTTTGTGTCAAATGAATGGCCCTCCTCCTTCCCCTCCTCCCCGCCCCCCACGACGGGCGAAGGCACTACTCAGCTTGGGCGGCCTGTGGAGTTAGCTTTTCTTGGTGGCCAAACCGATGAACAGCCAAAGTTGTTTAAAGCAGGGAAGTTTTAAAGCAATGTCTTATTCGCTGCGAGATTGTTTTCAGCGAATGGGATTCTAAAAACAAGTCTTGGTGTATAAAAATAGATTTGCCGCAGTCATTAAAATTCATAACTTGACGCAGTATATTAAAATTCATATCTGACGCAGCTCATTTGCATAGGCTAAGCACTGAACCAATCAGAACCTGAATAGGAAATAATCCTGCGGCATTCTGCGGCATGTGCCGCAGTCTCTTTTCCCACGTGACTCTGTACTGCGTCAAGATGCTTATTAATATTCAGAAAGTGCCGCAGTACTATCACGTGACCTTTTGGTGCGTCGATATTTTCATTGTCATTTAAAATCTGCCGCAGTCATTTACATATTATGAAATTTTAGCCAATGGGAAATCCATAGAAACGAACGATTGGAGCTTGGATACGAAGTCACGAAAATATTTTGGTTAGAGTATTTCCGGTTGCTTCTCGACCGCAGCAAGCTCAGTTTCTCGCCAAAAATGACAATATCTGAAAAAGTTTAATGCGTTGTAACCTAAATGTATTGAGATATAAATAATGTGTCTCCGAAAGTCGATTCAAAGTGTGTAATTAGGTGAGGGAGTGCGAAGTTCTGTGCAAACGCGGCTAGTGTGTGAAGCGTTTGCCGCAGATTGACGCAGTTTACACTTCACTTGATCCATATTTGGTGTTTCATTGTTCGGTTAAACCAATAATATACTAGAATCTAAAAGAGCCTCGCACATTACTCACATTCGAATATCCATTCCCTAGATCAAACTTCCAAAATTTTACCCTCTGGAAACTGTCGACATGGTAAGTATTTTTCTCGATTTTAAAAGTAGCTTTTCTTACCTTGAACAGAGCACTCCTTCCCAATCAAAGTTATTTTCTTGAAATGCCAGGATTTGCTCTTATAGTTTACAAAGAACTCACCAAACAGCGTTCTCCGAACCGCTGAATGACGTCCGTTAGTAAAAATATGGTTTATAATGCGAGTATGTTTAAAGTTATTTTTCCGTGATATTGTTCCATTTCTAGTGAAAATAATCTTGAGTTTCAAGTTGTGGTTTTCGAAATCCTCGCGAAGTTGGCTTGGTTTCGTTGTTTCCTCTCCACCAAATGTCATTTTCCCGCCTTGGGCTTGGAACCCCGCTCGTGTCGAGCGCCGAAGTCATTCTTTATATTTTGTTCGCTCTCTCTTGACAATTTAAAACGCCGTTTTAAAATCAATTCCTAACAATTATTTTGAACCGTTTGATAGATTTAGGTCAAAAATATTGACAAGTTCACTAGTTCAAGGAAACATAGATTGCTTCGAATGGTTTTAGAACGCGCTTAAAGAATGAATTATTATATCTTTTGATTATCAAAAGATCCACCTAAAATCAAAGTTTGAATATTAATCGAACATCAGGCCCGGCTGTACTTCTCCATTTATAAAAAGAATAATTTTTCCAGGCAGTATGTTGTAATGCACACTACGTTCTCTACGAAGAGCGGTTCATTGTTTACATTGGATGCGCCTGACGCCGCGTGAAATTGACAAGGCTGAAGTACGTCCAAAAATAAACGGTTCCACCAAGTCATTCGATCGCCATGAGACGAGTAAACTGCCCTGCTTGTTTATATCGACCAGAAAATGAATGCCTTCATTTTACTCTTCTAACAGATGCAACGTTTTATCAACAATGTTGAAACATAACTATGGTTGAAAAGACTATTGGTTGAAACTGGCGTGACAAAAATATTCTAAGATTGGAACAAAATAAGTGGAAATGTTAAAAGTAAAGCTTCTATTTTCCATCTATTCTTTCCAGAATATTTCAAAAACAGCTGCTAATCAGGAACTTTCAAAAATACTTTGGAGATCCTATTACAATTAAATTTAATTTGGTAAAACTATTTGAATGGGAATAGAAGGAAATAATGAATAAGGGGTTAAAACTCTCCTCAACATTAATTTAAGTCTGTCAGGAAATTCATCCCTTCACTGAAACACCAGCATTCTTCTGTTTTAGGGAAATGATAATTATATAAGAAATTGAAAGTCATCTGAAAACTGAATTTTTATTGAATTTGGTGTGGAAGTTCTAGTCCCTACACTTTTAGGGAGTAGTAATAAAAAATTCATTAATTTTATTCTGTTGTTGCAAATTCTATATGTCCCCAAGCTCCCTAGTATTGAAGCTGATAGAAGTGGGAAGTGCCCCATCTCCTTCAATACAGAAATGAAATTTTAACTGGTGCTAATAAAAATAATAATATTTCCTGTTTAATTGTTTCATTCCTGTTCTACAAAGATACAATTCTTATAGAGCTTGCCATCATTTTATAAGTTTGAGTAATGGCCATAATTCTAAATGGCTTTTTGTTTTGGCAACTGTATAATATAGTGTGATTACTTGCCCTGAATTACATGTACATAAATCCTTCTCTAATCTATAAGGCTTAGCTGGAAATTAACAACGTCAAAACAAGATTAATGGCTTAGGACAGAAATTCTGTACTATATTTGTTAGTTGTATTTTCTACAGTCTCGGTTGTTTTTAAATCCAGTACTGATTGTTTTCTTCTTTCTTTTTAGGCTGATCAACTGACTGAGGAACAAATTGCTGGTAAGTTGAACAATTTACAGACATGGAATTATTAATAAGGCATGCCACAGAGTCCGATATGTAGCTTAACCACAGTAGATTTAAAGTTGTGTTAATTTGGCACAAGAGAAAGCATTAGAAATCATTCCCTTTAATGGATCTCACAGTTTGATGAAACCTCTAATTTGGTTGAACAGACACAGACACTATGTCAGGGATGTTAACCCCAGGACCTCAAAATCTGGAGACTGCTTGGAAATAGCAGAATTTCCTGAAATTCTCCCGGAGATATACAGTAAAAGTATGGCAGTCCTCTTGAAATTTTCCCAGGAGATGCAGCGAGAAATCTTGAGACTCCCACAAAACCGGGAGAGTTGACCTCCCTGCTATGTGTATTCGGGCCCAACTAGGCAACCAACTGGTCACCAAGAGTATCCAAATGGTGGTATACATTTCTGTGGTGAAGGCTTTACAATATTCTCATACTGAATGCAAGGCAAAATTGGATGTGAAAGGCTTTCATTTGGCCATGTTGTAAAGAAGAAAAGAGAAAGAAAATAATAAATCCTGGTCTGACATTATGTTCTTATTTCTCACCAAAAAAAAGAACAGAAAATCCTTTTTTTTGACTGGACATTATGACCTTGTCATTGTGACAATTTCAGATGGCTCGCAGAAGTTTCCAATTCTGCATTTGTATTTTAAAGTTGCTCAAATTTTATGGCACCACTAAGACACCAGTAACTACAGTAAGGCAATTGTTCATTCAACTGTTTTCTTTGTCACTGGACAGAATTCAAGGAGGCTTTCTCCCTGTTTGACAAGGATGGCGATGGCACAATCACCACTAAAGAGTTGGGTACCGTTATGAGATCACTGGGACAGAACCCAACAGAAGCTGAACTACAGGACATGATCAATGAAGTCGATGCTGATGGTGAGGTTAATTTAATGTTTATTCTTCATCAGGGGTTTCAATAGAAGGGAGCTACTGGCAGTGATCTGCCGTCTACTTCACTGCTGACTGCTGGCAACTTCATTATTACTTCAATATTTAAAGCAATAGAATGCATGAATATGCCATTATCTTCCTCTCAAAACGCAGGAAAATATGTTTTCTGCTACCAAAATGTGAAAAATTCCAGCGAGGCATGCCCCTGTAGCCAGCTACGGTAGAAGGCTGAGGCCTTCGTACCAGCTGCCTACTTACAAAACTTAGCAGAAGGCTGAGGCCTTCGTATGGGATCCCAAAACCCAGCGGCCTACTTACAAAACTTAGCCTGCCCTTCAAACATTATTATAAAATAATTTAGATAGTACGCGCGCTGTGATTGGTCGAGAGCCGTGTTTGCATTTCCCTGTGCAAACACAGTTGTGATGTCACCCACTGGCGAGCTTCGGGCCCGGTAATTTGAAATAACTTTTAGAAAAAGTAACATGTTTTAGGCAAAATCATTTATTAAGAAGTCAATATTACTTGGACATACATTTGATAAAGCACATTGAATTCACATAAAGCTTCTTTACCTGAGCTGAGTTCGGCACACAGTTCGACAGTCACAAGTCAGTCTCGTTCTGCAGATCTTGAAAAAATGCTTCCAAAAAGTAGTCCTGGATCCTCGTATAATGTTTGACAAGAACAGAGGTACAAATAAGTGGATTCCTTCCTTCTTTTCCATGCTTGCCGTAAATAAAGCGTTCAAATAGGCTCTTCCAAGCAGTTCCGCTGCCACATGCAAGTTTCCTGCTCGGGAGAAATTATTTCACAGACGAAAGAAACTGGGCCAACACACATGTAAAACAACGGTTTCTGTACTTAAGTCTTCTGTTCACCTTCTGTCGTAATTATTTTGCGTTTTGAAAGGAAGAAGCCTCCATTTTAAGCCACGAATGTCATTTTAAATCCAATTCGCTTGCCGCCATCTCAGAAAACTTGCAGTCCGATCAGAAAGAGATTGACAAATCATGCGATAGACGGAGCGCTCTGATTGGCTGATGCAGCCTTTTCATCTGTATGGAGAATTTAGAGTCTCATCCGCTTCAAAAACTTACTATTCCTGTCCACGCGGATTTTATTTATGTAGATAATTATTTTATAAACAAAAAAACACAGTTTCCGTGACTGCACAGGCCTGCGGCTCGTGTTTCACTGATCTGCTCTCGAATTCTCCCAACCACATCTCGGTTTGCATAAGCCTGTGCAGTCACGGGAACTGTGTTTTATTTGTTAATTGAAACCCCTGCTGCATGGACAGGGATTTATTTTGATTGATGGTTCCCCAGTATCTGTAGAAATTATGTGGTCCATTGCATTTGTATTGTGCCATGTAGTTTCATGACATGTTTTATTGTGTCAGTTAACTATTATTATAGTTTTATATAGCTTAAACAATGTAAACATACTAGTTGATTACATCTAGCTGTGCAAATAGTTAAATGCACAAAAAAAAAGATATGAGACAGGCCATCTGTAGTTGAGTTCAGTTGAGTTCATCCATTGTTATGAAACACAGTTGCACATCACAGGGTGCATCTGTTGCTCTATACACTCCAATTTCTACCAGATCATCATGTGTTAGGGCTGTCCAAATCAACCCAATACGAGGGGGCTTGCCTATCTGGGATTCATTTACTTAAGGGATGGTTTCCATACATAGCTTCATATATGTACATCAAATATATGTCAGCCATGATGTGATAAAAACATCACAGAATCTTGTAGGGCATATCAGCTGCAACCAGGGGTGTTATTAGAAACTCATCCCTGGTTACCAATAGCGTTTGCTGGACTACTTTTGAGGCTTGCTTGCATAAACATTTTGGCACAATCAGTTACTAATAATTTCTCAGAAATAGATAACAGAATCATTAATTTTATTAATTAAATGTTAATTAAATTATTTCCAGGGAATGGCACCATCGACTTCCCAGAGTTCCTCACCATGATGGCAAGAAAAATGAAGGACACAGACAGCGAGGAGGAGATTAGAGAGGCATTCCGTGTCTTTGACAAAGACGGTAATGGTTTATCAGCGCTGCTGAACTCAGACATGTTATGACGAATCTTGGCGAGAAACTTACTGATGAAGAAGTTGATGAAATGATCAGGGAAGCTGATATCGATGGTGATGGCCAAGTGAATTATGAAGGTAACTATGAATTAGATGATTGGGAGTTCAATCCACCCTATGCGGCTATTAAAAGTTCTGTCTGTGTGTTCATTAGAAGAGTTGAATAGAGAAGCTATGTAGTATTGTTCATCATTAGGTTTCCTTGTAAGCAGAAATACATTAATTCAGAATTCATTTGCAAAAAAAATATTGTACAGTTCCTCCCGTGTTGAAATCCTAGACCTACAGTACCTGGAATTATCAAGTGCGAATCCAACAGCAGGACTGAAATTTCATGGAAGGTTTAATAAAATAAAATTTCCTGTGTGGAAAAAATAAACTCCAGGGTGATCATAAAAAAATCCACACACCCCACAGAAGAGTTCTATCTGAGGGGGGCAGCAAATTTGTCATTTTTCGAGGGGGTCTAACCCTAAAGGAACCAAGGAATAATTTTTCCGAGGGGATGGTTGACTAATTCCAAGGGGGTCAGAACAGAAAGACACCCTTCACTGCTAGCGTCTGTTGAGCACAGTACACTGATTGCTAATTTTGTTTTCCTTTCTTTTAGAATTCGTGAAGATGATGACCAGCAAGTAAATTCTGCACATTCGCCTTTGTTTTGTGGACCATCAGAAATGATGTACATCACAGCACAGGCCTTAGCTGGTGTTATTGTGCCTGGCCTTACTACTCTTTGTATTCACGTTTTATTGGACGCTTCACTTTTTTATCAAGGGCTGTGATCTGATGTAGGACATGTATAAAGACATTAGAGGAATCTTTTTGGGCAGCATGCGAATTCCATTGGGATTTCCATCGCAAAGGCATGGAATATACATGATTAAGAAGACATTCACATGTCTGTCACCTTGTCGGCCAGTCTGCAGTCTATAGAAAGTATGCCATCTAGTTCAGGAAGATTGTAAATGTTGTGTTCGTGATCAGTAAAGAATAATAACAAATGACCCAAGTTTGGGATATGCACTAATAAAAAACAATAAAGCCAGAAAAAAATGCTGATGAAGTTGTTCTCGTAAATCAGTTGCTCCTTATAGTCCTTATACAGGGCTCCCACTCACCTTGAAAAGTCAGGGAAATCTGAAAATTTTTCAAGGTCAGGGAATTGTCAGAGAATTTTAAAAAAGGTCAGGGAATTTTACAAAACAGCTCAAAGTCAGGGAAATTTACTTTTGAGCCGATCTGAAACAATTCAAATTGTTTTCGCTGTCAAATTGAAACAAAACGTGAAATTCAGTTTTCTGTAAAGTATGGTACTCCTGTGGTATTTAAATTTATTATTAAATAATATTAGTATTTAAGTAAAATCCCTTTATGCAGATGCCTTTGGTCAATGAAAAGTCGGAATTTGGTTTCATGATGAGTGGGAACCCTGTTGTAGTCCTACCTGGCTCACCCTCGTATAGTCTAATGGCTGGTCCTGGGGAGGATACCGCCGCTGGTCCTGAGAGAGAACATTGCGCATGCACCAACGTTAACAATCAGCGAAGTCCTTCAAATGGCTGCCATCAGAGCCTCCCCCTTAAAGTAACGAGCCAGGGAGCTCTGGGTACGAGAATTACTCACAGCAATACAATTGGCAGTCGCAAAGAAAATCCGCACTGCCCTTGTTGAATCACCCACTCCGGAATTCCAGTGAATTTTTTAATATGACAAAGACCACACAATAAATTGTGGTTACACACCCTCGAATTCCAAGCTCTATTTGACAACCATCCTGGGATTCAAAAGCTCAAAGTCCTCAACAGGGGGTGCGAATTTTAAATGCTAGTGCCCAATGGAAATGGAAAGCTAGCTTCGTACCCACCACTGAAATAATGCATGCCCAACCTTGAATTTCTGCTTGTCCTGGGAGACCTCAGAGGAAGAATGGCCTTGTTTCTCAGTTTTCGATCTCTCTTCAGGGGCGTAGCCAGCGGGGGTTTCTCGGGAGATTTTCCCATACATTTAGTGTTATTGCTGGGGGAAATTTGAACATTTTCGTCCCATGTTTTCACTATTCGTCCCCCCCCCCCACTTTAGAAATTCCTGGCTACGCCGCTGCTCTCAGACAGTAAAATCAGTAGGGTGGTTTAGTACACTTAAGCGTATTTAGTACTAAAATACACTCTAATTTCTTTGTTCTCTTATATATATTCTCTTGTTCTATTATAATCGGGTTGTCTGCGCAAACGTTTCTGATTGGCTAAATCGTTCGCACTCACTCCGCTAAGGCCTGAAGCTGTGTCGCCAAAAGAAGTTCACAAACCTGCAGAGAAGGTGGAAATCTCGACAGTGAACGTGTTTTGGTTTGAAAAGATTCACCCTGGGCTAAGTTCTATAAATTCAAGCGATTTCTTCCGCCATTTTGAAATCTCCCACAGAAACTAAAAAAGAACTCAGTTCGCACAGCCGAAAGCACCATAGTCATTCAGACCTAAATAGTTCTGGCACAGATTACTGTCAGGAATGTGTAGGGATAATTGTTATTCGAAAGCTTTAAGTTGAGAAAAAAATTCATTCAGCTTGAACAAACGTACACCAGTGCCTCTGTTCGCGCGCTAAGGCGAAATGAGTGACAAATTTACACACACAAAGCAAAGCCATGAATAATATTCTCAAAGTGTAAATCCTTACGCTGTATCGCAAAACGAAGGACACACACCCGAAGAGAAGAAGGAAATCTCTCAAGTGGACGTGTTTTTGTTGGAAAAGATTCACCTTTGGCTAAGTTCTATTATTCAAGCGATTTTTTCAGCGAGTGTTGAAATCTCCCACATAAACTAAAAAATAACTCATTTCCCTCAGCCGAAAGCACCATAGACATTCAAAACTTAATGGTTCTATTACAGATTACTTTACTATTATGTGCCGGATAATTTTAATTCGAAAGATTCGAGCTGAGAAAAATTTCATTCAAGTTTGAACAAACTTACACCACAGCCACTGCCTACCTACAGAGCGCACGAATGAAATTCTCTAAAAACAAACAAAAAAAAAAACATGATAAACTAAAAATTTCTTAGAACGGTTTTACTTTACCTGTTTCTTCTCTTCCCTTCCTTATAAGGAAAGGCCCGAGTTATAAAATGCCCCCTTCATTTTTTCCTTCAACTAAATTTCAGACGCAAAAAGCAGATTCAAAATGGCGGAGCCAATCAATGTGCAGAAAACCATGTGATCAATCCCATGAGCATTGCGCGCCCACGTATTCAAAATGGCGCAGCCAATCAGTGTGCACTTCTTAACAGGTTCTTTACAGCGCATCAAAATTTAGCAATCAGCGCGCAGAATCTATTATATATTAGTTTTTGCCTCAAGGAAAGAAAACCTTCGATTTCTAGCCGAGAAATATGGCTACGTTCAATAGATATGGACTCCTGATAGAATAAATTCAGGTGTGACTTGACCAATGCCATTTATTTACGAATGATCTAAGAGATTTACAGGAAAATATGTGTTCGGTCATCTGGGCTAAACTGCGACAGCAAGAAGAACCTTGCTTCGACACAGGGCCGCCATGCATAAAGAACTGCACCAAACTATGGATTCATCAGTTGAACGACAGGGAAAATTCAACTCACAATGGACTTCCAAATTGGAATTGCAAGTGGATTTAGCAGTATAAAACTTTCGAGGGAAAACACCAGAAGTCTATCTCTTCGAGAAACACACAATGGAAGGACGAAAGTTAGGTAATCGCAGTTTGAAATAACAGGCGAATTATTTTTAAGTTAAATAAATTTGACAAGATAATATGGTATGGAAGGAGGAGCGAGTGAAATGTTTTACGTAGTGTGGGAAGGCTGGACCAGCTCCGAGGTCCCCAAGACACAACTCAGGAGTCATTTAAAGGTAATAATGCAACTGTAAACAGACCCAAGGCAAACACTCTACAATGCAGATGGAATTTATTTGGTAAAAACTGAATGGATGTTAATAATAATTGTGACAATTTGAATGAAAATCTTGCTAATGTTGAATGTGACATTTTTATGGAAATTCAGTAAAACTGAAATTCATTAAATACTGAATTTTAAAAAAGTTGATTTTCTGAACAATGTTGTACTTTCAAAATGACAATAAGCTAGAAAACGTATTTTACTGAATGCATGTTCTAATTCAAACCATCCAATTACAGCTCGTTTATGTGCAACTATTTGTTTCTCGTTGAAAAGTTAGTTTAGGAAGGGGTTGTGGGGCAACTGTTAGAGAAGACATTTTACCCAGGGGGTGCTTATCAGATGGGATTTGCAGTATTGATAGAGGATATTACATGGGTGTACAAAGTTACAAGTTTTATCTTCAAGTGTTGAAGTCAATCTCCCATGAGTGAGTGAAGGGAATGACTGAGAGATTGAGATTGAACACAAGAGATTAAATCATATCTCCAAGTGCCCATGTAATGTTTTGTTTATTGTGTGGTTCCAGAAATTATCCATAACCCCCCTACAGAAGGGCATTGGAAATTCTTGAGGGGTGGGGGGTCAATTTTTTACCTGATCATTTCCATACAAATACTGTATTGTCCTCGGAAATTCCAGAGGGGTGGGGGAATCACTTTCCAACACCCTTCTGTGGAGGGGGTTTGGATATTTTCTGGAACCACACATTATATAGATATTGATGAGATAAATTTGAAAACAAATGCAAAACCACTTCTGGCACTCAAACTCTCTATAAGCAAAGTTTGATGTAAGCTTAATGAATTTTGTACCCTGGTCCAGGGTGAAGTTTCTGTGTTTTCAATCCAAGTTTGAAGTCGTATTTCACTGTAGTTTGTTTTGCTTCAGTATTTCTTGCTGAAACATCATGTACCCTGGGGACACTCACTAGGATTGTCAGTTCTATCAATCAAAAACGTCAGTCCCAAAAACAGAGCTTCAGGGCCTCCTATCATTGGATGGTGAATTTAGTGCCTATCTCATTGGCAGCAGGATTAGTTCCAGATTGAACAAAATCGTGTTATTCACAGGGAAGGGAGGTTAAACCAGGGCTCTGTGGTCCAACAAAATTCACCAGGGCTCAAGAGTTCGCAGAATGAACACTTATTGGATGAGGTTGAGCATGATAGTAAGATTTTTCAATGCCGAGGTATGTTATCTGCCTAAGCAAAGCTGAGGCGGATAACACTAACTCAAGGCGTTGACAAATCTCACTATCATGCGAAAACGGAATTCAATAATTATTTTATTATTCAGCAACAAGGAATTCTTACCTAGCTAAACAAAGTCGACGATGAGACCTTGCAAGGCGAAACGGTATTTCCACTTCAGTTTACGTCCATTAGTAATTTCCTCTTCGTATTCAATTCAAATAGCCATTGCTGATTTCTAGATATCCTGAGCAATGATCTCTCTGCAAAAAGCCAGCAGATTCAACAAGAATGTTGGCTAAATTGGCTTCGCCTTTGAAATGAAACCAAGGTGGCTGCCAAACCTATTGGCTTGCGTTATGACGTCATTAGAGTGCATCAATCCTACTGTCTGGAGTTTGACGTCACGAACTGTGTGCCAACATGCTTTCGCTGTGTACTCTTAGCCAATCAGAATCGATATAGTGGCATGGCTGAATAATAATACTCAGCAGCTGTAATTGAGGGGGGCACTTATCAGATGCGATTTACAGTATATGTTTGAGAAAACTGTGGTAATGTGAAGATCGTTAGTGCTTATCAGACTGCAGTGTACATGTGGGCATTGTCAAGAATGTACCAGAGGCATTTCCAGGGGAAAGCCTTCCCTGCGATATACAGTATATGTTTTAAGAAACTGTGGTAATGTGAAGATGGTAGGGACTGGTCATAAATTAGATGGGGGAGGGCTGGTGTATTTTTTGTCAACATTTTTTGGAAACTCCCCCCTGACAAGATGCAGGAAAAATGTTGGCCCTCCCAAATGCGGTGACATATTTATTTAATGGTGACCTCCTCCATCATTCACTGGATCTAGATATTACTAAAAATACATTTTTCAATCTATATTTCATGTTATAATAGCAGTTCAAGATTCGATATGCCTTCGTTTAGGGAAAAAGAACCCAAAGTTACTTCATCGTGTATGTTTTACATAGATATGTACATTATGTTGCATAAATCCCAGATAATAATTTCTGTCAAGTTGAATGTTACTTACAGTTTATTGGTAAATCTAGAGATCCTATTACAGGGCCATAGCAAGCCTCCAAACAGTCAACAAATGGGGGGGGGGGGGGGGACAACATCTAAAGAACTGAAGTCAGCTTTTAAGGAAAATTTTTAAAACTCTATTGCATGCGAAGTGCACCGAAAATTTAGAGCCCTGCATGTGAAATTTCCACATTGGGGGAACTGATTGGGGGAAAACGGGGGGGGGGGGGGGGGGGCATGGGCCTCCCTGACCCTTTGATCAAATATGGCTCTATATTACCCTAGCAACGTTTGCGTAAAAACTAATAATATAATGACCCTCCTTGTATCATGTGCGCCAAATTTTTTGACCCTCCCTTTTTCACCTGCATGAAAATTAAAGGTCCTCCCCCCTCTAATTTATGACCAGTCCCTTAGTGCTTATCAGACTGTAGTGTACATGTAGGCATTGTCAAGAATGTACTGGAGGCATTTTCAGGGGAAAGCTTTCCCTGCTAACAAAAAATGAGTGACCTCAGGGACCTCTGTTAGTGAAAGGCATAAAGCTAAAAAGACACAATGTGAGGATAATAGGGTGGGAAAGAAATGCAAAGGAAGAAATGCAATATTGTGTTTTTGTCATTCAATCACCAATTCACCATTTCGGTGCTAGCTTCCATGCTGTGTACATTATGTAACAATCACCAAAATCAATCGAATGTTCAGACATTCTGACTGCATGATAAGAAGCCCTAGTTCACACACTTGTGCGTCGAGGTTAGAATATTAACCACCCAATGCGGCATTCAAAATTGGATTGAGCATCCAAAATGGCCGAAGAGTGGCATTAGTCTGAGAAAATGTGGTGAATGTTATAATGGCTGGGCAGGGTGGCTGTGTGGTGCCCTTTCTCCACCTTCCCGACACTGCAGCCATTTACTTTTTAAAAAATTAGTTTTACAGACAATTGTAACACAACAATAATTTATTTACAATATTTTTTCATCTATGCATACCAAAATGTGTAACTGTTTACTTGGTATGAGTTTGAGAAAGTGAAAGATAGACTTTTTTGACTTGTAAATAGCCAAAAGGATAACAGACTGAGTTGCGTTGAAAACCATAGAAGAACTGGCCATGATGGAACAATATTTAGCCATAGGCATATCAGGACTTTTCTTTTCACATTTTTAAATGGAAAGTATTTAAAAGAAGTTGAAATTAGTTGTACATATCCATTTTTCCAAAAATAATATTTTTGCAAAACAGTATGAATAGATTAAATCTAATGACGTTCTCCTTACTTTTGACCCTTTTGCACGCACTTGTAGACCTAAAGGGAAGCCCGAGTTCACGCATTTTCATGCGTCTAGTTATCATTAGTAATGTAAATCAGCAGTTTATGGAATGGGGAACTCAGGTTGAGTCTTCTAGCGTCACGAAGTGACGGGCTGTTTTCTTGTTACACTTTATTTCACGGGATGAAAACCACTCTAAAATGTAACATCTGACTAGATTTCTTTAGCACAGTCTTAGATTAATTGAATTAATTGGACAAAATATAATTGGACGAAATTCTCGTGTTGACCCAGTGCAACATTTACTGATTGCAGGTTCGTCAGGTTGATTAGTGTGGCTATGTATCCGATAGCCTGCGAGCCGGCTCTCCAGTGGGTTTTCCAGAAAAGAATTCGTTAGGGCGCGCGCGGGGTTCCTAAAAAAATCGAATATCCGAAAAAAAACCCACTGGAGAGCCGGCTAGCAGGCTATGTATCCGAAAACCAGTGCCCATGTTCCATGTGTTGGTATACCTTTTTGCTGCCATGGCCCATCGGCGGGATACAACAACAGACAGTTGTGACGGTGCAACATTTTCTGAAAAGGTGTACACACCCAACAAATGTTCTACTCGCTTATTTTTTCTGCTTTAAATTTGTTAGTGCCTAGTCTGTACCTCGTTAGAACCAATACACCCTAAAAATACTCCGTTCCTAAATACCATAAAAGATATCAATATTTATTGACAATTTTCATTCTGAACCATCGGACTGGGAGGTACCCCCGAAGTGTCTGTTTGAGCGCACACCGGTTTCAACGGTTATTCGCACAAAATAGAACATGCGTGGTGCAACGGACGATTCCAGCTGTAAGCACGATCTCTTTTCTTCAGACAGGATGCAGCATGCGTATACTAGGCGCGCTTGATCCATAAAAGCAACAACATGCAGCGCGTGCATTCATTATAGCATCAATACGCATCAATCAGGTTCATTCATAGTTGTGATTTTCTAGAAAACGTAGCAACTGACGATTATGGTGGAAAGAGAATACTATATAGGAAAATATAATGATTGTTGTGAGTGAATTTAGGTAGGAAGCGCAATCCACAAAATAGCAAGTTAGTCGTCCCTACTGTAAAATGTCTCACTGACTATTGATTTCAAAGCCTATCACTGGTCAACTACATCTACGACTATTGCTTTAAATGCATGCAGAATATTCCTCTTAACACAAGAATAATAATTATAACAAAAAAGCAGGGATAAGGGGGGAAATCATTCTATGACAATTTAGGCGTTGCTCCAACCTTTTCCGTATTTTTTTATAGCCCGGTGGCGGCAACTTTGAAAAGCAAAAATGGCGAAATATAAGACTTTAATTCGTCCTCGGAGTAGCTTTCCTCTCTATTCCTGGAAGCCTTCTCCTATTCCAACCCTTTCTTGTCTGAAGTTTTCTTTTGAGGTTGTCTGCTGGTCCTGAGGTTTCCGCGATGTTTCGATTACGCCACGGGCCGGGGGCAGCAGATTGACGATCGTTGTGAACGAAGACTTGATATTAGGACTTCAAAGGAACAGTTTTGTTGCCGGGACCAAGGATGATCATCGTAAAATGGGATCATTTAGATCGTAAAATCAAGCGGCGGTCAATCTGATTCACCTTTTTATAGATTTGCCTTTTATATATTTAATATGGCTTCATTCGACAAGAGCAGCACTGCATTTCATACTGTGATACCAAGAGAAATGGTGATACCTTGAATTCATTGCCAGGTATTTATTTCCATGTTTTTTGGACTACCAGACTGATAGTTTCTAAAGCAAAATTTGACGATATGGCGGCCCTCTTGGATCCGCCATTTTGAATATCACAGCAGCGCCATATCCTAATAATACGACACTTTTTCGTATAGAACATTCTAAACTATCCTGTTTAAGTTAAATATTCGTTCGAATTTGAAATATAACGACAAACCTATTTTAAGGGGTTCGCGAACAGCTGTCAATCATGATGACGTCATTTTCACCATTAAAATGCAAAATCAGGGATGGCAACAAGAAAATTCGGATCAGCGTTAAAAATTACATAAAACCCTTGTTGCCAGCTTTTTACTAAAAATTGCCTCATGCGCCTTAAATATTGCATTTTTCTGATATTTCGTCTAGTCTAGTAGAATTAATTGTATTGCTTCCGCTGAGCTTTAGTCACCTGGCTTGATTAGTTATTTTAACTACCTCCAAGTGGCTTTGCTCTCTCCTTCCATTTCTAAAAGATTGTAAAAATTATATTTTTGTAAAAAGAGTGCTGATAATAACTATTTTCCATGGGCTGTTCTGGGGGGGGGGGGGGGGGGGGGGGGGGGGGTAAAGGAGCTCGTAAAGGATGGCGATTTGCGTTTTAGCATTTACGTCGTGATTGCCCGAGGTAGACTGATATGCGACTTTGGTCTGTAAGTACCAAAGTCGCATATGGTGGACGGGGGAGACCGTGCTCTCTAACAGGGGCCATACTCACGCAGTAGAGGTCGAGCCTCAAGCCCGCGCTCAGGGTCGGTCTAACTTCATATCAATTTCATTCAGACACATAAAAAAATACGGAGATCTGCACTTTTATTAATCCATTATTAAATACACAAATTTCGCTAATTTATTGTCAATTCAGAACGGACCAGAAATGGCTTTTCTACTACAGTTGCACGTACATCATAAAGGTATCATTACAATTACAGAAAATGATGAAATCTTAACCATGCCTCATACATTGCTGGGCTGCCGTGCCAATATGTGTTTACGGCAAAGCGAATTGAAGGACGTGGTGCATTCTCTATGATTGAGCTATTTGTCAAAGTTATTTCCAGTAAGCCTGGCTTCCATTTCTTGATGGGAAATTGCATTATTGAATTCTTGGTCCTAAATATTACGGGTGAAATACTGGATAAACTCTGAAAGAAAGAAACAGAAAACCATAAAAAATAAGATAATTTCAAAAATAGTCCAGTTTGGAGTTCACTTCCCTGATACCGCTGACATCAAAGACGCATCAAACACAATGGAGCCTCAATTTAAAGGCCCATCACCAACCGAGAGCCTTTGCAGACTCTTAGCCAATCAGAGCACCCGAAAGACAATGGATCAATTTGAAAACAGAAGAAAAGTGCGCAAAGGCTCCCGGTTGGTGATGGGCCTTTAAAGTCGAAAATCGCGAATAGTTATTACAAATAGATGACGCCTCAATCTCGACAATAGAAAACTTCTTTGGGACATTGTCTCTCTAGATCAGCTAGTCCAGCTCTTATCAATAAATACTTTCAAATGTTAGTTCTTTATTCGACTTTCTAGAACAGGGTATATATATATTTACTGCGGATTTTCGCAAAATACTCTAGAACAGGGTTGTTGAATTTTGAATATTTCACTCTAGAACGGGCCAGGTTCTCAGAGAGCCAGCGGCACATCCCTACCCTAAATTTCCGGGAGAACTCCCCTCCCCCTCCCCCGGGAGTAGAGATTTCGAACGGCAACTATTAATTGGCTATGAGGGACAGGAAAGGGAACCCTTCTACATACATTAGATGGTGATTCTTGCGCGCCAGGGTCCCCTATTCACCCGGGGGAAATAGGGCGTGTGTGTGGGGGGGGGGGGGGGGGGGGGGAGGAAGGTGAGGGGAGGACTGCCCCACTCAGGGGTAAGAAGGGGAAGGCGAGGGGAGGACCCTGGCGCGCAAGGATAAGACAGTGATAAGGTCACATTGCCAGGAGCGACCATCCTTATGTTATCACAGTTTAACAGCGTATTGGAAAATGAAGCCTGGATGAAGTTATTCTTAGTTTCAAATTTTCACGCAAAGCCTACGCGACACATTCGCGATTTTACGACCTTCGCGTATGCTTTGTCCAGAGAAGTTTATTCAAGCGGCAAATCCGGTTTTTCTAAAAATAACTTCATCACCTGCTTCATTTTCCAATTCGCTGTTACACCTTCCTACCGCTAGATGGACGCTCCTAGGAAATGGACTCCTGCCATTATTCATTTTCTGTGCACACTCGCTCGCGCTCTGTTGTGTTTAAGAAATGATGATCTGAATTGGGTGGCAACAAGATATAAACGCCGATAGCCGATAAGGACTCAACCACTCACCAGTGTAACAGACACGCCCATCCTCATCCATATCTGCATCAATAATCATCTTCTTCAGCTCGTCATCAGGCAACTCTCGTTACAGTCATACATGGTCCTCTTGAGATCACTAAACGAGATGAACCCGTCCTCGTCTTTATCCATCAACTTGAAGGCCAGCCGCATCTCCTGGGTCTTACCAGAGCGCACGGTGGTCATCATGTGGCAGAACTCATGGAAATCAATGTTGCCACTCGCTACAGACCAAGCAAGAACAAGTTTAGAGCGGTTTTCACATGACTGTCGTGAAAACAATTGCAATTAAGCAATCACTAGCCAATCAGAATCGAGAGAAATCACGACTTGCTCCTAAATGGCTTTTTTCTCAGCAATTGCAAGCCGAACCAATTACTAAGTAATTACACAATTGTATTTACTACAGAATTTGATTGGCTGAGAAAAAACGAGTAGCCAATGAGAATGTAAAGCAATCGCAATTACATAACAAGTCTGACAGTCATGTGAAATCCGCTCTAGTTCAATTCACCGATCCCGCATTCATTGTTATACCCCTAGTTACTGTTGCTACGTCGAACAAGCCAAATTTTATCTTTGGCATAGAGCGCGGAAAAGACACCGATTGCAGGGAGGTGTTAGAAGTTGTTGCATGCAATTTGGATTTTATATTTTTATCTTGAAAAGCTGAATAATTATTGAAAATTCTTCGATATTCAAGTTTGTTGCTCGGACATTTTGAATTCCGTAGGGAAAACTTCCTATGTTTGCTATGAGTGGGGCGGAGCTATCGTCACAAATAGGGATCGGTCTATTGCGTGGCAGCTGCAAAAATATCTTATCTAAAAAACAGTGGGTCTTTGTAATGCACGAGTCCTGAAATGTAGCGCCTATGGCTTGGGCGGGTATCTAGAGCGATATTGAAATTGCAGGAAACAAAACCATAGCGTACCACGAAATATGTGAAAAAAGCATCAAGGCGTAGCAGGTATTTGAAATATCTGCCTACGCCAGGACCCATATAGTCCCTGTACGGCAGTGACTGGTGTCGAGAAACCACTTAATGACTTTAAGATGCGACAACGGCAACGAGAACGACAACGTCAAAAACAATACACTTGATTGCAGAGTACAATGCTTGCACGTGCAAATATATAAAGTCAAATGCATTTCAACCGTTTTCTTCTAAAACTACGACGTGAAATGCCATGTTTTACGCTCTGGTGAGAGCGGGAACGTGGATAACGATTTTGATGTTTTTTGTTTGATATGATTGAGAATGAATGCGGAAATTGCTATTATCAAGGTTAAGTGCAAAAGAAAATTGGAAGCTATTGATGAATATTGAGAAATGCGAGGAAACCAGTTGATGAATTGCAATAAGATGTCGTCGTTCCTGTTGCTGTTGTGGCATCTTAACTCCCTATGTGCGCGTATGACAAAGATGAATTGCGTGGGTTGCGCGCCTCACTAATCCCAGAACCCCCTGCGCGTGCTTTTCAAGGAAAGCCATTGCAGGATAAAGGGGATAACACAGGAAGCCCAATTTACGACGTACTTTTCGTACGTTACGCTCTCATATTTTCAATTGCCTGATTTACCTATGACCCAAACTATAAACCACTCACCGTCCTTATCAGCTGAGGCTATCATATCTAGGATCTCCTCCTGCGAAGGGTTTTGACCGAGAGCTCGCATAACGGTGCCCAGTTCGTGAGAACAGATGGATCCACTCTTGTCTTATCAAACATGGTGAAGGCCTCCTTGTACTCTGGCGTTTATGGTAATAACAATAATACGATTGAGAATCGATGGAAAAATATATCGAAAATGCAAAGGGATGGTCAAATTACAAGGAATACTCGGTAGGGGAAATAGAGCCGATTTCACATGACTGTCAAGACTTGTTATGTAATTGCGATTGCTTTGCGTTCTCATTGGCCTCTCATTTTCTCAGCCAATCAAATTCTGTAGTAAATACAATTGTGTAATTACTTAGTAATTGGTTCGGCTTGCAATTGGCTAAGAAAAAAGCCATTTAGGAGCAAGTCGTGATTTCTCTCGATTCTGATTGGCTAGCGATTGCTCAATTGCAATTGTCTTCACGATGGTCATGTGAAATCCGCTCTATGTGAATAAAGACATCAGTTTCTGCCTAGCTCATTATAAAATCCAGACCAGCTGATTTCAGCGCACGGCGCGCAAAGGATTGTTTGTAGAAACAAAACGATCCTAGCTCGGGGGTGGGGGGTGACTTCCATATTTTTCGGTCGGGGGTGATCGTCGAAAATTTCAGTTTCACCCCTAAAAGATACCAAACATGGCGGGCCATGGCGTGGCTCAAATATCTTATTACCCTAAAAGATACCCTAAAAGATGAGGCCTTATGTGCAAAGTAGGCGCGAAGGAGACAGGTAACTGAATAAAAGATACAAAAAGAAATTTCCGTGTTTGTTTCTAATTTATTGTCTTCTCATCGAGTAATTTCTCTTCTTACACGGTTTTTAGATGCACCATCATGGGAAAAAAACAATTTGGACACATATTTCGGCCTTAAAGATACCAATCTCCCCCATTTTTTTTAAGATTAAGATCACCCCTAAAAGAGACCAAACCCCATTGATTTTAACCCCTAAAAGATACGACGATCATCCCCGACCAAAAAATATGGGAGTCCCCCCCCCGGGATCCTAGGCCCAGTGAGAGATTTTAAGAGAGATTTTTTTTATGGTGCTTCTAAAAACCGTGTAAGAAAGAGAGATTACTCGATGAGAAGACGATAACTTAGACAATATTAGAGGCCGCATTTTAGTCAAACACGGACATTTCTTGATGGCTGACGAAATGGCTTGATTGACGAAATGGCTTTATGGAAGAGGTCAAAACAAAAATTTAACGGTACTCGATATCCAGGGAGTGTAATTAGGTTGTGGGTAAAGGATACTACCACCACCCCCTGAAACTGGACACTTAAATACCGTTGTTTTGCCCTCTTTTCCTCATTAGTGCATTTTTATAGGAAGTGTTTTGATTTCATTACTGATTTCAATAATGCATTACTATTCAATATTGCAAAATGGATAATTCCAGCTCAATAACGCACGCGCGCGCCGCTTCTCGGTAGATGTGGGACATTTGTCGAACAAACTGGTAAAAAAGCGCGCGCTGCATTCTGGTAGTTGTGGGACATGCGCGCTTATAGCTGGAATCGTCCATTGGGAGTGACATGGCATACCATGGCTTTACTTTTCAAACGCTGAAAATTTGGAATATTCAAATCAAGAATGCAATAAACGAGGGGCACGCCTCACTGTACGTAAAAGGCCAAACGGAGAAAAGGAATGTAAAGGAGAGATGCTGAAGAAACAAGACAAACTCACCTGCTAGTTGTTCCTTTTTTAACTTGTCAACCTAAGGGCGAGAAAAAAGGTGAGAAACTATATCGTGATATCTAAATATAAATAGACTCCAGATGTAATCATTACCGCCTGCCCACATGCCGCCCTGGCCTCCCCCTCCAGCCCCCCCTGGCCTCCCCCTCCAGCCCCCCCTGGCCTCCCCCCCCCCCCCCCAGTAGACCACGCGTCTCCCTCTCCTATCGAACAAATCGAAGGGCGCCGCTGAGGGTAAAAAACTTGTCTCTCGATTTCTAGACGTTCGCCGAAGAAGGGGCTGCAAGCAGGTCCATTCCCCCGGTACTCCTTACACTCGAGTACGAGCAAACTCCTGTATCCTTCGACTAATTCGCACACAACAAGCAACCACACATGCACGCCAATAAAAGCATTGTCACTCACTTTGTCACTAGCTCGCAAGTAAGAACATAGAATTAAGAAACTGTAGGGAAGAGGTCAAAAGAAGTTACTCGATAGGTATCAGGGATGGTGAATGAGGTAGGTATCCCAATCCCAGTGGTTATTTTCTCGGAGCACAAATAAGGGATACCCGATTTTACTGCAGAAATGTCGTTGTTCTCTTCGTGTAGAGGAAAACGGAAGGTTTTCGCCATGACTCATCAATTATTTCACGAGATATCGGCAGTCGAAAATTCGATTTTTAGGAAAATTGAGAGAGGTAATGGGTCTCGGGTACCCCCCCCCCCCCTCCCTAAACTAGATATTTAATAATAAGTACCGTTATTTAGACCTCTTCCCTTTAGGCTAAAGTTTCCCTGTATAAACCCTTATATAAGATCCTGTTTGGCCTAAAACTTGTCAATAGTTTCTTAGGGCCTCTGTAGTTCAGCAGATTGGTGCAAAATTGTGCAAATTGATGTTACAAGCATGAAATTCGGCAGAGGGGTAGAGCTTGATGTCCTGAGTAATTCTATATAAAAACCAAGCCCAAAAATAAAAACCTCCAGATAACATAAAGATGGGTTGATTTATCTTTATTAAAAAAAATAAGAACGTCTTAATTTTACACAAAAGCCTTAATGTGCTACTTTATTCACAAATATATGTCCTGCATTACTATACATATTGAGTCACGCCCTATCTTGCTTACTTACAGCCTTTATAGATGTACACTTCGCTATTTGGCAAAATCTATTTCTGGAGTTTCCCTTTCTCCAAATTACAAGTATTGATAAGATTTTGTATGCTGAGTTATTCTTAAGTTGAACCACACCCTGTATCAGGTACTTCCAGTTGTGAAAGTTATGAAATAAAAAGCCATTCAAAGCAAATGCACTTTTCAAAAATATTTGAAATTTGACTGATCTGCCACGATTACCTTGGCCTATGTATCAACAAAAATTCCATATTTTGTAATGTGCTGTCTGAAAAGTCTAAACATTATGAAGTCTTAAACAAACAATGAACATTAATTTGATATTACTGTCGTTCGTAACCTTTTCTGCACTGCACATGGCAGTGCATTGAAAGCGCGCACATTTGACACATTTACAGCGCCCGCGACACCCTTTATCAGGTTGACAGCCGCATTGCACGAGTAGCTGGCACGCTGTAGAGATCTCGGGGAGTACTGTCCAGATTGCTTCACAGCGTTTGTTCATGATGGCTTTTTTACTATCCCAACTCTGACGGCGATGGGAGACTTGGTCTGGTGGTCAGTGCTTGCCCATAGGTATCACATCCATCTTTGGTCTTCTGGGAAACATGTCCGTCTTGCAACTCAAATGCTTACTCCTTCCAACGATGTTTGGGACTGGGTCAGGGCCAGAGGATTTGTTCACTTTGATGCTACAGAGCTGTGAGCCCTACCAGGGGTTACTAGGAGCTCTTGGGGGACTGAGTGAGTGGAACTGACGAAGCTTGATGACTGGTCATGTAAGAACACATTGAAGTGAGCTCTCGCATAATTCCTGGATGGAAGGAATATTATCGTCAACCATCTGTTTCCACCAATCACATGAATCAGTGCTGCCACTCAAGGACTTGACCAACGGGTAACGTCGACGAGCTGACAATTGCGAGTATAGTATTTAGCTTTAGATGATTTGCATTAATGCACTTTATGATTCCTTAATTAGGTCTTTATGGTACGAGTTTTCCCATGCTCAGAGAGAGCAGTTTGTCTTTGAACGATCAGAGAGGTCAGTCTAGGAATATGGCTCTCGGGCTTCTGCTCGTCTCTTATTCCTTGACCTCGTTTATCTGTTGCGCCTACCTTCAGACTGCTGTTGCCACGTACCAGGCAACGTCAATCTTCTTCATGTTGTTTTGTTAGTAATGGCGCTTATAAAGAATAAACAAATGATATGCTTAGTGCTATCTCTTTTAAGGTCTTACAGTTCTCTTCTTTAAGCATATTAACCACGGCGGTTCCGTCAATCACGACTGCATCGACTTCAGGGGGCTCACTCTGAACAGTAGGGGCAACCATCTCCAGGCATCCTGTGAGCTCCGACTTGCTGCAGGTACAGGTACAGGTGCTGCAGGTCACGAAAGTCGGATAGGGATGGTGAAACTAGATATTGAAGCACTCGTTACAAGGAACGTTTGCTTTCAAAACTGAAGCAAGTAACTATGTGAAATGATTTTTTCGAGAAACGGAGTTTAGTGGATTGTACATCTCAGTTAACCCCTCGCCTCCCTTCGCCTGATAGCAGACAAAAAATGCTTCAAAAGCAACAACTGTCCAAAGGACATTGAATTGCTACAAAGCAGAAAACAACGCTTTTACGAGAAGTTATATTAAAGAACATTATTTTCCTATAGAAAAGTGTACTTGCGAGAAGTAGTGGAAGAATTGAAGCAGAAAAAGACCTTTTTCCAAAATGGCCGCCGCAAATTCACATGTCTTAAATTAAACTGACTAAAAATCAAATACTGGCACCAGAAAGAGTATCTCCAATCAGTAATACTGCAGAGTCTGAAAATTGAAAATTTACAGAGATTTGTATGACTGGGGGTATGACGCATACCCCCCCAGTCATACAAACGTCTGTAAATTTCAGATTTTCAACGTTCGTTTTCTCGGAAGATATTGGATATAATGCAGGAAAACTTTGTAGTTTTACTAAAGTGATGATGTGTGTTCTAGTGCTGGTGTTCATTTTAACAAAAATCGATTTGAATTTTCGGCGGCCATTTTGGAAAAAGGTCTATTGAAATCTCTTAGCTCAAAGCCAAAAGACGTTTGAACGTGCCATTTTGGGCGTGGTTAGCTGTGAAGGTGCTAGTTAAGTTGTCTGTAATAGGTTGCAAAAACGATATCAATAATAACTAATAATAATGTTTAATTTATTTTTGTAAACAGTTACATTCGTCACTGTAATACCTGTAAGTACCGTAATTGGGCGTGGTTTGTCTGCCTAAACTTGAAGGGCATACAATCTCAACATTGTGTGAAGTTTGGAAGAATTTGGATAACGTTTAGTCGGGTTAAAGTTTTTATATAAGATAATAAATTCCACCTCTGTAAAACGTAAAGTACGCACGTTTGGGCGTGTTTTTGCATCAAGACTACTAAAGGTATGAAGCTCTGTCATTGTTCCAAATTTCGTGCTTGTAACATTAATTTGCACAATTCGACCTAAATTCTGCACCAATCTGCTGTACTACTGGAATGAGTTTCATTCCAGAATCAGTTTCATTCTAGAATGAAGTTCGTACTGTATTCACATGACGTGATCAATCAGTTTCAGATTTTGGTACCAAATAAGAAAACAAATATTCACGCATGCGCCACTCGCTCCAGACAGCACTCTGTTTGTGATTTCTGTCCGAGAACGAAGTTCAATTTCAGTTCACATGATTCCAGAATGAAACTAAAAGCATCCCCCACAAGAGCGCAATAATGAGTTGATTCTTGGAATATTGGATCCATTATTCGATTCAATAGGAAAATGTCTTTCGATTTGAACTGGGTTTTCGCCTTTTGGTTGGACGATAGACAACGGAGGCGCTTCCATATATAGAAAAACCTTCAGGGAGCCGTTTCATTTGCAAGTTTTGTTTCCAATATGGCGGGCCTTGTAGACTTTATGAGCCTGGTGAATCTCTCTCTCGTTCATTTAGAGAAGAAATTGTTGATCGGTATTATCAGGGATATTCCAAGAAGCATAAGAGTGTCGGAGCGTAGTGCCAAGAAGATAATCTAGCCGAAACCCGAGTTCAAATTGAAAGACGTTTTCCCAAGACGAATGCATTATTGAATCGAATAATGGGTCCAATATTGGCCGTTTTCACACTAGAGACGAACAAATCGTCTGGACGGACAAATTGTCTGTAGACGAACAAATCGTCTGATGTGAAAACGGGACGAACAAATTTTCAGACGAACAAATCGTCTAAATTTGTTCGTCTGTTTGGCCGTCTAGGAAGACGATTTTTCATAGACAACTTGTTCGTATAGACGAACAAATCGACTAAAGTCCGACCTGAATTCACACTAGACGTACAAAGACGAACAAATCGTCAGACGATTTGTCCGTCTAGACGATTTGTTCGTCTTCTAGTGTGAAAACGGCCATTCCAAGAATCAACTCATTAGCTGTATTCACACTAGAGACGAGTTTCCCGTCTGAGACGAGTTTCTCGCCATGAATATGGTTCCCTGTACTTTTGTGATCAGGTGAAAACAATTTTTTTGAAGGAGAAAGTTTAGACAGATAAGAAGCAAGTGTTTCTGAGCAGAATTGACATAAAGCAGGAACTTTTTCTGACGAGAAAATCGTCTCAGACGAAGTTTCCGTCTCTAGTGTACGACTATTATCACGCTATTATTGCGCTCTAGATGGGGGGGGGGGGGACGCTTGATCGTCTTTGGCTGTTATTAAAAAATAACAATAGAAGAAAGAACTTGCAACACTCAGGATCTATATTCACAAACAATCCATGAATTTGAACATTTCTTACAGCCAAAGACGCTCAAGCGTACCCCCCTAGAGCGCAATAATGAGTTGATTCTTGGAATATTGGATCCATTATTCGATTCAATAATGCATTTGGCTTGGGAAAACGTCCTTCGATTTGAACTGGGTTTCGCTTTTTGATTGGACGATAGACGACGAAGGCGCTTCCATATATGGATAAAATCCACAGGGAGCCTTTGTTTGTGAGTTTTGTTACCAATATGGCGGGCCTGGTAGACTTACGAGCCTGGCAAATCTCTCCCTCGTTCATTTAGAGAAGAAATTGTTGATCAGTATTATCATGGATATTCTAAGAAGCATAAAGGCAGTGACTTAAGAGTGTCGGAGCGTGGTTCAGGAAGGTAATCTAGCCGAAATCCGAGTTCAAATCGAAAGACGTTTTTCCCAAGCCGAATGCATTGAATCGAATAATGGATCCAATATTCCAAGAATCAACTCATTATTGCACTCTAGAGGGGGACGCTTGAGCGTCTTTGGCTGTAATATCAGTATGAAAAAAATGCTTTACAATTTAAATACAGTATGTAATCCGTGATGTCCAGTTCAATAGACCTCCTCGGCTTGGGCGTAATGTTTTGCCCATTTCAGATCACATGGCCTTCCCATGAGTATTCTCTCTTTGTTTGGGTTGCTTCCATATTCATATATCCTTCGGTGCGTAGCAGAAAAGAAAGAGGGAATACTCATGGGAATGCCACGTGATCTGAAATGGGAAAACTTTACGCCCAAGCCGAGGAGGTCTATTGAGAATTACTTAAAGCTTATAAAAAAAATTAGAAATAAGGAGAAATGGGATATTTACCACTTTGCTGAAGTCATGACATTACTATTTGGGCCATAAAAATAAGAACCTATTTTAGATGGGATTTTAGAATGGCCTAAATAGGTTTATATTTGCACTGATCACCATTTATACAAGAACGTGTTTAGGCTAAGGTTCTTACTCGCGGGTATTAACTGTACTTGAGCAAACAAACTTGTATGAAATATTATTAAGCCATAAACGTAAAGATATTGGTACACATCGTATAAATTTACGGAACGAGTACTGGTCAGTAGACCGGCACCGCGTCTCAATGGCTAGTGAAAAATAAGCTTAACGCAATGCATGATCATGAATATTAATAACTTAACGGAATGTAAACAAGTTCTCGCATCTTTCCAGTATATTCTTTAGAATAGTCGCGTATATATACCCTGCAATAATTCAGCTAAACCGTCGACCAAAGCAACTTTCAAATGGATAGTATATTTTAAAGTGAAGCTTACGTGTTTATTTAGGCGTTAGGGGAGCCATTACTGATTCTTTTGCGAAATCTATGCCACATAGTAAAAACAAGTGCAAATGGAATGAATTTATAAATTTAAACACCACTTTGAAATAAAAAACAGTAAATAAAGACATCTGAAACCACGTATTCCCTTCGTCAAGCTAAACGCTGTACTATAAGGCGGCGTTGGTTGGAGGTAGAACGAACGACTGATCGAGAAAGCCAAGTCCTTGTAAGCGAAGCGACAGAAAGGTCACATCCATGATCTAGTAAACTGTGATATGACATGAACAAAACAACTTACCATGTTGAGAACTTAAAGAGTGGCGATTTCGCTGCTTGTTGGGAGTACTTTGTAGTAACTGCGAACGACGAGAAAACTTGGACGACACAGTTCACTGCAGCGTCGCTTCGCCGACAATCAAGCAGAGTTTTATGCAAAATACACCTCGAAATTAATTTGCATTGTATTATTTTACGGCTAAATGAGTTTTGATTCAAGTGAGCGTTTTATTATGTCCAGTGTGTCGAAGCAAAAGACAGATTTAGTGTTGTTCGTGTCATATCACGATATTTACATGTGAAAGTTGATTATTAACCAGGAGTTTTCCGGAAGATATCGGTTTAGGAATTTTGACAATTTTCAGTTTAACACCAACATAACAATGCTGTGCTCTCTAAGGTCACTTATCCTACAATGTAGCATTAAATCTACATTTTGAGGAGGCAAATAAGGGGCCGACCATTAACTTTTGAGGGGGGGGGGGGGGGGGTGGGCTTTTTTGTCAGTGCAAGATTTTTTTTCTACCTCTGTTAAGCGGTGAGAATTTTTTTTCCAATAAAAAAGAAGGGTTTTAGTCACCATTTTGCTGTGCAGGAAATTTTTTTCGGCCCTTCGGGCCGTGCAGGATATTTTTTTTCAAAAAAGCCCCCCCCCCCCCTCAAAAGTTAAATGGTCGGCCCCTAACAAAGAAGGCCTACTGCGAGTCACTCACTAGGTCAGATTTTTCGTTGCTAAGAAAAAATTCAGTATTCACTGGTGCACTTTTAACCAAAATATTAAAACTTTCAACACCCACCCAAGCATCATCCACAAGCATCTCGGTTCTTAGAAAGAAATAGGGATGCCTGTGGTGTTGTTAGTGGGAGAAGCCTGAGAGCGAGTATAACCGTGCCACAGGAGGCCCAAACGAAAAAGAACAGCAAAGAAGACTCCGGAGGAGGTCAGAAAACCATGGTGGGAAATGTTTACAGGAAAACTTATCAACAGAGCCTCCATCTACTCCTTAAAAAGGAGAAGAAAGAAGGAGCAGAAAAATGTATTTTAATCTATTGTGGTTTTTGCATTTGTCAACGCTTGCACGCAGTGCGATCACGGCGCAAAACTACAATTAGAATAGAAGAATAACTTTATTGACAATTTCCAACGCAGAGCGTTATAGATAGATAGATAGATAGATATTCTTTATTATCCACGGTAAAAATTCATCAGCTCAATTATAATAATATAGAAATAATAAAATATAATACACTACCTTATCTACGCTAGTTACCCTACCCACCCTACCCTCCCCGAGCTGCTTTCCATGAATGCCGTGCCCTATTTAATACATGATTTAAATTTCCTAAGAGACTCGGCTTGTCTTGTTTCGCTAGGAAGACTGTTCCATGTGATAGCACCGCTATAGCTGAAGCTGTTTTTATAATAATGGTTCGCGGTAGTGGAACGTTGACTTTGTTGTCCGAGTCTCTTAGGGAATATATCGATTCTCGGGTCGTAAATTTGCTGGAAAGATAGCCAGGTGCCAGTCCATGCAAACATTTATAAACCATTGTTGCTCGCGCAATCTGTTGTTGGGAGCTTAGATTTTTCCATTCCAAATATTCAAAAAGTTCGCTAGCACTGGCATCATAGCTTGAGTGGGTCAAGACACGAGCTGCTCTATTTTGAAGCTTTTGTAGTTTATCATGGAGTGTAACACCACAGTTTCCCCAGACGACATTGCAGTAATCAAAGTGTGGCTGTACAAGCGCACGAAAAATATTATGCATAGTCGTCTGAGGAACAAGGTGCCTCACTCGTTTGATTGCCCCAATACCAGATGCAATTTTCTTGGTTAATTATCTATATGTTCGCACCAATTGAGATTCTCATCGATAACCACTCCTAGTGATTTTGCTTTTGTCACTAGATCAATTTGCGCGCCATTTATCTCTGGCTGGGGAAGATTTGTAAACGTGCATAGCCTCTGCCTTGACCCAATCAACATAAACTCGGTTTTAGTCGCATTTAGAGTTAGTTTGTTTGCTATTAGCCAATTGTTGACATTTGCCAAGTCTTTGTTTAGGCATGATTGAATATTGTCGGCACAGGAACCCGCATACGTCAAATGAGTGTCGTCAGCATACATTCGTGGTTGACAATTATCCAAACAGTTTGGCAAGTCATTAATGTACAGTAAAAATAATAATGGCCCTAAAATTGTACCTGTGGAACTCCACAGCTTAATAGGCAGGTTTGAGAGAGTGAGCCATTAATGGAACATTTTTGTGTGCGTTTGTCTAAATACGACTTGAACCAGTTATGGGCAATATCTTGTATGCCATAATTGTCTAGTTTTGATAGAAGGACATCGTGATTAACAGTATCGAACGCTTTTTTCAAATCTAGGAAAACAACAGCGTTTACTTTTCCTTTGTCAATGTTATACGCCCAACTATCTGTGGCCTCAAGAAGAGCCGTGACGGTCGAATGGAGACTGCGAAAACCTGATTGGTATTTACAAATTATGTCATTTTCAATCAAATAGGCATATATTTGGTCATAAACTATCCTTTCAAAGACCTTGGCTATAACTGAGACCACTGATATTGGGCGATAATTGTTCATGTCATCACGATTTCCTTGCTTGAATAATGGTGTTACCCGGGCACTTTTCCAGTCGTCAGGGAATATACCGAGACTGAGAGACTGGTTGAATATATTACAGAGTGAAGTGCAAATAAGATCAGCGCACTCACGAATGAGTCAACCAACAGTCATGTAAAATCACAGGTTCCCCAAGCTCCATGGCAGTTAAAAATAATAATAATTTAAATAAAGCTGAAGTGGTTTCAATACCGTAATTTTTGTTATTGATTTCACTTACATGAACCTTTGCTTCGCTAGCGACTGTAGTGAGTCATCAAATTATCCCTTCTGTAAGAGAAATAATAGAACAATATAAAACTTTCATTCAGTCATCCTGTACTTTCGATAAATTTGAGTTTTGAGTCCGTTTTTACGATTTTATGTTTCACCCCTCTCTCCTGAGACTTCGACCACCACCCAAGCGAAAACAGCCATAAATTCGAAAGAAACGCTCGAATCCGCTCACAATTGCCACTCAGCGATAGCGAAAGGATAGAACTATTCATCTCAGCCAATCGACGGTGCAAAACGCACGTTGTTTAGGAATTTCAGGTCGAAAGATTTCAGTGGCGGATAGTGAAAACATTGGACGAAATTTTTCAAATTCCTTCAGCAAATACAGTAAATGTATGGGAAAATCCCCGAGAAATGCCCCCCCCCCCCTGCTACCCCCTGGATTTGCTCATTCCATGCCTCTTACCGTGTACGACGAATCTTGAGTGCAGAAAAACCGTTGAAAAGCACATCATTCGAACGTCTAGAATCAAGCCGCGACCACGTGATAGATTCAAAACAGGCTTCCCTTGCTTCTGATTAGTTCGGTTTTTTTCTTTCGCTTTGTTACGTTCGCCAATCAAAGGCGAGGGCAGCCTGTTTTGAATCTATCACGTGGTCGCTTGATTCTAGACGTTCGCATAATGTGCTTTTCAACGGTGACCTTCATAAGGAAAAATGTGGATTATTGCGCATTATGAGTATCATTTGTTTCAAAGATAGCATATTGATAGTTTCTATTCAGGTTCCTTTGAGACTCCCATATTTTTTATTCGGGGATGATCGTCGGAAATTTTCAGTTTCACCCCTAAAAGATACCAAACATGGCGTGGCTCAAATAATTTCTTACCCCAAAAGATACCCTAAAAGATGAGGCCGTGTGTGCCAAGTAGGCGCGAGGGAGACAGGTAACAGGTAAAAGATACCCATCAAGAAATTTCCGTGTTTGACTAAAATCTGCCTTTATCATTTTTATCGTCTTCTCATCGAGTAATCTCTCTTTCTTACACGGCTTTAAGGACCACCATCATGAGACAACACAATTTGGACACATATTTCGGTCCTACAAGATACCAATCTCCCAAATTTTATTGAAGATTAAGATCATCCCTAAAAGAGACCAAGGCCCTGTGATTTTAACCCCTAAAAGATACGACGATCATCCCCGACAAAAAAATATGGGAGTCAATCAATAATGAAAAAACAGAGGTGCTTCCTCTCGGAATAACAAAGTCATGTTTTCTAATTTAGTGGTCAAAGAAGTGCCTAAATCGGTAAAAAGTTTAGGTGTATACTTTACTAATAATGACAATCTTTTTTATGAAGCTTATTTTGAGGCAATAGAGAAATCCATAAAAATAAATGAGTGCGACTAGGATTAGGACTACTAGGCCTAAAAGACCTCTAGCCCAGATAATTAACAATGCTTTCCGTAACTCCAAGAAATATCCGAGTTTTTCTTTGTGAGTGTTTGTTTCACACGGTAGCATACAGACAAACTCTTAAAGCTGCAAAAGAAAAATAGTTCGAATTATTTCACATTCGCATTTCCTAGCCCATACGAAACCAATTTTAAACATCTAAATTTTTTAAAAATAGATGAGATCCATTACTTAGAGACAGCAACGTTTATGTATAGGTTAACTCGCAATATCTTACAAGATGTGTTAGGTGCTATTTTAAATAACGAAACACAGTCACATTCTTACAGCACCCGAACATCAAATAATATTTACATCAAATTTAAAAAAACTTCATTTGGACAGCAATCCACATCTTATTGAGGAAAAAAGCTGTGGAACAACTTGAGTTCTGAACTAAAATCAAAACGTAGCATTCCATCTTTCAAAACGAGCATACGAAAAAAGCTTATTAATGACTCGGTACATGATTCATAATGTTTGATAGAATAACTAGATGATTGTTTGTGATTTAAAATCAGCATAGTTGTACTTGATTATTAATGACATGTGATAAAAAAAGAATACTGTAATAGACCATTAGTTGGTTTATACTAATACAAGTTAGATAATGGGAATGCACTTTTATATGCCCCCCCCCCCCCTCCTAAGTATCTTATTCAGAGGTTGCAGTCAGTACAGAATTGTGTGCTGCCCGGCTTGTTACACGTGACTCTAAATTTGCACATGTTACGCCAGTACTGAGGGAGCTCCACTGGTTACCAGTGGAGCATCGAATTATTTTAAAAATATTATTATTAGTTTATAAATCTCTTAATAATTTAGCACCTTTATATATTAGCAATTTATTACATCACTATAGTCCAGGTCGTAGTCTTCACTCAGCAAATCAATGTCTCCTTGTCGTCCCTGGGTCTAATCAAAAGACTTATGGTGACAGGGCATTCTCAGTGATAGACCCTAAGCTATGGAATGCCCTGCCCATTGACATAAGGAGAAGCAGTTCTCTTTTAATTTTTAAAACGCGCCTAAAAAATCATCTTTTTAAACAAGCATTTTTATAGATTATTATTATTATAGATTATTATACTGATTATTTATAGTTTTAAATTGTTTTAAATTGTAGCATTGTAAAGCGCCATAGAGCAGCTAATGTACATGGCGCTATATGACTTTCAAAGCATTTGTGGAGATGAGTTGAAAACAGCAATTCTTAGACACCAAAGTACACCAAAACGAGGCCAGAAAGGCTTCTAGCGAAAACCCAATACAAAATCATTATTTAACCAAATTATACTTAATGTTCTGAAACTGTGTATTGTGATGTAATTTCGCGAGTTTTTGACTACAGTAAATATTCCTTTCGTCTTTAACTAGAAAAACTGAATTGTGAAAGTGGTGTATGCACTGGTGCTGCAGTGCTATCATGAACGAGAAAACGAAAAATGAATGAGAAAATGTTTCGCGTGCGCGGGTGTTGTTATCTTTATATCGTTATGTTGCTAAAGTGAATCAACACTAACAACAAAGAAAATTACCAAAAGCTGTATTTACATTAAAACTGTATTTTACATTAAAACTGCATTGTATACACGGATGTTGTACCATAGACATAGTTCATAAAAAACACGGAGAGAGCCGAACCTTAACATTTCTTAAAGCTGTTTCAATGAAAACTCAAAATATCTTTTGATCAAATCCCAACATTCTTCCTTTCACACTTCAATAATTGATCACAATTAGGCTAAATTATTCACATCAGCGTGACAACGATCGTGACGCTTCTTTCGCTTAACCACTAGACAAAATAATATACTGAGTGTATTCTCTTGAGGCGACCAATAGGAATGCGAGAACAGATTTAAGGGAACGTATTAATTCTATGTTATTTATCCAGTTGTCGATCAGTGTTAAGTCAACAGTTTTGGAGGAGGATCAACTCTAGATAACTAGTAGCTGCACTCATTACAAATCATGGTAAGCGTTTCATTGTTTTAGTATAGGAGTATTTGACAAGACGGCCTGAAGCCGAGGGAATAAAGATTCCTGGTCTTGTTATTTACACGAATTGAAGCCATGAATTTATTTGAATGGTCCGTTATTCTTCACACTAAGGCGTCCAATTTGAAATATTCTAGCCTGCGTAGGAGCAATTGTTTCGCGTGGGTTTCAGAGTTTATTGAACGCGGCCAAATTCTCTTTCCCAGTATGTTTCTGAAACGCCCACAGAAACGTTTGCTTCGCAGATTAGAAACTTTCTTTTCGTGCACATTAGCTTGCAATAGCTGCTAAAATCCTTCCTAGATGGTCTGTGTTTCGAAAATGTAAAATCTCGCCAAAATATGTTTTCAAGATTTCGCTTATTTTCCCATGCAGTTGTTGCATATTTCATCTCAAAATGTATCTGCTGTGAGGTCACACATACCACACAGCTAAATATATTGCATGCGACCCAGGGGCCCCTGTCTTAAAACATTCCCAATTTCCTTACCTTACGGATGACAGTGATATAAGATATTGCTTACCTTAGAACTGCATATCTTTTTAGGCAATTTATGCTTGATAACCGCGCGAATAGTCACAAAGAGACGCTGTCCTGCAATATTATAAAAAAATAGTTACTGTAGATACGACTCTATAGTTGCTGGGAATCAAACAGATTATTCATAGCTTAAACCAAGCACACCCCGCTAGCTATAAGATGATAGAAACGGCGTGAAATCAGAGATATCTTGAACATAGTTTAGGTGAGTTAACTGTAATTCCAACGTGTTGCACGAACAATTAATATCAGGGCGATAAATAGCCCGCTACTAGCAATGTCTACCGTTTAATATGTTTATTTCACAGGAACATCATAGGAATAGCTATAATCGCTGACGCTTAACTAAGAAAACAATTTGAATGAAAATTGTTAAATATTGATGCTGGAGCAATTTAAACACCTGAGATTAAATTTCGACATCGTGTCCCTTTCTTAGCACATCACAATGGAAAGCATTGCACTGCGTTAGTTGTTGTTGTTTTAATTTTACATTAGAAGTGAAGTTTCATCGAGCTAGGATTTTGTGGTCGAATATCGAATACTTCATGTACTCATACAAAAGAATGTCCGCTTCGCTATGTAACAGACTCATGACTGTTTGCATTATAAAATGCGCTGTAGTTGATTGATAGGCCCTATCCACAAGATGTCACAAAATGTATTAAAAGTTGCTCATCGCTGCCTTTCTCGCAAAGTTACCTAAATTACTTTAAAAATTCGCCGTAATTTAGTATCATTTTTGCAATGGTTATTCTAGAATCTCCAAATATATTGATAGCTTGGAGAACTCGGGATATTGACCAAATTTACCTAAGCGCGTCCGGAGTTCCAAAGATGTCCCGAAGGAGTTGCGAAGTCGAACCAATCACATTCGAGCTTGTTCGGGGACTTTCGAGGTAGAGAAGACTCTCCGGAGATCTCCCGAAGTTAAGTTGCTCGAACTGAGAAAAGCTTGTTTGTCAAAAGTTGCCGAAAAACTTGTGGCTAAGCCTATGGATCTTATCAGCATTTCTGGTACTTCCTAATAAATACTTCCCAAGACTTTCTTCTCGCTGGGTTTCTAGTCGAAGTTGGTGTTGTTTCCACCATGGCTGGAAGCCAAGGCTTATGCCATGGTTGCTATGAGAAATACTGGCAGCCTCATTTTAATTTGCTGTCATGGAATCTATACTGGCGCCTGCATATTTGCGCGTCTCGTTTGCGGAGGCATCTGAACACTCAAAAAATCTAATCAAATACTAGTCAACGGGCTATTGACTCAGAGCCCATTCGGGCTCGAGGAACAATTGTTAAAGTATAAATCAACTAGAGATTTGAAACTAAGTCGTAACCCTTCTTCTAGTCAAGTTTTATCCCATCATTTTTTCACACTAGATTAACAATTTATAACTATCGATTCAACAGGCTGATCAACTGACCGAGGAGCAGATTGCAGGTATGCAGGTCGATTTATCTCGTAGAAATGGGATCTCCGATGCTGATCGATTTACACAAGTTCAAGAGGCCTCAATCAGCGCCCGCTTAGTTCATATCATCTCTATTCCTATGGCGTCCCCTGCATCTCACCTTTGGGGCCTTCGTTTTCATTCAAAATCACGACCTCTACTCTGTCTCTTTCCTTTAGAATTCAAGGAGGCTTTCTCGCTGTTTGACAAGGACGGCGATGGTACAATCACCACCAAAGAGTTGGGTACCGTCATGAGATCACTGGGTCAGAACCCAACAGAAGCTGAACTACAGGACATGATCAATGAAGTCGATGCTGATGGTGAGTAATAAAATGATCTGCGCTACATGCTTTCTTAAATCCTTGATACACCAACATAGCAACATACACATCATTTTTTGGTTAGTTTGGCAGGTGAAAAGATGATGGAGGGCTGACTGGTAAAGACAGAAAGTCAGCCGGACATCAAGTCACGGAGCGAACCTCAAGTCAAGCCATTCCACTCTTCTAACTTTTCCATTGCTATTCAAACGTGTATCTTTAGGAAACGGAACTATCGACTTCCCAGAGTTCCTCACCATGATGGCAAGAAAAATGAAGGAAACAGACAGCGAGGACGAGATTAAAGAGGCATTCCGTGTCTTTGACAAAGACGGCAATGGTTTTATCAGCGCTGCTGAACTCAGACATGTCATGACGAATCTTGGCGAGAAACTTACTGATGAAGAAGTTGATGAAATGATCAGGGAAGCTGATATCGATGGCGATGGCCAAGTGAATTACGACGGTAGGGCTATTGTTGTATATAGAGGATATTACACGGTGGTGCGAGGATATGAGTTTTATTTCAAGTGGCAAGAACAATATTTTACGAATGAGCGCAGCGAATGAGTAAAATATTGTTTGACACGAGAAAATAAAACTCATATCTTCAAGTCAGCGTGTAATTTTCTTTTTATTATATAGACAAACCAGAAAAAAATATTCCAAATTGATTTCCAAGCACTTTTGTTTTGACCGATATCCTCACTAGTGAGGATATGGAAAATATGTCACTGAGGACCCGGATGTAGCTTCGTATGAGATCTACGAGTGGCGTATTTCCCAGTAAAACACTCGTGTCTATATAATAAGTTGTGATACTGCGAAGCGCAGGTACATAACCAAGGGAGATTCTAGGGATATGGAGTCGAACATTGATGCTGATGGGTTTGAAAGGCACAGTAAATCAGTGCACGGAAATTCCACGAGGTGATATATCATCGTTCGGCTTTACTTTAGCGGCGGAAAGGCAAGCTAGCAAGGTTACACTGTCAAAAACTATCATAAAACACCACATATGCAGATGTAAATACCACATGTGCACATATTACACATATGAACACGCTATGAATACATATTACACGTCATATAATACCACATATGCAGATGAAAAACTGAAAGCGTTGAATCTCCCGTTGAAAACTTTTAGCGTCTAGCATCCCCTTGGTAAAATGTGGATCGTGTATGTTCGGTTGTAAAGGAATCATGTCTGTAGTACATAACGTTTGAAATCTGGCTATCAGGACCCAAGCAAACAACGCTAGCAAAGTTGCATTTACCAGCGCTTTTTTACATTTCTCGTGTAAAAATCATCATGACATTTCATTCAAGATAGTACTCGCTACTGCTCCTCACTTTCAAGAGCATGAGAAACTCGTATCTCCAAGTGTGATTCGGGTGCTGCAAGGGGACTTCTATGAACGATATTTTTTAAACATTTCATCTAATAGAATCACTCAGAGGGTGATTCTCGTACCCAGCGCTCCAAGCTCGCCACTTCGCAGGGAAGGCTCTGGTGACAGCCGTTTGAGAACCTTGCTGATTGGCTGATTTTGAATTTCAGAGCATGCGCGGATGGATATCTATCTCGATGGTTCTTCATCAAATAACGCCCATTTGTCAGTGGCTGTCATCAGAGCTTTCCTCGTGAGCTCTGGTGCTAGAAGGCTTCAGAGTTTGTTGGTTGTCAAGTGCGTGCAGGAGTATCTCAAGGCTAATCCATATTTAGCTTTGAATATATATGTCTCCTTTTTATTTCAACAGAATTCGTAAAGATGATGACCTCCAAGTAAATGGTTTTACCAGCTTAGTTAAACAATTGTATACAGTGTTATAATTGTAAATGAGTGCAGTAAATTCACATATTCGTCTCCCATTGACTTTTGTGGTAAAAGTCTCTCAAATGTTATTATTAATTGAAATTATGTTGTTGTCAGTTTGTAAATAATCTGTATTGTCAAAAGCCTTAATAAATTTCATTACATTTAACTTTGACACGTCTAATTGTTCTCTTTTTGATTGCTTTGTCCCGTGAGATCATTTTTAATCGCCAGACATATTGTCGCTCATCTCGGGTCTTCTATAACCCATCAGATAGTCCCCACCATATTATACCGATTAATGACAGAAAAGGCCTTTTAGAGGAGAATTATGTAAAACCAATAGAGCAAGTGACACTTTCAATACGCAACAATTTCTAGCTCGTGAGTTTCAAACTTTTCTCGTGTTTTTCCAGCATCTCTCGTGCGTTTGTTACATCATAAACCGCGGAAATGCGCTTTTTATTGCTTTTATAAAATTGCATTGCATCTGCCGTGCGTTTACGTGAAAATGCACAGCTCTCAACAATCAGAGCCTGCGTACTAGAGCAGATTTCGTATGACAGTGAAAAGTACCGTGACAAAGTTGTTCCGCGCCGCGACCGTGACCATACCGCGACTACGCGATTTCATTGGCGATTTGATTCCATCTATAGCAGGCCAGGTTCCGTACCGCCACCGCGACAGTACCGCGCCGTACCGCGGCACTTTTCACAGTCATACGAAATCTGCATCTATGTAATATGGGAAAGAGAAAGCGAGATTAAAAAAGGGATTTGACATGGTCAGACCATCATGTTACGTGTTACCAAATGTCTGACATCAGAGGCTTATTGGAAAACACAACCTTGTTCTGCACATCGAGCCCACGTACACTGCTACATAGGCGACTTAGATGCTTTCAAGTCTTTAGCAAAGAAAGCTTCATATGCTTATTTTAACTAGTGCCGTTTTAATTAATTTAGGTTACTTAAAGCTTTGTATTTTCAATTATGTTTAGTTTTAAAATGTAATTTTTAGAATTTATATTTTTAATTTAATTGTAAGGCGCATTTGATTATATCCAAATCCACATAGTTTGCGCCCAATAAGTAATAAATTATCTGTCTGTCTGCTGTCTGTCTGTCTGTCTGATCTATCTATCAAAGTGCAATGCCCTTCACAACTTGTACTAACCAATAGACCAAAAAATATTGAGTATACCGCTGACCCGCTAAAAGGATTGCGAATACATGTTTGTGCCATACTAGCCAAGTGTTAGTCGGTCATGGCTAAAAGGGATGACTCAGAAGGACCTGATTAATAATTCATAGGCTTCACGGTAGAACGAAGCTACATATGCCATGTTATGCACTGTAGCTTCGTTCTATTGTTTGTCCTATGAATTATTAATCAGGTCCTTCTGAGTTATCCCTTTTAGCCATGACCGTGTTGGTCTCCTCGCAGCCCGTTCTTTGTGTCGGTCACGCAACGCTTCCCTCCCGTTGCGTGACCGATACAAAGAACGGGCTGCGAGGGAGACTAGCCAAGTGTCATCCTAATTCATACATTGTTTATCAAGTTGCCGCATCTAGTCAATACTATTCTGCTGGAGGAAGAACTAAAGGCATCGCACCGCTCATCTGATTCTCTCTGCACTGATCAGTACGGATCATGGAGGAGGTACTGAGGCTTTTTTGGAAATACCGGTAATGAAATTCCCAGGAAGAAAAGGCTTGAGATTCCGGCCAAAGTTTCAAGTGAAATCGGAAATAAAAATATACGAAACGAGTGGGCCGTTAATGTTCGTACAATAAAAACAAGACGTGCAAAGTTAGCAAAACATCAGCCGAGCACATTCGCTTTTGAACTCGGAAACGACTACTTCAGGTGTTTCGGGAATGCGAAGTCTTTATGTCAAAGTGCTCTCTAGAATTTATCAATTGTGCTTGTTTTATCTACGAAACCAAAGCCCACTGCTGACAAGTCATTGCATACATAAACATCTACTCATCTACTATAGATCTACGTACTTTCTGCCGGCATTGTCCCGAAATGAGGTGATATCAGTTTCAGATACTAAAACTTGCAAACATTCCACCATACCACCTCGCCCCCTCTTCGGAAGAAGTCAGTCTAAATCACGTATCTCATTATGTCTTTTGCGTATTAATGTAATGCAGTCAGATGGGCGCAGCAAGAAAGCTTTGCCTAATTTGTAAAAAAAATCAAACTCATACATTTCCTCTATGTGATTCAAACTAGAATGCATGCTCAAGCGCAAAGACATCAAACTCATACATTTGCTCTAGTGACTCATACACCTGGACGCCAGCACTAGCGCAAATATATCAAACTCATATGTTATTCACACACCTGGACGCCAGTACTAGCGCAAGGATATCAAACTCATACAATTCCTCTATGCGATTCACACACCTGGACGCCAGTACTAGCGCAAGGACATCACACTCAAAATTTCTCTATATGTGATTTACACACCTGGACCCAAGTACTAGCGCAAGGATATCAAACTCATACATTTCATCTATGTGATTCACACACTTGGACGCAAGTACTAGCGCAAGGATGTGAAACTCATACACGGTAAATTTGGACTCTGGATTTTCCAGGATTTTCTGGAATAATCAAAAAGAACGCTACATGCTTAACTATTTGGATATTCTGCGATCTTCCGGAAGATTCAATTAAACAATTCTGGAACCTTCCACGATGTTCTTGAACGTTTTGTTGTAGCACAAAAAAATAGCACAGAGCTGATTTCCCGGAACATTCAAGAATGTTTTCGGATGTTCTCGGGTTTTTAAAGAATGTCTGTCACCCGATTATGCAACGCGGCTGTGGTACCAACCTTAGAGACCCTTTTTATTTCAATTTTCACAATATTACTATAGATAACTAGCACCTTTGTTAAATATTGATTATGTAGGCGTTACTTGATTATAGAAAATGTTCCTTTTACACAAACATCTACTTGCAGAACATCAGTTAAAGTCATTATCACTTTGACAAACAAGGTACAAATAGCCCGGAAAAAAAGCCAGAATTAACTTTACATCACTAGAAATCGCGAGCTAATTTTGCTTTAAGCACGAAGATATGAAATGCAAAGTTTATTCATTTCGCTCGCTCATAGAAAAATAATGGTACAGATTTACCAGACATAAGTTTCATTATAACAGGATTGGTTTCAAATTAAGTTTCGGCCAGCGGTCCGACTACTGGAAAGACGAGCTTACGGGCACTAGCACGATAAATATCATGTAATAAATCTACGTAACAGAATAAGGAAATACCATAGAAATTTAATAGTTCTCAAAAGGTGGCCAGCGAAACACATGCCACCCGTTCCGTTGATACAAGTTCAACACTTTCGAAACGAACGTTAAATAAATTTGCTTCTTTTGGTGACCTTGAGACCGCAAGAATATAATAATAATAATAATAACGTGCTTATATAGCGCTTTATCCTCGCGGCTCAAAGCGCTTTACATTAATGGATAACTCATCCTATAAGAACCAGCTTTATAAACATGAGTGTGTGTTAGTATTGTGAGTTCTGTGACACTGAGGTTGGGCAACTTCCGACGGTCCTAGTGGTTCTTTAACGTCCCTCTGGTTCCGGTTAGTGTAGTGTATGTGAGAGACGGGGCCTACGGTTTTAACGTCCTTATCCGAGAAGACGCGAAGGTCTAACCATTTGCAGATGTTAGAGCAAAGGCAGCACCTTCTCCTCAATTATTAGAAAAAGACCCTGAGTGTTGGCCCGGCCAGGGTTTGAACTCCCAACCTCCCGAACATAAGCCCGGCGCTCTACCACTGCGCTAACCGGTCGTCGGTTAGCTTCAAAGTCGGTTAGGTCGTCAAAGCTATATACTTGTCACTTAAATAGTTTTCTCTAGTTTCATACCTGTTTAAATGTCCCTTTTGTTCGCCATTTGTTACAATGCCGCTATTTCGAGCGTGAAAACCAAGAGAATATACGTCCAGCCAGTGTTTACATCTGCCCTTCTAATCTGCAGAAGTTTGAATGTTCGCTCAACGAACTCCGCCGCGGTCAAGATGATTTGGTAAACAATCTACGGGGGTCCGGAAGCCGTGACGTAAAATATCGTACAAAATCGCAGAAAATCGGAGCAGATAAAGTAATTCGCTTCCGGCTCTAATACAATTTAATAAGGGTGTTACGAAATCGTGGAATATCGTGGAATATCCATGTCAAATAAGATTCCTTAAAAATCGGCTTTACGCGATTCCAGAATATCGTTGGAAATCCGAATGGGCTTTTTCACACCTCTTGGGTCAATCAGGATTTTTTGAGAAAAACCGCGATCTTCCAGAATTTTCCACGAAATCGGCAAACATCGCAAATACGCAGATTTTCAGTTCGCACGGGGTACTAGCGCAGACAGAACCCAAAAATGGCAAGATTTCTACCCTAAGGTCAGGTAAAGTCAGATACACTTGATTCTTTGCATAGAGAATCCTTGTACAATAAGAAACAAAATATCAAATATGACTTTTTTCTAATGGATCCGTCTTTCAGATATGAGCTGCTAAACTTGGTCACTGCATCGTTTTATAGCAAAATTTGCACAATTCTACCAAAAAATGTCAAAAAGTGCTGCAGCAACAAAAGTGTAACCCCTCATATCTTAAAGACGGATTCATTAGAAAAAAGTCATATTTGATATTTTGTTTCTTAGTGTCTAAGGACTCTCTACGCAAAGAATCAAGCCTATCTGACTTTACCTGACTTTAGGGTAGAAATCTTGCCATTTTTGGGTTCTGCCACTAGCGCAAGGATATCAAACTCATACATTCCCTCTATGTGATTCACACACCTGGACGCCAGTGTACTAGTGCAAGGATATCAAACTCATACATTCCCTCTATATGTGATTCACACACCTGGACGCAAGTACTTGGTATAAAATCAAACTCATACATTTCCTCTATGTGATTCACACACCTGGACGCCAGTACTAGCGCAAGGATATCAAACTCATACATTCCCACTATATGTGATTCACACACCTGGACGCAAGTACTAGGTATAAAATCAAACTCATACATTTGCTCTAGTGACTCATACACCTGGACGCCAGTACTAGCGCAAGGATATCAAACTCATATGTTATTCACACACCTGGACGCCAGAACTAGCGCAAGGATAGCAAACTCATACATTCCCTCTATATGTGATTCACACACTGGACGCCAGTACTAGCACAAGGATATCAAACTCGTACATTTCCTCTATGTGTGATTCACACACCTGGGACCGGTTCCTGGAAGGCCAGTTAAGAGTTATCAGTGGATAAACGCTTATCCAACGGATAAATCCTGAACAAAATCTATACAACAGATAACTTTTATCCGTGGACCGGCCCCTAGACGCCAGTAATAGCGCAAGGATATCAAACTCATACATTCCCTCTATGTGATTCACGCACTGGACGCAAGTACAAACGGAAGAAAATCAGGCTTACGTCTCGTACGAACCTACAATCGCAAGCGCAAAGGAAATAAAATATTGATTTTAGACTTGTGTTTAATTGTGAATGAGCGCTATTATAGATGGATTTCAGAAGCAAGCTTTTTTTAATGCAACTGTATGCACTTTCTAGACCCTGATCGACGCAAAAAAGTACACGGGACTTGGCGCCCGCTTATTTCCTAAACACCGTCTCTATTCTTATGGCGTCCCCTGCACCTCACTTTTGGTCCTTCGTTGTCATTCAAAATCAGAATAACTGGGTATACAGTAAACGGTTTGGCAAACCATTTGTTGTATACTCAGTTATTCTGAAAATCGCTTATAAATATTGTTCTGAAGTCTGAAGAATAGAGCATTATAGCTAGAAGGCTTATGATATAGAGGTTATTTTTTTACAAACATAAACACATAGCAATTCACAAAGATTAGGTCTAAGTTCAAATGCATACAAAAGAAAATCCAAACAAAACGACTTGTCAGTGAGATCAAGCTACATGATCACAGCTATAAAATGAAAACAAAACCCCGAGGTCTTTCCAAGATCATTTACTGGTAAAGAGAGGCCTAACATATCTGTTATATCTGACCTCTGTAACTACAACAGCACCTGCCCAAAAATTCTGCTTCTTCTAGGCCGCCTGACCTCTCTCTCAACATTTAGCATAGATGCGAAAAATGATATTTGAGGACTTTAGCTCTGGTTGTTTTATTACAAGGAGGCACATATACCGTTTTTTTTGCATTTTATACTTCACATGAGTCAAGGAGGTTTACTGCAGAATCAGGCAGGAAGCAAACAGACATGCATTCTCGTACCAGAGCTCCCCAGCTCGTCTGCTCGCAGGGGAGGCTCTGGGGACATCCATTTTAGGGCTTTCGCTGATTGGCTGATTTTGAACGTAGGGGCATGGCTTGCGCAGAAATGTGTTTCTCTCAACAGCTCTGTATCATATCTCGCGCATGCGTCAATGGCTGTCACCCGAGCCTCCCCCGCGAGGCGACGAGCTGGGGAGCTCTGGGTTATGAGAAAGAGACGCCGGTATGAGAAAGAGACGCCGGTATGAGAAAGAGACGCCGGTATGAGAAAGAGACGCACAGACGCACGACACATGACAGCCAGGTAAGCAGGCAAAGAGACAAAAAAGACACAGGCACACAAAGATCTAAATGCCTGAAATGTCTCCTATTCTTAGGTGTTCCATCTCCCTCCAATTCAGTCCTAGTTTCTTCATCTCTTTCTCCGTATCCCTCCTCCAGGTGTTTCTAGGGCGACCCCTTCCCCTCTTGCCTTAAGGATTCCACCGCAGGGGTTGTCTGGTGATACTGCCTGGGGGACGTCTAAGGGTGTGACCCGACCAGGTCCACTTCCTCTTCCTCACCTGCGTCACGATTGGTAATTGTTTGCTCTATCCCAAGCTCCTCATTTGTGACCTTGTGTATCTTAAGAATCCTGCGAAGGCAATGATTGGTGTATGTTTGTAGTTTCTTCATTGTCTTCACTGTCATTCGCCAGGTCTCTGCTCCATATAACAAGACTGCCTTGACATTCGAGTTGAAAATGCGTATCTTAGTTGCTGAAGATATTTCGGAAGAGCTCCAGATCTTTTTAGGGAATTGAACACACCAATTGAACAACGCTTCCTAGATAAGTGAAGGACTCTACTTCCTCGATGTCGAATCCTTCGACGCTGATCTTCCTGCTGGCAGTGGAATTAATTTTCATGACTTTGATTTTCTTGTCGCTGATGAGAAGGCCTGCTTTCTTAGATGTTTCTGCCACAAAGGTGGTTTTACTCTGCATTTGAGAACTTGAATGGGATAGCAAGGCAATGTCGTCAGCGTAATCAAGGTCATCCAGCTGTTGGGTTAGCGCCCATCGTATTCCATTCCTCTGGCCAGATGTACATGTTTTCATTATCCAGTCAATCGCGAGAAGAAATAGAAATGGTGACAGAAGACACCCTTGTCTGACTCTGATCTCACTTCAAAGCTCTGTGACAGCTGACCTTCGTGGATAATTCGACAGGTAGTACCATTATAAGAGTTCTTGATGATATTGATAAACTTTTGTGGAATGCCGTAATGTGTTAGTAACTTCCATAGAAAGGTGCGATCCAAGCTGTCAAAGGCCTTCTGGTAGTCCACAAAGTTTATGTACACTCGATAGACTTCTCGATAATGATGCGGAGGGTTACTATCTGATCTGCACATGATCTTGATTGTCTGAAGCCTGCCTGATGATCCCTTAGATTCTCGTCCGCCGCTACCCTAAGGCGCTCCAGCATAATTCTGTTGAACACTTTGCTCGATACACAAAGCAAGGTGATTCCTCTGTGATTATCGCAGTCCCGGAGGTTGCCCTTCTTAGGTAGTTTAACAATGAGGCATTTCCTTCCATTCAGATTGTACTTCCTCCTCTTCCCAGATGGCTTTAAAGGTAGATATTACAAAAGACAGACAGGCAAAGAAAGAAAGAAAGAAAGTGAGCGAGAAGAAAGAAAGAAAGTGAGAGAGCGAGAAAGAGACAATGGTAAAAGTATTAACCGTTTTTAGCCTTTAGGAAATGGCACCATCGACTTTCCAGAGTTCCTCACCATGATGGCAGGAAAAATGAATGACGCAGACAGCGAGGAGGAGTTAAAAGAGGCCTTCCGTGTCTTTGACAAAGACGGCAATGGTTTTATCAGTGCTGCTGAACTCAGACATGCCATGACGAATCTTGGCGAGAAACTTACTGATGAAGAAGTTGATGAAATGATCAGGGAAGCTGATCTCGATGGTGATGTCCAAGTGAATTATGAAGGTAAGGCTGATCTATCGTCATTTAGTAGAAACCCACTCCCATACTATCACGAATCCTGCAATCTGATTGGCTCCGCTACTCGCTATCTATCTATCACGTAATAGATAGTGAGTACCGAAATCGCTAGCGCAAAACTTTCTAAAACCATGAAAATAAATACGTTTAAGCAACACTCAAAGGTAGTATGATAGTGGGTGTCTACTAAAACAATTAGACTACTCGTTCTCGTTTTCTATGAGTCAAATAGTCAACTCTGCGCTACGCGCCTCGTTAACTATCTATTGACTCGTAGAAAACTCGAACTCGTAGTCTAATTGTTAAATATCGATATTTTTGGATCGAGTATATACCTCTAACATGAATTTGAGAATGAAATCACTAGGCTAGCGGTTGTAACTAATTTACGTGTTTACTCATTCATGCTCATGTTTACTCATTCATGCGCACAAGTGCACTCTGCTGACTTGCACTCTGTTGACTTTTTTTTTCTAGGGCTAACGCTCAGAAGCACACATGTGATATTTCATTAGCACTTCAGCTTACACAGAAGGTTAATTCATTTTATTATATAAACCTCAGTGTTATACAGGGATTTTTGCCACTGAGAAAAACCGTATATTTTCACATGTGAAAATACGATATTTTTACATGTGAAAATATTAGTCAATTAACACTTATTGGATGAGGTTGAGCATGATAATGAGATTTGTCACGCCGAGGTTTGTGTTATCTGCTGAAGCGAAATGCGAAAACCGAATTCAATAATTGTTTTATTATTCAGCAACAAGGAATTCTTACTAGCTAAACAAAGTCGATGCCGAGGCCTTGCAAGGCGAAACGGTTTTTCGACTTCAGCTTACGTCTATTAGTATTTTTCTCTTCGTATTCAATTCAAATAGTCATTGTTGATGTTTAGATATCCTGAGCAATGATCTCTCGGCAAAAAAAGCATAGCAGATTCAACGAGAATTTTGGCTAAATTGCTTTCGCCTTCGAAATGAAAACCAAGATGGCGGCCAAACCTATTGGCGTCATTCCTAAATGGAGGAATGCTCACCATGAATAATTTAACGATATTTTTGATAATATTACTTCAAATTGACCTAAAAACATTCAAAATATCTGAACTATCAAGACTACTAGTCAGGATAAGGATTAATACATCGTTTAGTATAGTTTTATAGTATATGCCTCGTTCTATTAAAGATTAATACTATTAAGGTACGTAATCAATAAAACGAGCTGTCCAACCAGCGAATTCACTCATAGCGTAGTGGTTAGGGTTTGGGTATAGTAACTGGAAAGTTACAGGTTCGAACCCTGATGATTTTCATTCTTTTTTCATTTCTGTAGGTGAGCGCTTGTTTAGAAAAAAATTCTAAGTGCCAGTAAGCATTCCTCGATTTAAGCGTGTGTCCTATTGGCTTGTGTTATGACGTCATTAGAGTACATCAGTCCTAATGTCTGGAGTTTGACGTCACAAACTGCGCGCCAACATGCTTTCGCTGTGTACTCTTAGCCAATCAGAATCGAGATAGTTGCATGGCTGAACAATAATATGTTTTCTTCCTCGTGGCCAATAAAAGGCGCTTCCTGAAGCATGGCAGTGTTTCATGTTTATATAATAAACAGAATAATACATGGACGCTGCGCTCACTCGTTAGATATCAATGTGAACACTCGAAGATAAATTCCATATCTCCGCGCGCCTATGTATTATTCTCTATATCTCCACTCCATGAAATAAAGGAGTATTAGATTAGGAGGCTTTCGTGTTATGTGTTAGCAGCAGCAAAGCTTGCTGTGCATCATGGGTGACTATTTCGGTCAGCGGTTAAATCTAGTAATGCCAGCAATGCATCAGCAAAGATTCATGGGGCGATTTAGTGGAGAAAGCTAAGCAGTTCAGTGCTTTCTGCCCTTGTTTTCTTTAAACTCGTGTAATACTTATACTGGCGGACATTTTACTCGTTGCTCGCATTTTCCTCGCCCCTTCGGGGAGTCAAGGTCGAGCAGTTCGGCGGCGATAGCTCTTGAAAGTATCACACCCAAAGTTTTAATAAAACCTTCAAAAAAATTATATTTATTAAAAAGTTATTTCTTTTTGCCATAGCCCGCTAGTCCATTCTATAACCTTTCCAGCGATATATAGGTTGACATGGTTTAGTTAAACTAAGGACGAGTATAATTTTTTTTTCCGAGGACGTGCGCGAAGTCTCAGTAATCTTAATTGAACCAGTTCATCAAGCTTTTATGTGTTTTTGTACAAAATTGATGATTTTCCCGTGTCTAAATGAATGTCGTATGCATGTATTTCTTTTAATATCGTCTCCTTTTTTCATTCGTCCCGATTGCGCACTATTGTGATATACGCCAAAGGTACACCATCAAGCTGTGCTTTGCGGCTTTTATTTGCGCGAGTCCTGGGTCAGACTCAGAAGCGTCACCAGTAGTGCGTGTTGCATGTTGCTCCGCATCAGCTTACAGTATAGAGAAAGGTCTTCTCCTCATAGCGAAGGAACGCAAAAAGGGTCGAAAGTATACACGAAGGCTAGACAAGGAGAGGTTGGAGGACTTAACGGGATGCATTAGATGGCGCAAATTGCTGCGGCCGCGCAGCTTACCATCATGAGGGTTGTTTTACACAGTATGTGCCTCCGAGAGCCGGGTAGCACTATTTCGAGATACAAGATACAAATATAGTGAAACGTAAAATATCGTTAAGAAGCCGGCGACAGCACTGCGAACACCCTCCAATCCCCTCCGCAGCGCATAAACAACTTATTTATGACGTTTGAACATAACATTTCAACCTGTTTGTGTTATTATAGACAGAGACAAACACCCCTCCCATTTTAAGGTTGATGACTAACACGCTCAAGCAGTTAGTCCATTTTTGTGAGTAAACACGATTCCATTTTTTGAAAAATATGACCAAATCTGAAACTGGACACTTCATTTTCTCTCTCAGATCTAGTTCGCTATTCCCATGTTTTCACTAGTTTTTCTTTCTCTTTGTTAGCAGAATACGTGAACAAAAGCAGCCGACGGCTGCTGTTATGGCCGAATGTGACCTTGATGTGTCGCTTTATTCACGTACAGTTGTATGGGGGTCATTCGCTTTGTGTTATAGGAAGATGTTATGCAAAGCTGTTCTGATACGATGCGCAGATCAGATTTATGGCTGATCTACATGTTGCAATTTGTCGGGCCGATGTCTTGTATGCTTCATTCGGCGCCAGCCAGACTCGGAAACATCTTTGACATCGCATCAGATTTGCTCGTGTCAGGCCCGATCTTCGTCCACCAAATTAGAGCTAACAATCGACTCGACAAATCCCATCGCAGAGCACGTAAACCGCCCATTAGGATTTCTCCTAATTAACGTTGACCAAAATAAATCAACTTGGCATTATTCTCTATTCCTTTGACTTAAAATTTTAGCTAAAATTAACTCTGAATTGTTATGAGGTCTGGTTTTCATCTGCGGTCGTTTGAGAATGCTTTTCTTAGAACAGGTTTAGAATCGACATCGTAAAGATGAAAATATATTTGCGGGGAGGTAAAATCACTCCACGCGTCAAAGGATTACTTTTTGACAAATTCAAAGCGCAAAAAACATGCTCTTATCTTTGCGTGTGGTTGTAAAAAGCAGGCAAGAATCGAAAATCTTCTTTGTTCTAATCACACGAGAAATAATCAGACTTCAAACGGGGAGTACAGCTATCCTGCTGTTCAAATTATAACTCAGCGCCAATAAAATTTAGGTTATTGCGCTTATTAACTCACGCAGTTTTTCATCAAGCTTACAATGATTCATTTCAACATCAATTTGTCCAAAGTCACCACAATTATGCCCCCAAAAAATGAGAAAAAAAGTTTAAAACATACACACACATGAACACACAAGCGCTTAAAATTTCTTTTAAAATTTCCTCTTTAGACAGCAGAAATTAAAAGTATGAGTTCGTGCAGGCTCTCAACTTTCCAACTTCCACATTTTAATTATTCAAGACTATTTAGGGAAATTATTAATTCTCATGTGAAAGATGGGTTTCTCGCCAGTTTTTTCTAAGCTCTGTGTACAAATTCTCAGTATAAAATCAATAAACGTTTTGCTAAGCTAGAACGGAACGAAAATTCTTCATCAATGGACAGTCATCTAGCTTGATTAGTATCGAAATTCTCCTCACCTGTTAAAATGTCAATGTATTGATATCGTTGGGAGAAGTTCAATGTTGATCACCCTATTTAATACAAGGGTTAACTACACGCTTGGATAATTCATTGGGTTAATTTATCCAGCAAATCAGCGCGCATTTGTCGCCGGTTATGTCATGTCGGTCGTCCTAATTTATACATTGTTTATTTCACTCCCAACACCCGTGACCACTTCAGACGGTTTACTGTTCTTCCGCCGTGAAACGTTATCCGCCCGACCTACATTATGGTAAGTACGCGTCTTCATATAGTAGCTCCTGCATATCTTGACCGAGCTGTATAGTCTTAGGGAGGGATCCTCTAGGATATCCTAGGAGCGCGACGCAGTCTGCGCAATGTTACCAAGTAATAGCTTGCAACTGGTTTTTCACAGACGCCTGGTAGATTCCCTTAGATATTCTCAGTTAAATTCTCGTAAGAAAGCGAAATGGAAATTTAGAGGTGATCTTCAGACCACGGAGTTACATTTCAACAGATGGTCTGCAAAAATCACAAAATCAAAGGCGTGAGTTTCAAATCATATTGTGGAGGCATCAGACAAATAAGCGGCGAATTAACTCTAGCAGTACAGCCGTGCTAATTTCCAATCATATGTATTTAAGGCTAAAATTGACTTCTGTTCCTGTATATCATCTTTACACTAACAACAACCGGACAGGATTCTAGTCTATCTTACACAGCCTTGTTCCTGTTCGTAATTAAGTTAATAAGTTCCATTTTAGACCTATTCCTTGAGCGTCTTAACAGTTCTGAGAGTAATGCATAAGGACTGCGCTGTTTCTCCTATTATAAGTATTTTAAAGTTTGCGACGCGCACTTAACAGAAGTGCGTTTTCATGGATTCCTAAAGCGAAGCTCAAACAAAGCGGCAACGATCGCCTCAAGGAACAAAACCGCTATTGAACAGATAACATTTTATCAATGAAGCCGCATTTTACTGTTCTTGTGTGTTTACTTAATGCGGAAGACAGCAATCATAACGTTCCTGATTATCTGCTTTGCGTAGTGCTATAAAGACAATAGCAAACAGTTTTGGATACAAAAATTCCGCAAGTACCGATACGAATAGGACCTGTTGGCACACGCTTTTGTGATACTAGTGTTTAAATTGGTATAGCTACACACGCTTTATTTTCTATAGCATTAACAGAGAAGGACGAAAGAAATTAAATATTATGGCTTAGATTTTAGTTTTCTAAAATATAGTTAGTTTGATTTTCAGGATTTCAGCAACCACTCATAAAGGCAAAATTTCCACTTTATGCGTGAAAATATTTAGGTAATTCTTAGACTTTGCAAAACAAGTCTCGCCACGCTATGGAACTCTGCAGGCAGTACTCTGCATATAACCAATATCCGATCGGCTTCACGGTTTTATTTGATTGTGTAAAAAAGGAAACCCAGCTCATAGAAAAAAACGTCCTTACGTTTTCAGGCGATATTTCTGCTGACGCCGTATCAAACAATTTGTTCTTGTTATGTTTAAAATGTTATGAAGTAATGATAGAGTGATTCCAAAATCCTGTGAACACGCTTTAGCATATCAGACTTTTATTACGCTCTTACTAACTCCATTGTTCTCTTTGGTATTCTATGGGCTATTACTCTTTGACTATTACACTTTGTTTCACGGGATTATGGAAACCACTCTAACAAGTCCTTTTAGTTTGAACATAATAGTATATTGATGTTTTTATATCTAAGTTAGCTGTCATTGAATGGAACAAAACACTCCCATCTCTAGCTCCGATTAAACATTTTGGGCAATAAAGTATATTGATGCTTTGCTAATAGCATGCGCTTAAAAGGTCATTATGCAAAGTTAAAAACAAATGCCTGGGTCTGCTAAATAGCCACCAGTCAAAGCATGGAATCCATTTACACATTAGCCTGCTCGTACGCGTTGGAGAGTAGTTTTAGGTCGAGAAACGCGAGTTTGCTATCGCTTGGCCGCCATCTTGGATTTGTGACAAAATGTGACAAATCGGCCGGGGGAGGGGGCGCGAAGGAAAGGAGAGTTTGAGGTAGGAGGACATACCAGACTACACAACTGTGGAAGAAATTAAGGAAACCCCAAGTATGAATTATTAATCCTGGATCATCAAGTGCAAAATCTAATGGCAGAGAGAGAAAGGGACCACCGCACTGATAGAAACTAGAAATGATATTTTGAATTATATTTAGTACTGATTGTCTATGGAGACCGGTCATGAAGTATTTAGTCTAAAAATTGTCTACATCGCCAATAGACCTTTTTCCAAAATGGCCGCCGAAAATTCAAATCACATCACTGAACACACATCATCACTTCAGTAAAACTGCAAAATTTCGCTGTATTATATCCAATATCTTCCGAGAAAACGAACGTTGAAAATTTGAAAATTTACAGACGTTTGTATGACTGGAGGTATGCGTCATACCCCCAGTCATACAAATCTCTGTCAATTTTCAATTTTCAGACTTTGCTTTCTCAGCCGACATGGTATTTGGCATAACGAAAATTGAAAGGATTACTAATGTGAGGATACTCTTTCTAGTGCCATTATTTGATTTTCAGTCAGTTTAATTTTAGACGTGTGAATTTGCGGCGGCCATATTGGAAAAAGGTCTATTATTGCTGCAAATTAAAGATCGCATATAGGATTACTGGGTAAGGTTTTAAAATAGCCGATGTCCAAATTTTCCTTGATTTTTTTTTAAAAGTTGGCATAGACAGTCGAGTCCTCACAGGCAACTGTGACACTGGATGTAACAATTGTTGCTAAGATTGATTGCTATGGTCATTTTTCCAATAAAATGTATTTTCGGTGTCGTCGAGACAGGCATCTTTGGGTATGTTATTACCTATCATGAAATGAAATCTGTATCGTGAAATCTGTAATGTGATTGAAATTTGCATCGTGTTTTATATGCGAAATACTCGAAATACCCATTAATGCCACCGCAATATGCTTCCAAATTGATGTTATGAATAGATCAGAGATAGATATTTCTCGCTTCATACGTGAGTTATTATGTGCATAATAACTCCATGCTTCGCATAATAACTCCGGCCATGGTTCCGCATGACGCCGAAAAAAGACATGAACATTTACGATTTTACGTCGCCTGTCACGCAACTGCGCAACTGTTCTGCGCATCTCTCAAATCAAAGAAGTATCGTCCCGTAAGGATGGCCAGCGAAGGCTAAAACCTCGAGAACAATCGTATATAATCTTGCTATTTCTCGATCTATCGGACCATTCTTTTTAACATATTCTTAAGTAGCTACCTAATAGGATGGTCTTATTAGTTTTGCTGATGAATCAGAGTGATCGCTCCTGGAGCATGCGCGTATCCGTGACAGGCTATAGATGGGCGCACCGCGACGTCACCAATCGTCAACATCGTACGCGAGGGCAAGCTAGCGAAACCACTGGAAAGCGCTACATACTCTGCCAAGTTTTGAGCCAATATTTTACAAATCGTAAAGTGATGAAATTTTTCAACTTTGCAAAACGGTACCAGTTAACTAAAATCTATCAACACCATTGGGGAAACTTCCTCAAACTTGACAATTTTACTTATCCAAATAACGTGCGGTGCCCGATAATTTATCTTGGTAAAACGTTACGTCAAACCTAAATGATAACATATTGGAAGTAATCATAACAAATCTGACCGAATACTTTGTAAACTATTTTATAGGCAGATCAACTAACAGAGGAACAAATAGCAGGTATGTAAGTCAATCCCGAAAAAAAAACCTTTGTTTTTAGAAATTCATGTTTTTTTTTTCACGCAAAAAAGGGCCCAGACGACCCAAATGCAAAATCACGCTCCTTTGCAAGAAGCAGGCTACAGTTGATTTTATAGTTGAAGGAATTAAATTGTTCTCTGCCTTTCAGGTGATGTTTATATATCTTTTTCTTTACTAGTTTTCTTATTTGAAATTTCCTCCATGCACGTATCAAGAAAGTTACCGTTGAAAACGACATCTTTCTTGATATGAAAAGTATATTCATGTTATCCGGGCCCGTTTTGTCTGACGCGGCCTCGGGGTACTTCAAAACATTTTGTACGGAGATGCTCCGCCCAGCACTCTGGAGCCCTTACCCTTTTATAAAGTCAATTACGAAAAAATTACCACTTTGATATACTGAATTGAGAAAAAGGCACCCTTTCTTATAATTCTTGCAAAAATGAAGACTGCCAACACCTAAATTTTATCTAAAACCAACACGTGCATTACTGTTATGCCTGGTCAGATAACAAATACGCGTCTTGAAAACGTAGCGCTCCAAAACGTAGCGCAATATTGAAACTCTATTCTACACTGCAATACCAAAACCCTAACTTTTCTATACAGTTCAATTTCATGATTTGCTACCCTAAAATCGATAGCTTTTTATATAATTTGAGCCTCAAAACCCTACCCCATTCGGGCGGAGCATCCCCGCATAGTCGACATGAGGGGGTATCCCTCTCCCCCCCGGGGACGCGGCCCATTTGTTAGCACATAGTAACATTGTATGGTTGTATTGTTCTGCACCAGATAAAATATCAAATTGTTCTGAGCAAGTGTTGTGCCTTCTTGTCTTTCTCTTCTTGGTATCTATCTGCATGTTCACTGCACCTTAGATGAAACATCTAGCCCTCGAGCACCACGGTCGATACCATGTTTACTGGAAACCGGTAAACGTTGAACGCCACTACATACCTTCATGACTATCACTCTTATACACACTCTTTTAGTAGCAACCATGCAGCATAAGCGGTTATTTTTAATTTTCCGCTGGTTTCTAAATCGAGGAGTTCATTAGCCCGGAGTGCCTTTTTCACAGCAGTTGGGTTATGTCGACTGACAATTCCATGGGCTATTTTTAGCAACCTCTTGATACTATATTAACCGGCTAGGCTTGAAATCTGGGCGACAAGAACCTTCGGGAAATAGTATTCTAAACATCGATAATATAATACAAGACTGTGACGAGGCATTCATTCGGGAAAAATGACTCCTTCAAATCACAATATTCATACTTCGTACGTTGCTTGTTCCTCTTTTGTTTATCGTATCTTATGTAGCACACATACATGCGTCATGGCCGTGCAAATATGATATCTATTCTTACATGATGTCCCTTTGCCTACATCTTCAATTCTAGAATTCAAGGAGGCTTTCTCCCTGTTTGACAAGGATGGCGATGGTACAATCACCACCAAAGAGTTGGGTACCGTCATGAGATCACTGGGTCAGAACCCAACAGAAGCTGAACTACAGGACATGATCAATGAAGTCGACGCTGACGGTGAGTGCATCATTTCCCACTCATGTTCAGCTTCTTTTAATAAATCGTATCAAATTCGAAGTGTTGGTCTATTTATATTATACTCTCGTTCTTCCTTCAATGGTGACTATAAAAGATGCAAACCATGGCAGCCAAATACCTTTTATTTAAGCTAGACAAGCTATCTTTCTGTTGAAAGCAGTTAGCGGTGTTAGTTTGGAAGTTTCTTACCAATAAGATCAATTCAACAAACAGATATTTCAGATGACTATCGTAAACTAAACGCAAAATCAAAACCACTAGCCAATCAGGAGTGGACGCCATTCAACAACAAACCAATCAGGAGGCGAAGTAAGTCAGACTTGCGTTTAGTCATGACGTGAGCATTGGTGCGTTTTGATGTAGTTCGCAATTTGATTGGCTGAAGGACAAAATACTTTTGCCTCTCAACCAAGTCTGAAATCCGCTCTAATAACATTGTCACACCAATCGGACAAAGGGGCTGTAATCACGAATTCAGTACCCCCTTGTTATCGTAGAGTCGGTGTTGTACAGTCAGCCATGGCTTTTCTTTGTTTTAGGGAATGGAACCATCGACTTCCCAGAGTTCCTCACCATGATGGCAAGAAAAATGAAAGACACAGACAGCGAGGAGAGATTAAAGAGGCCTTCCGTGTCTTTGACAAAGATGGCAATGGTTTTATTAGTGCTGCTGAGCTAAGACATGTCATGACGAATCTTGGCGAGAAACTTACTGATGAAGAAGTTGATGAAATGATCAGGGAAGCTGATATTGATGGCGATGGCCAAGTGAATTATGAAGGTACAGTCTCACGTAATAAGTTACCGAAATAAAGGTCCGGAACGTTGCCATATTTTGCGTTTCTGTTTTCCATCTCTATGACTATCGTTTCATACCTCAAGCCAAGGCATCCCAAAGGGATCCAGAAACACATTGCTGTTTGCTTACATTTGAAAAGAAGAATCACGTGATGTGCAACATGTTTCAAAACATGATATATCTCGTGGAGAGGAACAGACTTCAGAATCTCCCATCTCCCAGTCATATTTTGCCCCGTTTTCCCCTCAACCTGACAACATAAGCAGCTTATATGTTCCGCTTTAATCTTTCCCCCTCCCAGAGAATTTCTAGGCCATTTCTCCATCCCTCCGCTCTTTTTTTATACTTAGAACCTCTCATCTCCTCTGATTTTCTTTTTTCCCCTTAATATATGTTCCCCCTTTTCCCCTAAATTTCTCCTCCCCTCCCAGAGTATTCACCAAAGCCGTTTCTCCCTCCCTCCACTCTTTAATTACTTATACTTTCTCTTTCTGAACAGAATTCGTCAAGATGATGATGAGCAAGTAGAGATAATGTAGAGGATCCTTAATATGATCTGATATGATCCAAGCAAACACGCTATTTAAATCACGCAGCATGTAAAGACAGATTTTCACACAAATGCAATAGCTTATCATTTCAAGATGTAAACGTTTCAAGCCTATTACCTTACGTCCACGTTATTAGAACACTCCCATCTTTCGTATCATTCTGGAGCTCTTCCCTCGACAACAATCGCTTTACGTATGACTTCAGTTCACTGGTTATTTGCACTGACACCCACTGGCGGTTAAAAAAAAAACCTGTTTCAGGAAACCTACATTTTATGCTTGCAGCCTCAATAGTGCAATCGCTGTTTCGTTTCAAGCCTGCGTAAAGCCGGGGAAATACGAGGCATAGAATCCCTCAACTTGTCGCGCAACATTGTTGCGTTGCAAGTCTAATGTTTGTTGCTCGTTTCTCATCAAATTCTCAACTTGTCGCGTAACATTTTGTTTTGATGATCACACATGCGAGACCAAGGCGAATTTGGCCCCTTAGCACTTCATTTCTATTGACCAACCAACTTGAATCGTAGGCAAAATGTTGCGCGACAAGTTTGTGTTTGATGAAGGACGAGTAACAAAGCCAGAATTTGTGTCTCAAAGTAGACCCACGTTCTACTTCGCGCAACAAGTTTTCACAACCTGCAACAAATGTTTTTGTTGCGCGACAAGTTGTGGCGCGAGATGAAAAACGCGCAACATCGATCATCAACTTGCAACGCAACAATGTTGCGCGACAAGTTGAGGGATTTTGTGCCTCGTATTTCCCCGGCTTAAGCTAGGGTTTTAAAGGGAGCCTGTCACGCAATTGCGCAGCTTTTCTGCGCATCTCTCAAATCAACAAAGAAGAATCGTCCCGTAACGATGGCCAAAAAACCTCGAAAACAAATCGTATATAATCTCGCTCCTTCTCAATCCATCCGACCATGCATTTTAGCTTTGGATATTCTTAAATAATGATCTGAGAGGATGGTCTTATTAGTTTTGCGGATAATTCAGTGATCGCTCCTGGAGCATGCGCGTATTATGACAAGGCTCCCTTTAAGGTCAGAGAAAAGCGTGAAAGTACGAGATATTCGTTGATTTGGTCGCGCGAAATATGGCGGGGATCAAAATGGAGGGAGGAAGAGGAAGGAGGCCAAAAATTCGCTCGCACTTTTCTCTTACCTGAAACGCACGGAGAACGTTTGCTACGCAGACTAGAGCAGATTTCGTGACTGTGAAAAGTGCCGCGACAAGGTGCGGCACGGTCGCGGTCGAGCAGAGAACCTGGCCTGCTGTAGATACGGAATGAAACCGCGTAGTCGTGACACGGTCACGGTCACGGTCACGGCGCGGCAAAAATTTGTCGCGGCACTTTTCACAGTCATACGAAATCTGCTCTATTTTGTTTCTCTATTTGTTTGCACTAACTGGGTCACGTGACCCAAATCCCATACATTCTGGATAAAATCTTGACTAATTCGACTCGCTGCCATTTGCTCCAGGTTAGAGATTTTAAGCTGAAACTTGACTTTCTTACTAATATCAATTGGTTCTTTGTATTTATGGAATTGATTTTGACAAAACATCTCGTTAAGAGGTAGTTGGGGTCACGTGACCCAGTTAGTGCAAATGGCCTAATCTCGAAAATAACTTATATCAGTAGCTCATAATGAGCTACTTATATCTGAATAAATATTGATAATATAATCGCACTGAGTGTTTAAAGTATTAAAAAGCTTCTCTAAATACCTGCAGTCTGGATTTATTTCCCGAGGAACAGGGAGGGGGTTCCTGTGGTTACATTTTGTTATGGCCTCGTCATATGCGCCCTGAAACGGGCATACGCCGAGCAAACAAATCATTTAGAAGCGGACGCAGCCATGGGCCCTCCCGTGTGAGTAAAAACGCAAGCTAAGGCCTGGTTTCCATATAGTCTTATCTGTCGTATCTGTCGCATCAGTCGACCGTGAAACAATAGAAATTGGAATTACTATTTTGTTTCACGGTTGACCGATACGACAGATAAGACTATATGGAAACTAGGCTTAAAGGGAGAGGAGAGCCCAATCTCGTTCCCAGAGCCTACTCCGCTGTTTGTTGTTTGTCGTAGGCTCTGGCAGCAGACAATCGTAGCCGATTCTGATTGGCCGATATTCCTGCCCGCCATTTTGAAATTTGCCTAACCGACACCGACGGTCACCATGCACGCCTAATCATGAGCTAATTCAAAAAGGTTGCTTTGGTGTTTAATCTTTGTCTTTCAATTATAGCGCGAAACAAAGGAATTCTATGCTCCAGTGGGAGTGACCACGAAACAAAGTCGTTCAATGACCAAAGACCGATGACCAAAGTAACCTTTTCTGAATTAGGTGTATGGAAAAACACCAAAGCCTCCGACAGTCTGCATGATCGACAGGCTCTGGGAGAGAATGGAGGAGTTTTGCGACGACATGTTCTTCAAGTTGTATCTCTGACATCTCTCTTTCGAGTAATAAGACCTCGGCATATTCTTGATAAGGACTACTACTCTGTGGATTTTGACGACAATGTTATTCAACAGTGTTATATGTTATTCAAGTTCAATTTCTCTTTCGATTTTGAACTGCCCACAAATAATTCTTACACCTTAATTCTTGTGCATAAACAAATGTCATTCAAGTTTAATTAATCTTTTGAGTAACAAGACCTAAGAAACTAATGATTAGAAGCGCTCCTATGCAAATTTTGCGCAAACGCATAATTCCTGTACTTTAAGAATGTGTTGAGCACATTTTTTATTTGCGCACATCTTTTTTATTCGTTATTTGCGCACTTTACTCGTTGCAATGTTTACAACGTTTTTAAAGTGCAAACTTTATCCTATGTTGTGCTGTTTTGTTGTGCAGAATAAACTGACAGATCCTTGGGTCCCTTGGCTCATATTATATTTGACAGTTTTATCCGTATTAGAGGTGGATAATCTCGCTGAGGAGATTTAACGCAACTACCCTGGACATCAGAATTGTTTTCAGTACATGCAATCCAAACTTCAAAGCAGTCCAGCTATTACATTGATTTCAAGGCTCTTAAAACGAACCGCACAGGTAAGATTGGTGACAATACGTTTATGTTGGCCCACGCGCAAAAGGGTCTGGTTTAGTAAGGTGTGGCATAAAAAATTGGAATAACGTTTTGGGACGTGGTGTGGTTTGTGGATTAACTCTAGTTTTGAAACCCAGATGGATTCACTAGCAACTCTTCAATTTTAAGATCCTATTTAAGATGCTATCCAACGATTGGCGGTTCAAGCGTATGATTTAAAACAACACTAAATTTGCCATGGAAAAATGCTATCCAATTTGATCAGTACTTACTGGCCACCAGTATCAAATTTATCGATCATATTGGTAACTGCAGTTGTTTATCATTGTTACCAACCATCATAACCTTGCTCAGCTTTTTCTCTGTGTCATCATATTATCTAATACACTGAGGATGCGTTCTGCATCGAGACACAGTAAAAGCTTAGAAGGATGGCCACATGACAATTTCTTTACACTTTATCACCTTCCTTCATCGCGGGTAAATCTTAGGATAACTGGATTACCAAAATCTCGTAACTGAGTCGGTATGATATTCGTACGGGCGCACAACGGAGTTGGGGTCGAACCATTTAACGAAATTGCGCTGCAAGATTTTTTTTTTCGGCCCTTCGGGCCATGCAGGAATTTTTTTTCAAAATCTTCCAATCCTCCCCCCCCCCTCAAAGATCAAACGGTTCGCCCCTTATTCCTCAGAAAACCTATCATAAATTGATACTGATGATAATTGATACAATTATCATAAATGGCAGGCGTTCTCTTGTTTCAGAACCATGCTAGTAACTGTGACGTCAATTGTCTTCTTAATGATGACGTCACTCGCCGTCTTCCTTATATGGCGACACAGGAGATGCTACGACAACTCCCCTCCAGGCCCCCCAGCGTACCCACTACTAGGCACCTCACACAGCTCAGGCCTGTACTCCATCTAGCCATGTCAAAACTCGGCAAGAAATACGAAAAGGGGATCTTTCAGCTTCGTCTCACGGGAAAGCGCATTGTTGTGATTGACAAGATTGAGTTGGCGAGGGAAGTCTTGCTACAAAACGGGACTGACGTGGCCGACAGAACGTCTGCTTACGTAATCGATGCGTTCTCACGCAATGGCTGTAGTATCATATTCGGTCACTATAGTCCCACATGGAGGATGCAGAGAAAGGTGGTGCACTCCGCTCTGCGCATGTACGGAAGTGGGGTGGAGCGACTGGAAGGGCTTATAACCAAGGAAGTGGAAGAGCTGTGTGAGATATTTAGCAATTCCCGTGGGGATCCTATAGATCCCAAGCTACCGGTCACCCTGTGTGTGATGAACGTTATTTGCGCCTTAATGTTTGGGAGGAGGTATGAGCTTAATGATGATGAGTTTGCAGAGATCGTTCTACATCACAGAAAACTTGGCACACTTGGCAACTCCTGAGAATCCGTTGATATACATGCCGTGGCTGAGGTTTTTTCCTTGAATATCGTCAAACAACTGAGGACGACAGTAAAAAGGCGCGATGAACTGCTGACCCGTAAGATCAATGAGCACCGCGCGACATACAAAGACGGCGACATACGTGATCTGACAGACGCTTTGCTGAGGTGTACATTAGATGCCAAGGGCCAAGAAGAGGGGAATGAAGATTTGCTCTCAGAAGATCATCTTCTGATGTCTCTCAATGACGTTTTCTTGGCGGGATTTGAGACAACTTTTACTGCTTTGAGATGGGTACTCCTCTACCTCGCCACCTATCCCGAGGTCCAGGACAAGATACACCGAGAAATCGACGAAAACCTAACTAACGGGCGAGTCCTGTCCTTACATGATCGAAAACTCCTCCCATATCTAGAGGCCTCAATATTAGAAGTGCTACGTATGGGCCCTTTTTTTCCACTGATTCGCCGCAAGGCAACAAATGACATTGTCATTGCTGGTTATGAAATCCCAAAGGGGACATTTGTGTATGTAAATTTGTGGTCAATTCACCATGATGAAAATAAATGGGAGAACCCCTATGAGTTTAGGCCCGAAAGGTTCCTTGATGATGATGCTAGATGGGCACGCAGTATGCTTCCATTTGGAGCAGGGATACGGGGGTGCTTGGGTGAATCATTGGCAAAAATGGAGCTGTTTCTCTTATATCACGCCTTATTAGCAAGTTCAGGTTTTCTTTGAAGACTGGGGATACCAAACCAGACTTGGAGGGGGATGCAGTTACTGTTTTGTGGCCAAAGGACTTTGAACTTTGTGTACACGAGAGAAAACCACAGCTCGCAATAACTTAATCTAACACATTCTGATTTGACATGTAGACCTTATCCGTAGATCAAAGTTGTTCCATGCTTCCACCTGTGGCAAATCCTCAGGGGGCAGATCCAGGGTTGGTGAAAGGGGTTAAAAATCACCCGGCCTATATTTCAACCCATTCTCATATATCTCTAGAGATGGTCAGCCCCCTATGTTCTTGTTCTTCCAGGTTTGGCAAGTCACCCCCTTTTACAACTACAGAAACTGCCTCTATGGCTGTATTAGAAAAAACAGGGAAAATAGAAACCCGGGCCCTGGTTCCTAATAAGTCGGTTAGCACTAACCCGGGTTTAATGTGGCTATTCTGAACATTTGATTGGATAACAATCTTATTTATCCCTGACCCTAGGTTGAGGTTAACCCACTTTTTAGGAACCGGGCCCTGGAATCCATCTGGAATGCCAGGTAGGAATACAGGCTACCATCTGGTACATCCAAAAGTTGGATCCTACGTTTTTCAAGTTCATAAAGTATTTGCAACTCCCCAGACTCACAAAGGTGCCACTGGCAGCAAGCACAGACTCTGAAGGGTGGTTACTGCCAGAGAGTTTATTACGTCTGCAATGGCTCTTTAACATCCCCCCTGAAACTGAGTAGAGTAGAAAGGCGAGACGGGACCTTGTCTCATCCAAAAGACGTGAAACACAGTAGAACAAAGTTCAACTCACAATATGAAGCAGTTTCGACCGAGACCCGAACAGAAAGAAAATTTCCTCTGTCCCGGCCAGGAGTCGAACCTGGACCACAGTGGTGAGAGACTCAGCACATTAACACTGAGCCAATGGTGCTTCCCAAATCATGCAGAAGGGATCACAAGTGGTGGTCCTGCTGGGATCCCATAGAATGAAATTGAGGAACATATTTTGAAGAGAGGGGTCATTAGATACAACTTGTATGGCAAAGTGGGGGGGCTGAGTTTACAGAAAACATATGAAAACCTGCTGAAAAGTGGAGTAGCTGAAACCCACCCCTGCAACGTATGGTATGGTGACTGGGGCATTGCCTGCATTTGGGAAAGGGGGGTCACAACCTTGTCCATTTTTCTTTTAATTGTTCACTATTAGGTTTCATCCCAAAAGGGGAACAAAGGCACTATAGGATCCCTATGCCTGGGTCATGTGCCGCAGTGATGGATCCAGGGGTGGTGCATTGGGTACTGACGCACCCCCCTTTGCAATAGAAAAATGGTTTAAAATATCAACATGTAGTCTGTCACCCACCTAAGGACACAAAGCACGCATGTAATCATAACGTCTTTCACTATGACTCGTTTTCTGTGTAGATTCTAGTAGCCCTACTGACAAATCTGGCTCTTCAAACTAGAAATGCATCCCCCTTTCCAAAAACCTGGATCTGCCCCTGTGCAGGGACGTCAACCCCAGAACAAAAATCTGGAGACCCCTTGAAATGGCAACATTTCCTGCAATTCTCCCAAGAAGATATAAAGTAAGTGTGTGGCAGTCGTCTTGAATTTTTCCAGGAAGACAGAGCGAAAAATCTTGAGAGTCCCAGAAAAACTGGGAGAGTTGACGTCCCTGCATGTGGGTGGAAATATTGGAATGAGCAAGAGACTACAGGGAGCATCCGTGAGCCATGAGATCTGTCTGCAAATCATCCTTGAAGCTCAGAGTCAAGTGAACAAATGTCTTTAGCAGATATCTTGATTTAGTATACACCTAATTCAAAAAGGTTGCTTCGGTCATTGGTCTTTGGTCATTGAACACCTTTGTTTCGTGGTCACTGAAGCAAAAAATTTATTTGTTTTGCGCTATAATTGAAAGACCAAAGACCAAACGCCAAGCAACCTTTTTTGAATTAGGTGTATACCAAATCAGTGAATAGTCATTTTCGTGCACTCTGCTCTGATTGGTTGCTGAAATAGTAGACTTCCAGCACTATTTACTGTTTTGAGAAAACTCTCAAAATGGTGGCTCGTTTTGCGTGCAATATTGCGTTTTGACCCTTAATCCACCATATTTTAGTCTAGTGATTGGTATACACTAACACAACTATCCCCCTCAGGGTCTGTGCGGTGGATATGTACCTCGATGCTTCACGTCTCAGTACATATCCACCATTATTCACCTCCCCTTCGGGGGATAGTTGTTAAATACAGGGGTTGCAATAAGTAGCAGGCTAAGTTTTGGAAGTAGGCAGCTGGGTTTTGGGGTTCCATATGAAGGCCGTAAGGCCTGAGCCATCTAGGTGGGTGCGGGGTAAGCCACCTGGGAAATCTTGAAATTTCGGTAGCAGAAAAGGCGTTTTCCTAGGTTTTGAGGGCAAGATAATTGGCATATTCATGTATTCTATTGCTTAATATTGAAACTGATCAGTCAGTTATACAGCCCATGAAAGTTGCTGGCAGTCAGCAGTGATGTAGAGGTGGTTCAACGCTGGTAGCCGCCTACTATTGAAAGCCCTGGATATACCACTCGTGTTTCATAATAGCAGGGTGGTCCAGGTCAAGACTTATACTTCTAAATATCAAAATGTAAACAATAAACAAGGGATGGATCCTGTTGTGCGTTGAGATGTGATTATCAAATGTTTGTCACTTTGTTTCAGAGCTTATACCAAACATTGCCAAATTAATTTAAAGGAAAAAACAGCACATACCTTCTATACTTATAATCCCGTAAATCTTTCCAAAAGATCCACTAAAATCATTTTGAATTTCGCCCCAACTTCGAAACATTCGTCTGGCAGCGGTGCGTCACTGATTTGCTTTACCGCTGACCATACATTAGATGTTTCCGCTGGCCGCCTGCTTGCTGGCGCGGGTCACCTACACTGCTTCAAAATACGCTGCTGTTTTACTTATTTTAATCCATTCCTTGGCCATTCTCCAGTACAGAGAAAAAGGTAAGCTTTCTTTGAACTTTTTTGCTGCGATGACATTGTGATTCATGACCGCACTGCTTCGGAATGTTATTTACATCATTACAAATCTAGCCTTGCTGTCTGTAACAAGACCTTATCCCATTCGCGCATTTTTAGCGGGGCAATCTTGAAAGTGGCCTCTGCACACAAATGTCACAACCTCGTCCAGGATCGTGGACGTACTTGGCTGGTTTTACAAGAATGGCGTCAGTGTTTTTGCTTCGAAAACAGCACGCATTTTCACGAGTGATTTCTTGTTAATATTAAAGGCCACAAAAAGTGATTTTGGGTAAGTTGTACAGAGCAGATAAATTGATATTTTCCAATTTTCTTGCTCGCGCACAAACTTGATCGACCAGTTTCTCACACATGCGCGACACAGAAATGACATTTGTGTGCAGAGACTACGTTTGCGAAGTTGATAAACAGAAGAAAACATTAAAAGCAAAAGAAAATGCATGGAGATAAAAAGTAGCCTCTGCTCGCAGGGAAAAGGCAGTGAGCACACCTCGGTTTGCGGGAATAATCTGAAAGATGAATGGCAAGGTCCCCCGGGCAACGATCAATATTGAATGCACTTGCCCAATAATACACAAAAGATTATCGAGTCACTTATCAATGCTAATATTGAACTAGCTCCCTCTTTTAATCACCATCACAACAAACTAGGCAATAAAATCAAAACTGAAGAAGTTAGATAAGACTTACTATGAAGTAAGCCTAGCAAAACCAGCCTCCCAGGGGGAGGGCAGCCTATGATTGCAGATAGTAGAATGATTTTACTGCCTAGTTTTCAATGCAGCCACAGCTGATTGCAAAGCGGAATAAAACTTGAAATTCCTGACTTGCATGTAGGGTTGCGGGGCTGTCAATTTGGTTAGTGAAATTATTGTTCGCTTGAGGGAATAGCAACTGCCTCATGAACTTTTCTTAATTGGCCAATACAAACAAATCCATAGAGAATGGAACCTGCCTGAATCCTATAACTACAAAAAAAATTTCCCCAATATCCTTTTATTAGGGCAAACAGACAAACCCCTGCCCATGTTTGCATATTAGTGCCAAGTTTCTGGGTTTCCTGTGTTTTATTGAGATGGAGGCTGGGGTTTTTTGTCCAGAAAAAACATTGAAATTCCCTTAGTGATTTCATATAATAGCAATAATAAGAATATTTTGCCCACACAGCAATGGTATAATTAATAAAATAAAAACCTCTTGCAAAAACCTCTTGAGTACAGATTTCAGTTTTAATGACAAACCTTGCAGAGATGCTAAAAATACTTCTAATAAGAAACATGCTCCATCCATCTCACAACCATATTTATTTTCTTTGAAATCAACACATATGGCGACATATGGTATTGCTCCAACACTTTATATTCTCTAAATCAACTAACAGCACTCACAATTCAGATCTATGATCACCATGAAACATGCTAGGAACTTCAAGAAATGGATAAAAATTATCTGAATATAGCTTATGTAATCAATATATAATGTACAATATCATTTATCTGATAATCTACTTCTGTATAAAATTTATAAAAATAAATTCGTAAGAATTGATGATGCTCAGAATTCTCTTTGAGTTCTCTATCAGTTGACTATATTCTGGCATTTCCACTTGTAGCAGAAGACAAGTCCACGACTTAACCTCGATCCTGGTAATCTAGCAGAGTATAGGCATATCATCGATATTTGACAGATATGATCTCTTTGTTCTTGATCATGTATTCTATTGTCATGCGCTTGTTTTCACGATAACTCTCCTCTAGCATACGTCTGATCTCTCTGTCATCTCCATGGGTGGGGAGTTTAAGATGTTGGTAGAGTTCAATACCTGTGTGCAAAAGTAGGAGAAATGTTCCTTTAGACATTTGATATACTTTGCTACATATACACAAATTCAGCAGAAAGGATTGTCATACACAGTTCTGTAGTTAGGCATGCAAAACTAAATATTTTTGTTTAAGCAATAAAAGTACTTTCCGCGTGCTCTCTGGTTTCTTACAAACACCAGGGGGATGTTGGGAGAACTGATCAAAACTTGAAAGCACGAGCCGAAGGCGAGTGTCTTTCAAGTTTTATCAGTTCGACCAACATTCCCCGAGTGTTTGTAAGAAACCAGAGAGCATGCAGAAAGTATTTTATTGCTTTTAGAAAATAACATACACACGCGCGACAGCGTTGCGTGACAATCGTGTTTCTCAGGTCTCTTACAAACACGCCTTTTAACCAATCAGAATGCGCACATTCACAATACAACATGGGTGTTATTTTCTAAATATTATTATTGTTGGTCTTTAACTGGTATCCAGAATGAGGTAGACACAAGGGAAAACACGCCTAGATATATTTAAGTAAAAAAAACAAAAACAAAAAAAAATCATGTAAAGAATACGGAGGAATAAAGTAATAAAGCTTTAAATGATAAAAAAAACAAGGGAAAACAGAAGACAAATTTCACATTCGATCTCTACCCTCACCCCTCTCCACAGCTACCCAAAGAGGGACTGTGACCTGTAACCAGGATTATCCATGGACTTCCCCATGTGGGAATGGTTTTCAGTGCTTCGTGTTCTATGATGAGTCATCTGCGTCATTATGCTAAATAACCAAAAATACTTGCTTTTCCCAAGCTATAGTTGCATAATGTAGTAGCTACAAACCTGCTCTAGTGAGCATCTGATGCACCTGTTGGGTATTTCTCTCTTTGCTATCGAAGACTCCTCGTCAACTATCAGCTCATAGAAATCTTGAGCTCATAATCTAATTGTTAATTAAGCAATAAAAGTACTTTCCGCGTGCTCTCTGCTTTCTTTCAAACACGAGGGGGATGTTGGGAGAACTGATCACCTTCGGCTCGTGTCTTTCAAGTTTTATCAGTTCGACCAACATTCCCCGAGTGTTTGTAAGAAACCAGAGAGCACGCAGAAAGTATTTTTATTGCTTTTAGAAAATAACATACACACGCGCGACAGCGTTGCGTGACAATCGTGTTTTCAGGTCTCTTACAAACACGCTTTTTAACCAATCAGAATGCGCACATTCACAATACAACATAGGTGTTATTTTCTAAATAGGAGTTATAAATTTCATTTTTCATGTTCAGCACCCACAACGTTTTTCTATTGGAGTTCCCTCTGCATCAAATACAAACAAAAAATAATATGTGTCTAAAAATGATGCCTACTGTACATAAAAATTGTTAAATTGTTAGTAACAATTTTCATTTAAAATTACCCATAAGATGGCCCGCAAGTCACGCGGATACGAGCGCGCTAAGTATGCTTTATACAGCACCGTTAATGTACCCATAACACGCTCATAAGTAGCACACTCAAGAGGGACACTTTGGTGGGTTTTTATGCAACCGGGCCCTACTTCATTCGTCATTTCCTAATCCCCCCTGAGTGAGTCTCCATTTTTGTTTTCTGTTGTACCTGTATAGACGTCTACTGTATGAACCTCCCTAGCAGGGTTGTAATATATCCCAGGGTCCTGCACCGATCCACGGATTTCCATAATATCTGCCTCCTCGTCACCCATCCTGTGCTAGACTAAAGTCAAGAGAAAAAAAGCGTCGTAAATGGGCATGGTTTCCTAAATAGAAAACCTCCTGAGTTCTAATTCTCTCCGCTCTATGTTTTCTATTTTTGCATTAGAGCACAACTTTCTATGACATTATCGGCGCAATAGAGCACGCGTGATGTTGGGAGAGACACGAGAATGTAAAATCACGAGCCGCAGGCGAGTGCTTTCGTGATATATATTTATTGCTTGAGCGAGCGAGAGCAACACTAATTTTGTAATACAGTTTGCCAATGAACCGTACTCACGAGCTCACCAGTATCACTCTTTGATTCTCGCGCATGCGCAGTACGAGTATAGAACGAGAGGGGATAGAATTTTCGACTGGCGGCAACATGCCACAGGGTACCCGTTTGATTACTTGATAACCATCCATTCTGGAACGAAGCGTGTTTTGCTCGACACTCGATCAGCAGAAGTGAATCGCCGTGTTTGTGGAAGTTTACAGAATATCAGTAAGTATAAACGTTAGTTCTAAAGCTATCACAGATTTCAAAGCATGTTATTCACTGGTATGAGATCATTTTCACATTTATCGACGACCGAAAGTGGCCATCGAACTCAACACGTCTGGTTTTGCCAAACGAAATACCAAATCCCATTTGCTAAAAGGCAATTTGACTATTTGACACGTAATTATAAACCTGACGTGGGTTTGCCAGGGAGTATTATTCTAAGTTCTATGCTCATTAGAAAACGTACTAAAGATTTCATAAGACAAAAGAGGGGAAGTGTTTCCAGAGAAAAAAATAACAGAAGTTGTTAGGCAGGATAAAACTAACAAAAGACCTGAAACTTCTGCTCAAAAAGGGGTTCCTAATTCATCCAGACTTTACATTTTTGCCAGTAATTACAAACACTGTTATGAAGCCTTTAGCTTTCTAGCAAAAGAAATGTGAATTTTTTCAGTTACTGATATATATAATGGTTTACCCCCAGCGACTGTATTCCAAAAAATAAAAAATAAATCAAAACGGAAGTACCCAAAAGCAAATCGCCAAATTTATATGGGAATGCATGACAGAAAGAAAAAAACACATTAAAGGCTGAACAGTAATGGTATTGCTGAACAGTAATGGCATCGCCTTGCCCCTCCGGACTAAACTGTATTTTTCTTTTTTAATTTAACATTTATTGGAACCTAATGCCTATTGTATTTTTATATACACGGTACAATAAACCATGTCTATGTCTATGTATATATTGATTACAAATAATATTTTATATTGAGCAAAACTTTCAGCCATACTGTAATAGTGCAAGCAGTTAAAGTAATAGTGCAAAATAGTGCAAAAATGAAATAGTGTTCTTTTTTGTTCCTCATTTTATCTGATTTTTCTTTTTCTTCCTTTTTGTAGATCTAGTCTAGTGACGTAATGAATAATATTAATAGCAACCAGCACAACATTCTTCAGTGGTCACAAGTTGCCATCCGCTGACTTCATATGGAAAATCATGTAAACAAGCCTTGAAAAAGTATCTACACAGGAGCCCTGTCTTCTACAGAGAGCAACAAATTAAGAGAATGGCACTGTTTATTATTGTGGCAAAGAAAAAACAGTCAAGGGATGAAAGTTAATATTACCATTGCTATTCAATCAACGTTTCAAAAATGGATATGTAGAAGGATGGAAGGAGTTGTTGTGCAATTATTGAACAAGATGCCAAATTATTATATTTTATGAACAATGATGACAAACTTCTTTGAATGAAGACAATCTGGAAGCTTTCACTCGGGGTCAAAGACACCAAGCATAGACATCCGTGCCTCTTATTATGGAAATAATTATTTCAAGTATAAAAAAATTGACTTGGTCTAATAAAAAGTAAAAACTGGCTTGATGCTGTATCTCATGCATGGAAAGTTTAAAGCTGTTATTAACATTTAACTGGAACGTGCCCAAACTGAATCAAGAAAATGGCTGCACAGCTAGTAGAATATTCAACCAAAACAAGAAACCAAGATACTGCAACTGGGAAATCCTGCTTCAGAAAATATATTTTAGACCACAAATCCGCAAAATCTGCAAAATTTACCCCCCCCTATAAAACCACCAATGTGTCACAGTTTGTAAACTCAGACTCTGCTGCGCTGAACGTTCTTATAAAAAAGGTTCTTATAGAAAAAAAGGAGTGTACTTTGGGTTGGTAATCGGGCGGATGGATGGAAATGGATTGCTAAATGCCAGGTTGAACTGTACAAAGGTAACGAAAGCTATTAAATCTTACATATAAGAATGCTTATTAATAATAATAATTTATATAGCGCTTATACATAATGTTCTAGGCGCTTTACATCCATAAAAAAAACACAAGTAGCCGACTTTAAAACAATAATAACAATTTGATACAAAATGAAAACCACTAAAACAATAAAAATAATATGAAAAAAATTATTGCGAATTTCTGTTTCTTTTTCTTTTTTAGACTAAGTTAAAGATTCTGTGTTATTTATGCAGACAACTGGCCTTTTTACAGAATTCTGTCAAAACAAATGTGACATAGTAGCCCATAGTAGTAATTAAGTGTATATCCTTGTTTATTTGCTTAAACAAAACAATAATTTTGCTGCTTACGACGAAGATTCGTATACTGAATGACCTATTTTCAAGTTATCATGTCAAGACAAAATCCTACATCATTGAACTAAAACAAGAGTGTTGACGACATGAATAGCAAACTCAGAAGTGAGTTTTCGATTGACAGATTGTTGAATTGTAATCCGGAAAGAATGAGGATTAGCTTCAGGAAAATGAAAACAATTTCAAGACACGTGGTGACAGCATATTCGGAGACCCAACATTCTTTGTGGTCATTCCCAAAAGGGCCCTCCACCAGTAGTATTTTTCCTGTGTCTTTTCGGGCGCGGGGAAGAAAATAACGCCTGGACCCCATGGGGACGACTTCCCTAAAAATAAACGTGGATGATCGTTGGGAAAAAATGCTTACAAACCTATAAACAATTGTGTTTGTCTATCGGTTTCATTGCCACCTGACCTAAGTCGCGCGCAGGCTGTATTGATTTAATTATGGATGAAAAGATAAACGTTTTCAACTGCGCGTTTCATGTACTTCAGCCAGCTTAGTTATGTGTCCTTAGGAGATATCTGAAAATCGAATACCCTTATCCTTCTTTGGCTGCTAGAGATCTTTCCGTTATAGGTAACTGTACTTTGGGTGTGGCTGAAGTCTGAAGCGTACACTAAAGCCCAAAAGCCTAACATAAAGCCCCATGTAAAACCCTTGACCACCGCTGTGATGTTATTCTTTCTTTCTTTAGAACGTGAAAAAATGCGCTTGCGGTTTGTTTTAGTCAAATTTGTCAAAACATTGGAGACCTCATGGGAGGAGAACGTGTGACCCCACAATAACACGTGAGTGGTTCATTTGGCATGAAATAGTTGAAAAACTGTGCTTCTGTGACACAAATGTGCTCCGTCAACATAACGGGTGTTTTCTGCACTGGGAAGCAATTTGGTATTGACGCCGGAGTTGACGCCTTGGATTTATTTCCCGTTGTTATTGTAAAAATCAAAACGCCTTCTTTTCAGTTTGATCACCGAAAGTAACAATGAGGTATAAGGCCTCTGAGCAAACTTCATCCCTCGTGGATCATCTTGCGAAGCAGTTAAAAAGTCTTTTAATTCTATGATATTGAATGTCACGAGGTCCTTATTCCCCTCTTAGGGACATATGAAGGGCTTAATAAGCAGATGAATTCCTAGGGAATGCTAGGCATTAAAAAGCGGTCTTCTATTAGGGTCAATATCGAGGGTCAATCCCTGGCTCTTTCTTGAAGCTAAACATTTATTCTTGATCACAATAGTGAATTCGTTGTTGGCTATAAATGGCAGACAGTATTCGAATGACCTGTTTCGTGGCTTGATCATGTGTGTAGATAAAAATGGAGAACACGTTCCGTGTTCTGTGCTGACATTCTGACAAAGTAGTTGCTCATGCAAGGCCGCCACGCACATTAGTTTGTAATTAAATACAACCAAAACATACCGTTGTAAAACCTCGCATTGGTCTTAGGTAAATTCCTGTTGTTCGTTCGAGTGTGCCTCACAAATTCGATCAGTGGATTGATCTTTTTAACTTCTGTAATCAAATTCAGATGTTTTTGCAAAACTAGTTGTTGGATGTTCAAAACAAGGAAAACGAAATCTGTGACGTTAGAAAGAAGTAGGGCGCTTGTGCTAGTCATTATGTTTGAATGAAGATCGAACTAATGATCAAATTAATTGTCTGAGAGCAAACACGGAACTTCATGCAAATGATATATGTTTTTTGTTGCGATGAAGACGACAGAGCATGGTTCGTGAGATAAATGGTCAACTTACTCGTCTTTTATCAGCCTCTAAAGGCTGAGCCTTACGAAATCGCATTGTGAGTATGGACAAACATATGTTCTGCGTCGTGGCGCATACTTCCCTTCAGGACCAACCCTTCTCTCTATAATAGTGTCTCAATACTCTTACATTGATATGCATTCGAGATTACGGACCGTGCTCACAAGGCGCGCGCTAGTTTCCTCGCAGCACGAAGACTTTGAAAGTTAAGTTTCCCCACAGACTTTCACTGTATTTCTTGGTTACGTGACAGTTTAGCCAATTTGAACCTAATTACCTCCCTCCCATTAGTACGGAACAAAATGAACTACCTACCTTGCGAGGTTTGCCCGAGAAAGGACGCAGTTTGCGCAGTGTTCCAGGTCTCACCGATCGGTCTCCGCGATACTATGGTGATACTTCAAAGGAGAATACCGAGCGTGACCCGAGGTATTATCGATCGTGTACAGTAGCGTTCCGCGCCCGCTCGGCCACATGAATCCTATTCAAAGAAGTAAGAACTGACAGATCTGTACCTGAGGATTACATAGAGTCTGTTATACATTTGCATCGTTTTCTCGTCTTGTATAAATTATCACAGGAGCAATTATTGCTCATTTGCATGTTCAATTGGTCATCATCAAATTTTAATATAGTTTCTCTTTGCACTTGCGTGTCGATCGTTCTAGAACACTTATAAAACTCAAGAGATGTAGTCCAGCTTCTTAGTATATAGGAACCTCAACGTTTTGTTCCTGTGTTTTGAAGGAGGGTGCGTAGCCTTTGCTCTGTTGCGAGAGTTTTCAAGGAGTTATTTATAGTGCTTTGGTGATTAGAAGCAAACAGAAAGAAGAAACTGATAGGGTCGAGCTCCTAAATTAGTCTAGACCATTTTTTTGGGCTGAAAAAATTATAGTGACAGTGATGAGGCCAGCCGACAGTCTTTACATCTTTGTTTATCTCGCCTCCTATCTTCCCGCGATACTTTAGAAACTGTCGTCTGTTTCATACGCACAACACACCACCAGACTTCACAAGTGATCAGCAACAAATTATTGGTTAATTAGCATTGCAAGTTTACTGCTTGGCCATGGCCCGATTGTTTGTATGTCCTTTTCTGCGTTAGTGCGAACACTTTTGGGTAAAGGATCTTTCACTGAATAATCTGAAGGAATGCGCCTTGAAATACTCCACACTAATACCCGCTGATGGATGAAAGTCAGGGCCGTTCTCCGATATCCTTTTCGTCCATTGAGCATGTGCGGGAAACTCCACAGCGCAGAGTTCAATCTCGAGGTTGCACAGAGTTAGGTTCATTTCTCACTTAAGCACAAGCGCTCATGTGTGTAGAAGGGCCACAAGTACAGCCTAAGTACGGCACAAGTGCACATGGAATGTTGCACAAGCATAAGAAATCAAGTTGCCTTAGAGTTTTTTGTGTTCCGGGCTATACGCAAACACGCCCCGTTTTGCTTTTTTCCCCCTATCCCTTCACTGCTAGCCCGGTTTCCATATGTTGTAGCTGTCGCGAACAAAGTTGTCTGCAACAGCTGTATTAGCCTGCGAGCCGGCTCTCCAGAGTGTTTTCCAGAGAATTCGTTAGGGTGCGCGCGGGGTTCCTGTGGCACGACACAGGAATCCCGCGCGCCCCAAAAAAATATATCCGACTAAAAACCCACTGGAGAGCCGGCTAGCAGGCTACAGCTGTATAGTGAACAAAGTTGTTCTGCGACAGATGCAACATATGGAAACCGGCGGCGTTCGCGACTTCTGCAACACACTAAGACTATTGCCACTGCTGTAACTCGTGTTGCAGAGATAGCCCGTGTTCTATCTCTGCGACAGCTCCAACTGGAGTTTCGCGACGACTGCTACGACCCCGGTTTCCATATGTTGTAGCTGTCGGAGAACAACTTTGTTCAAAATAGCTGTCGCAGAACAACTTTGTTCACAATAGCTGTCGCAGAACAACTTTGTTCACAATAGCTGTTGCAGAAACGTTTGTCCACGATAGCAGGGACGTCGCCGCAACATATGGAAACCAGGCTTTAACTGCAAATATGTAACAATATAAGCCCACTGCGCATGCCTCTAGGTGACTATACCAGGCTTTTCGCATCTAGCCTCCTGAGTTAGTTAATTTAGCAGTTTGGTCTTTCGTTTTCTTCAGTTTGTAAAAACGGAAAATTGGATGCAAAATGCCATTTATATTGGCGGTTCCTCTGCTACTGACGACCGCCGAAATAGATGCACGCATTTCGGTTAGTCATTGAGGCCATTGATGTATATGGCTAGTTTTTATTCTCGGTTGTTCATAAAAACTTAAAAGGAAAGGAAATGAGTTTATAAGAGCAAACATAACCAACAATGCAATCGGGTTCTCCAGTCTAGTGATTTAGAGACATACAATGAATATGTTCTATGTTACGTCTTTTTACAGCTAATTATATGCGATTCACAGGGTTTGAGTATCGGCTTGCTATCTCGGCTCTTCTCCAGCTTCTCCTTGTTGCGAGATCAGGGGTGTTAGAGATGAGTTGTTGTCGCTTTGTTGTACGCTCCACGTCTCTCAAATTTCACACCACAGCCCCCTTTTCACTCCCATTCATAAAACGTGTAATGCCTGGTGCACACTAGCAACATAGAGCGGATTTCAGATGACCGTCGTGTTTGCAATTGGTTTGCTTTCTCATTGGCTGCTTATTTCTATCAACCAATCAAATTGCGAACTAATTACAAGCAAGGAATTACTAGCCAATTGGTTCGGCTCCTGATTGGCTGGGCTGGAAACCATTCAGCAGTAAGTTGTAATTACTCTTGTTTCTGATTGGCTAGTGATTGCACAATTGCGTTTACTTTCACGATGGTCATCTGAAATCTGCTCTAACAACATAAGAAAGGAGTTATACGAACAAAATTCTCCCACTCGAAATCTAAAATGTACTTAAAGGGGCTGTGTCACGCCTATTTGAAATTCGTAAGTACAACTCGAAATGTTTACGTAATCACTGATATCACTTGATATTAGCCTAATAAGCAATGTAGGTAACTTTTATCGGCAAGACAGCCGATTTCCATAGAACGTTTGATGTAACTTCAAACTTTAAAAACTGTTCATCCCAACAAGATTTCAAAAACTCATAGTAATCCGTTTTCATCCACTCAGTAATAGGCTCATGGAGCCTACAAACATGATCGCTTTGTAGTCAAATGGCTATTTAAGAAACCTAGACTATTATTTTGGCTATCCACCAGTTTATTTGGATGTTTTTCACATCACCAGGTGCCGCTAAAATCGCGATACCGCCCCTTTGAATAAGGACACAATACTGTAGTAATAAGTAATGCTAACATGCTGCGTTAAAAATCCCGAGCATTTCTGTTGTTTTCCCGCACTTTTGCCGTTGTAACATAGCGCCGTTATATTGTTATGTCGCTAGTGTGAATCAAGTGTTTTCAAAAGTTTCTAATCTCCAGCTTAAATTGGACCAGGTACACTGAATATGATGGCTTCTATTCTGAAGGTGGTTAGTTAACATAGAAGGGTTGTCGAGTTCATAAGAAGTCTCCAGGCCTTTCTAAGTAGCATAGAGAACATTGAACGTAAATTACAGACTCTGGTTAGCGATACTGCCGAAACAGGTAGAGTGACCTCCTAAAACATCTCTCACTGCCTTGCAACTAAAATATTGGGCGCACATGATCGCATGCTTTGACCACAGTCACTAAAGTATGTTTACCTATTTTGGTAGTAAACTAAAGACAAAAGCATTGAACTTAAATCAAACTAACATATCTATACTATCGACCACACCCAAACAAAAACAAAGTGAGCTCAACAGACCGATCAGAATTGCTCGTGTTGGCAGTGATGAAGCAAAAGTATTCACACCTATTTCATTTGTATTAGTCTAGTAGAAGAAATACGTTCAAGATACTCAGCATTCTTTATATCAATTTGAACTAACTAAATAAAACTTAGATACCCTCTAGTCAATAACTCCTTGTAGGACCAATCGATAATCAATCGGAGACGCTACCCCGGCCTCGCTTTACGGTCATGATTTCGTTATTGTCAACGGTGTAGACGATTGTGACGTCACTCTTGTTCTTGAATGACTCCTCCAATGGAAGCTTGAAGACCTCGTCTCTACCCACAGGTATCCTGAGATATCCATGCGTTCCGGACTTGCTGTTAATATCCACCAGAAATCTTTTGATGTCCTTGTCCCAATACACCCCGGGGTCGGCGACCGTTCCACAGCACTGTCTGCAAGGCTGCGCTATTGTCTCGTTTGCTGACATCTTTCACTGAAATCAGAAGCAGAACAGCTCCTTCAATGATAATTGGTAATACAGTAAAAACCCGTTCGTAAGAACCTAGGGATTTAAAAACCTGCTGGCAGAAATTTGCCATTTTTATACTCCAGAATATAAGAACATGTTTAACCAAGAAAACAGGTTCTTGCCGTATATCTGGGGTTGCAATACAATTCATGTAGATGACAAAATTGAATTACCTAAAAACACATACACTTGTATAGTAATGTACTACTGATTTGCATTTTTATCTATTCGCCATTCATTTTTTGTTTAAATTTATTCAACTTAGAATTCAAAAATGCTTATGAAGGACAAAACACAGTCTTTTACTATTTTCTGCTAATCAACAACTATGCCTCCATAGAAATTCAGAACCTTATAAGCACCTACTTAGCCTAAACTGCCAATAACTATCCCAAAATATAAGAACCTGTTTTGGGAAACTTTGAAAAATGCAGGTTCTTACACGCGGGTTTTGACTGTATTGGTGAAGAACAGAAACCCATGGCATGAGCTTTCCCCTCCCATATATGGATACAGGGGTGTTTTGTCTTCCCTGCTTTGTTCCCACGGCCCTGTTCAGATCATGTGATGATTCCTTTGGTTGGATACTTTTGTTAGTTCTGCACATACACTCGTGCACTTGGTCGAGTGAGAAAAATTTGACAATTGTAACCACCCAAAGGAATCGTCCATAATCTGAATTGGGTGGCAACACCGTTAGCCGATTTGGTCTATGTTTAGATTTTTTTCGGCAGATGTCTTATGATGAACAATAGAAAACTTTTTTTTCTATAAACAACCTGAAAAAGTGGCCTCAAGATTACGTCTCATCGGACTATGTCTCCTGTGAAGAATTTATATCTTAGTCACGTGGCTGACTAAGGCAGGTGTAGCTGCATGTATTCGATAGGGTTACCATACGTGGTATGGAATGCCGGAAAAACTGCGCGCACAAACAACAACAACAACAACACTTTATTTATAAACACAATAACAAATTAGTGCGAAGTTTTCGCATACGACTGCATTATAGCGATGCTTAGTTCTGTTATGGTCTGAGAACCTTCGCGGCACTTTCTCGGAAAAACAATCATGGACGTCCTTAGCTTAGCCAAAGCATGTCAACCTATATATCGTTGGAAATGTTGTAGAACTTATTATTTTTTAAAGGATTGATTAAATATTTTGGTGTGCCATTTAAACAGCTAACGCCGTCGAACTGCTTGACCTTGACTCCCAAGTAACACAATGTTTTAATTTAAAGGGTTTTTTAAAATTTTGTTTAGTTGAGAAGTTATGAAACTTTTTAATTTTTAGAGCGTGAAAATGTTATAAAATTTGACATTCGAAATTTAAATGTAAAACTTGAAATCTCTTACAGAGTTTCTGCTTCAACACAGTGAAAATTCCCACGAAAACCTGCTGTTTGTACTCGGCCGAGTAATAAAAGATCCTTTGTGCTATATTTCGGTTAACATTGCAACATCATCCGACAGAGTGAAATAAATGCTATGGGGTTTCGGAGGAATAATGACAAAGCGTTTTGGAATCTCGTTTAGTGATCGTTCCGATAATTGAGTTGAATATCTGGCAATATTGACCCCTAGGTTGCACTAGATAATCTATCGGTTGATAGACAGAAGCTATTTATTACCCCTTATTTATAGCCTAATTTAATCTAATAGCATGCAGCAGCCTTCCTTTAATAAACATTTTCACAAAAAAGCGTTTTGCAGTAGGTATCTTTTTCTGAATCATTTCAATATTGCAATCGTCCCTTTTTAATAGATGTTACTGTAACATAAATCGTAGTGTAAAATAATATTTTGTCCACCCTTAATCAATGACATGGGAAAAAATTGCATAGCATGTAGTTTGATATTTGATCGGTAGAGGGCCTCATTTAATTAACAGGCCAGTTTTGTCTCTCATTCAAGTGCAACGTTATCTCATTCTGCCCCTTAGAGAATATCTTTTCGAATATCTATTCGATTTAATGGTAAGGACTGACCAATCAGGAACTGTGAAAATACCGGACGAAATAGTTACTACGGGAGAAGTGATATCGTTCTGAAAAGAATTACATAATTTTACGCGACTAAGCCATTGTCTAGGCCAACTAACAACCCCCATAAGCTATCGTTTTCTAAATGAATGTCTATCCTAGCAAATTCTTACGCTGGGTGATTTAAATTCTCACCTGACGGGTCTCGACGATATGGGTTCTGCTCTTTACCAAGTTGAGCCGGTTTTTGCGAAGCAGCTGGCAAGCTAACAGTTTCTATTCCTTATCACTTAAAAACCAATTTCTGGTGTAATCAATAGCTGGTCTTTTCTGATGGGATAGGCTAGCCACTTAACGTGCTCACATAAAACTGTCACCAGCTGTACTAGCTCTCGAAATTACTCTTTCCAGTGGATGTTCTGGGCGCTAAATATAGTCACGCGTTCACCTTCTCATCGTCGCACGGGGAGCGAGTAAAAAAAAAAACACCATTGTACCATTTGGCAATACGAAGTTAGTAACCTCCGACCTGAGTATACATCTTTCTTTTGTTATTAAGAGTAAGCTGCTTAGGCTAGCATTTGATGCCCGTTAGCTGCTAGTTTGTGTCATTCGACATTAGTACGCCGAGAAAACAGAGTTTATTCTGCAACAGAGAAACGACTAAACATTTGTTCCAAGGAATTATTGTTTATGCAGTTTTGTGTTTCAGCCCTACAATTCCAAAACAGGAGAGACGTTTTATGAGTGAAAACATGGCAATTGTTTTTTATCCATCGTTGCTTACTCTCCCTTTTCAAATGGATATAATTTAAATATCCCTCCAAAAATGTTTGGACGGAGCCTATTAAAAGATCATTCCTTTGCAGTTTAGGATTTGACTAATTGTGTTTAGTAATAAAACCTGAGCAAACATTTTAACATTGCCATCACTCGTTTAAAGGGCAGGAAACAGTAGCGATCGAGATGCCATTGCCTTATTAGGCGCAGTGTTTCATCTGTAACAGGCAACGCGCGTCAACTCTTGACGTTTTCTGCAGAACTATGATGTGACACGCGCTTCATTGAACACTAGCTCAGAGTTGGTGAAAGGAATGATAGGACGTTTAGATTAACAAATGCATTCAGTTTGCCATGTACTCAAAACACTCCCCCACCGATTTTGTTAATATTTAATTGTATTCCATTTAGAAGAGAAATACGAGAAACAACCCGGAAAGCATTCCCAGCGGCGTTTGTAACAACTGAATGCATAAAAGCGAAACGGAAACAATCAGTCAGTTGGTCGCTTAACTAGTCAATTGTAGTAAGACATTTCTACAATAAAGAATTAGAAATTCTTACTTGCCAATGTGGAGCTTAGAAAAATTGAACATTTCCTGCTTGAAAAGATTAATGTAAGGATTCGTGTCGGAATTCATCGCTATCAAAGTCTTCATGATTGCCAATCTGTTAAAGAACAGAAGGAATCTAACGCTAAGATGTTGAACGGAATTTAAAGATTTATGTATTCAAGTAGCTGTTACACACGAGCGTGTTAATAATACTTCATAAATTGACAAGCTGTGCCTACCTTGGTAGGTTCCCTCGATAGATAGCACACTCCTCTCTATGCCCAGCAATGCAATTGAACGCCTCCGTTGCAGAGTAGATCGAGCAACTCTAAATGCTGCAAGATAAACTGCAAGCAGCTCTGCGTATGCCAAAAATGGTCCGCCGGCGCCTTGTTTGAGTTCAAGGAGTGTCTTTCGTTGATCGTCGGCTTGAGGATTCTGACTCAAGGCCTTTTTACGAGACGCGTGTAGAGTGGCAAGCTATAGAACGAAGCGCAGCCCTTGGGCGTGTCGCCTTAACGCTAACAGTGACACTGATTTATAAATGCGAAGTATTCGTCCTCCGGCCTCGAGCTCACATATAGACGGAGTTCGGGGGAATGACCTCCTTAGAAGAACAACAAGGATTACACTGTGCCTGCATGCGCGTACAGTTGTTGATTAATAAGGAATTCATTGAGGCAAGACCGGAGAGGTCACTTGGCGCATCTGATATCATTATCATCCTTCTAAAGCATCCCACTAACCCCAGATTATCCATCCAAATCTAATAAAACGTGAAAACTGTGATGATTGTTATATAACTCTGAACAGCCTGTAGACTATTTTTACGGGATCCTTTGAAATCTAGATAATCAGTACGGCTACTTGGAGGAAGAGCGAGCTATAGAAGATTTAAGATGCTGGGTTTCAGAATCAAGCAAGTTTCACTGTAGAACCCGGGTAACTCTAACTTGGTTATTACCGTAACCTCTCTATTCCGAACTGCAGGCACTATCGCCTCTGTTTTACACCATATGAACATGGCTAACCTTAGCTTCCCAAAATCGCAAGAGCAATTGGTCTTTTCCCGTAAATAAGTTTGAGATATTGGAGCTCTACCGTTCTCCAAAGTTGTTACGAACAATTCCATGGTCGGCGTTGCTTCTCAAGAATTCACTGAATTCACTGTTGTGACATATATGTGATAAGGTCGCAGTAATCGGAAATAATCCGTTCAATAGGGCAAAAGATTCTACAATTAGCGTTAATTAACATTAATGGACATTTGAATGAAACTTTTTGTTTTGCAAAACTATCATGTTGGGAAAGTCAGACGGTATGGATTACCACACACAACTCTCGTAGGCTATACACATGCAATGCCACAAATAAGCACGTGTGCATGGTGCCCGGGTCCACCTTGTTAATACACACCCAACACCTAAGTATGATATGAGGGGTGGCGATTGGTCGTTAGGAAAAGCAAGAATCTCGCTAATTCTTAGGGATTTTCGAATCTCGGATTTTTTAGAGCTGCCTCGCAATTTCGTTTTCTGAAAATTAACGCAAATAACATTGAATGTATGAGGGGCAATCTCTGAGATCCTCTCGATATCGAATTTTTCAGCCTTGCCGACCTCTCTCGTCTCTGAAAATCTCACATTTACCATTCGCCACCCCTACATATATACATATCACTCCTAGTGAAGGATGGATAGAGATCTGATATTACGTAGTCTTAATTAAACGGGGACAGTGTCAGGATTTTAGGGCTAATTTGGGTTGCTCAAATGTAGTGAAATTCAAAAGAAATAAGCAAAATAATCATCTAGGTTTGTTAAATAACCTTCCAACTGCTAGATAAGCACAAATTTGGAGCATTTTCGTGTGTTATTATTTTCGTGTGTTATTATACGAAATGGCATTTTTGATTTCTGTTCAGGCTAAACAGTTTTCAAACTTGGGAATTTGATAGCAAAAGCTGTAAAATCTTACGTAAGACTGCCTATATAATGCAAGATTCAATTCCTTTTTCTTTATAATATTAAATAATATTATAATGTAGGATTCTGAGTTGTTTATGTATGATACCACATGTCTCTCAAAGTTTTCCTTATCAGTTTATATTCCACCCTGGTGTCTGACACCTATGACCCTGAACTGTCTTGTACCTGGTCCCTGGTACGCGACTGTGGCTGCCACCGCAACTAGTTTTAAACTTTAAAATATGTACATCGTCCTTCCTTTTATATTTTCTTATTAACAGGGGGTCGCGCCTCGCATGGGCCTTGAGCCCGTTTGCGCGTCCCCTATTGGACATTACATTTCCCTTGTAAATATTTTTTTCTTTTTATGTGATATTTAAATTTGTGATTATTTAATTCTGTCCAATAAAGTTCTAAAAAAAATACTGATCTTATTTTATAACATTTTGTTGAAACAACCGTGACACAGCCCCTTCAACGTACACGACGGCATTCCTGTGTAAGGCCCAGCGCAAATGACGAACCTTTCCTTTCTCAAAGGATGCCCCTTCATTAGACTTTATAATAGAAAACTTTCTGTTGTTTTGAACTGGTAAGGCGCGACTCTGGCACGAAGTTTGCCGTAGGCCTAAGAATATTTGGAATATTGTTGGTAAGGTAATATACTAATAGGTATTTTTGGAGCATTGAAGGGTAAAGTTTGTCACCATTTCTTTGGCTTGCCGAAGACATAATAACTACTCCTCTTACTAGAAAAGACGGGATAAGTAAATTGTTGAATGACGCCATTTAGACACGCTCCCAATATTTCAACAGTACGGGATTTGCAACAAACCTGTTAACGACACCTTGCCCGCTATCAGGTTATTATTTCCCCGGGCAGGTTCAGTACGAGAGAATGAGACAGGAAAATGACATGCAACTCGATGGACACTGCATTTCCAAGCAGGAAATTCCTTAACCTATTTAATCCTCAGGTTCTATGTTTTTGAGAGTTTGGTAATACCATGCGAGATGTGTAAGCCTACACTAGTCATCTGATTGGGACCACGAATCCGTACTGCGGTTGAATTGAAGGAAATTGTGAAGGAAAAGTCTTGCGGTGTTTATCGTAAGATCTATATACGAAGCACGCTAGTGACCGGCGCCCATGAACGCGAGAAGAACTGGGCTATAAAAGGGAAATGATCCTCATATTGAAAACTAAACCTCTTCTTTCTAACCTTTTCACAATGTCCGGGTATGGAGCATTCGCCAGCGAGTAGATTGCACTTCCAGTTTGTAAAAGATCGAGCCACGTCAATACCAGAAAGGTTTGAGCCTGTATTGACAAGCCTAACACGATGTCGTGAGGCCTCCCCGAAGCGTTTGAGGAGGGCAATCGTCTATCAGAGGATCATAAAGAGTAACGTGGGGCACATATACTTCGACAATATCTATCTATTCATTGTTCCCACACGCGAGCTCTCGCCGCGCTATGTTATCATTTAAAATTTAAAAAAAGAATGAAATTTTAGCACTTGTATACCGCCAAATTAACACAAGTATATGATCAAATGCGGTTTACGGTTGAGGGATGCCTAATCTCTACGACTACAATTTCATACAGCAGTTTACAATTGTGGAATTATATATCATAGGGGGTAAGTTCTGTAGCAAGTCCAATGTCCCCCATATACAGGTTAGATATGGTGGATTAAACACCTGTATAGAGCCCCTTCCCATAGGCCTTCACACTGGAACATTTGATCTTTTTTTCATTTAACCCGAAGTATTGCAACCACTAGTGTCTTCATGCCTTATTTCGCGCATGCGTGTGCCATTTTATCTCATTCTAGGGCTACCATTTGTCCCGTCACTAGGGCTACATTTACCCCGGGCTACCATTTACCCCGTCAACAACCTGAAACTAAACATCGTTTGTGAATTTAAATTTTATTGGAAACGTTAGCTTACATTTCTATGCCTTTAGCTAGTAAAAATATCTCATTCTAGGGCTACCATTTGTCCCGTCCCTAGGGCTACCATTTACCCCGGGCTACCATTTACCCCGTCAACAACCTGAAACTAAACATCGTTTGCAGTGAATTTAAATTTTATTGGAAACGTTAGCTTACATTTCTATGCCTTTAGCTAATAAAAATATTATATAAAAATATTGCACATTCCTGAGATGATTCAAACCGTGATTATTTATAAGAATATTGTTGTAATTCAGCCAATTTAGAGGTATTAGCTTTCAAGTAAAACTTATCAATCAAACCCTTTTGCCCGACTACCAGTAATAACAATTAAAGTCGCGCGGTGGCCTTGCTTCCTTCTCTCCAACTGTTTTTAGTTATTACAACTTACTTGTTATTCGACAAATGTCGGCCCTTTACTAAAAACAAGGCGCGAGACGGAACTTGTCTGATTGTTAAATTGATAAATTATCACAATGGGAGACACTTATCTTTGATGATAAACAGAAACTAAACAGACACACGCAGCTGTGCAAAGAGGGGTGGTACTCAGTAATAGTGTAATATATTTAATTGTTTTAGTCAAATACAACTATACTAGTAAGGTTTTTTTTTCAATTCAAAAGTTGGCTTGCACTATTTCGAGATACAAGATACGAAGATACAGAGATACAGAGATACAAGGATGTCGGGTTACCAAAAAATCGAAGATACAGAGATACAAGGATATCGGGTTACCAACAAATCGTGAACTAACAAACGCCGGATGCGACTCAAAGCACGAAGCATGTTCGACATGTTCCGGGATTTTATATCATTGTACTATCTGAAATTATGTTGCTAGGTGAGGGGGGCATTGGGGAGGTACAGAAACCGCAAAACCGCCCCAAAATAACATCAAAATCGCAAAACCGCACACAAAATCGTATCAAAACCGAAACCGCAGTTCCCCAGGGGGGTACTCGGATATAAAAATGACGGGGGGTCCGACGTATTTTTTTGGTTATGAAATTTGTAGTTAAAGTATTATTTTGTGGTTGAAAATTGTACCAGGTTTTTTTTTGGGTGTTGAAAAATCCGCGGGTATTTTTGGGGGTTGAAACTTCTGACAGGCTAGTTGATCATGAAGATACTGCCTTAAGCTGAAGCTAGTTTCCCGGCAAAAAAAAAGGACAATGCTGGTATGAAATAGCCTTTTTTAGGCTCAAAAACTTGGGTATTTCTTTGGGTACCTAATGTTGGGAGCAGGTATTTTTTTGGGTATAAAATTTATGGCTCAGGTATTTTTTTGGGTAAAAAGTGACAAAATCCGAAAAATCGTGATTGAAAAATGTCAAAACCGTGCTCCGCAGGCTTTTTTGAAACCGCAAAACCGCATTGAAAGTTTAAGAAAACCGAAAATACGCAAATAAAAACAGTCAAAACCGCGGAACCGCCAACTCCAATGTCCCCCTCCTAGGTCAATGAATGACTGCCAATTGTCATACAGAGCAAGATGATATTGTCGTGGAGGATTTTGACGCTTGAATGTACATAAACCAACCGATATAAAGTGTGAAACAGAACGCGCCTTTTCGGCTCACTTTTTCCTATGAGTATTATAATAGGTCATGGTCAGGTCATGTTCTGGGAGCCTGGGCATGGGGGGATACCAATTTTGCGACGCCTTCCGGCAATTCAACGTTGGCGGAAGTGGTACAGCTAGACTGCTTGAAAGCCCTTCTTTGGCGAACGTCCGTAAATCGAGAATAAAGTCCTAGTCCTACATTGTAGTTTGTTTGCGCGCCCGTATTTCAAGCTCACGAGAGAGTCTAGGTGTCGGACAACAAGCAGCGCCACGGGGGAGAAAATGACCTCTCTGACCTCAACACAGCCAGTCATCGAAAAAAGTACCTCGAGCGATGATTATGAGGTTGGTTTATGTACATTCACGGCGAACGTCAAAATCCCTCCACGACAATATCATCTTGATCTGTATGACAATTGATGGCAGTCACTTATTGACCTAGGAACATAAGTTCAGATAGTACAATGATATAAAATCCCAGAACATGTCGAACATGCTTCGTGCTTTGAGTCGCATCCGGCGTTTGTTAGTTCACGATTTGTTGGTAACCTGATATCCTTGTATCTCTGTTTCTTCGATTTTTGGTAACCCGATATCCTTGTATCTCTGTATCTCTGTATCTCTGTATCTCTGTATCTCTGTATCTCTGTATCTCTGTATCTCTGTATCTTCGTATCTTGTATCTCGAAATAGTGCAAGCCTTCAAAAGTTTTAAAACTGCATGATTGTCATTTTTCAGGCTTTACACCCGACACTGATTTTTCGCTACTAGTAGTCTAAAACTATAGCCGAGTAGTAGCACAGCCAATCAGAATGCTGCATTGGTACTAGAACACAATTAACGTAATTTAAATTCGAGCGACCTAAATTAGCGCGAATCAGGGGAAAATTGCTTTCAAATTAAATTAACGCGATACCGAAAGACAGCAGCAAGTTTGATTTCGATCTTAACCCTATTCAGACTGGGGAGAGCTTTTCGAGGAATTTGTTCCTTCATGAATAGATTGTCCTACGAATAGCGCTTATAATACATCGGTAAGGTCCAGCCATTCACGAGGTCTGTAATTCCTTTCAGATTGCTAGTAAAGGGTCATGGACGGCAGAAGGAGGTTGCGAAATTCTGCAAGAAAAGATTATCATTACAACAAATAAGGTGATCCCTTACCACAGAGCACGCCCGGGTTGATGACTACGCATGCACACAAGTGGATAACTTGAGGTACAATTGTGTCGTGTTCGTATTATATGAATGTGCTAAAATAAGATTGCTCAAGAGGCCCTTTTTAAAGAGAAGCGACCCCAATTTACTACTTAAAAGACTTAACCCAGAAAACGCTTAAAAGAATAGGTGTCATTGTTGTGAACTATAATCCCTTTACAGCGTTTTTTTATATGGCTCTCGTGAGTTTTGTAATCATTTTTGTAACCACTAGGCCTTATTCAACATGGAGTAATCATTTTGCGATTGGTTTTTAAAGTCATCCGAAAATTGCTTCCCGTACACTGTTGTCAGTGATACTTGTCATTCCAACCTATATCCTCACCCACCGAAAAAAAACAGCAATGTCAGCTATTCCAACCGCGCGAGCCTTGCATTCTTTCCAAGGATCTTGTTATCTTCCATTGACAGCCCGTTACCGCCATCCCATCAATGTTACAGACAAGACTTATGAATATTTATTTGTAAAGATCACTTGACCATCAATAACGCCTTGCGTTAGCGTATAACGTCTTATACGCTAGAACGAATCAGGGGTTTGTTACGTAGCCAGTCCAAATGCTCCTTTGCCATTTTGTAAGCTTGCTGATTTCCGCGGGAGTTCTACTGAGTTTTGGTCTTTTTTATCCGCGTTAATCTCACAGGAGCGAATCCTTTCTACTGATAGACTCCTCATGGATGGGCTGGATCATTTCATTTACAATTGAACCCATGCGCTCTTTTGGGAGCATTGTGCGCCATGGCCCAGCTCCAACAGCGCGTGGAGCACTGTTATAAGTTCAGAAATAAACAGAACAATACCCCCTTTGGATGACGGTTTGATTAATCAGTGACTCGCTCCTGGAGCATGCGTGTATCGTGACAGGCATCCTTGCATTCCTTGCATTCTCGAACCCAGAGCTCCCCGGCTCGTCACCTCGCGTGGGAGGCTCTGGTGACAGCCACTGACGCATGCGCAAGATTTAATACAGAGCCGCTGAGAGAAAGTCCTTTCAGCGCATGCTCCAACGCTTAAAATCAACCAATCACCTACGGCCTTCAAATGGATGTCCCCAGAACCTCCCCTTGCGAGTAGACGAGCTGGGGAGCTCTGGGTACGAGAATGGCTCCCTTGAGGTAGTAAATTGGGGCGTGATATAGTAGTGTAATTTAGGAATATGGTATTCAAAAAATGCATTACCTTTGGCGGGAATCATGCCCCTATGTGCGGGATCAACCCGGCGGATGATTTCTTTCAGTTCCCAGTCCGTCATACGTGCGCGGCCGGGCATTCGTTCAAACGCCTCCTTCAACTCTTCCACTGAGATGTAACCCCGCTGGTCAGTGTCGAATACACTGAGGGCGCTGGAAATTTCTTTCTCGTGATTTTGTTCATTGACGATCACAGACATCACTTTGACAAAGTCTTGAAAGTTTAGCCTTGAATTTGCTGGAAAAGAGGAACTTTTGGAATCAGTTTTACAATGTTCCGTATAATAATCCATGAGTTTTTATGTCCCGTATAATAATCCATGGTTTGAAGGTCTGTTTTACACGGCGCGACTTTAGCTGCGATTTGAGTAGCGATTTTTACGGCGATCTGAAATTCCTTGATCCGCTCCTGGCGATATACCATCGATATACCATCGCCGTGGAAAACGCACACCAAACGAACGGGCCATACCAAAAGAGAAGATAACTTGGGTAAACATTCATGTACTAAATTCATGACTAGCGGAACGGATTAAATTGTCGGGAAGATAGAAAACTAAACCTCTAGATAGAAGATAGAAAACGTAAGAAAAAGCAAGCGAAAACGTAGGCGTGAAACGTTTCTCTAGCTACCGGTTCGTATTGAAATGTAATGACCGTCTAACCTGTTAGACCCAGATCGTTGAGGTACATCCACACCTCGTGTTCGGGAGGGTTGTGACCTAGCGAGCGAATCAAGTTAAAAACTAGTGTCGTCTTGATAGTTCCAGAACCATCTCGATTGTATACTGAAAACGCGTCTTCGAATTCTGGGAAAATAAAAGACCAGATAAATTTATAAAATAGCTAAGATAGTACGCGCGCTCTGATTGGTTGAGAGCTGTGTATTCTCACATTATAAACGCACGGCAGATGCAAAGCTATTTTATAAAAGCAATAAAGAGTGGATTTCTGTGATTTATAATGTGATAAACGCCTACAGCTCGTGAGTGATTCAAACTTTTCTCGTGTTTTTCCAGCATCCCTCGTGCGTTTCTCACATTATAAACCACGGAAATCCGCTCTTATTGCTTAAATATGATATGAGGGCAATATCGTATGGTTCATGTCGCCGCTTGAATTCTAACGAGTTTGTTAAAAGCACAATTATCTAAATTTTACTGTGCAAAACTCCTAATTGGATATATTGTCAACGGTAGACTCGTTTTCAGACTTAAATCGCTGTAGAATGTCAATTGAATAAGAATATCGCTATTAAACACAATACTGTTTCTGAGAGGGGGAAGGGCTATACAGCCTAATCACCTTCCATATTTATCCATGTGGGATGACCCTGGAGTTAAGTAAAAGGGCAATCTACAAGAAATTAGTTTCCGTTGTTGCTTTCTTACCTTCGATTTGTTGTCTCGAAAATGTGGTCCCATAATCTGACAACGTCAATGCATTTTCCACAGCTTGCTGTACAGAGAACCGCGATCAGCGATATAGATATATAGGTTTATTATTACTGTAAGTATTATTGACGTGATATCGCCGTGTCTCGACTGACCTGTCGTTTCGTCGCTCTTTTGATGTTCAATCGCACCGTCCGACCATCAGCTCTTCCGATTGCATTTTTGGCATGCTTTCGTGTTACGCGAGTAAGGTCGACACCGTTTACCTAAAAGTAAAAATTATATGGGTTACGCGAATTTCGTTATGGCTGTTGCGGTGTTCAATACACAGCGATTTGGGGTTACGATTGCGGGGAATAAGAAAAAAAAAACATGGTTTCCATGATATATGGCCTCACCTTTCCTAATGTGTCATAGACAGAAACAGAGTCTTGTGGAATTAATTGTTTATTTGTTTATTTTCCTAATTGTTAGCTTGTTTGTTTTGTTTGCTTGTCTGTCAATCAAAGGACACCTCATTGCACGGCTTTCAAACGAATTTTGACGCGATTTTGGTTCGATGCTTGTTAACCATTTCTAACATGGACAACTCGTAAGCAGTTATTAAAAGGTGCATGTCACGCAACTGCGCAGCTGTTCTGCGCATCTCTCAAATCAAAGAAGTATCGTCCCGTAACGATGGCCAGCGAAGGCTAAAAACCTCGAAAACAAATCGTATATAATCTCGCTACTTCTCAATCCATGACCATGCTTGTTAGCTTTACATATTCTTAAATAGTTATCTGATAGGATGGTCTTATTAGTTTTGCTGATAATTCAGTGATGGCTCCTGGAGCATGCGCATATCATGACAGGCTGCCTTTAAACTGACAAACCTGAGCTACACGGTGTACAGCGTCTTTCTCTAATAAAAGCTCCAGGTCAAAAGAATTCAAATCCATAAGCAAACTAAGGACTCGAGGAAAGTAGAAACGGTTGGCCGGTCCCCCATGCGAACTCAGCACCGTATTCAACTTGCGTGCACAAACAAATTGAGGCTGGATTCATTAAGTCACCGATCCGTGCTTCGATCCGTGAAGTCATCAACATAAGCAAGCATATTTTCCAGACCCAAATGGAGTAGACAACTTACAGATATAATCTTGTCTCCTGGTAATATTTTCCCGTGAGCATTACTCTCGGGAATTACAGAATGTACATATATCCCGTCATCACCCGCCACACTGGGTGTGCCGACACCTCCGATGATCTTGAACCCCAAATCTCCTGCAAACAGGCGAGAGAAAGTACATGAAGAATAAGTTTGCGAGTCTGGGTATGGAAAATGAATAGCCAGGAGCCGGAAACCCTGTTTCGGTGTTGCGTCGTTCAAAACGCCAATTACTAGAGGATTTTTCACTCAAACCGCAGAGCCAATCAGATTCTTGGCCTGTATCGCCTAGTGAACAACAACAACAACAACAACAGGCAAACGTCGTCAATGAAAGTCCACAGCACGCACTTATTGGCTACGGGAATTTGACTGGCGGGACAGAATATAACAGCGAATATGATGTTTTGAATTCATGCAGCACGAAACAGCGAATTTGGCTGTAAATCTGCACCGTAACAATTCTTCCTCGTGATCTATTTTTAGATTGTCCTATACCCGTCTATGCGAAACCTTAAGTGCAAATACCAGTGCTAAGATATTCGGAAAAGACCATTTACCAGGGCTGTGGCCAACGAATAACTATCATTTCCCTAGAAGTATGATCTAAATACAGTATCTTTGTATCCTGACTTGTAAGAGGTTGAAAGTCGTAGGGTACAATTCTTGATTGGTACGCTTTTACCTTTATAACCTCTCCTAAGCTCAACCAGCTCGCACTCGGGTTCTTTTTTTAGAGATTTGATAAACGCCTTGAGGTTCGCTACTCGCTGTGTCGTGGCGACCGAGAGGGACCTGGGGCGATTATCATCAGAAAGCCACGGTTCGTGTTCAGCCAGATTGACGACTTTACCAGGTTCACTTGGCAGTTTGGAAAACTAAAGAAGAAACAATCAAGTTGTATCACCTATTCTTGGGTAACTATTTCATTTTTTTTGCGTCAGAAAAGTGCCTATTTTAGTATGACACTTTCATTGTTTTCTCTCTGTGTTTCTTTGCTTGTGTGGTTTGGATGTGCTTATATTGCGTATAAGACTGCCCTACAAGTTGATAAATTGCAAGGTCTGTTTAATCATAGCAGAAACGCATAAGGATAATAGTTAATGGTTTAATTTTTATGGGAAAATGTCTTTCCAAAAAAAGACAGTAAGGGACTCTTGGGTAAAGGACTCTTGGTAAATGACTCTTGGTAAAGGACTCTTGGTAAAGGACTCTTGGTAAGGGACTCTTGTAAAGGACTCTTGATAAAGGACTCTTGGCAAGGGACTCTTGGAAAAGGACTCTTGGTAAAGGACTCTTGGTAAAGGACTCTTGGTAAGGGACTCTTGATAAAGGACTCTTGGTAAAGGACTCTTGGTAAAGGACTCTTGGTAAGGGACTCTTGGTAAGGGACTCTTGGTAAGGGACTCTTGGTAAGGGACTCTTGGTAAAGGACTCTTGGTAAAGGACTCTTGGTAAGGGACTCTTGGTAAGGGACTCTTGGTAAAGGACTCTTGGTAAAGGACTCTTGGTAAAGGACTCTTGGTAAGGGACTCTTGGTAAAGGACTCTTGGTATGGGACTCTTGGTAAGGGACTCTTGGTATAGGACTCTTGGTAAAGGACTCTTGGTAAGGGACTCTTGGTAAAGGACTCTTGGTAAGGGACTCTTGGTAAGAGACTCTTGGTAAGGGACTCTTGGTAAAGGACTCTTGGTAAGGGACTCTTGGTAAGGGACTCTTGATAAAGGACTCTTGGTAAAGGACTCTTGGTAAGGGACTCTTGGCAAAGGACTCTTGGTAAGGGACTCTTGGTAAAGGACTCTTGGTAAGGGACTCTTGGTAAGGGACTCTTGGTAAGGGACTCTTGATAAAGGACTCTTGGTAAAGGACTCTTGGTAAAGGACTCTTGGTAAGGGACTCTTGGTAAGGGACTCTTGATAAAGGACTCTTGGTAAAGGACTCTTGGTAAGGGACTCTTGGTAAAGGACTCTTGGTAAAGGACTCTTGGTAAGGGACTCTTGGTAAGGGACTCTTGGTAAAGGACTCTTGGTAAGGGACTCTTGGTAAGGGACTCTTGGTAAAGGACTCTTGGTAAGGGACTCTTGGTAAGGGACTCTTGGTAAAGGACTCTTGGTAAAGGACTCTTGGTAAGGGACTCTTGGTAAGGGACTCTTGGTAAAGGACTCTTGGTAAGGGACTCTTGGTAAGGGACTCTTGGTAAAGGACTCTTGGTAAAGGACTCTTGGTAAAGGACTCTTGGTAAGGGACTCTTGGTAAGAGACTCTTGATAAAGGACTCTTGGTAAGGGACCCTTGGTAAAGGACTCTTGGTAAAGGACTCTTGGTAAAGGACTCTTGGTAAGGGACTCTTGGTAAAGGACTCTTGGTAAGGGACTCTTGCTAAAGGACTCTTGGTAAAGGACTCATGGTAAGGGACTCTTGGTAAGGGACTCTTGGTAAATGATTCCTGGTAAGGGACTCTTGATTAAGGACTCTTGGTAAAGTACTCTTGGTAAAGGACTCTTGGTTATGGACTCCTGATAAAGGAATCCTGGTAAGGGACTCTTGGTAAAGCACTCTTGGTAAAGGACTCTTGGTAAAGGACTCTTGGTAGGGGACTCTTGGTAAGGGACTCTTGGTAAATGATTCCTGGTAAGGGACTCTTGATTAAGGACTCTTGGTAAAGTACTCTTGGTAAAGGACTCTTGGTTATGGACTCCTGATAAAGGACTCCTGGTAAGGGACTCTTGGTAAAGGACTCTTGGTAAAGGACTCTTGGTAAAGGACTCTTGGTTATGGACTCCTGATAAAGGACTCCTGGTAAGGGACTCTTGGTAAAGGACTCTTGGTAAAGGACTCTTGGTAAAGGACTCTTGGTAAAGGACTCTTGATTTTAGTCAATTTAGCGAATCATACGAGTCGCTTGCAACATCCTTAGACCTGAGTTAGTATAATTTTGTCAATCCTCGAAATATCAAGAAAACAACATATGTTCTCCAAGATGCGTGTCCTAAGGAGCCCTTTGCTAAGAAGCGTCCATCTAGGGGTGGGAAGGTGTAACAGCGAATTGGAAAAATGAAGCAGGTCTGATGAATAAACGTCTCTGAACAAAGCATATGTACCTGCATTCTAATTGGCTAAGTGAATAATTGGCTGAGTGAATGTGAAAATTTGAAACTAAAAATAACTTCATACAGGCTTCATTTTCCAATTCTACGCTGTGACACTGTGGAAACATGGGACGCTCCTAGGTAATGGGATCCTGGTGTCCTTTAAATGTCATTTTCTGCAAAATATCATGATCGCATCTGTTGTGAAGTCGGGGAAGTTCCAGGAGAGTCAAATAGAACAACCTCTAGTGCGTATGCCCACCTGGAGTATCTGATGATCGTAATCGATGGTCACTTCGGGCTCTAGAGCCTCGTTTTCGATCCCAAGTGATGTGGACGGGAGTCCTGTGGTATCGATCTGCGGGCGACGATGGAGCTCGACTTCGACCTTGAGGCGAAAATAGAGAATGTCAGTTTGAACAAGTTTCATCGTGAATTACCAAGATTTAGCGTGTCAGTAACGAGTGAAACTTCGTGGAAAACACACCCAGGCAGGATGCAAGAATGATAAAAAAAAGACAAGCAAATGTACAAAGAAATAGAACGCTGTGTTAATCAACATCCCATCAGACACTCCATCTCAAACAGAAGTACAATGTAAACTATACGCTATTTAAACTAAACGGTTTAAATTGCGTAAAGCAAATAAGTAAATGCTTTTAGCTGTAAGGGAGTGGTCATTATTTACCGAGCGCCCCCCCCCCCCCCCCCCGGCCCTGTGAATTGTTTGAACACGAAAATGTTACCCTAAGATAACATTAATTTATCTAAAGATAGTTTGTTAGTTTGTTCTTTTTCAATGTGATTTTATCGAAATCGATAAAAGATAAAATCATTACGTAGTGCAAGTTGACTATCGAATTGAATAAATTGAATTGAACTGAAATGACATGAGAACTAAGAGGATAGAATTGAGTAGTTTAACACCGGAAGAACTAGGATGATTTCAGCCTCAACCCAGCCTTAGTTTCTTCGTTCGTCAAATTAAAACATTATGCAAACAAAACAGCAACAGAGAAAAGCGTTCATACTTATTGTTCTTCATGTATTATGCCTATTTTATCCAATTTTCCCCTGAAAATCATACTTTTTTCTAGTTACAGATTACAATGGAAAATATATTCAACGAAGAAAATATGGAAACATATTCAACGGGAAATTGATATTTTGATTTCTTCTCTTAAAAAGACATTTGTAACTGAGAAGTTTCTTATCTTTTGAAAATATAGCGTAAGTTGGCAAAAGTGTTTAGGTAAGCATAGGACTTGTATTGTAATTTGTTGTTGTTATCTATTGTATGTGTTGTTGTTTATTTGTTTTGTGTATTTAGTTCTTTGCGAGTATACACTTTGTGAGTTTCAAGAGTTTGTGTTTTCCTTCTCATCTGACATTCGATTTTGATTCACGGCGTTAAAATTGCACCAGAGAGCAAAGAGCACCAGATTTGTATTCTAGTAAGCAAAGCAGCCGCTATTTACTTAATACTGAATTCTCAGTTTGTCTTATAACGTATTTAAGTAAATCTTTCTCATACCGCAGTGTCATCCGAGGACAGCGTAGACGACGTTGGTGCACTAATGTTCGAGATGGTGTCACCAAGTGTTTGGATCATCCAGGCCATCATTTCCAGCTCCGAGAAATGGTCCTAAAGTTTCACCTTGTTGTAAATTAGGCTCTAAACTAAACGTGTAACTCGCCAGGCATCTCCCGCAACATTGTGGTGTCATGGATATTTTCCAGAACTACCGCCCAAGTTTCAACGTTGAATTTAAGGGGGAAATCACGGCTACATCACAGAAACAAATGTTTGTGCCAACTTAGCGCGAAAGAAAGTATTATTATTCAAAAATACGAAGCTAGTCTGATATAGATCGAGAACCGCGGAACAGTAATTCAAAGAGCACTTCCGACATCCACTAACTCTTTAGAAATTAGAAGCAGGACATTTTTTGCGTCCAAGTTCGTTGCCGTAGTGACGCGATAGAATAGCATCATTTATCAACTGTTAATGAGTTCAAACGCTTTAACTTACTTTCCTATTACTGTCCCATTATAAATTGCGATTTTACTGTCATCGATGGGTTGTATCATTGAAATTAGTGTCTATTATATTCCTGTAAAGAATCCCTTCAGCACAGAAGAGAGCTAGATATTTCACTATGATAATGATACCTATCGGTTACCGACTCGACTGAGTATCTGCTAGTCTTGTCAGTCTCAAGCCTGTTTCTAGTAGATGAGCGACCGGCTGCACTTGCTGCACGATAAAAGCTGTGGGTTTTTAGTACGATCTCTCGTTGCTATAATTTTGCTGGTCAAAGATGCCCTGACTACATTTTTATATCATTTTGAGATGGACACTCGCAATGCCTTGAAAGAAAAAGAAGCTCTCATCGTGTGTTATGTGACTGGTAAGAGCTAATTAGTTACTGCACTAGACTAGAGTAGGAGGACGTTATGACGTCACAGTATTCAACATTTCTCGGCCGGGGCGCACCCGTGCGCAGTGACAAGGACACGTGACAGGTTTACAAATAAAGATTAAAAAAGCGCTAAAATTAATAATGCATTATTAATTTTAGCGCTTTTTTAATCTTTATTTGTAAACTTGTACTCATCAAGCGCTACGCAGAACTTTCGTACTCAATATAGTACAATTTAATTAAGGACACGTGACAGGGACACGCCAACACGCGCGCGACAAGGTCACGTTACAGGGACACGTCTACACGCACGTGACAAGGTCACGTTACAGGGACACGCCAACACGCGCGTGACAAGGTCACGTTATAGGGACACGTTACAGGGATACGTCTACACGCACGTGACAAGGTCACGTTACAGGGACACGCCAACACGCGCGTGACAAGGTCACGTTATAGGGACACGTTGCAGGGATACGTCTACACGCACGTGACAGGGACACTTTACAAGGAGACGTTATAGGGACACGTCTACACGCACGCTACAGGGACACGCCAGCACGCACGTAACATGAACATATCTACATGCAGCGTGACAGGGACACGTTGCAGGGACACGTGTCTACACGCACGTGACAAGGGCACGTTACAGGGACACGTCTACACGCATGTTACAGGGACACGTTACAGGGACACGTTTACACGCACGTGACAGGAACACGTTACAAGGACACGGTACAGGGACACGTCTACACGCACGTTACAGGGACACGTTACAGGGACACGTTACAGGGACACGGTCCAGGGACACGTTACAGGGATACGTTACAGGGACACGTTACAGGGACACGTTACAGGGACACGTTACAGGGACACGTTACAGGGACACGTTACAGGGACACGTTAACACGCACGTGACAAGGACACGTTACAGGACACGTCTACACGCACGTGACAAGGGACGTAACAGGGACACGCACAAAGCGGGAAAACGTCCACATTTCAGTTCTTTAAGTACTTTTGGACCCTTTGAGGAGTGGCTGCTAAGAATGTTGGTTCTCCGCGCATGAGCTGATGGGGTGTCATCTTTCATAAAGCTCTTGAAACATAGAATATCTGATGGGCATTTCATCGTCCAAAATGCTCGTGTTATGTGCTCTTGGCTATAGAAGAATTCAATTTAAAAGGTTTTACTGGGTACGATTGTTGTAGTGGTCATTTCGATGTTAGTAGACTCATCAGACCAAATACCCGGAGAGTGACAGACACATTGTCTCGAAACTCCCACTCATCGCTGGTGTTGCAATTCGGTTCTAGCACAGACATATCTATTGTTGTTAAGCTTCCGTGCTGATATGATTTGCCTTCCCTGTGATCGAGGTAAGCCCGACTCATTCAGTCACGAAAAAAGCGGAAAGAAAGCAAAGTTCTTTCTGAATGATTTGGAGAAAAAAGGGTATGGCGAACAGCAAGCGGAAGGTGGGTCTACCATTACTGACTACGCTAGCAGCAGCAGCAGCAGCAGCAGCAGCAGCAGCAGCAGCAGCAGCTCAACACTCCAGCTTCAATATTACTCATACGTTATTGAGAGTTTCAAACACAACATGTTTATACTGTAGAATTTTACGACCAAAGCGGTGTCGATTGAGCGTGAAGGAAGGACGCGCCTAGGACACAGGATAGTTTTTGGCATTTCTGGTCTTTATCACGCAATGCAGTAGTGATTTTCAACTTCGTGTTGTTTTGGATAAAGTTGGCGGTGAACTCGCAGTGTTCCTCGTTTTGATGGTTTATCGGCCTGATAACATGAATTTTACTGGAAATTGAAGTAGTGCTTTTAATTCAATTTATAATGGGGCAAATATCAGGAGTACGCATAAGTTCAGAATTTATGTAATCTTCGACTCCGTTTGTTGTTGTTGCTTCAATATACACATAAACGCTACGACCGCGCTTAAAATTTTCAAGTGCACTGATTTTTACTAACATCAAATCAGATTGTTAGGCAGAATGGCATAAAGGCAAGTATAAAGAAGCAGACTTTTTATATCTCGCTTAAACAAAGCAAAAATTATCCGTCCGCTACTTTGATAATCAAAAAAAAGAAAAAGAAAACGTGCACTCATCTTGCAATATAAGATAAGATCTATTGTTTCGTAAACGAACTATTCTTGGCGAACTGAAATGAATTTGTACTGTCTCGGTTTTATTACCACTGCTCTGCATTCGCGGCTATTACACGGTCGCGTCATTTTGGCAATTTATAATGCTCAGCAGGCAATCTGCTCCAGATTGCTCCAAATCCAAGCCACTGAACTCCATTTTCCGTCAAGAGTATGTGGCGCCTTGGACTTTGATTGACAGCTGAGTATTCCAAATCGCCCAATAAATGGAAATGACGCGTCGCGACTGCGTAATAGTGGATACGGTGGTAACAGAATCCCTTTCCTGGCCCTTGTCAGGCCCGTATCTCGCATCCATTTTTTCAGAAAAACAAAAACCCCTGTTTAAACCAAATTTATAGCATTTTGTCGTGTCTCCTACTTGGTTTTTGACAAAAGTCTGATTTTTCTTGCCCCAAGTGGGTTCGTTTGTACATCATACAAAGTCTGTCTGAAGTCGGACGAGGAGGGGCAGTTCCGTACCTTTCACACAAATTCCGGTGCCTTGAAATATGTTATTTTGATTAGCCATTAAACTTCGTTCCAACCATTAGTTTTCTGCAACTTCTTGGAGATTCCTTCTTCTTCATTATTGCATCAAATGTTAATTTCGAAATTAAGATAGAGCTATACATGTTTCCCGCCTAGACGGCGTTGGCCCTGCAGGTGGCCCCTGGGGTGGTTATTCAACTTATCCCCAACTTCATTTGACATATTTCAATTTCTATTTTGCGTTGTCATTGGCTCCGATATTTCATTATTACGCTGCCTCGTACCCAGGCGCGTTCTAGTGATTTTCGAGGCGAGAGCGACTGGGAGCGACCTAGCGCGAAAGGCATCATGGGAAGGGCGTTGAGCCTTCCCATGATGCATTGCGAAAACGAAACGTTCCCAAGATGCATTGCGCGCTCGCTACCAGAACACTCGCAAGAGGCTTTTCCCTCTGTTTCTACCAAATAGAGACGCCTAGGGACGAGACAGATTATTACGCACACGATGCTTAGAGAACGTATTGTTCCTTTACAGTCCTTTACTGCTAAAAGCCGTTGCATCGCGACCCCCGTTCTCAAAAAAACATCAAATTATTTGCTGCAGGGAACGTTTTTTTTTTATCACTAGCAATCGGAGTTATCGGTGTCGGGAAAAAAAAACTATCGTTGCTGCTCAACGGCCAATCAGCATGCACCATTTTACCGGAAGTTGTGGCTGCCAGATAATAATTATTTTAAGACAAATAAATATTTTAAAAAGGTGACAACATAACTCATGTTTGCAACTTGTGTCCGGCGTTGTTTCACAGTCATGACACCTGATGATTGGTTACGGGCTGTCGTTATTTGTTTTGGCTACTGTCGCCTTGGTAACAGGCACTATCACGCAATAGCAAACCCTCCCTCCCCCTCATGATGAGTTTGTCGTTCGGTGAAAGTCAGGGGTTTCCTGTGTTTTCTGAGATCCCACTTCCATTTTGATTGGTAGAGCAAAAATTGATTGATTAGTAGCGAAAACTGTCATGTTTGAAGCCAAGAAAATGGGAAATAAGTTGTATGTATAACCCTTGTTTTTGGCTAGAAAAAATGACCTACTAGTGGTGGATTTATGATGAATTATATCTCTGTCCTGAATGGCCTCTGAGTCAACAGCGCACTCCTCCTTCTGCCTCATAGGTTACTGAATCAAAGCCGATTCGCCTTCAAGGAATAATTGTTAAAGATACAATCAAATGCAAAATGCTGGAACACTTAGCCGAAAGAACACGCTCTCCCTGCCCTCCCTTCAATGTTGTTCAAAATCGTGTCCAGTATTATTTCCCGCTCAACATTGGGAGGGGAAGGAAGGACTAGGTGTTCCAACGACTTATGCATTTGATTGTAGCATGCAAAAGAACAACACTCCTTACAAGAGATAAGCGGCGAGACCACATTGATCAATGTTGATTGTTATCGTATAAAAACAAAATCCGTCTGAGGTCCTAAACGTTTGCTTGTAAACTTCAATCAGTACTCTATGTCCATGAAGACAATGTTGTTTTGTTTATATAAAGAGGACATATAATGAGGACGATCACTTTGTATTTCTGAGTTTCGTTAAAGATTGTACTCACTACCTTGAATCCTAGATCTCGTGTCAATTCGTTGGTCGGTGTGGCCGCTTTTTATTGCCAGTCTCCGAGATGGGCAAACCCTTAGGACCACTGTGCTATAGAGAACTAACATTCCATAGTAAAACTAGCAGAATTTGCATAAAATCGTCCCTCTATTGGTATTACAAAGGTTACGCAAATAGTATAGGTGACGTGCGAAAAAGAAAACAAGGCGGTCTTTCGGCCAAAGTTGTGCATAAAAATCAGGTGGTCAATATTTCTACCCGCCCTGTGTTACATCCCCCGCTCGCAGTCGACAGTGGATCCCGAGAGAGACGCTCGGATAGGAGGTGGAGTTAAAAAAACCCTCCATCTTGGCTTGCCTCTTCCCGAAGACCTCCGTATGCATTGCTACGCGACCTCAAAATTCACTGTTGCGATTGGCGATTTTACGCAAGAAAACTGTAATGTTAATTTTCTTGAACCAGAAAGTTAAACATTCGAGTCAAGGAGCCAACGGATAGCTTTGGAAATCAATTTCGGCCCACTCAAGAGGCCGAATCCGGCGTTTTGGTTTTGATTGACAGCTAAAAATCGCCAATCGCCCATCGCAACATTGGCCATCGCAACTTTGAGGTCGCGTAGCAATGCATACAGTGGTAATGCCATTTTCTAACACTGAAAAATGTCTGGAATCAGGAGCCCTAACTTTGGAAAAAGTCTCCCTTTGGCATGTTGAAAAGGCAAAAAGTGTGACACACCATCTACCTTTTCATGGTAGTAGAGGTGGTCGGGCTTGACCTGCCTGTTCCTCAATGTCCAATGGCAGGGCGTCCCTGAAATGTGAATACGCATGTGGAAAAATCAAATATAGTTTAAGGGCTCTTGAGCTGAAAACATCGTTTCCCAAGCCGCCATGAGGAGGTCTGAAAAACCACGGATAAAGCTTATTTACACAAGTAACGTTGTTAGTTGGTGATAGATGACCCTACAGAGCACCCTTAATGTTCCCCTATAAGGATTATCAATTATAGGCCTCCAGATAGTCCTAAAGGGGACAATTTTTTCCTATGGCTGAAGTAAATTTTTAAAGCCAGCAACAGATGTATACTGCTCCAAAGCACAAAAAAGCGCAGAAAAGCTCAGCGTCCAGTCGTGACGTCTGCCGATGGTCGCTTATACGAAGACAAAAGCCTAATATCGCCTAGTTTATGCTAATAAAATCTCTGTTGTGAAGCGGTAACGAGTTTGTTAGGTATTTCGCTTACATTAACAACGCTTCAGTGCGCTTTAAGAACCAAAACTATCAACACAAAGTCAGAAGCACTATCCCAGGTCCAAACGGTTAGACATGCGGCACAAACTTGTACCCCAAGTAACTCTGAACAACCATCACTTCCAAAGCTTTTTTTAACTCCTTATGACTCCGTTAGCGTTTATTGTTTGGAGTGTTGACGCTCAGCAATTTGGAGGCCGCTTATGAAGAAAGTGGGTCGCCGAACACAAGTCATCTTTGCTCCTAATCGAGTAAGTAATTTTACTTTTACCTGCAGAAAATTTGGAAGTCACTGAAAATTATTTTAGCTTTGCAATCAGTTTTACAAGCTTTGTGTAGTTGGCATCATTAAATCCGGCTAAATAATTTCTCTACACTATATTTCAAATAATACAAAACCTACAAACCAAAACTACCACTACGTTAAACGTGATTATGACAATGTTATGTAAGATAAATTATTATTCCGTGTCTTTTTCCTGGTACAGCAATGCTGCGGTCTCGCGTCTTTAGTAACAGAGACCGATCTAGTCAACTGTTAGATAAGTGCTTAAGATCATTCACACACAATCAAACACCATCTGATTTGAAGGTTTATTGATTTTCTATGTAATGGATTGTCCTGCGTTGCAAATCGAACCTATAGGCTCAGCACATATTTACCTTAAATCTGCCATATTGTATCCTTGATCAGAGTGAAAATGCATGAAATAAGGTCCCCATCTAAGGCTGCATCTCGTGACCTTCCTCGTATTACGTAGGTTAAGAAATCTGCTCGTCACAGCGCATCTCCCGCTCGTTGCACGCGCGTTGACCTCCATCATGCAATTAGATTTGTTTAATTATTGAGGCTCTGCTGTTACTCTGTATATAATATCCTCTTTAATGCTCTTTTAGTAATAAATGATCACCTAAATACAACATAAAATCGAAAAATTGTGATGTACCGCATGATGTGAGAGACAATGCCTTAACGGAATGTGTGTTTTTCTTTAATAATCGCCCACACTAAAAGAACAAAAAGTAATAATTCCCCGGGTGAATGAGCCTGTGGCTTCATTTGTGTGTTTCCTAAGGTCCCAGAATTGTTTTCCGAGAAAACTTTGTAAAAAAAAATAGTATTATATTCTGCATCCACAATGTCTCTGTGGTACCCTCGGATTCGCATACCACAGTGTTATGCGCACATTTTTCAATTCGGCCCACATAGCGCATAGTAATATATAGATTTAGCCACTGGCTAAAAGCGGAGCTCCCAGTTACATATTTTTTTGTGTTAATGAGACAAAAAGGTAGCCATTGTACATAGATAGCCTTGCACCGTCATACCACGTGACCACGCAGTTGCAGCCCCCTTGCGGGCCTTGCCACTAAGACAACTTCACCCAAGTTTGGTTGTCTGAAGTTCATCCCTTCCCGAGATATATTCTTTTTCTCCTATGATGACGTCATCGATGACGTCATACCAAGTGACCATGTAGTTGCAACCCCCTTGCCACTAAGACAACTTCACCCAAGTTTGGTTGTCTGAAGTTCATCCCTTCCCAAGATATATTATTTTTTCTCCTATGATGACGTCATCGATGACGTCATACCATGTGACCATGCAGTTGCACCCCCCTTGTCACTAACACAACTTCACCCAAGTTTGGTTGTCTGAAGTTCATCTCTTCCCGAGATATATATTATTTTTCTCCTATGATGACGTCATCGATGACGTCATACCACGTGACCATGCAGTTGCAACCCCCTTGCCACTAAGACAACTTCACCCAAGTTTGGTTGTCTGAAGTTCAACCCTACCCGAGATATATTCTTTTTCTCCTATGATGACGTCATCGATGACGTCATACCACGTGACCAAGCAGTTGCGCCCCCCTTGCCACTAACACAACTACACCCAAGTTTGGTTGTCTGAGGTTCATCCCTTCCCGAGATATATTCTTTTTCTCCTATGATGACGTCATGGATGACGTCATACCACGTGAACATGTAGTTGCACCCCCCTTGCAACTAACGCAACTTTCCCGTCCCCGACCCTCCCCACACCCAAGTTTGGTTGCCTGTGCTTCATCCCTTCCTGAGATATGATAATAAACGGAAAAGGGTCTTGGTTTACCTGTGGTGGGGCACGCAGACCGACACGCACGGACGCGCCCGCGATACCCAAATGGGAATACCGCTGAACCATGAAAAATGAAGTCGATCGTATACCTGAGTTCAACTTTGAACTATTGTATTCTTCCTGCGATACCTATGGTGCTCCGCTCTGCGGCCTTCGGCCGCTAAGGAGCTCCGCTATTAATCGTTATTTTTAGCATCACACTAACCCACTCCCACGTCGTCTTCCTATTCACAGCGCGCTCAGCCAAAACAGGCTCTCAGTCAGAACGGTGCGGCGATCAACTATGGGTATAATGATGAGTCCATATGGAGCGCCGCGATGGACGAGCCATTTGGACCCAATAACAACAACAAGAAATTGGACAGAGAGGTGGTGCTGACGATAGACACGGGGCCGCCAGGTAATTAGAACTACAGTAACTTTATAATTATTATTACGATTGATATTCCTTTATCGTAACCGTCAGAGTCCATGTTTTTCTTGGTGATGCTATCGCATTGCTTGCTATTCATATCCGATATGTCAGATATGTACTGCCTTACAGTACAATACACGTGCCCATGCTTCGAATTGAACTTTGCACGTAAGCAAACCATCATATGATTTTACCAGCCGAGTTTACTCTCTGGTTTCTGTATTAGTCTTCTCATTTTTCATGGCGTACCGTCGTCGTCTCTAAAATATGCCATGTGCTTGCGAGAGTTTTGCTCACCATGCCATCAAATGCCATTTTTACTCTCGGGACCTTGGGACGTGTTTGAGCATCTTATTTACTTTTGCTATGAGTGTTTCACTCCTATTCGTCTTCTCTAGAGAGTCGTCCTGTGGTTTTGAATGAATGTTTTAATAGTGTTGTCAAAACCACTAACTCTTGTCATGTCATCTCCAAGTGTGCGGAACCCGACATGTTGTCATACGCTGTCATGTGGAATTTAACTCATGGGATATGATGATCTGTCAAGAGTCGCAAACTTTGAATTTAGAAACGAGCTTGTAAATTGGCATATACATTGATTAATAACTCTATGATATGATATGATATTGTATGAGCGTTCAAGACTCGCTTTGAAGCTTGGAGCGTAAATGCCTTAAGGGTAGGTTATTTATTGCGCTTAAAGTTACGAGAAGTTAATAATGAGACGCGGATTTGCGGTCGCGGTAAATGTCGGGGGTCGAGGGTAAAATATTTCCGTACAGGTTTTCTGTATATGTGTCTAAAATAGGTAAATTTAGCCTGCAGGTGACTTAACTTCCTTGTTCTTATATGCAGACTTTAACTGTATCACGCGCTTTTCATTTCGACTCCTCTAACGGTTTTGTCAGTAATATAGAAGAATCCTCATACCCGTGTACCGCAAAACTAAATTGTCACGGATTCGTAACTACAGCAACCCATCCTCCAAAACCCATGTTTTTTTCTTAAACCTCGTATTGACTTCTTCTTGGCTCGTTACAAGTTTAACTAAACAAGAACCGCAGAAGTTGCATATTCCACACAAGTTTTTCGTAAACTGTTGAGATTGTTAAAACTACCTAGTATTTTTTGCTAGTGAAGGTTTACAATAGAACCCCGTTCCCGAAGTAGACCTTCAAAGGAATGTGCTGGATTTATAGCACATAGCAAATTGTTCATTATACTATACAGGAGAGAACACGGAATCAGGGTTATGTTGGGATACCTGTGCTACAAACACTAAGAACGTATTTTAGATGATTGGCGAAAACTAAACGCAACGTTAATACACTTAGCCAATCAGGAACGAAATGAATTCTAATAACGAACCAATCACGGAACAAAGTAAGTACGACCTCCTTTTACTGTGACCCTAAAAAACAAGAGACAACTGGTTCGCATTCTCATTGGCTGACAAAACAAAGATCCAAGACCTCAGCCAGTGAGAACACGTAGAAAACGCACGTTTTCGTTTGAATCCGTATACTTTTTATACGTTTAGGCCTTCCGTCCACACTAACCCGCTGATCGTTTTCATCGAATACCGCAGGCGCATCTTCTTTTGAGCATGCGTATATTAGCAAAATGGCGTCACGCTATCCCTTTCAGCGTTTTCGAGCGTGTGAACGCGGATCAATTGATGCGTTTTCGGTGAAACGAAAATGAAAATGCGTTTGTGTGTACGAACAGGGCCTTACTTTCGACACTTGCAAATCGCTCACGACTTATCAGTGGCTCCGACATGGTGTTTTCCGACATATTGTTTGTCTTAGCTAGCGCAAGTGGCCAGATATAAAAGATCTCTAAAATTTCCGTCTTTGTTTATTTTTACAGGTGACTTGGGGGATATTGGATTTTCTCTGATTGGTGGGACTCATGAACCGTATTTCCAAGACAATAACGGCATCTTTATTGTCGAAGTCACGCCAGGCTCGGCAGTAGGGAGGGCGTTAGAGGCAGGAGATCAGATTATACAGGTAGCCATATTATCAAGATCCCATACAGTTCATCAGCAGGGAAGGTGGAGGTCGGATTAGAGAGTGCACGCCATGGGCTAGGCTTGTTTTCCGTTTGACAGCTTTGTTCATGTAGCCCTGTGCTGTGTTATGTTGTGTTGTGGGCTTCCTGTGTTGTGTTGTGTTGTGGGCTTCCTGATGCCCACCCGTGACGCGTGGGGACTAGGCCGGGAATCTCTAGGCATGGGGTGTAGTGAACAGGGATAAGTGGAGAGTACAAACCGAGTAAACCCAAGGCTTCAAAGTCAGGAGTGTGTTGAGCCCAATAATAAATTGAAGGTATACTCAGTGAAGTGTCCTCGTGGAACGTGGAATGGTATTGTTTAACGTGAAGTACTGTGGTTACATTTGGCGCCCCACGTGGGCGCCACAACACAGGAAGCCCACAACACAACATAATACAGCACACGGCTACATTCATACTGTGTTCCCTTAGTCTTTCGGATGGGACAATAATTATTGTACAACGTGAACGCAAAGAAAACTATTGCACTCTAGGGGATATCCTCCAGGGTCAATGGCCTGGCACCCGGATGCATATGTACTGCGAAATAGCCCTCATGATTGTAAGCTGCGCGGCAGCTATTTGCGCCATCTAATGCAGCACTCCAACCTCTGCAGTAGATTGTCTTCCGTTGCGATGCGCATAACCGGACAAATCACAACCGGAGCCCAGACCGGAGCCAGTCCACGTGCACTTAGATGAACACGCCGACTCAGCGCACCGACTTATACGAGTTATTAGGTTATTGTAGTCTGTTCTTTGTTTTTTTGTTGTTCAGGTGGATGGTATATCCGTCGAGAATGTTCCTCTACACGTGGCGTACAACCTCATCCGGGCGGGAAACAGACGAGTCATCATCACTGCACTAAAACACCCAGAAAACAAGGTACATAATATTACACAAATACATGTCACGCATCAGGCCAGACCCCAGACCAAGAAACAAGGTAATACCTACAAGACACGTCACACAAATACATGTCATGCGTCACGCTCAGACTTCGTCCACTAGGTCTCACCGTGCGTGACGTACCCAGAAAACAAGGTACATAATATTACACAAATACAAGTCACGCATCACGCCAGACCCCAGACCAACGAACAAGGTAATACCTACAAGACACGTCACACAAATACATGTCATGCGTCACGCTAAGCTTCATTTGGGGGGGGGGGGGGGTCAGACGATTCGTCGTCACTGCGCTAAGAAAACAAGGTCGCACTACACGTCACGTTACTCTAGTCCTACATTTCTAGCATCGTCATTTCGTGAAATGTGGTTACTAGTTAGCACATCTAAGAAAAGTGTCAGTCGTCGCGGGAAAGTAGAATCGATGCGCACAATTCCATTTTCCAATGCACAAACAAACGAATTACAGGTAAAACCGTTGCATCGCCATTGATTTTTTTACTTTGCTGCACCGCCAATCAAACTATCTTAGCCAATGAAGCTCTTGTCTAGTTTCGCCTAGTGCACTCAACTGGCTTCCCTCTGAACTAAAACCAGACAACGTCGCGACGGAAAGCCAGGCGACTGCACTAGGCGAAACAGGACAAGAATCTGATTGGTTCATAAGATTTGACTGGCGGACGGAACAGCAAAGCCAAAAGCAAATCGATGTTTGAAAACGCGGGTCGCGATGCAACGATCTTTGCTGTAAAGCTTCTATGATCGTCTAGTGATCTGTCGATTGTGTTAAAATCTCAGTACATGCATTATTTTCTCTCTAGATGGCGATAATTCCGGATGATTCTGATGACAGTGGTCCCGAAGATGATGATAATGACAGCTCGTACGTGGCCAGTTCTGTGGACACCCCGTCTGTAGCGAAGCACTCAGGGATAGACATCCTACTCACGGACGACACCGAACATGGCGAGGAGGTGGAGTTGGAGTTTATGACGGGAAGGAAAGGTACCATTCTAACTAAACAGCCTCGAGATGTGTAAAGACGACTTGATGACCTCAGTTGCATCAGGACAAGCATGACAGAAATAATTGACAATCGCAGACGAAAGGCCCTGTCTGGAATCTTCAGTAGGATTCGTAAATTCCGATTCCTACGTACCTCTTTCCAAAGTTTAAAAGTACTGCTGTCAATTGGGCACTAGCATTTAGAATTCGCAACCCCCTGTTCAGGACCTGTTGAATTCCAGGGTGGGCTATCAAAATAGAGCGTTGGAATTCTAGGGTGGGCATCCTTAAAATACATAATTCCAGGATGGGTAAGCACAAATTCCAGGATGGTTATTGTCATGTTAAAAAATTCACCGGAATTCCAGGGTGGGTGGTTCAAATTAAAACATTCCAGGGTGGGTAGCTGTGAGTGGGGTCCTCAACAGGGGGGTGCGGATTTTCTTTGCGACTGCCCATTTCAAGTGCATAGTTGCTATGATATACTGACAAGAGTGGACTAACAAGAGTTAGAATTTTTCCCTACTGTATTTGTCCACATCACAGTCAGAAAAGTGTCTATTTTTAGATTTGAGTTTCGCGCGCGAAAGTATTCGAATGCACAGGCTCGGATGCTCGTATACCCAATACACAACAAAATAGAGAATATCCTACCTTATCTTTGCGATTTTAACGGTTTTTCCATTGACCTGCGATTTAATTTTAGGCTGGATCTCACAACTGTTCGCGTGGCGAGAAAGTGGGAACCCTGTGGATGACGAATTTTCGCGGGCATCCTAGTTCTAAAAATAGACACTTTTCTGACTGTGATTCTGGCGTACATATTAAATATGGAAACTCTTGGTAATCCACTCTTGATACTGACTATTTGTTTTTGAAGAAACATTTTCACTAGGATCTTGTCAGTGTATGAATTTTAAGAATACAACAAGCTGGAACAGCAATCGGCAACTGCCTGCAACAACGCTAACACACATACAGAAAACATTTCAAGTGCATAGTTGTTATGATATACTGACTATTTGTTTTCGAAGAAACATTTTCACTAGGATCTTGTCAATGTATGAATTTTAAGAATACAACAAGCTGGAACAGCAATCGGTAACTGCCTGCAACAACGCTAACACACATACAGAAAACAATGAATAAATGTTACTAAAATAGACACTGATGGGAACAACACTGATAAAAGATTCGTACTCTTGGCAATGGACTCTTAGTGAAAGACGAACTCATTACATTCTGCCTGATCTTTCACTTTAGGTCGTCTTGAAGACTTGGATTTCGAGTTCGCTGGAGGACGAGATCAGCCGTACATCCCTCGAAATGGTGGTATTTTCATCACGAGCGTCAAACGCGGCAGCTTACTAGAGGGGACTATTTCTGCGGGGGACCGAATAATCGAGGTAAAGTAATCGACCTCGCCCATGTTGCGATACGCGATTGGCGATTTTAGCCGTCAATCAAACCAAAACGTTGGATTCGGTCACTAAATCAGTTGGTCGAAATGACTGCCCAATCAACCAAAAGAGTTTTAAGCTATTCTTTGGCTTCCTTGCCTCGATTGTTTAACTTTCTGGTCCAAAAACTTAACATTACTGTTTTCTTGCGTAAAATCGCCAATCACAACAGTGAATTTTGAGGTCGCGTAGCAATGCATACGGTGGTAAAGACGCAGTTTTCCAAGTTATATAAAACAAGACCCTGATTATATACAAAGTCACTCAACCGATTTGCTTACAAATCTATTTCTCTTTTCTTTTTCTTCTTTTTCTGTCTCGCAGGTGGAGGGAGTGCAGATGTTAAACGTGCCAAATCACGTGCTCAAAAATCTAATCCGTGCATCCGATGGTGTGCTAAGCATGACAGTCAGAAAACCAAACAGAGACCAGGTAAGTAAAAAGCCATTCAAAAACAAACCAATCAGGAGGCGAAGTAAGTCAGACTTGCGTTTAGTCATGACGTGAACAATGGCGTGTTTTGATTTGCTTCGCAATTTGATTGGTTGAAAGACGACATTTCTGCTCTCGACCAATAGAAACGTTGACTAAACGCAAGTCTGGATTACTTTCGACGGTCATCTGAAATCCGCTCTAAATATTGACGCAGACAATAATATATAGAAAACGAACGTATAAGTGATGAATGTCATGGATTATCTGTATGGATTTAAAGAGCTTTAAGATCAACAGATCAACAGAGAAAAAAGAGATCAAACAGCAATTTTAACCCTAAGAGATAGAAAATTGGATGTGAAAAAAAAAATATTTTTAAAAGATAGTAAATAAAAAAATAATGTTCAGTTTTGTCCTTAAGTAGTGATCATCAAGTTCAAGCAAGTTATTCTGTTTTCGCTGAAATTCGATGCCACTTTTGGCTTCAGAAACTCTTTGGACACGCGTCCCCGTCCATTTTTGTTTATACCACAACGCGCGCGTTTCTCGAATTCTGATTGGCTCTCAGCCATGGGTACATAAAAGTATATACCACGGAACGCGCCATCACCAGCGCGCGCGCTAAAAAGAACCAACGAAAACACCGTTTGGCCGAGCGCGCGCGCTGTTTTGTATTTATTTTTGCCTTTTTGTTGTGGTATAAAACAAATGTCCTCTGATTTTCCGTGGTATGTCCTCTTATATACCACGGAATGACGTAATAAAGTGGTCAAAATGCACTGCGGACCCACTCGGCTGCGCCTCGTGAGTCCACAACATTTTGACCACTTTATTACGTCATTCCGTGGTATCAGAATACCACGGAAAATCAGAGGACATTTGTTAACGGGACATTTGCGCTATATTCTTTTTACTAGATTGCTCGAATCACTAAACAAAAACAGGGTCCCACGGGTCCTTAAAACCTGGAAAGTCATGGATTTTAGAAATGCCCTTTTTTCTAGGCCTGGAAAGTCATGGAATTTTTACTAAACCTAGCATGTCATTGTAAGTCATGGAAATATTTTTCTGAAGAAAGAATTTGCAAGATGTTGAGTGTGTTTATTGTTAAATAAAAATAAAGGAACCTGAATAAAAACTATCAATGTGCTATCTTTGAAACAAAGATACTCATAATGCGCAAAAATACGCATTTTTTCATTATGAAAGGTCATTAAATTTTTTCAAACGTCCTTGAAAGTCCTGGAATTTTGAAAGCCTGAAAACTCGGGAATCCTGAAAAAATAAAAATATAAAAAAATATATAGTAATGGTAAATACAAATAAAGTCGTAAAGGAAAGATAGGAAACCATAGCATGCCATATCATGTCAGACCTACCATCAAGGCAATCAAGAAGGTGGTCAAGTCTGAAGACCTCACCACTGTCGAGGGCTTCTGGATAGACAAATTGAGAACAATAACTCCTGATGGACTCAATCTTAGAGAATAATTTTAGTTTTTCTCTTTGTAACTAGCGTATTCTTTTCCTTGCGCGCGTTTGTTTTTTTTGAGCGCGCGCAGCTCATTATTTGTATATACACGTTATCATCTTTTGTTTTAGTAGCCGCCCTGATGAAGGATTGAAAGTAAAATCCGAAACGTTGGCATCTCTCGGCTCCTGTTTTGTCTGCTTTTTACCTTATATACAAATAAAGTCGCAAATATGCATGACACGCGTATAATTTTTCTCTTTCCTCCCTAATTAGGTACACTTTTTTTTTATTTATGATTGTTATAAATATACCTTGAACTTGAACTTGAACTTCTCCCAACTGACAAAAGCACTTACGTATTTCCTTGACCGAGACTATAGAGTGCATGTCCCACCGGTAATGGAACCTATCCTGGGAGATTCTTATTGAAAAATAACGGGAAAACAATGGAAAAATGACAAAAACGCTATTTTGTTTTCCGAAATTATTTCAAAGTCACAATGTTTTTCAAATGTGAAGCTTTTACAAGGTTTTATATGATCTCCCGGAGGTCACGCGACGGGTATCTTTAGTTCAATACCAGATATTAACCTGTCGCCCATCCTGTTTACAACCTAAAGACGTTTTAGTTTCTGTTGTCTCAAGTACTCCCAAGGTTTAGCGCACTTTCTGATTGAGCTCTGGCGATTGATTGAGCTCTGGCATAATTGAGATAGCAGTAACACCTAAAAGTAAATGATCATCGCAGTAAAAAGCAGTGTGAGCGATCGCTATAAATTAGAAAACCTGAAAAAAAACAAGGTTACAAGCTTCCAACCCTATGACTTCCACTAACCCGGTGTGAATCCTGTTGTAAGCCTGAAAGCTTATTTTCAGGCCTTAAGCGATTGTTTAGATTGCTTCTTTACTGCCACGACTTACCATTCATGGATCAGCTGTAGCATTGTATCGATATTTTTGTTGTATTTTTCTGATCAGATGGCGAAGTGTCCCAATGAAGATTCCACGGATGGGCTCGATATCAGCGTCAAGCAGATCCCCGGCGCGACGAGATTGTGGTTGACATCGACTCGGGCAAAAAAGGTACCACTATCCAGAAAAGAGGCAGAACGAATATTAAAAGTAATTTTTTCTAAAGGTGAAGGTGCCCGGGTCTTTTCTCGTCAGAAGTTTGACATTTCGCCCCTTTTACTTCCACTTTCACAATGCGAAACTCCTATTTTATCAATGTGAAACTCCCCATACAATATTATAACATCGTTGAGAATTGAAAACATCTAATCCTCTTCACGTCTTCTTTACATGAATTCCCGGGACTAACTCTTGTTTAGTTTGGCGGAGAACTTCCGAAGGTTATTCAAAGCTTCCGAATAATTTCTCGCCGAACTTTGATGTGAACTTTCCAAACGAACTTCCAAAATCGAGGTAGCTTTTAAACTGTATGCCAAAAATCTCTCAAATTGAATGCGCGAGGAATACTGCCATTGCCAGTGGGATATCAAGGGTTGTTGAATATCACTCCTCTGAATTTGGGAAGTTCGGTGTCAAGTTCGGGAAGTTCGCCAAAGTGCTGTGAATTCAACTGTAGGGTCTATAACCAAAGGCGGATCTAGGGGGGTGATTAGGGTGGCTAGCCACCCCCCTTGTTCTCATATTTCTTGTAAAAACTTCAAGATTAGCCACCCCCTTGGTCTGAACTCTGTAATCCTTTGTACTAGCCACCCCCCTTCTTAAGGGTCTGCATCCGCCACTGATAACTGAGCGATGATTGTGTGTTCGTATGACAGGCACTCGTGGTCGTCTTGGTTTCAAGGTTGCGGGTGGCCGTAATAAACCTTGTGTTCCCGGAGACCCCGGGATTTTTATTAAGTTAATAAAACCCGGAAGTGCAGTGGAGAAGATATTAAAACCAGGAGATAAAATACTAGCGGTAAGCGCACATGGTGGTTTTCCTTTTTTCAGTGAGCATCTGTTTCATTAGCTCGTGCATCTTCTCACTTTTTTCTTGTTTTCAGATCGATGGACAGAGTGTCACGAATGTTAATCAAGCACAAGCAGTCGATCTGATGAAAGCCGCGGACCGTAAAGTCCGACTGCACATCAAGCAAGCAAATCACGCAAAGGTAGTAGAAGGCAAGCAAATCACGCAAAGGAAGGGGGAAGGGAAACATCATGTACAGCTTAATCGCTCATGTACCGCTTAATCGCTATTTCCACTTGGTGTGGACTACTCACTTTTAATTAAGAATGAAGCCCTTCCAATCGACGTGATCTTGTTGTCTCAGGAATCAGAACTTAGGGAAAAAGAAGAATGTCTGAGGTGTTTCCAAGCAGCAAAATAAGAGGTAAAAGCCCAATATTATCGAGCGCACAAGCATACACGCCTCTACCGCTAGGGAACATTGGTCAAATTTGCCAACAATCTTAGAAATCCTTCATCGTAATCCCATGAAATTTTCCGTCCTGCTTCCGTCAAATTAACTTTTATATATTTTTGTGTTTGGTTACAATAATTATCTTCGTGTTTTTTAGGTGACCATGTCCTTTTAAAAGCATCACGTTACAGCTGTTTCAGGTAAACGCGACTTCGTCGTCGACAGATTCTTGGAGTCAATGCAGTCCATCAATGTGAGCCAATCAGATCCTTGCCCGATATGCATTTGTTTGGCTTCCCTTGCGAGACACGTCGCGACAGAAGCCAATTCACTGCACTAGGCGAAACTGAGCTAGGACCTGATTGGCTCACGCGGTTTAATTGATTACACAAAAAAAAAACAATGCCCAAAAATGTTTTGAACGCGCTGGTCGCGTGTTACCTGAAACAGCTGTAAGCACCTCATTCTCAATTCGTTTCTTATTCTCTCGCAGTTTCTACAACTTCCCCTGTACCGTTTTGTCCGACAATCTTTTCTGAAATAGCTCTATGTATGAAATTATCATTGCCACCATCATTGCCATTACGTCATCCCCAATATTGTCATTGTCGTTGTCACGGTAATTGTCACCGCATTTGTCATACCGTAACCTCACGTCATGTGTACGAAACTATTCACTGTCAATGCCATAGTCTTTGTAATTGTCATTGCTATTTATTATTGGAGGCAGTGGTGGTGCTGCTATTCTATGTGTGTTTTACTTCCTATTTTTTACTTCTTGGTAAAAACTTTGTCTGGAGACGCCCATACCCATGCCATTTTTTCTTTTTTCCTAGAATTCCAGGCGGCGTTTGATATGTTTAGCAAGAAGGATCGCATCCCGAAAAGGTCCTTACCACTCGTTTGTAAATCACTCGGTTATAACTTCTCACTACAAGATCTCGACTTCCTTATTTCTGGAGAATTTCATGACGGTAAGTCCATGTATAATGATGGCATAGAAAATTTCCCGTAAAAAATGCTAATGGCTACACATAAGTTTGCCTCCAAAATTTATTTCATTGGCTGCTTCGCACAAAGAAAGTACAGCTAGGGTATATGTCTGACAAAATGTAATGAAGCTACCAGACTAAAGGATGCGCGTTCGTTGTCATTCGTGTCACGGTCACGGCACTGACAAGATCAAGGTACTATCACGGTCAAGGTACCACGGTCACAGTACTTACACGGTCACGGTACTTACACGGTCACGGCAGTGACACGGTAACGACACCTACACAATCACGGTTCTGTCACCGTCACGGCACTAACATGGTCACGGCAGTGACACGGTGACGACGCCTACACAGTCATGGTTCTGTCACCGTCACGGCACTAACATGGTCACGGCAGTGACACGGTGACGACGCCTACACAGTCATGGTTCTGTCACCGTCACGGCACTAACATGGTCACGGCAGTGACACGGTGACGACGCCTACACAGTCACGGTTCTGTCACCGTCACGGCACTAACATGGTCACGGCAGTGACACGGTGACGACGCCTACACAGTCACGGTTCTGTCACCGTCACGGCACTAACATGGTCACGGCAGTGACACGGTGACGACGCCTACACAGTCACGGTTCTGTCACCGTCACGGCACTAACATGGTCACGGCAGTGACACGGTGACGACGCCTACACAGTCACGGTTCTGTCACCGTCACGGCACTAACATGGTCACGGCAGTGACACGGTGACGACGCCTACACAGTCATGGTTCTGTCACCGTCACGGCACTAACATGGTCACGGCAGTGACACGGTGACGACGCCTACACAGTCATGGTTCTGTCACCGTCACGGCACTAACATGGTCACGGCAGTGACACGGTGACGACGCCTACACAGTCACGGTTCTGTCGCAGTCACGGCATTAACATAGTCACGGCAGTGACACGGTGACGACGCCTACACAGTCATGGTTCTGTCACAGTCACAGCACTAACATGGTCACGGCAGTGACACGGTGACGACGCCTCACAGTCATGGTTCTGTCACAGTCACAGCACTAACATGGTCACGGCAGTGACACGGTGACGACACTTACACAGTCACGGTTCTGTCACAGTCACGATACTGACACGGCTACTGCATCAACACGATCACGGCACTAACACGATCACGGCACTAACACGATCACGACACTGACCCGACCTCAGCACTGACACGGTCACGGCACTGGCACGGTTGCGGCACTGACACTTCACGGAAAGGCAACTTTTTGTCGTATGAAATCTGCTGTATTATGTACAGGCTTCGCCATACTTGTCAACTCTATTCGTTCGTGGAAAATTAGCTCTAGTAATTGTATTTATATGTTTTGTCAGGGAAAGGAATCTCATTCTCTGAGTTCCTAAAAATGATGAGTGAGATCGCGTTTGTTCAGAACTCGGATTTCGACATCCTGGAAGCGTTCCATGTATTCGACCAAGAAAGACGCGGGTATTTTGACGTGGACGAACTCAAGACCGCCTTCTCTTGTATCGCCGAGGAGTCCAAAATCCCTCCAGAGGAAATGTTTGAGTTGATGAGCATCGCCGACTCTAATAATGACGGGAGGGTCTATTTTAATGGTGAGTATGTTGACTGCGAAAAATACCAACCGAACACACGCAGGGCTTTCCCTTTGCCGTCTAAAATATAGAAAGTCGCTGTTTACGGTTTTTAGTCGAACCTTAGAGATTGGGACATTGCGCTTAAATATACAAAAAATTCTACATGGAATATTATCCATTTCTTCTTTCTTGGATTAAGAACAGAATAATTTACCACTATCCTACGAGATTGCGCAGAATATTGTCTGATACTAAAGTGCAATTCACTGACTTAATATTTTCTTGCTTTTTTCAGATTTCAAGAATCTTGTGATGCCGATTTTTCATCAATATTGATACCAGAAGTACAAATTTTTATAGAAATTACCAAATTTAGGCAACAAGTTTTTTTAATATATAGCATTTTTACGTTATATATTTCTATATTCTTAGCATCAGGATTTCTGAAAATTAATAGGATATTTGAATTATTGCAAGTGGAGTATTCGTTATTGCATACCGGTTGTGCACCAGGTCTCTGGCTCTGTTGCAGCCTAGTTCCAAGCGTTCTGGGTGGGCTCCCTGTGGTGCGTAGCACATAGGAAGTGTGACGTCACAGACGACCATCTCCTCGAACGCTGCGGGTGAGCTCAGCCCAACCCTCGCGCTCCCTCTCCGAGCACAGGAGTCCCAGAATGCGAGGTACGAGGCTGGTTCTGTTGTTAGTCAAGCGAGCCCCGGTAGCGTTACTCTGTTATCAGAGGTTTTCTTTCTGTCGGTCTTTTATTATCTAGAAAAGTGGTCGACTGGTATTTCGTTGGTTGTTTTTATTTGTTTTGTACCTGAAGAGAAACAAAAGAGAAACAACAAAAGAAACAGAAGAGAACCACGCAGAATACCAGACACGCGAACAACTTTGTTAGATGTTAAATTAAAAGACCGTCAAAAGAAACCTCTGCTGGCAGATAGCGACGAGAGGAAGATTTCTAAAAAGAAAGAAGAGAATGCACTAATCGCTTAGTTCACAAAGTTTTTACGTTTTTGTCAAATTTTCGCCTTCAAATACGGCGATTATTTTTATGGAGCATAGGTTCGCCATTCTCGCGACCCGCTGCCTGGTTATTAAAAACGCCCAGTAGAAAATATTGTAGTTACCAGTGGCGGACCCGGGACGTCTAACCACCCCTTTTTACTAATTTGTGGTCTTACATTTTTATGTAATCAACCCCAACACACCACTTTTATGCATGAATTCCCTGGTATAGTCTCTATTGACTATACCGACGTTGAGAATTTGTAGATATCCCATAAAGAGTAACCTGGAGGCTTTCTCTGAACGAATGCATTTTTTCCGAAAAATTAGGCTCATTTAGCGTCCTTGCCCAAAAAGTGCACTTTGTTTATTTTATATTTAAAAGGTGTTATTTATTTTTTAGCGAAGAATATTATACTAGCTTGTAAATAGTGACTAGTACCCTTAACTTTGTATATTGATACACAGTTTTATAAATTATTTTTCTATGTACACTTGTCTTGTAGTTATGATGTGTTATATACACGTTCAGTCTGTGGTTCAGTGACGTTTAAAGGAAGTGCTGAATGCTGTATTTCCTAGGGATAAATATCAGGCACCCAATTTGTGCGTTTTAAAAATGGCCAACTGAATCCGACCGAGGAACGAAAGCTTCATGGAGACAGAGAAAATAAACCCTTTCTTAACTAGATTATATGTTTGTCATGATACCTATGCCGGCTTTTGCCAGCCCCTAGCGACATTTTCATATATCGTTGAATTCCTTTCTTCACTGGGATTGCTGTTAATTGTTTGTTGTAAATTTTCATATAATTGATCTTCTGATGAATCAGTCCTACTCTCCTCCCTTGTGTTAGCTGTTTTCGTGTGACTTGTCTTGTCTTCCAAGGACCTCTGTTCTATGGTCAAAAGCGCTTCCTTGGTAATATCATTACTCTCATTCATTTGTTTCTTCTTTTTGTTCTGTAACACCTTTTCTAATGAATTCAAAAATGATAGTTTCATTTCAACTGGCCTTTTACCAGTATCCTCAGTGCATGTGGCAGATCTTTGTTTCGGTTTACACTTGGCCAAGGGAAGCTCCTCGGTTATTTCAATTAAAGGAAAGTGTGTTCGCTGATTGTCTACGTTTGTGTCGTCCCTTGGCGGATTTGTCGTGCTTGCTGGTGAGGTATCAGCCCTTTTCTTTCGGTCTCCCGAAGGCTTCTGTGGTGTTACCGGTGGCAACACGTTACCTGTGTCATCTGACCTTGGCAAATCGCTCTTGTCTCTACCAGTACATCGTTTATTTACCTCATTTATGGACTCCTCTTTGGCCATTGTTTTCTTTGGTTTCGGTTTAGTCGGAGGACATCGTGTGCTCTCGGTAATTTCTCGTGACGAGTCCTTTCCACCTCTCTCTGCCTTGGGAATGACCTTAGCATATGCATCCTTTTCCGAATTTTCTTCCGAAGGGTCCAAAGGCAGATCCTTGTTGTATCCCACATTTTCTTCTTGCACAGCTGTCAAATTAGGAACTAAATAATCAGGCTCATTGCAAGCGCCGTTTAGTTCTGTTTCCTCTTTTTTTTTGTGTAATACCTGGTTTGTGATTTCCTCAACAGATTCAGGAGTCATCTCATCATCGGAGGCCACAAGTTCAACATAATCATGAAATTCCACAGCGTTTTTATTCTCAGCCTCATCAGAGTCTTTAAGATTTTTATGAATAGATTCATTTCTATTTGATTCATCCCTGTTTCTATCTAGAAAATTGTCCGTAACATTTTCATCTGGATCTTTACTGAGATTTTCCCCATTCTCATCACCGCTTTCCATTGTTTTACTCCTCTCCTGGTCTTGAGTTTTCGGAATGATGTCGATATATTCATACGGTCTTTTCTCTTTACGCTATTACTTTCTACAGTAGGCAAAATTTCCAGGTATTCTGGACTAGCTGAGTAGCGGTTCCCTTCCTCGCCTTCCTGGTCTCTGTAACTCTAACATAGTAATCACTATCCAGAGATTGTCTCTTGTTGTCTTTCTCTTGCTCCTCGTCTATCTGCTCATAAACTTCCGCAGTGCTATCTGGGCGAGTTGCTCTGATGGCATAATACTTATGTTGCTCTGTCTCCATGAATTCGCCCTGCGAATCTCGTTTGCGACCTCTCTTAAGCTTCATATAGAAATACGCAAGCGATCTACGATTTAGTTTCATATACCCCTTGTTGGACGTTTGGTTATTTTTCAGCCCTGCAGGTTTTATTTGTTCCGAGGTCCCTTCAGTACTTTGATGGTTTTCGTGTTTAATGTTCTCAGCCCTGTTTAAAGTTCCCTCATCAGAGCCGAATTCTACACCACCATTTGTGCGTCCAAGGTCTTGTTCTTCATCCATATTATCGCGTTTTTTGGTGAGTGTTATCTTATCTTGCTGCGGACGCTTGCGTCTGCAGCAGACCTGGTGTATGGTGATGACCAGCACGATGACAGACGCAGTCATAAGCAGAGAGACGCCCCCTATGATGATGATGAATTCCAGACGCATTCCTGGAACATGAAAAACAAGAAAGTCAGAGTATTGTCAAGTTTCCGTGTTTCTTTGCCATTACGTGCACAATTCCACTTGGAAATGAAGAACAAAAGCGCCGCGCGTTTTGTTGGACGCCAAATTAGAAAAGCGCACACTGTGTTAAGATATTGTTACTTTTTACCTAATCGCGAGTTTCTTCAGTATTGAGAGGTAATAGGTTCTATCGGATGTATAACAATTTGGTACCAACATTTGCCATATGTAACTTATTACTCACACATATTTGGCGGAAATAGACCTCTTTACTTTGGGGCGTAATTTTGTCCCACGTGGCATTACCATGAGTATTCTTTCATTAGGGACGTGTCATTATTTAGCGGGGGGGGGGGAGGGCTCCTATTTTTGTGGGGAGGGTCCTAATTTTTTTCGCGTGTCTAAAGGGAGGGTCCAAATTTTTTTCAATCCCATTTGGGGGAGGGTCATATTTTTTCAGCAACATTTGGACGATGAAGAGGGTAAAACAAATGGCGAAAGTGGTTATTTCAGCAACTTCTCCATAAAAATTTCGGCGCGCTTCGCGCGCTTAAACAATGACATCTTATATACTCTTTGAGCAATGAGGACACTACTGTTGACAACAACAAGTTCTCTTGACAAGGAAAATCAAACTCTCCCTAAATTTCCCTGCAAATGATAGGCCTGGAGGGCAAGTCACTATATGTTTGAAAGAAGACCCCTTAGGTAAGCGTGAGTTTTCGACGTTACAAGCATAGAAATTCGTCCGTTGAGCCGCGCTTCGCGCACATGAATATTAATAGTTCGTCATTTGCGAAGCGCAGTTGTGCGCATGAATGAATATAACCTAACCTATATAGTTGAGGTAGTGTACTTCCTGAACTCCTGACAGGCTTTTGTTTACTATGCCGTACACAAAACATGTTCATCTACCCTTTCTCTAAAGCTTGATGAAATGCGATGAACAAACAAAAAAACGATGAACAAACAAACAGACGTTTATCAAAATTGGGCGCGCTTCGCGCGCAACGAAGGATATGCGAGCCCGTTTTTCTGTAAAATGTTTACAGTACTAGGTCAAACAGGGGACGGGAGATGTGGGATTACGTTAATCATTGTACTTAGAGGGAGGATCACTGTATTTTACCCGTGTATTACCAAACATCCTCCACGTAAATAATCGAGGCGATGAATAATAACCGCGGTTCCTTATGCACCAGTCAATTGACACCCCGGCCCCCAACCCCGGGACAGGGCGGAAAAGTATCGCGGCAAGACCTGAAGCCTTGAAAGAGAGATTCCAGCAACGAGTTCTATATCATTCTCTAGTTTATTTCACTCATTATGTTGAAAATTTCGGCGCGCTTCGCGCGCATAAGGGATGGCATCTAATCTAGTTTTAGAGAACTCGCTTGTGGGCTTAAATGGAATGCGTACGAATGTCGTCACAAGCATGTGTATCTTGGCAAGGACAAGTGAAAACCCCCAAAAGCCCTCCAGTGATACGAAATAGAAATTCGTTTGTGGGGCTGCGCTTCACGCATATGAACAATAATAATTTGTAGCGCGTGAAGAATAAAACCAACAGACTTTTTTACTACACGCAGAAAATATAACGTTCTGTTATTAAGAAGAATGAAAGAGACATTACATCACTTGGACAATAGTCTATCTAACAGGTTTTTCAGAAATAAATTGCGTGGGGAGGGTCCCAATTTTTTTACCTACGACTGGGGGAGGGTCACATTTTCTTTGTTATGTTCAAGGGGAGGGTCCTAAATTTTTTTAGCCTTGTTTGAAAAAATGGGAGCCCTCCCCCCCGGTAAATAATGACACGTCCCTTATTTTCTGCTACGCGGCGAAGGATATATGAATATGGGAGCTACCCAAACAAAGAAAAATAATTCAAATGAATGCCACGTGATCTGAAATGGGAGAACATTACGGGGCTATTGAGCCCCATTTCCTATTACGTAAAATCTCTACATGTCATCATTCACACCGGCGCTTGAATAGACCGTACTGTACGTGTTACTAAGGCCTAGGGCATACGTCGAATTTTACTCGTATTTAATTCAGTCGAAACTACTTTTCTTGAAATAGGTACATGTATAATGCGACTTTTGCTGCAAATTAGTTCGACTCTAATTAATTGGTTCGACTTCGACTTGAATTCGAGTGGCCAACTCGGATAATACGACTGTGGTGCGACCAAGTATATTTTTTCTATCACTTGTTTTGGTTTGGTTTTGTAAACGGGTCAAATTATTCAAATGCACGCTCAACTGGACTCGCCGCATGCACGGGGAAATGCATTCTTTTATAGAAGAAACTGCTTCACGCATTCCTTTATGCGCACCTTGTTGGGCGAAAAGTGCAGGGAAAGCGTGCTTGTGATTTATTCCCGGGACCAAACGAAGCGTGTATTGTACAATGAATTTGACGTTTGCTGCAAAAATAAATTAAGTCGAATCTCGCTCGAAGCAATTATTAAATAGATTCGATGCGAGTGAGATTCGACGTATGCCCTAGGCTTAAGTGATCATTTACCTAGTAAGAGTTTATCATCTTGCTTTTCACGTGACGTCATCAAAATGCTAACTTCTTAACTAAACTCTCTACGAATATACACTTTCATTCCTTATTACAACTCTACCGAGGGAGTCTGCACACAAAATTTCAACACTTTCTAGCAAATGGTCTCGGAGATATCGCCGAGGTGATTTATGTCACGCAACACCAGTCACGTATTTTGATCGTGCCGTATTTCGCTCAATTTGTTCAGTGCTTACAATTTTTGCAAGCCAGCATGTCATAATGGTTCATATCCAACCGATCCAATAAGATTTTTTATCGATAGAGTCCGTAGAAATAGCCTTTTAGACAACTGGTAATTTGGCCGCCATGTTGGTGTCCTTCAGCATGAACACCAACATGGCGGCTCCATACAATTACTGGACAAAATGGCGGGCATTCATTCGCTTATATTTAGGCCGGAAAACACCTAATCGATCTCAAATTTTCACAAGAAACATATTTTTATGTTCTCTTCACGGTTCTGTAGCGCATTTAGTGTTCAGATGGCAATTTAGGGAGATAATTTTAGTCACGTGACAAGTGAAAAACACTGCACGCTTGGTTTCTGACTAAAGATTCAAGTTATTTGTCATACCTTCGTTTGGAGTACACAAGACTCCTGCGCCCTTCGTGACGTCACAGGACTGTGACGTCAGATTGGTTCTCCGGTACGTGCACTGATGGAGAGAATCCTCGTTACCAAGACAACGCACGTTGGTTATCCACACGGAGCCAGGCCTGGGCCGAACGCTGACCCGCGTATCGCAGCCTCTGCATCTTTGAAGCCCAGCTGACCACATAAAATGCGGGCATCATTCAAGCTCCAGCCTTCGTCACAGACTGTTCCCCAGTCTCCCTCTCCTAGTTTGACCTCGACGCGACCTGCGTACGAGAGACTTGAACCACGAAGACGAATAGAGAAGGCTGGAAATACAAGAAAAAGGGATAAAACAGTCCGTCCGTCCGTCTGCCTGTCTCCTGTTTGCGCCCCTCCGAACTGTCCGTCAAACAGATGTCCCTTCGCAATTTGCTAGTTGCGTTTATCCGTGGCCAGAAGCTTTTTCGCGTTGTTCGAAGAGCATGCCCTAGAAATGCTGCTGAAATGTGATTGGTCAATACTAGCGTTTGGCACGTGCTAATTCAAATACGTCGTAGCAACGCATCGTTGGCCTCATACGAGCCTTAGTAACTCAATTTGCTGTTCACGCTTGAACGCAAATAGTAGTATCACCTACCCTTTGGAGTGACTGCCGCATCAACATAGTACGCATGCGCAAAGATCTGCAATACACAAGCGTATAAAATGCGCTCATTCACGCTCTCCATGAAGGTGGGTCGAGCTATCAAGGGGCGCACGCCATCGTATCGATTCTGCAAAGAGGAAAAATGAAACATGAGAGATGAAACACTGATACCAGCTGGTCCTTGCATGTCTTTCCTCGTTTTCCTGAAGGACATTGCTTTTCGCATCATGTGGTGTGTCACTAAATGACACTAAACGAAACAAATAACTAACGCGGAAGGTCATTACTAAGATTGGGTAATATGACAGTACTGAGATGTAGGGCGCTGGGAAAATTCCATTGCAATTAAATCAAAAGTAGGATCGCGAGTTTAAAACATAAAACACTAGTTGGCAAACCATGAGCGCTTAATATAGTTTTCCAAACGGATGCAAATTACCATTAAAAAATTATAAGGAACAAAAAGACTTTCCTTTTAACCAGAACTGAGGAAAACATTTGTTATTTTGTCAGCCTATTCCCTATTGAGTTCGGGAAATGAAAATAATACCTTCTTTGTAGTAGATGTTCATTTTGAGATTTCTACCAATTAATTCGTCTTCTTATATCGAATGGAAAAATAACTAAGTTGTAAACCTTGAAAAAGGCAGCATTGCCGAAACGTCGGTTTCAAAAACGACACAAACAACTGCAAACAAGGTTTCAGAACATTTCAAGTAAAAAAATAATAAAGGATTGGCTGTCAGGGCTACGTTAGGGCTCTGAGAATAAAATGCGTCGCAATAGGATGTCCTCTCGCAAAAGAGCGGATTTTTGATGAGTGTGGCAAAATAAATACAACCAATCAGGAGACGAAGTTAGTGCGACTAACCCCCCCCCCCCCCCCCCCCCCCCAACCTCTCTACCTTCTCTATTAATAAATAAATAAGAGTAACTGTGCATTTGGTTAAATTTTGGGAAACGCATTCTTCATACGCGAGGATAAAAGTTCCGGTTGCGTAGAAAATATACTAGACAGTTACTCAGCTGTATCCGTTTGCGACCCCTAGTTCGTCTTTAGTCATTTCCTTTGTTCCGGCTCGTTTGAGAAAAAAATATTTTGTCTCTTTGGTGATCTCCATTCCGTAGCCACACACCGCATTTAATCGCGACGATTTTAATTCTTGCTTCGTAGAAAATTCAGACAATTCCTTTTCTATGTATCCGGTTATCCATGGTGGTAGCTCCTTCTTTAAAGGGGCTCTCGCACACTTTCTGTTCACTTCGCTGACAGGAAAATAGCTCAAATCACAATCCAATTCCATCTTGATAACGGGTCTAAGCAACCTAGAATTGCATTTGTCTAACACTTGAAAGGTTTTCCTATTAATCTGGAGGATTATTTTGATTACTACGGGCAAATGTACATGTGTTTTCACGGTGGCAATTTTACTTATTTTATGTCCACGGTGGACGAATATTAAGGGTGCGAGAACCCCTTTAATGTTCCGGTCTTTCTGTGAACTATGTTTTGTATAGTTATATAAATAACAACCCATTTAAGGGTCTGACTTTCTGTCAACGTTGCGCTCCCTTATTAAAATAACTATGAACAGCTTCACTCAACATGCCACAAAAACAAGAAAAGTTGTTTATTTTTTAGCTCTATTCATTGGCAAAACTTTGTGAAATATCTAGTTGTAGTTCTATGATGTTCTACTGATTTTCTGACTTTTCGTGTTTGTGGATTATAAATAGCGCTGATAGCGTGAATACCACAGCAATAGTAGCTTCATGTTACTAGGCATTCACGCAATCGTCTAGTCTTCTGAACATGCCAAATGGAGGTGCTTGACTACCAATAGCTGTATTGCAAATAAATGTGACTACATGCTATGGCGCGGGTATTAAAATCTGAAAGCATAACACCTTAAATAATATCAAATATTCATGAGGAATTTTCAAAGTATGCATTCTTATCCAAAAGCACAGAAGATAACGAGCTTAGTTTCCTCGTTATTCGTGTCCTTACCTGTTTCAGTACCGTTCAGTAGTCTGTATTTACCGTCAAAACCTCCCTGTTTTCGTCTGCTGTTCACAGATGATTTTGTTGTAATCATTTGATTTACCGAGCGATCTGTATTCAGTGGTATGTTTATAATTTCGGTTCGCGGATGTTATGTGCCGATACGGATTTCAAAGCGATATATACTGCCTGACCTCGCTCGGTACGTAACCCGGCATTTATGCGGAGTCACGTGACAGATCCGCTTTCCCTTTTGCCGTCAAAACAACTCAAAACTCTAGTATTCAAAAGGAGCAAAAATAAAACCCAGAAAAAAACTAAGAATGGCCCAAGGCCGAAAGACAGAAACAAATTGGCATTTTGTTCCCCCGTCCCGCTGCTACTCAGATGTGCTTTAATGTATAAACTGAAGGGACAGACGGCACACTAGAAACCTCCGAGGAGGGTTGCAGAAATCTCCTCAAAACCGGCTCACAATCTGGCACTCCTCTGAGAGAGGGGAAACATCCTGCGGAACAAAAACCTGCAACTTCCCCCAGGTCTGATTTTAGGATCACATGTAAACCAATGTACACTAATGCTGTAGAGACAACCCCCACTTTCGATTTGATACACACACAACGAGTATGCGTTCTAATCACGTATCCCTTGCATGGATTTTATTCATTTGCTTGATTCTATTCATTTGAGGCGCCTGAGGGAGAATTCCGCGTCTCCCGAAATAATCCGACGTCGCACGGGCACCAGGAGACTCAGAGTGAGTAATCAAAGGGTAGAGGTGAGTTTCTCTTCGACACTCCTGTACTTCATTATTATTCTAAGTTCGTTTTAAATCGTGGATACGCGTAGCGTATTCACGAGTTATTGTAGTGGGCCAGATGTCACTCGCGCGCTCGCTCGCTCGCTCATAACTCAAGTGTTAGCTCATGACGTCATCTAAACTAAACAAATTAAAATCTCGACAACGATACATCGCTTGGTGACCAAACTTGGACAAAGTTTGAGTGACAAGGAGTCTCCAGCAACAAAGTCACATGACATTACGTCATCGATGACGTCATTAAACTAGAAGAAATTGACATCCGAGAACGGAGTATCGCTAAGTGGCCAAACTTGGGTAAAGTTAGCTTCGAGCATGTGATGCAACACCAAGGTCACGTGGTATAGCGTCATTGATGCCGTCATCACCAGACGACCAAACGTGGATAAGCGGTATCCACTATTTCACCGAGGCACTCGGTGCCTTTGATTTACTTTCACGTCACCTTACCTATCCTTCTCGCGCTCAGTTTATGTGGCCGCCATCCCATCTCGACTAAAATTGAATCATAGATAGATAGATAGATAGATAGATAATTCGTTTATTAAATAGTACCTCTCGCAGTGTAGAACACTGAATTATAGGTAATATATGACGACAATAATTATACATAATTGAGATAATAAGCAAAGTAGTTCGTAGTGAATTTCCCAAAACGGTCCGTATTTGTACACTGGAATGTATTTTAGTGCTTTCTATATTTATAAGTCACCTGACGCCCGTCATTGCGTTTTATGAAATGATGCCTCAGCTTTCCTACTACCAAACGGCAAAAAAGTCCGCGTTTTCCAGTAGTTTTGAAGGTGGCAAAATGCTCGTAAAATTCCAAATATTCTTGTATAATCTTCACGTTTTGCCATTCCGGGAAAATACGATATTTTCCGTGGAGTTTTCCTTGCATTTTTCGCGTCGTTAAATTTGATGTCATCCCTTACGTATTATGTCGGGTAAATCTTAGATATTCCTAGCGTTTCCTTCGTATTTTCTAGAACACGAATATTCGAAGTGTACCGTCGAGTTTTCCTGGCGTTTACTTGGAAAGATTACGCGCGTAGTCTAAACATTTTCCTGGTCAGAACACGCAAGGAAAATTAACCCCGTATAATAACCCCCTTTGGTCGCGTTTTCCTCGCATTTTCTCGAACAGGAATATTCGTTGTGTTCCGTCGTGTTTTCCCGGCGTGAACTTGGAAAGATTACGCTAATAGTCTAAACATTTTCCTGGTCAGAAAATGCAGGTAAAATTAACCCCGTATAATAACCCCCTTTGGTCGCGTTTTCCTCGCATTTTCTCGAACAGGAATATTCGTTGTGTTCCGTCGTGTTTTCCTGGCGTTTACTTGGAAAGATTACGTGAGTAGTCTAAACATTTTCCTGGTCAGAAAACGCAGGGAAAATTAACCCCGTATAATAACCCCCTTTGGTCGCGTTTTCCTCGCATTTTCTTGAACAGGAATATTCGAAGTGTTCTGCTGAGTTTTCCTGGCGTTTACTTGAAAAGATTACTCGAGCAGACTAAACATTTTCCTGGTCAGAAAACGCAAGGAAAATTAACCCCGTATAATAACCCCCTTTGTTCGCGTTTTCCTCGCATTTTCTCGAAAAGGAATATTCGAAGTGTTCCGTCGTGTTTTCCCGGCGTGAACTTGGAAAGATTACGCGAATAGTCTAAACATTTTCCTGGTCAGAAAATGCACGAAAAATTAACCCCGTATAGTAACCCCCTTTGGTCGCGTTTTCCTCGCATTTTCTTAAACAGGAATATTCGAAGTGTTCCTTGGAGTTTTCCTGGCGTTTACTTGGAAAGATTACGTGAGTAGTCTAAACATTTTCCTGGTCAGAAAACGCAGGGAAAATCGTATAATAACCCCGTTTGGTCGCGTTTTCCTTGCATTTCCTTGAACAAGAATATTCGAAGTGTTCTGCTGACAGGAATGACGGACGTGATGTTAGTTGGTTCGCCGCTACTTCAAGGTCTCATGACCCCGGAAGTTGTTATTAGCGAATCACAGTTCATGTAAGAAAACATAACACTTGTACGTCCGAGTTTTGACCAATCACGAGCGGTGTTTCATCGAAACCTGCATTGATTTTCATTGGACCAAACAGTTTTGGCTCCCTTTTCAAATCGTGCTGCTTGCCATAATAATACACCGTTATAAGTAGTCTCAAAAAATAACACATTTGCTATCTCCCTTCCGTCTAAGCTTTCAATATAATGGCGTACAACAACCCCGCTAATTTCGGATTGACATTTACAAAGCTAAAGGAGATCAGAGACGCTGCAAAGATCTAATAGAAGTATCAGTCAAGGAGTCAAGTGACGGTGAGAAACAAAAGGTTCTTGCAGATAGCTAGAACCGAAGCGGTCGGACTGTCCACTGGGAATCATCAGACTAACGAGTTGCTCGTAGTCATAGCCATGGAAGTCAGGATGAAAGAGACTTTGAAGGCGACTTTGAAAGTTTACCGCCGAGTGAACTGCTCTTGGAAAGCATACAAGCTATCAAGCAATAACGAACTCACGCAAGGTTAGCGTCCTTCAAGCGCAAATCGATGGAAGGTCCGCAGATAATACCAGATTTATCGGTTAGTATGAACATCCTTAATATACTAAGATGTTTGTGCCAGTTTGATTTAATGAAAAAGCTATTAACTTTCTCATATTGATGGCCGTTCTATAAATCTTAAACACGCTGTGAATTTGCATATTGTAAGTGTATCGCATGACTTGTCTGCTCTGGAATGTCGAGAATGCCATAGCACCTTGTTGTGCAATTATTTTCCTGCAAAAACGACTTTGTTCTGAAATCTCAAAAATGTTAGCACCAGCATCTGGTTTTCAACAACAAAATCTAATGCTGTGATCATACCTGAGTTGTTTACTGCAGTAGCTAGATTTAATGATTTATGTATTTTTGGGGGGATTATAAATGTTAATAAATGCCGTTCCACTAGCTTCTACTGGATTTCTGGACAGACAGAATATTTAAGAGATTCCAGAAATGGTTGTTAGTAAAAAGTTTGATCTTTTGAAGGTTCCCATGAAAGAAACTAAGTAGTGGTCGTCCCGCCAAACATATCTCACGGAGACCCGAGAAACTAAATATCAAGGCTTTCTAAAATAAATATATTTAAGCAACAAAAAGCGGATTTCCGTGGTTTATAATGTGAGAAACGCACGAGGGAAGCTGGAAAAACACGAGAAAAGTTTGAAACTCACGAGCCGTAGACGAATGAGTTTCAAACTTTTCAAGTGTTTTTCCAGCATCCCAAGTGCGTTTATCACTGTCTTAAATCACGGAAATCCGCTTTTTATTGCTTCTATATTAAAATAGCTTTGCATCTGCCGTGAGAATGCACAGTTCTCAACCAACCAGAGCGCGCGTATTACCTTAGCTATTTTATAAATTTATATTAATATATAAGATTTGCAAAGATTTTTCCTGATAAGAATCGACATTTATGTGAACTTTGAATTTATTTTCTCAGGTTCCCATGACAATTGTTTGGCGGAGCGATCAGACATAGCTTAGCACTTATATTCATACCAAAACCAAATCAAAATATTTACTACATATTTCAGTAACAAGATTTTTGACCGCTTCTTGTTTAAATTGCTCGAAGTTCTAAAACAATCTGTGTTAAATGCAGCCTGTTCGATCAGGGAGTCGATACTATATACTAATTACGATTTTGAGACGGCAATTCCACAAAATATTGACGGCTAGTTGGGAGAAAATATGTTCACGTATTGGGCGGAGTCGCGCAGCGACGGAGCCCAATACGTGAAAATATTTTCTTCCAACGCCGTCAATATTTTGTGGAATTGCCGTCTCAAAATCGTAATTAATATTGTATCGCGATTCTTGAAGATTTTCTGGAGGAAATGGCAAGAAATAGTGCTATTTATTGTCGATTGAAATTTCAATTCTCATTACATTTACGCACGATCTCACGCAATCACATGGGCTTTTCGCACGAGCTCGAGTATTTTCTGTTTACATTTTTCCATCTTTTTCGGCGAAAAAAATCTCTTTCTGCCATAAGATATTGCTAGAAATATAGCTAAACGTTATTTCTAACTATTGACAATGAAATGAAACATAAATTCGTGCGAAAAAAGTTGAATTTTGCTAGCTCTTTTTGAGCCGTCAATACCACAAAATATTGACGGCTCACAACAACACAGAGTGGCAGGGTGAATCGCGATACTATGGTAAACAACTTTTTGCGATTTCCATAATCAAGTTCTTGTTTTTGAATCAGAGTTATCTTATATATGACGCGCGTCAGACGTTATCAGTTGGACGCAATTTTTATAGATGCACTCCCTCAGTTTGACATACGACTTTTTTTTTTGCTTTGGGATAGAACACAATAGGAGGGAGCAGGAGATTTCTGTAGTGAAATACAAAGGACTCCCTGAAGAATTCAAAACACGTTATGACAACATCAACAAAACTGAAAGCAGCTTTTAATTTTTTAATTTGTTTTCGTTGTCCTTTGTTTCCAGACGAGACGAGACCCTTACCCATGAAGAAAAAGAGTCGACCAGCAAAGGAAAAAAGCCGTCCACAAATCTCTTGTGAGTTCGGACAAGACGGTAGTCATCCAGCATCAGAATCTAAACTGCCACTTTGATCTACTATACGGGCCTTCTACAATCAATTAGATGTTAAGTCACGAAGAGAAACACTAGCCTGAGCATCAGACCCTTCCTCTCTTCGGCGAAATGAGGCAGGGGCAGCCTTTCTTTGTTTTTAATTTTCCCCAAGAAAGCCTGATGTTCAGGGTAGTACAAACGGGATTGTTGGCTGTTATAACAGACTCTTGGGTGTGTCTGGGTGATTAGAAAAACTTAATTGTGAAAGTGGTGTATATGGTTTATTTCGTGATAATGAATGTTTACCACGGTATGCATTGCTACGCGGCCTCAAAATTCACTATTGCGATTGGCAATTTTACGCAAGACAATTGTAAAGAGATGATTTTCTTGAACCAGAAAGATCAACATTCAAGGCAAGGTATACAAGGGTAGCCTAAAACCATTTTGGTTGATATGGCAATCAATTTCGACCCACTGAAGTGGCCGAATCCAGCGTTTTGGTTTGATTGACGGCTAAAAATCGCCAATCGGCCATCGCAACATCTTTTTTTTCGCGTAGCAATGCATGTACAGTGGTAAACTATAGGACACTTTTTGAAAACTGTTAGACATTATTTATAACATTTATAACATATATTTATGCGTTAATGTTATGATTTTATCTACAATTTAGTAATGCCTATGTGAATGAGTTATGTGTATAAGAAAGTCTTGAATTTATTTTGAATAAAAATGTATTGAATGGTAATAATATCGTGTTGCGAGTTTCACGGGAAAGCCGAATTATCCGGAAAAAGTCCTACAAGGAAAATGCAGTGAAAACGCGAATTATCCGGCAAAATTCTACAGGGATCATGCAGGGAAAACGCGAATTATCCGGCGAAAATTATGCACGGAAAACGCAGAGAAACGCGAATTATCCAGCGGAAATCCTACAGGGATAATGTAGGGAAAACGCGAATTATCCGAAGGAAATCATGTAAGGAAAATGCGGGAAAACGCGAATTATCCGGAAACATCCTACAGGGATAATGTAGGGAAAACGCGAATTATCCGGCTAAAATCCAACAAGGATAATTTAAGGAAAACGCGAATGATCTATTTGGGAAAACGTGAGAGGTGATAACTGGAAAACTCACATGTTCCAGGCGTTTTCCTCAAACAGAAAACGCCAGGAAAAGTCGCATAATGCTGAATTTTGCCAAGTAGTAAAACTTACAGGTAAACGGCACGTTTACCTGTCTCGGGAAAATTGACAGGAAATGCATGGGAAAACGCGCGTTTTACAGATGAATAAATAGAGGAAAACGCCAAGATTATGTTACGTTTTCAGCGAATTTTCCTCGCATTATCCGAACGGAAAATGCGGACTTTTTTCCCGTGCCAATAATGAAGCAAAGTTTCCACAAAAATAACCTCCAAACTGAGTGAGATTTAGATGGTTGCCAAGTAAAAGTCTGTGGAAAAAAAAACGGGACCGACGGAAACAAAGCAGTGTGCGGATTTAGGAAAACATCTCACTGTAGCGCACTATATGACATTTCCACCTAGTTGCAATAGTATAAATCTGCCTAGTCCCGCCGTTTATTATTTGCAATTGAAAATGATTGGAAATTTTAGGAATACTGTTCACGCCACTGCGACCCGTCGAATTCAACATATCAACTTGCTTGATCGAGGAAGAAAAAAAACAGGACCATACTTCCAGACAAAGAGCTGAAGCGTCGTATGGCGACCGTACGGTTCTTACGCCCACGCCAGAGATTTCGGCCCTGACAGTCGCTATCCTGGTGTTGAATTGCTCAGTAGCTAGATGCCTTTGGGTTAGAGAACGCCCGGCCACCAGACCATATAAGGACGCCCCTTGTACTGTTAGTGAACAATCAACAATAACTATGCTTCACCAACGTATTTAAAGGTCTGACGAGTGTGTAAGAGATCCATGTGGGGCAGGTTGTTGATTCTTTTAAGATTACAATCTAACGATAGTCAAAAAGCTTTCCCACAGTTGCCGTTTTACACAATAGTACGCATTGTTTCTTTTATAGTTTTGCTTCCGCGCATGCGCATACACGTCATCTCGTTTAATTTTATTTTACTCGAAAAAGACGACCATTGCCTGTTTCAAGCCGAGTGTACCTGAGCAGAATCCGTTAATATCACGATTATCCACACAAGTTCCACCAGGAGTGGATTAACAAGAGTTATAATCTTTCCCTACTTTCCCTATAGAACGCGGCTATATGCGCTATATAAATGTTGTATTATTGCTCGGAGCGAGCGCAGCGAGCGGAGAGCAAGTCTAATTTTGCAGCTTTGCACGTTGCTTTGCACGCTGGTATGCATTCAGTCCATATACAAACGCATTACAGTTGATTTTGCAACGGAATTCGCATTTTCCGTGAAAATTCGGCGCGGGTTACCTGTGGTTACTTGCGGGTTACGCATGCGCACGACGTTCATATTTCGAGTCGGGAACAATCTCGTACCCAGAGCCCGTCATCTTGCCGCTGGCCAAAAAGATGACGGGCTCTGGGTACGAGATTGAGTCGGGAAGAGAATTTCGGTGATTTTGGGGTATAGATGCACCCTTATAGATTCCTTCGTAGGCATAAGGATGCGAAGACGGCTACTAACAACTTCCTGTTCTCAAAGTCCTTTGCGTGGGACACGAAGCATGGGGACTTGATCCATCGATCTATGAGTATGTTGATGCTTTTCAGTAGTTTGTTGGGATAAATTCGCTGAATTATAAGCCTACTCAAGTTCGCAGCTTTTAGAGCGTTTTGTACTCTGGCGTTAGAACCATTTCTGGGCAGATATCTCGATTTGGAGACGAGTTTGGAGCGGAACTACAAGTCGAATGCGATTGCCATGGTGAACGAAAACTGGTTCGAAGCTTTATCTCATATTTTATAACTTATTTGGAACTGAATCAACATGCATGGGAAATGGCTACACAGCGAACACAGCTGCTTGAATATTCAACAAACTCCAGAACCCAAGCTACTGGCAAATACTGCTTTGGAAATTAACTTGTATATATATGTATTCCGTCCTGGGAACATAAACTTCGAAACTTAAGGAGATTAATAACATGCAGTTCATTGTCTACGCCCCTCACATAAGCTTAGCTGGATTATAACTACATCAGAAGTCATTATAGTACTGGGAGAAGCTCGCGTGTTTATAGAAATCAAGTCACTTTGTTGCAGAAATATTGGCTCGAACGAGAACCTTTTAACTAAACAGAGTGACATCCCTATAGAGACATCTAAACATTCCTGCAAAAGCTGCAAAAACATTGAAGTTGCTGTTGTGGCAGCCTTCAGGTCAGATATAACTATATCATAATGTCACTATTCGAAATGTATACAATTTATGCACCTTTCACTAAGGGAGGGGGCCCAGGCATGGTGTAGAGGACTGACTTCTGTTTAAATCTTTTTGTCAATATCTTTTTTTTTTTTTACATTCCAAACCTATGAGAAAGTATTTGACACAACTCTCCTTTATTGTACACAATAATTGCACATTTCTCTGCCTGTACATTACTTTTCCTTGACCCTATTTAATTAAAATACACAGGGTTTAATAATACCTTGGGTATCAAGGAACAATTCTGATGACCAAATACCCCCAGGGGGGACTTCCATATTTTTTGGTTGGGGATGACCGTAGAAAATCAAACATCGCATAGCTCAAATAATTTACCCTAAAAGATACCCATCAAGAAACTTACCTGGTGTTTTCCATGCAAATACTGTGGTTTTTTTTTTTGGAAATTCCTGATGGGTGTGGGGGGTCACTTTTCAACAGCTTCCGTTGAGGGGTATGCATATTTTCCGGAACCGCACATTAGCCTTTTCATTTAAAATTAAAACTTCAAAAGGAGATCAGAGCAGAAGCTTATAACTGCTGATTGCATTTTTAAACCACACCAGGGGGGTTGAGGACCTACTGGAAAGTTTCCAGAAGAGGGTGTATTTGACTCCATGGGAAATTCCATGGGGGGGGGGGGGGGGAGGGGGGGAGGGGTAACTTGCCAGGGAGATTTTATGCCTAAATAGATTTTCAAGGGGTATTGTTGCCATCAAAATAGAAATTCCATGGGAGTGGAGGGGTAAAACGGGTGACTTGCCAGGGAGATTTTATGCCCAAATAGATTTTCCGGGGTATTGTTGCCATCAAAAATAGAAATTCCATGGGAGGGGTCCATTATGAGACTGGAAATTCCAGGGAAGGGGGTGTGATTTAAGTGTCGAAATTCCAGGGGAGGGGATCTTTTTATGCGGAGGTTTAAAAAGGTAATCATCCAAAGAATGATAATATACACATAATTGATCAGGTTGGATGATTTGTCTTGATAATACATATGGGTTTTTGCATCTCACTAAACATGATAGGTATACCTTCCCGTCTGCATGCTAACTTGAACATCCAGAGTATTTCAAGTGCCCAATTTCCCTCTATCTGGATTGAGCAAGGGCAAGCCTTGAAGGTAAAAGTCCACACCATGGAGCAAGAATACCTGTCAAACCCCCACACAAAGCCCCCCCCCCCCCCCCCCCCCCCCCCCCCCCCCCCCCCCCCCCCCCCCATCCACCCCAACCGGGACTTAAGATTGATAAGTCCATTTAAACCGTGCATCAAATTTCTTGCAATGTTTTTTTAAATTATTTCAGTGGCCTCATTTTAGACACTAGAAAACAAAACCCTTTCTAGAAGAGCATTGCACATAGCATCTTTCCTCGAGTATATTTGAGTTTTGGTTGAGGTCTAAGCTTTCTAGGCCAATAGAAATAGTGAAAAACTTACTGGGATTCCAAGATATTTCCTTATAAGGAAGTTGGAGAAAGTCGACACTTTTTCAAGGGAACTATCTTGATATGGTCCACATCACAGTCAGAAAAGTGTATATTTTTAGATTTGAGTTTCGCGCGCGAAAGTATTCGAATGCTCAGGCTCGAATGCTCGTATACCCAATACACAACAAAATAGAGAATATCCTACCTTATCTTTGCGATTTTAACGGTTTTTTCCATTGATCTGCGATTTAATTTTAGGCTGGATCTCACAACTGTTCGCGTGGCGAGAAAGTGGGAACCCTGTGGATGACGAATTTTCGCGGGCATCCTAGTTCTAAAAATAGACACTTTTCTGACTGTGATTCGGGCGTACATAGTAAATATGGAAACTCTTGGTAATCCACTCTTGGTCCCACACATTAATGAGATACAGCCATTCTACAGATTCTAAAGCCCTGGCTAATGTAGCTCGCAACATTGTAGCCGGACATATGTTTCCTTCTTCCCAGTTTAGCCACGCGAGAAACTTGTTGCGCGCGACAAATTTTGTAGCCGGGACACAAAGAAACATATCAAGAAAATTCCCTTAAAAATTGTCGACTTTCTTCAACTTCCTTATAAGGAAGTATCTGCATACCATATTTGGAATCCCAGTAAGTTTTTCACTATTCTTATTGACGTAGAATACTTCAAACTCAACCAGAACTCAAATACATTGAGAAAAGATGTTATGTGCATTTTCCGCTGTGTTTTTCACGGTCAAGAACCTGGAAACAAGGTAGAAAAAACACCACAGGAAGCCCGCTATATCTCTAGAAAGACGACAATGTTTTCTTGATATGTGTTTTTTCGCAAGACAAGAAACATTTCATGTAGCCGTAGCTTAAGTATTTTTATAGTTTGAAGGAACGGTGTCACGATGTTAGCAGACTTTTGGTGACGTAAAAAAACTGGCCAAAAACTGTTGGATAATCGAAATACAATTCTAGGATTCAGAACAATGAGTTTTTGAAATCTTGTTGGGGTTAACAGTTTTCAAAGTTTGAAATTTGGGAGCACCTGGGGAGCACAATGTTTGCTTCTAAAAGGCTATGAGGAGTTCCTATAGCTCAAACTAGAGGGAGCCGCACACAAATACAAGAAATACAGTATGCCGCCAATTACACCGGGAAGATAGTGCCTGTGAGAGGTTGTTTACGGCGAGAGCCTTTGGTGACGAAAATGGTTAGGTTCTTACTCCTGAAAAAATATATATACATTTATTGATGCCAGTGTTATACCAGAAAATAAACCACTCGTATTTTCCATATCCTCACTAGTGAAAATAAGTTATGTACCGGATGTGCACGTTTGCAGTGTTGTTCTTGCCACTCGAAAATAAAATCCATATCTTCGCGCCACCATGTAATATCCTCTTTATATCTAAGAGAAACATGGGCATCAATTTAACACCCCCTATCCCTAGGTTATTTCTGTTACGGGCTGATTACTATAAAATGGAGCACAAAAGCCGTTCGATACGACTGACCATGGACAAAACCCCCATTCCAAAACTACTCTCCAATGACAATGCTTGTTCACACTTGAGGGGTCTTACAACATGATCTGCATTTCACTGCTTGCTTGAATGAACTTCTCGCTCACAAAATGGAATAATAAGCACGTCTGTTGAACAACATTTTCTGCCTTCGAAAATAAACACACAGAGTAAAGATACGACAACAATTGGACATCGTTTCTAAAGGCAGCACCATAAAGTTATGCCTTGATCGGCGCTTCTGCATCTCTGGTAAGTAGAAGTTTGCTTTGTAAGAAGCTATGTTGAGAAGTAAAGTAATTTACTCGATATTTATAGAATAAAGGACGAAATCATACTACAATGGAATCTAAGTTCATCTAGCTGGCGCCAGAACCCGATGAATGATCTCCAGCATTTTCCATTGGATGTGCTTTTATTCCTTGTTACATACTGTTAATGCGGATATCACATATTTGTGTGTATTATACTAAGGGAATTTACAGCCAAGTTCCCTGATTGCGTATAAACTTGAATCAAACAGCCCGGCGGGATAACTATCTGAGGCATTAAAATTGTATAATTGTCCTTCTAAGAAGTTTTATTTATTTATTTACCAGGTAAGTATTACTCTTTTGAACAAGACAGAAGTTGACCGATCATTTCCCCTCATGAATATTGAAGGCCTTGATGATGCGAAACTTCTGTCTCTAATTATATTTCAGTCCTCTCCTCCCCTACATCTAGAATTTCCCACCCTCACCCCCTCACCCTACAGACGTAAACAAATGCATACCTTTATTGTCGCGATGTCAAAACAAGTTGCATTTGGCGTTGTAATATGAAGGCACGGCAAGTGTAATTACCACACCATCCTCACCCTCCCAGTTAGATGCTGTCGAGCACAGACATAACTGGGGGTCTCTCTGGCGTATTTTGGGGATGGGGGGTAATATTCAGTTAAGTGAATCTGTATTTCCTTCCCACAAAACGAAAACGATTCTCAAACAAATACTAAGTAATTCTGATCAATACGCGGTGTAAATGCTCAGGTTGTAGTTCGACCCATGTTCCCTTCAGTTTTAAACAGAATTGCCAAATTCAGTAATGAAGACCCACATGGACGAATATAATCATACTGTCTCTAGACAATGCCTCCCTGTGCCTACAGAACAGACATAACTATTCAGACTTGTTCTGACGTTTCATTTCATGGACAAAATAATTTACTGGCAACAACGTAAGTTTTACTTACAAGAAAAGCTTACTATACAAATTCTATATTTTCCGTAACAGGCTGATTGTGTTTAAGAAATTTCTCTTCGACCTCCCTGAAGTTGTACATCAGGCGCGTGCCTTGTGTGATAATCGCATGACTACCTGTCGTGATTGACGAGCCCTGAGGTCAATGAAGAAATTGCAAACACCAACATGACGGTCATATTCGACTTCACGAGAACAGATTACCAGGCATGGATCACATACACCGTGGTGCTACTGATGATGGGGTTCTTAGGGTTTGTGATCATTATGGGATTCATACTCACTATCAAGAGGCTGTGTCACAATCTGAAGAGAGAGGAGAAGGCCTTTGACGCCATCCCAGAGGAGGTAAGGGGTATGGGTGATGGGCGGGTGGAAGGTGGGCCGGGGTTGGTGGGTTTCCCCGGATATACATTGGTGGCATTTTTTCGTAACTGGGGCCCCCTAGAATGGAGTGTTATTTATGCTAGGCACCACGCGCATCGTTAACTATCTATTGACTCATAGAAAACGAGAACAGTCGTAGTCTAATTGTTAAATATCGCAAAAGCGTAACTGGGGTAAAAGTTGTTTAAGATGAAATGAAAGAATTAGAAATACTCGAGTTCTCGATCTGTCTATCATTGATTTTGGCTTTATAGAAACCATGCCAGATAAACACGCTATCCCCGTCTATCGACATTTCATTGCATTGGATGATGACAGAAACATTTAACAATTTAAGTGAGTTAAACATGTTTCATGGTAAAAAAGAGACTTTTTACCGGATCATGGGGGAGGAGCTACCTACCTCTCAGAGCTGAATTTTAGGAGCAAGTATCTCCTTAAATAAAATAGATATTAAAAAGGTGAATGCTCCAATGCTTTCCTCGCAGCGAGGAGTCCATATGTGCAATAGAAACAGGTACCCCTAGATCATGCTCTGAGAAAATGAGGTCTGAAAAAGGGGTATTGGGTACCTAAGGGGGTAGATGCCGGTACCCACCACCTCCCCTGAAAAAATTGGGTACCAGTCGAGTACAAGTGTTTTGACCACTTCCCTTGTATTATTGTATTGGAACCAACTCCCAGAAAAACTGCGTGAATGCAAATCATTAAAAGGCTTTAAATCCAAATTGGATGTTTAAATCCCAGCTTCTTTGATAGTTTATGATGTACGTGGACTTTTATTATTATATTATATTTTATATCATATTTTTTTAACATTCTTGATATTTTAACATAATGTATTAATAGAAAGCCACGGATCATATGTAAACCAGCTTTAGCTGATATGATGCCGCACGAAAATAAAATTTCTATCTATCTATCTATTTATCTATCTATCTTGTATGTCCGTATTTAATACTCGACGTTTTAACTAGGGGTATGAGGGAATGACTGCTGAAAATCCCACCGGTGGCTTCAAGAACTTTCTTGAGTTTCTCAAGCGAGACCGCGACTATGAGATGGTCACGATGATCAAGGGTGTTATGGGTACGTTGTCCGACAATACTGAGTATCTCTGCACTTGAAATATTCTTTATTACAAAAATGTCTATAGCCCGAATTTCAGCCGTCCATTCCGCGGTCTCGATCGTACCACACTTTGTGAAAGGGGACGTCTGAATCCCACACGAGATTTTCACATCCATTACGTAACTAACCCCAAATCGATGTCGCATCTGATTGGTCGGTTCACTAACACGTCTCAGTAACACGTGTAAGTGAGCGATTCCATGACAACACACTCTTCCCTCAAGCAAAAAAAGAGCGTGAGAACTTCTAAGCCATACACCCAAGCGCTACAACTGCCGAAGAAGGCGTGCGTTGTCTTGGAAACGCTATACGAGAAAACACGAGTTCGTAATGGATGAGAAAATTCCACTGGGAAATCAGGAGTTTTCTTTCGCAAAGTGATGTACTATCGAGAGCCAAGATCAGCTGAAATGCAGGCTAAAGTGTTTATAACCTTTATATTAAACCAGTCATTCCAGACATAACTGAAACTACATTTCCTCGTCATCTTGACAGGTAATTACAGCCATATTGGTTTGCGACTAGAAGGGGGTCTTGATAAGCCCACTATCCCAGGGGATCCTGGGATATTTGTACAAGCGGTGAAACCAAATAGTCCTGCAGATGGCAAGCTAGGCCCTGGCGATAGAATACTGATGGTATGTGGCAAAACTATAATAAAAGTTCTAGATCTAAAGTATGCACCGGAAACGTTTTCTCACTTCCAACGCCATGTGATTTTGGTGGTGCACCATCAATGTGATGTTGTAGAGGTTTGTTTGGTTTTGCAGATAAACGGCGAAAGAGTGACGAGAGTTCCTCGTCAATATGCTGAGATGCTGGTCAAGTCAGCCGAGAGCTCTTTGAGGTTTTACATCAAACGAGCTCCCAAAAGACAGGTCGGCATACATTCTTTATTAAAGGGCAACAATGGGGTTGACCGCACAAAAAGTATGGCAACAATAACATGGAAAACTCGCGAGTAACACTAACTGACAAATGTAAAGTCACCCCCTTTTTCTTGGATCAGAGCTCCAGGTGAAACGTCAAAGCTACTCGTATAAACAGAGAAATGTTGATAATCAACTGTACAGTGTGCCGTGAAACCTAAAAAATAACGGGTATCCGACACAAGGTCTTAAGAACAAACACAAACACATTATGGCTTTTCTTATACCTTTATTACTGACATGTTTGTACAAGATAAACATTTCTCGGCTGGATGACCATGCTACAGTAGCCACACCTTTCTACATACTAAAACTCAGGTTTGTCGCACCAGAAAAGGACCACTATAACAACCTTATTCTTTGAGATCTTAGTTGCACTTGCTCCAATTAAGTTGTTATCTTTCCAGAAACGAATATATTCTGCAATGGATGACTATGAAGGTATCCGCAATGGCATCTTCACAAAACAGCAATTTGAAGGTAAGAGCCCTGTCAAGCATGCAACATATAGATTTCTAGGTCATTTTCGCGATGGGTGTATTTCTTATTTTGTTGTTCATTGTCGTCAGAAATTGAAGATGGTTTCTCAGTGTTCGATCGTGCATGTAAGGGGCGAATCAAGACCATGGATACCGTTCAATTAGTGCGCTGCCTTGGATATAACCTCCACGAGGCTGAGGTCTGGGTCTACATGAACGAACTTGGATACACAGGTAAATTAGTCTGGACTGCTGCAGCAAATTCTGCAAACTGCAAAAAACTGTAACCTTGATTTGCTTGATATCTTCCCAATAGCGTCATTCTCGTACGTAGAGCTCCCAGGCTAGTAACCTCGCAGGAGAGGCTCTAGTGACATCCATTTCAGGATCTTTGTTGATTTGCGGTAGGTTTGTCACACCCTGGTTCGTCGCAAGTAGTAAGGCATATTAGTCATATTAGGTGACACAAAGAGTTTTTTCATTCAAACTTAGTCGACATCCCCCTGCTCCACCTGGTTCCCTCCTCAGGTTCGGCTCGGCGCCCGAATGTTGCCCCCTTTTGGTGTTTCACTTTCTAATTATTTCACCTTCTCAAGACGTCCTCATCACCCTCAAGGAATCTCTCTAGGGTCCCTTCCTCTGTAATTCTTCACCATCTTGGTGCCTGTCGTCAGGGGCCCTTGCCCTTTTTTTACACCCCTAGATATCCCTCTATGGGTCCTTACCCTCTAATTCTCTGTCCCTCTAGGTAACACCAAGGTGACCTTACCCGAGATTGTCAGGTTGATTCATCTCATCGTTACCGAGCACGAATCATTCGAGAACGAGATCAAGTTCGCCTACTCCGTGTTCGATACTGAGGACGAGGGGCACATTAGCGTGGAGGAGCTCCAGCAAGCGTTCGATAGGATGTCGGGTAGAGAGAAGGCCAAGGAGGAGGAGTTTCGGGAGATCAGGCGGCTTGGTGATAAGGACGGGGATGGGAAACTCGAGTTCAGAGGTACGAGAATGGGGGCGAAGGGCACTTGGGCGAATATGAAAAGTTCCATTAGGGTAGGAGGACGGAGGGATGGCCGAGGAGAGAACAGTATTCCGTTAGGGACGGACCATTTGTTACTTGATTTGGGGGTGGCTGATTCCCTGCGCAAGCAAAGGCTGGTGACGAAAACAAATCGAGCAAACTCACTTAAAACTCTCTCCTGATTTACCGTTTTTAGGGAAAACCTGATGTCTTTATAAATAGAGGGATTTTTTGGTCGCGCTGCGCGCTCGCCATCTATAACAATGCTCTATATAAGCACTCGATCTCGTTCCCACAGCCCGCGGCGTAGCGCAGCGGTCAGCGCAGTTGCACTGTGGCTAGCTATGAACACTAAATTGAACATTCTCGAGCCCAGAGCTCCCCGGCTCGTCAACTCGCGGTGGAGGCTCTGGTGACAGCCATTTACGCATGCGTGAGATTTGATACAGAGCCGATAAGAGATCAAATACCTTTCTGCGCATGCCTCGACCGTTCAAAATCAGTGGCAGCCAATCAGCGAGAGCCCTCGAATGGATGTCTGCACCAGAGGCTCTCCCGCGAGATGACGTGCCGGGGAGCTCTGGGAACGAGATCTACAGGCCAAGCGCATGAATACAGTACAATACATACAGTGGCGGATCCAGAGGGGTTTTGGGGGGGTTCCAAGGGTTCCGCTGAACTCCTCTTGAACACCAGAACAATGATTTTGATTGAGATATCCTGATCGCTCTATACATAATATATTGCCCGTGTCAGAACCCCCCCCCCCCCCCCCGAAACTCGCAAGGACGCGCATGCGCCTATAGGCTGCGTGCGCCAATGGCGCGATCCATTCTCAAGCCTCGCGAGGGAGGCTGTAGCGATAGCAACTGACGCATGCACGAGATTTAATACAGTGCCACTGAGAGAAAGACATTGCAGCGCATGCTCAGACGATGTCCCCAGAGCCTCCCCTGCCAGCAGACGAGCCGGGGAGCTCTGGGTACGAGAATGGGCGCGATCTAGCAATTCATTGAATGGATACAACAACAAGTTGTTTTTATTATGTACAAGTCTGAATACAGATAATTTATTTTGCGTACGGGAAAGGACCAAAGGTTTCCTCGTCCAGTATGTAACTTTTTATTTTTTTATTTAGATATTCTCTGTGAAAAAGGAACCTGTAAGGACGACCAAAGTGAAAAAATCCGTGACACGATTCACGGAAAAATTTGTATGTTAGATAGCCTTTGACTTGTTTTTTAACGATATAGGATTCGGGAGATGTAGATCTTCTGGGATATTTAAGTACAGTAGTGAAGTTACGGCGAAAAGGTTTACATGTCATTGACAGATAAATAACGTGGTAAGAAAAGAAGTAGGCATGAACAGAAACAAGTTGAAGAGGGCGGTATGGGCTTAGTTGTAGGAATCGGCAGTTGTTTGTATGGGCAAGATGGCTTTTCTGTTGTGCTACGATAGATGAGATGTATCTGGAAAGAAAAGAATACAAACATTAGTGAAAATATCTACTATGCTATTGCTACGAAAACATTGTACTGTAGGAGAACACGGGCAGTAGGATCACGTGTAGGTAGGTTTTGGCACATCCTTACGCGACAGAGCCCTCCTCTCACCTCCCCTCAGGGGAACGAGGAAAGGGGAGGTGGGGGGAGGATTTAATCTGTATGGCTTCTGAATACCAACTCACCTGTACAGATAAAGCATAGCGCAGAGATCAAAGATCACAACGGCGAATACCAATACTAACAATAAATAAACGTGCCGTGGAGATATGAAGGGTTCAATAGCTGTGGTGGAGGCCAGAACTCCTAAAAAATGGAAGGAGGAATAATCACAAATAGAACTTAGAATTAGATTAATGTCATTCCATTTTTTCACGCGTCCAAGCATCATTTGCTTTGCCCAACATATATAGTTTTCTTGGTTGTAAAATCGCAGCTTGATATTTGTGAAATACACTTATGTCAGAGTAGGTTGCCTAGATTTAATCATCGTACAAGTCAAACGCAGTTTACATTTGACAGGCCTCCAATACGCTGTTTCACTGTGATAAACATGGAACGTTCCTAGATCACGGGCACCTGACATAAACTATACTTACCCACTGGGCACTGGTCTAGCGTCGTGTGCATACTGCGCAAAGTGGTAGTAAGTGCGGTGGCATCTTTGGCTCGGTGTTCTTTTGCATTATTTGGCATCTGGCAAACACCAAACACTTTAGTGTCCGTAATTAGGTACGTAACAACTTGTCTACGGTGAAACCCGTAATGTTCTATATTGAACTTGTGCCACTGCAGCAACAAGCGAGTGGGTTTTGCCAGACAAATGGGTCTTTTTATGGGCATGTGAATCATTTTGAAGTCACCGATCAGTTTGATTTTCTTGATCTGGGGCGATATATGTTTTCCTCCGGACAATGGACATACGTACTCGTCACTCTTGCCCAATTTACTGGTGTGATCATGTGTTTCATTGGACAAGAGTGACTTGGAGGTGTTGTAGATGGCAAGACGTGTGGTACTTGATGGGTCGAGTATATCATTGACTGCGAGAAACGTCGTGATTTGGAATGGTTGGCAAGTAAAGCTGTAACTAGTGACACCTGAAAATATACAAAGAATTTAACAAGTTAACCTATAAGTGCTCAATTTTGTGTTGAAGTAAACGAAAATGCGCTCTTCTTTGTCTTCGGCAATTTTGTTTAAAAATGTTTAGCATATATGTGGCGTTTTCACTGACACAAATTGTAAAACTTTCACCAATCAAATACTTTTCTTGTTTCGCGCAGTGCAGTTGCTTGGCTTTTGGCGCGACAAAAACGTATCATTCTCGAAAAAAATCATTCTCGAAAAATGCAAACGGACATCACGAGAAACTATAGCCAATTGGAAAGCGCACAATACATTCCAGGGGAAAGCACGCTACCCCACCAAAATTACGGAAGCAAAGCACAGGCGTCTTTGTAAAACATGTTGTTTTTAGTTGCTAGTTCGTGACTCAATGAAATCCATTTCGTCGCGTTTTTCTTACCTCTTGACACGGCATGCAGTGGTAGCCGCCCGGTATCCCATTCCGCCACGAAGATATTGAGAAATAAATTTAAAAATAATCGTTGCAAAAGCATTTTTATCCGCCGCTTTTGAACGACATTGTGAGTCAGTATTTTTTTCACCTTTCTCGAAGAGCTTTGAGAAAAACTAACAAAGTTATTTTGGTTGCCTGGAAACTTATTGCTGGCATTGATGACGTGTTAGACACGCGCAATGGCGCGCGCGCGGAAAATAGCCAATCAGAGTTCATTCGGAATCACTCGATTTCTCTTTACACTAGATCACGCACGCGCAGACGCAAGCACAAGGAAATCGAGACGTTCTGTTCCCTTGCGCTTGCATTTGTGCGTGCTTGCGCCTACGGAGAATGTAAATCACAGCGACGCAAGTGCAAGCACCAGCCTAAAATCAACACTAATAGCTTGCATGAACTTGCGTACGGCTTGATTTACTTGCACTAGAGTAGGCACAAGCGCAAGAGAACGCAACGTCTCAATTTTCTTCCGAACCACACAAGGAAAATGCTTTTCTCGTACCTCAGAGCACCCCGGCTCGTCTGCTCGCAGGGGAGGCTCTGGGGACATCCATTTGAGGGCCGTCGCTGATTGGCTGATTTTGAGCGTTGGAGCATGCGTTTAAAGGTCTTTCCCTGTATTAGGGACGGACCATTTGATACTTGATTGGGGAGGGGGGAGGGGGTGACTGATTCCCCCAAAAAACATTTGAGCAAGCCTCTGACCTAGAAAAAAATATCGCGCAAGCAAAGCGGTGGCGAAAAAAAAATCGAGCAAACTCACTTTAAACCTCTCTCCTGATTTACCGTTTTCTGGGAACCTGATGTTTTTATAAATAGAGGGATTTTTTGGTTGGCTCGCCATCTACACAAATAAAACGCTTACATATTAGTTTTGAAATTTAAATAATTTCAGAAAACGATATAGTCTAGTCGCCAGAGAGGGTTCACGTGCACCCCCCGGAACATTTATGGGACATATATTTTTAGAACCCTTAAGGGCTGGTTTGAGGTGTCCCACAGCCACTTTTTGGGCCAGTTTTTGTTTTTTAATTATATTCGTTTGTTCTTTAATGAGATTCAATGAGCCAATGAGCCGTGGGACATCTAAAACCAGTTTCTTTGATATCCTAAGGGTTCCAAAAAAGTATGTCTCGTTACTAGTTCCGGGGGTGCACGTGAACCCCCTCTTGCGACTAGACTAATAAGTTAAGATTATGATATGTCCAAAATTGCAGCAGCGTCGCGCTTATAGAAAGCGTATGCTAATGGTGTAGTATTTACAATCTATAACATCGTACTATGCATGATTCATTTTTGAAATTTTTATGATGTTGTTATTCAGTGACTCCATTTCTTCAGCGTGAATTTCTCATCTCCCAGAAATAAGAATATCATTAACCTTGTAGGTTTTCAAATTCGCGGCGCGCATTGAGAAACATACAAGCAAACTTGTCAGTTGTTAGCCCTCGTTCGTAAACCTGACTGATCCAGATGCGTAAGCATACGGATTTCCCGAAATGCTAAAATAGCAGGAGAGCATGAAATCAAACTTTATTGTAAGCGAAATAATATAATTTAAGTGATTTCTCGAACCAAAAAAAGAAATATCAGGGAAAAAATATCGAGCACTGTCACGTTCTAGGGGGAAAAAGTCGAGCAGCAGATTGAACTGGACGCGAAAAAAATATCTGAGCCCAAAAAAAATAGCCACTCCCCCCATCAAATTTCAAATGGTCCGTCTCTTAGAGGTAAAGGGAACTGGGGAGTTTAAGGAGGAGGAAGCCTACCGTTACAGACAGGGAAAGAAGGCAGAGCAAGCTGCGAGAAGGGGAGGTAGAAAGACGGAGGGAGGGAGAAGAAGGGGAAGCGTTCTGTTAGAGCCGGGTTAGTAGTGGGAGGTGTTGGCCGAGCTCGAGGAGGAAGGGAACGCTTGATATGTAGTGCCTATGAAAGGAGCTTAGTGATAAAGCTCTGGGCTGCTGGTTTAACCTTACTTGCGTAACTGTGACAGTGGGAAGTGACCAGCGAAAGCTCGGACAGCACAGCGAGATTTCTACTGAGATCCATTTATGGGAAAAGCTGAATTTCCCGTGGCACAAGAATGGGAAGTGTTTGGGCTTCACATGGACAAAGTTCAGCTTTTCCGTGAATGCGTTTCTGCAGAAATTCCCTGCGAATTACAGCTGTTTCAGGTAACACGCGACCCAGCGCGTTCAAACATCGAAGTCAATCAAACCATGTGAGACAATCAGATCCTTGCCTATAGTTTCGCCTAGTGCAGCGAATTGGCTTCTGTCGCGATATTTCTCGCAAGGGAAGCCAATCGAATGCACTGAGTAAGGATATGACTGGCTCACACGGACACGGATTGCATTGAAGTGGACAACACAGAAAACCCAACTGTCAATTTCTGGTAGCAACGGCGAAGTCGCGTGTTACCTGAAACAGCTGTAATACTAAGCACTTTATTATGTTGAGGTCTCCTTTTGTTGTGTTAGACTTTCGACGTCTGATGATGCCAACGATAAAAATGTACTAGAGAGGGTGTCAAGCAAACAAACCACCTCGTCTTGGTCTCCCTGTGCTCTACCAAGGATCGCCATTAAAGATGAAAACGAGGCCCTCAAGCGCTCTAAAACTGATCGTAAAGGAAAATCGAAACATGATGAGTTGCGGTCTGTGTGCTGTTTTTTCGTCATAGTGCATAAACAAATAAACTTCAAGCCTTCACGGCGTTTGTGATATTTTATATGGAGTAGTTTTATTTTAATATTCAATAAAGTGAGAAGACCTGTTATTACGGATTATTGACCTTGATATTTTAAGGCAACCGTTTCTGACTTTGCGCTCAGAATTCGCCAGAAAACGCGACCGCCGCGTCACTTTGCGAAAGGCGCCGACGAGCAGCCCTGACTGCCTTTTTTGGCAACAAGAGAATTCGACGTCAATCAAATAAAAACCAGAAGCAGATAGCAAAACGGCGTCAATTCTTTTTGCGCTAGTGCGACAATCAATCATTTGGAGCGAAAGATTTTGCCTAGAACGTTTAACGGTAAATCGTTGCTGAGAGTTTGATTCTGTCGCTAACTTGAAAACTTGCTGGTTTACATCCACTACCAATCCGAAAATACCGATCAGAGTGAAAGCATCCATTTTAAAAATGAAAATAAACCAAACATAATCTATAATCAGTAAAAGAATGTACACATTGCGGAACTGAAACGGGGCACAGGAATTCAATCCAAACAACGAGGAAAAAGCAGTATTAAACTGGAATATTTCCAAGCTGACGCGAGCCCTTACTCGAGCGCTTTCAGGTCTGATCTTACGAAAGGGAAATGTAGTCCTGCTGTGTAGTTTCAGAAAGAACGATCAAGGTCGTGGTTTGCATTAGAGACTAAAAGAGCTGTAAGTAGGGCTGTTTTCATTTCTTTACTCGTGATCAAAGCTTGCTAACGCACTTTGAATCTGTGAGTCACAGAGCCAGGGGAAGTGGTAAGTTAGTCAAACTTCTCATGTTAATTTTTTATCGTGCTACTCGTTACAAGGATTGATCATGGGGTTACGGCGATTACGGTAAACTCTGAAAAAGTCTCATGTCGAACATGAGGACATGTGAGATATGGAGAGTGCACATGAGTGGGTTTGCGATCAAACGTGCGTGATACAGAGACTTAACTCTTACCGTCACTATCATCGACTATCATTAGCGCGATCAAGCGATAAAAACTAGCATCCACTATCACGTAGATTTTGAAAATGTTCAAAGTATGTGAGAGTCGACGATATGATAGTTGAATCTCTCACCAACTGTCATTACCATTTTAACTGGGAATCGGGAAACCTCGAGTAGGACTTCGAGTTCGAATTCGAGTTGTTTTAAAATAACGTAGTTTTTACTTAAAATAGCACTGCCCTTGAATTTGAAACAAATATGAATACAAGTGATATCCCAAAATGGCGTCCACGCGAAAGCAATTAATTAAATTACTCTCTAAGGCCTGCGAGCAGGCTAAAGTAAAAAATATATATACAGCTATTTCAAGAAGGTTGTCGGTAATTTAGCGCTAACTTTACGCGTCCAGACCACTGGACGAGGCAAACGAAGATAGTTTTGGTGTCGCACAGCGCGAAAGTGCTGGCGTTTTTATCGGCCTTTGGCCATATGGCGAGCCAGGGTCCATTATCCTTGCAAGGTTCCCGTTTGCTTCGACAAGTTTTATGGAAATATCTATAAATAGCTCTCGGATAAGTATGCCATGCCAGCTAACTCGAATAATGTCTCGTCAAAAGTGGTTTTGATAAGTCATCACTTTCACTTTCAGACCCAAACATAAACAATGCTTGACAAGGCGGAAGTGACGTTTTATCTGACGATCTCTCTGTCCGTGGTGGTTGTCCTGGTTACCACTGCTCTGGTTGCATTGTTTATTTTCTTCAAGAGACTGGAGCGACGATGTGACAAATTGGTGATTAAAATGCCCACAAGCTTAGCGCAAGAGAGCGCACCTGCCAGAACGGGAGGAAACACTTATGTTAAAGGGAACAAAGTCCAAGAAACTGCAAGCCGATTTGACGCAATCGTGGCAAATGGCGCTCTACGAAGTGACAAAGGACAAGAAAAGGTTATTTTTATGGTGGATCGTGAATCTCAACTCCAAAACCCTGAAATGTTCGACGTTTTCTTGACATCACAGCGTTACAGCGATGAGCAAATATACGGTAATCAAGAAATGATTGACGCTACCATGGCAACAGGGCGTGAGGTCAGGGATGAAGGCATCTATAGCAACGAGACGTACCTGGTGGATTTCTACAACGACGCGTTGAATGAACCGTTGTACATAAATAAAGAGGACGTCAGGCGTATGTGATATTTCTGGCTGCGCGATTCACTCGGAAATCGTTTTGGTGACGAACCGAACTCACAGGACATCTTGTTTCTGGCACACGGAATATAAACCTGCATAAACATTTTTCAAGTTTTTGATGCAAATTATATGTTTCATCCCAAGGCGGGAGGTCCGAGGCGAAGCAAGTGGGGGCCCCACACGCAACGCCATTCGGTGCTCATATTGGTTTGACTCGGGATCTCTAGACTGAACCAGTGAAGCTTGTAACTAAATGCTGAGGGTCCCAATAAGGTTGCCAGATCCAGAATTTCTGCCCTTGTTTTTCAAAACATTCCTTTTCTTGTTATTTTAATCCCGGCAAAGTCTTTTAAAAAATCGTGAATCCCAAATCTCGTTCCTTCAAGGTGGTAAAAAAAAGGAAAAGCGGGTTTTGATAGAAGTAATAGTACTTTCAAGTACGTTCATGGTTCTCATGGTTTTCATGTCGTTTCGTTTTGGGGATGAAGTTTTGCTGCTGCGACTAGATCTGACTAGAAACTGAAACGTTTGCAGAATTGGACCTTCATCAAGAAAACTATAGAGCACAACGTACTGAATAATCGAGACCATGACGTGTGATCTAGACCCGACACCGGGCGGTTTAGCTCGTAACAGTCCGGTTCGTTTCATCGCCGGTAATTAATTAGGTTGTCACTTTCAAGTACTTTCATGTCGTTTGGTTTGGGCGGTGAAGCTCTGCTGCGACTAGATGTGACTAGAGACTGAAACGTTTGCAGAATTATACCTTCAGGATACCAAGAAAACTAGAGAACACAACAACGTACTTATTAAGCGCTGTCTACACGAGCAATTTGTTCTTGACAAGGAAACTAACTTGACCGTTTGGACGCGCCAGCAATTTTCTTTAACAATTTTATTTGCTCGTGAAGACGAGACCAAATTGACATTTTTTCCTTGACAAGTATATCCTTGTTGAAAAGCCAGCATGTCTAGTTTTTATTTGACAAATTAAACTTGGCACATATACAAAAAAATGCTCGGTGTAGACGGTCGTCAAAATTTTTTTTCATGACGTCATCATTAGTTTCCAAGCCCCATATGCACTCACGGCTGACAGAGCGGAAACTGACCAAAAATGAAATGTCTAACTTTGCCATATTTCAATATATAAGCTCAAGATTCCGTATACAAAGAGTTTCTATGGCTAAAAGCTTAATTCCAAATTTTTAAGAAAATTGAAGAACATGAATTTTAGATATGATTGAGCAAAGTTTGCATAATTCCTGATCAAAGTACTAATTCTCCCATAAAATGGCACAGAAACCAATATTTAAAGCTTAATATCTCTCAAAGACGGATCCATTAGAAAAAAGTCATTTTGATATTTTGTTTTTAATCAGACAAGGAGTCTGTATGCAAAAAATCAAGCTTATCTGAGCTAACCTGACCTTATTATTTGAAATTTAGTGGTCTTAGCAGGTCATTTCCGCTCTGCCCTCACGGCTGGTATTGACGCGACCAAAATGACACAGCCTCCGTCTCCACGAGCAATTTTTCCTTGTTCGTGTTTGTTGCATGTCTAATCATCGTTGGCGCTTAAAAACAGATCACTTCCGGCAAATATTTGTTGCATGGTGTCCCGGGGGGGGGGGGGGACTCCCTATTTTTGGGGGCGGGGGTGCTCGTCGGGAACTTTCGATTTTACCCCTAAAAGGTACCTAAAATGGCGTCGCTTAGTTGATTTTGACCCCCAAAAGGTACCAACAAGACGAACTTTCCCTCGTAATTTTCTCTTGAATTTTTTTCAGAGCAAAAATACGTCTGAATTAGGCTTCAAACAAGCGTGTTTTGCTAGAACGGATCCCTAAACTGGTACCTATCTTAAAAAAATTGCAAGTTTTCAAATTTTACCCCTAAAAGGTACCAGAGGCTTAATTTTAAACCCTAAAAGGTACGACGAGCACCCCCGCCCCAAAAATATGGGAGTCCCCCCCGGGCATGGTGTAGTCTTCTTGTCAAGGAAATATTGCTCTTGTAGACAGTGTTTTAGTAATCGAGACCATGGCGTGTCTAGACCCGACTGACCGGGCGACTTAGCTCGAAACAGTCCGGTCTCAGCTCGATTAATTAGGTTGTCACGATAACAAAACTGTAGGAATTTGTTTTTGAATATTTAGGTCAAACTATATTAAAGGCTCATGCTGTGCTAATGGAAATATTTCTTGTCATCCGCTAACAACATTTGATCAACTCCAAATGCAGCAGGAATTCGGCATGAAGCTCTCGCCAGTGCACAAGCCAGCTGGGCAAGTATTAATAGCATATTATGTCGGCTAATTCCAACCACTACACTAGTTGGTGTGTGGTGTTGACATTTGATCTTAGCGAGTAATTTCGAACAAGTAAGTCAATATTCTAAAAGAGAACTATATCCTCAAATGCTTTGCTAAGTTTTAGACTGGTACTTTTATTGCAAAAGCGAGATATAAGAGTAACAAATGTGCAAATTGTTTACGTGGTAAAATGCGTGGCGCCGCCATGTTGGAATCCCTGTGAAGGACTCCAACATAGGCATTTTTGAGATGCACCGGAAATAGCGGATCGTAATGCATTGTGGTCTAACTTCGGTACCAACAAATCATCAAACAATGGCCAGTTTTTCCCAGTGGAATTCAAAATGGGAAAAAACTGCCCATTGTTTGATGATTTGTTTGTACCCCAAAAAACATTACCCAGTAATCCCTAAACGCAACCCAAAATACTATCACAGCCCAAGGATTCGGTTACCTCGCGGCCACTTTTCAGACGGACTTGCTATAGGTACACTTAATTAGATAAACCGTTCTCTTGGTAGTTTTAAGGTTATTTGATTGCTTTCTTTACTTGGCATACACCTTATTCCAAAATGGCTGACTGGCCCTTGTGGCCTTGTCCTCATGAAATTATTATTTTCTTTATATTCACTCAAGCTCGAAGACAAAAGATTATTTCATGAGAGTGAGGCCACAAGGGCCTTTTTGGAATAAGGTGTATTGCACAATGTCCTTTCCTGGATTCGCGTGCGTTAGATTACTGCTAGCCAACTGAACCTAAAGCTTTTAAAGACTTTTTTAGGATTCATTCGTTGATAAGATATGAGAGCCTGTCAAGAATTAGCTTAACGTTTGCCCAAGACTAGTATATATTCTCCTAATACACTTTTGTTTGTGAATAAATATTGAGAACGCTGTCATCTTTTAATACTAGCTCACCCAACCCCGACATGATGTCACAAAGGGACTTTTTGAAAAGCGGGAACCCCCTTGGCATGAATTGATAAAAACAAGTGAAAATATCGTATTGAGCAGATTTTTGTCAGAGCGACAGTAGACTAATGTATTCGTGGCCAAGGCTTGCGATATAACGGCTAGGGGCATAATTTGGTAGGTATCCATGATTGCTACTCATTGAGGACTATTGCATTGTTCTGTGGATTCTTTTAAAATTATTTTCCATTTCAACGTATATAATCTGCTTTTACAGACAATATAAAAATGTTCATTAATTTTAGTTGAGTTTTGGTATGTGAAAATATTGTAAATCACTTTTCGGCTTACATATAAACTTGTTATTGCTTCCGCATCCAGAGAGAAGGCTTTCGAAGAAGTGATCACGAAATTACTTCCGGGGTGCGTTTTGATATTTGCAATCCTCAATTAATGCATTTTCCTTACTTAAAAGGTTACGTCTAATTTCCTTACTTTAACTAGATTACGTCTAATTCTTTGGCATCATCATAATTCCAATATATTGTACAAAGGCAACCATGTCTCATCAATTTGGAGCAGCAATGTTAACAAAGTCGGGTAAAGGCCGACTAGTCAACATCATGTCACGCTTGAATAGTTCGGCAAGAATGACTCGTTACCCACCAATCGCTTATACAAGTCGGTGAAAATTTAATATCTGCAGCAGCGTTTACTAGTCTGTGATTCGCTGATCGGCGTTTATTCCGAACGTGTTGAGCAGGGGGACTAAATGATATTTAGTCATGGTATATATACCGTTTCCGGGAAACGTTGTCACCCAAAAAGCCTATAAGCTTGAAGCGCAAAGGATGATGGGCGCATCTAAACTGCTGCAGTTTGATCTAAATTCAGACAGTTATCGCAACCACAGGTTAAATGATTAAATTTCAACACATTTCCAAGCATGTTTGTTTCTAATATTTTACAGAAATTTAAATAAATCTTTACCCATACTCCCTAGCGCACCAAGCTTATATGCTTTTTGGGTGACAACGTATCCGGAAAGGGTATATACACCCAAATTCTAAAGCCAAGGACACGATCTTTGATTCGAAAAATGGCAAAATTGTAAAGTCTTTATTTCACATTCTGATCACAATATAGATGCAATCTAGAGAGGTCATAGGATTTTGGGCAATACACGGTTAAAATGCAGTGATCCTCCCTCTCTATATAAGTTCAATGATCAGTGTGACCCCCCTCTGAGCTGTTAGACAATTTTTGATAACCGCATTTCATCAAGTCTCAGACAAAGGGTAGATGAACATCTACCCTTTCTACCGTTTTTTGTGTATAGAAATCTGCGCGCCGCAAATGACGAAATTATTATTAATTCATTTGTGTGAAGCAGGGCCCAAATGACGAATCTCTATGCTTGTAACGTAAGGGGGTCTTATTTCGAACATAGCGACTGCCCGCCAGGCCTATCACTGCAGGGCATTTTCGGGAGAGCCTGTTTTTCCTTCCCAAGATACACTTGTTCTTGTAAACATCGCAAGGGTACAGTGTCTTCGTTGCGCAAGTTCTCAAAGACTATATAAAATGTCATCCGACTTTTTTATTTAAATATTGATGAGCTAAGTGATGCAAATGTAGAGAAGTTCCTGGAATAACTACTTAGAAAATCTCCCCTTTCTCTCGCCCAAAAAGTACCCTCCCCCCTCCCCCAAAAAATTATCCTCTCCCTCCTCCCATAGATCCAAGCATGCATGCAAATTTTCTCTTACGCATACCAACAACGTCCTATAAAACGATAATCCTTCATGGAAAGGTCTTGAAGTCGTGCCAAACCCCAAAGAACAGCACGAGAAACAGAAATTAAGACATAGTTATGATCGGATTGTGATTGAACAAAGTATTATTATCATTATTATTATTATCGAATGCATGCTGATGCCTTTTATCAACTTGTTTTTAGATAATCTAAAGGAGTAGGGCGATTTCAACCGAAAGATAGCTACCCCAACAAGGCAAAGATGTTTAACTGTAACAGCAACTTAGAGAAATGCACGGATATAGCACTAGCTCTGTCTATATGTTTGGTGTGTATTGCTGTGTTGGTGGCCTGTCCGATCTTGGTATACCTGTATTGTCGTGTCCGACGCTTAACGAAGACCGTCCACAACTTAAAGCAAGGATGCAAGAGCGATACAGGGGGCGTGCGCTATGCTGTGAACGAAAGAGGTGCAAGCACCTTAACAAGACATGACTCAATAGAGAGCGTGGTTGTTATGCCCACACCAGTCCCTCAGCACAGATCGTTCCTTAACACAGAGGATCAAGTGGAGAACATGGGCGCGTATGAGGATAGACTTGCAGTCGCTGGGATAAACGGAAATGAAGCTTGCATTCGCAACGAAGGTGTTGCTCATACACATTCACCTGATGTTGCACGTGATTCGGGCCTAAGTTTCTCCGAGCATTTTGAATCGCGTTCGATGACAATGGCTATCGAACAGATCGAGATGCATGGACAATCAGAGTGTTCAGAGCCTGAAGAGGCAAACCACGAAGACGACAAGAGACTTGCATTTACAAACGCAGCCTACAGGCCTTGACGATTCACAGACGATACTGTTAGCTTAAAGGGGCTCTCGCACGCTTGCTTGCCACTTCTCTGATAAGAAAATAGCTGAAATCGCAATTCAATTCCATCCTCTTGATAACAGGTGAAAACAACCTAGAATTGCATTTGTCTAACACTTGAAAGGTTTTTCTATTTATCTGGAGGATTATTTTGATAGTACTACGGGCAAATGTACATGTGTTTTCACGGATACAATTTTACCTATACTTACCTGTGGATTTGACATTTTGACCATTTGCTGTAGAAAGAAGTACAAGAGGATTCCCAATTAACTTTAATTAGCGTTTCTATAGCATAGGCTTGCCAAATCGCTTTACAGAAAATGCAGAAAAATGCGGAAAAATGGGAATTGAGAATTGAGACCCTTAGCTGGAAAAATCAAGTAGACAAAATTGTAAAGAAGGTATCCGGAGGAATTGGGGCACCGAGAAAGGCTGGACATTTTGTTCCCCATGAAACAAGAATTTCAATATACAACTCCCTCATACAACCAAATTTGATTACTGTAGTGTTGTATGGGGGACATGTGGTAAAGGGATGGCAAGCACCCTCCAGATACTCCAAAACAGAGCAGCCAGGGTTTTGACCTTCTCAAACTATGATAAAGGTCGAGGGATCTACTGAATGAGCTAGAGTGGGACAATCTTGAGACCAGGAGGGCCAAACAGCTAGCATTGACTATGTACAAAACCCAAAATAGAGGACCCCAGATTACCTCTCAAATATTCCTATCATGCCAAACTCATAAGTATAATCTTAGGAATTCATTGGGTAATTTGTTTGTGCCCAGACCAAACAAGCAAGCAGGGAAACACAGCTTCCAATACAGAGGAGCTGTCCTGTGGAATACCTTCCAAATAGCATTGATGAACACATCTTTTCAAAAATTTTACAAATCCCTTATTCATAATATTTAACAATTAGACTACGAGTTCGAGTTTTCTATGAGCCAATAGATAGTTAACGAGGCGCGCAGAGTCGCGCAGACAACGAGTAGTCTAATTGTTTTAGTAGAAACCCACTAGCATACTACCTTCGAGTTGTTGCTAAAATTTTTTTTTCATGGTTTAGAAAGTTTTGCGCTAGCGTTTACCCTACTCACTAGCTATTACGTGATAGATAGTGAGTAGCGGAGCCAATCAGATTGCAGGATTCGTGATAGTATGCGAGTGGGTTTCTACTAAAATAGACAGACAGACAGACAGATGGATAGTTTTTTTAATCATACACAGCTCTTTGGAAGAGCATATTTTTACATTGTAATTTTATGAAAAGATTCTGGTATACAACTGCTTCTCTAACAAATTTGATGCCAGGAAGTGCGTTTCTTTAAGGCCCATTGCTAATGTCATGCTATCATTTTTATTGCTTATTTTTAGCATTTTTAGTCTTGAGAAATGTAATGATTTGCTTATTTCTTTTTATTATTATCTATTATTAATGTCGATCGCATTTTTAAATTTTTAAGTAATTTTAGTTTATTTCTTTTTTTGAAAATCATGTAAAGCGCCTAGAACAGCAATGTATAGGCGCTATATAAGCTATTTTATTATTTTTATTATTATGCTTTTGATTTTCCTTCATGTACATCAACGCAAACTTATTGAGCAATTTCTAAGTCTCCAGGAATATTTACGTATAGTAGCGGAAGGCGCCAGGGAAAATTCCAAAGTTCACCACCTTCTTCCTAGTTCCGCTCAAGGTCAAGGCCTTGCTTTGTGACCGCCCCTGTTCAAGAACCCATGGCACTCTTCGTAAGAGTAGGGGATTGTCCCGGATGTAATTGTCTGTCCTTCGGAACTATTGCTGGGAAACATCCCTCATCCTAGCTGTACGCTGCGCGACAGCAATTTGCACCCGGTTAATAAATTGAAGTCCTCCAACCTCTCATTGTCTAGTGGCCGTGTATTTCGACCGTTGGAGCTCCCTAACGATGAAAACACCCTCTCTTCCTTTTATTATTCCTTTATATGTTCTGAAGCAGCGGAGGGGCTGAATATTTGCTTGTGCATTCCCTCAAAACTTAAACGAAGGGAACCGTCGATTGTGTCTTTTTTCTCCCTGGCATCTTCGCATCTTCGGATCTTCACAAAATCTTGCAATCCGTGGTGCTTAATAGAAAAGAGAGTGCCTTTATCAAACTTCACCTCCCATAAAGGAAGACAGTATGAGAAGGCTGGACGTATTAGAAAGTTTCAGGTTAAATAAATTTCGCAAATTCTTAAACATAAAAATATTCGTAAAAAATCCAATCGTAACAGACGTCACGTTGCACGCACTTGGACTAAACACGTTTTCATATTTTCACCTGCCGTAAAAATCGTTGTGTGCGACAAGCACACAAAAACAAGTACTCTCTAAGGATGAGTACCCCTGTGTTTAGTGGTAATTAAAACTGCTTTTTATGTAGAATAACATGAATTCTAGCCTATTTTTCTCTATTTCATCCATTCTCTTTAGCCTGACTTTTTATATTCTATACATGCTTATATTCAAGAAAGTTGTATTTTGGACATTTTATGCATTCCTTATAGTATGTGCTTGCAAGCTTCAATTCCTGACAGGAAAGGTTTAAACATTTTCACCTGCCGCAATTTCAAGTGTGCGGCAAGCTAAAAAAAGCACAGAAAAACAAGTACTCTAAGGATAAGTAACTCTGCGTCACTGGTAATAAAAGCTCTTTTTTGTTTGCGTTTGAGATTCGAAATTTTATTGAAAATTTATTGACATTTTCTACACCCGAAGACAAAAGTTGTATCCCCGCGCGACATGTAATATTCTCTATATACCAATTCTATTGACGCAGGAAGGTGGATATATTTTAGTCTTGCTTCTTTAAAATGATCTAAGAATTTTTAGCATTTTGTCCATTGTCTTAAAATCCTCTTGTTGACATTCGAGAAAGTTTTATTTTGAACATTAGGAATTTTATGCATTCCCTCTTTTAGAGGGGCCTCTCATGATACGGGCATGCCCAAGGAGTGATCACTGAATTATCAGCGAACTAATAAGAACATCCTATCAGATAACTATTTTAGAATATGTACAGCTAAAAGCATGGTCGGATGGATTGAGAAGTAGCGAGCGAGATTATAAACGATTTGTTTTCGAGGTTTTGGCCTTTCGCTGGCCATCGTTACGGGACGATACTTACTTAGTGAGAGATGCGCAGAACAGCTGCACAGTTGAGTGTCAGGCTCCCTTAAAGTAATTTCTTGCAAGTTCCAGTTTCATAAAGGAAATTCGATGGATTCACATTTCATTTCACTTGATAACAGCACTTGTCTTTCTTGACGCACGAACCCAGTGTTCAACATGGCATTCTTCGTCTTAAACATCAAGCTGCCAAAGTTTTAGTTCTGATCTCAAAAACTCTTTCTCAAACCTGGTTGACAATACATCAATGTTTGAGTCCAATTTTCACTTTGACCAATTTTCACTTTGAAAAAAAAGAGCTCACAGTAAGAACATTTATTGATCAAACAAAACAAACTCTTGAAGTGCACAACTTTGATTGCAAAATTCACCGTTTGACTTTCCAAAAATTCATAATTATGATTGACTGAGAAATGGCAATTTCTCGCCTCCACTGAGAGGAAAAGAATCCACTCTATGCCTGCTGATCTTTCATAACTTTTCGGGAATTTTTAAATTGACTTTCGGATTTGAGCAAATATCATCAACGTCACCTGCGTTAGAAAAGTAAAAAGGAAAACCATCTGCGTCCTGTTGTTGATCTATATTAAAAGTCTGTCTTTAGAAAACAGGATTATATTTCCTTCGGATTTCCTTCCTTTTTACTCATTCATGCGCGCGCAGCGCAAATGAAGGAGTTAGCATGATTCTGCGTTAGCACGATTTCGATTCGATTAGCGCCATTCGATTATCGCCAATAATCGTTCCACTTTCTTTCAACCTTTCCACTTATCGTCTCTCCAGTTTGACTACTTACAACAGTTGCGATTTCGCAGTGGTAACCCATCCACTTTCTAACCTCGCCCGATCGGGCTTAACTTTGGCCTATCAGCGTTCACGGCTTGCCATCTTGCCATGCAGTTGCTAACTTCCGGTACAAAAATAGTTTTATAGTCGAAGGCCGACCATGCCAGCACTATCTCGCAAACGTCACTTCCGGATCAAATTTCAAGATGGCGGGAAGCTATAACTCGGGATACGAAGGATGTTTCCATTTGCCTATAAAGCATAACTAGTCCTTCCTAAGAGTTTTCCGTGGGGTTTTTGCTTTCTGAGAAAACTGGCGGGTTGCGTTACGGAGTCATGTAGAGACGTCTCAACGATTAGCAGCTCTGCAAAAGTTCGCATATTGGGAAGCATTTCTTCTGTATTCATGCACTCCCAGGCAGCTTCAAATTTGCACAGTGGAGTATTTAGGTGAGTCCCGTGAATCTGTGGTGGAGAGAAACATTCGTGAAAGAAATGGACGACAAAGTGGAGGGGTTATTTGATCTTGGACTTTCCCGGGGGTCGGGCTCTTTGGTCATGAGTCTGGTAACTATCTTGTAGGTTCATTGCCATAAGTCACACGACTGACAAATTTGATGAAATCATGCAGCCCGGGGTAGGAATATTGACCAAGATTTGACACTGTATTTTGGCCCAATGGTGGGGAATTTTTTCTGTAAAAATTTTAAAAACGTCAAATCCCCACCCCTTGCTGCACCCCGGGTGGCTTGTGAAAATGTATCAGAAAATAGGGTCTGTATACAAAATGGTACAGTTTACATAACAGGACTACTATGAGTATTATATATTGGACTCCATGCTTTTTTACAATTAAGAAAAAAATTGAGTGAAAATTCAGTAGGCCGGATCCAATTTGGTGTTCCTGAGGAATTTTGAATTCATTTTTTTCATTGAACAAGTATGGAGCCCTGTTATTTATTAATAATATAGCATTCATACATAGACTTAAACTATCCAATTTCAAAATAATTGGACACTTAGCAAAATTCAAGAAAAATCAATCTGCCAGCACTATTGGACTTTGTGCCTGTATATATGCTTGTCATGTCCATGCTAGGGGTAAACCAACTGGACAACATTTGAACAAAAATCAGAGACATTTTCTTGAATTGCCCATATCTTCCATGTGGCTATTGGTAAGAACTTACCACATGCCTGTATCCAGTATTTTCCAGCGGGGGCTCCCCTATTCTTGGGATGGGGGTGCTCATTGGGAAATTTCGATTTTACCCCTAAAAGGTACCAAACATGGTGTTGCTTAGTTGATTTTGACCCCTAAAAGGTACCAACAAGACATATTTTCCTGATATAAATTCATGTCCAAGTACACCAATATAGATTCACCCAACAAACCACCTATACCAGTCTATCACTATCTATCATCCAGGGTAAGGTTAGGGTCAGGTTTAGGGTAGGGTTAGGTTAGGGTTATCCCTAAAAGCTACCAGAGGCCTGATTTTTAACCCTAAAAGGTACGACATGCACCCCGCCCCAAGATAGGGCAGTCTCCTCCCAAAGTATTTTCAATATCTGAAAAATTATTCATTCACTAATTCCAAATTCATGAATGAGTTGGCTCATGGAGCCCTTTGATTTTATTTTATAAACAATCTTACAACAGATCAATAAATTTTATTCAATACTTGGAGCCGTACAATCGAGTCTGCATTTGCTCAAAAACCAAACTTTATTACATACTTACAAGTAACTTTTTGCAATGTGTTTTAAGAATATATTTCAGCATTAGCGCACAACTTTCTGTGACTTTATCTGCGAAATAGAGCATGCGTGATGTTGGAAGAGACACGAGAACATTGTGAGTTCTTCTGATATGTAACAATTATTCGCCGAAGGCGAAGTGAATAGTGGCGAATAGTCCCCGAGACGGGAGGTCGAGGGGACTATTCGCCACTATTCACTGAGCCTGAGGAGAATAATTGTTTTAGTATATACTACACGGGAACACTCCAAAAAATATCCGAACGACACTAAATGTGGCATTTGCCGACATTTTGTAGCCTCTTTCTGTATGCGTGACGTTTGTCACGCACGTGATTACTTCAGATTCGCTACAAGCATTCGGCTACTGAACGCATGGTGGAAACTTGCTGCTGTTTTAGAGAAGCAAAAACGCTAGAAAACACTTGTTTTAAAACCTTAATGTCGACTACGATAAACGATTTAAGTTTTTAGAAGGTTGCAAGGATGGATTCAAGGGATAAATTCGCATTTTGTGCGGCCTTGGATTATGGATTGTGAAACTGCAGAGTTGCTTCGCTGAAAACACTTTGCCTTTGGTCGCCATTTCACCACCGATGGATGACTATATTTTTCAACCCGCTGGAAGAGAAATTCAAGATTCGTTTGGAAAATTCAAACAGAAATTTGGGAAATTAACCTCTTCAAACTCTGGGACAACGAGGAAGACCTTGTTCATAAAAAGAGAGACCACTTTAAATACGTTTGATGTCGGATGGCTCGTGATAAAGCGAATCAACAAGTCGACGGTAAGCCTAACTGAAATTCTCCCTTAAACTGCACTCAATGACTGGCTTCTACGATTTACTGTCCCTTCCAACCTACAGGTACATGTAAATGTTCGGCAAAGTAGATATGTTTTCGACAGAATTGCCTTGAATAATATGTTGTTGTGAATGTAATTCGTCTCTCAAAAGTGCCGTGAACGAATCATCGATCTCTGTGATTCCGAAGAACTGAAAAACAAGAACAGCACATTTTTGAAGTTCCAGAAATACATTCTCTCTCTGATTCACATTGAAAAACTAAAGAGACAACATAAGTTAATTGGGAAGGATTTTTCCGTTGCATTTCGAATCAGATAGTTCCTTTAGAAAGTAAAAATATCCGAACCACTTGCACTCGGGCTTCTCAATCTCGGGATAATGCTTTCGATCTCGGAATATTGTGGCATTATCCCGAGATAGCGAACCAATCAAAACGCGCGATCTATGGAGGTTCCCGCGTAGTATATACTAATCCACTTTATACCACGCCACAGAAAATACAGCCAACCAGAATGCAGGAATGGCAACTGCGGGGTGCAGTCTCAGAGATAAATGCATCAAAATGCAGTGCTAAATTACCAGCTTTTACTCAGTTTTTCTTATGAAAAGTCCAGTAAAGCAGCTGTTGATGAGATCCAGCCACTTATTGGGAAAATATCTGGGGGAAAATATCTGGTCATTTGCTTACTTACGTTAGTAACCATCAATTACCTTTTCCCATTAAATTCTTCTTGGGAGCCAGTTCTCCCCCGTCGCTTCCGCCCACTTGGTTGGAAAACCATCCGAACAAACTTAATCTTTCAGCCAATCACTTTACTCGCAAGACCACAGCAGCCAATCAGAAGAGAGGGGACGAATACACGATGGCATTCCCAAGTAATACATAAAGAAAGGCGCCATAGCTTGGGCAGCAGGTTTCTCCGAGTCTCAGTTACGGTAACACAAAACGAAATGTAAGAAACCGGCAAGACATTCTCTTTTGGTATTACAAAAATCGTAAGACCAAGGACGATGTGTGCGAAACATTGACAGGCGCATAGTCAAGAGAAGAGTGTTTGACATTTTTCATTTGCGGGAGAACATAGACAGCCTGTTTATTATTGAACTTTTCTGGGAGCGAGACGACTTTGTTTTGCAACTGACTAACAAGGAAGCGCGAGAATTGCGGAATAAGGAACAGCAAAGAACGGAAGAACTATCAAAAAGCCTTTGGTGCAAGAATCCACATCATGGATAACCCAGCGGTAAACGTCGCTATCATTGGGGGTAATTTGATGATTGCAGTGGTTGGAGTTGTTGGAAATGCGCTTGTGATAGCGGTGGTATGGACAACAAAATCCATGCATACAACTACCAACTACCTCTTGGCAAATCTAGCGCTCGCTGACATCATAACCATGCTGATGAGTCCCGGTTTGCAAGGTACATTATGGAACGATGTTGTGAAAATGCCATTCCAAAACTGGAGCCAAAACACCAAAGACTGGATCTGTAGGATCTTTGCTAAGAACGGTCTGATCGGTGTTTTTATTTTTGTCTCAGTACACTTGCTGACGATAGTTGCCATTGAAAGATACCATGCCATGGTGAAACCCATGAAGACAAGGCTGAGGCTCGAACGAGAAAATGTTTGGAAAGTCGTAGTCGGTGTTTGGGTAGTCTCAATTTGCTGAACATCCCAATATTCATCGACGTGCACTTCGATCCAAACGTAAATATGTGTATCGGAGTATGGACTATGGATACCACGGTATGGGCTTCGATCTATCTCGCTTGTTTCATGACGCTAGAATCCGTAATCCCGATTGTAATCATTACAACTTGCTATGTCGCAATCCTGAAAGGCTTGTTCATCACCAATTCTATTTGCGCTGAAACTGTGCCAACAAGCAGTGGTCGAGAATCAAAGAAGAAACTCGCGAAACTACTGGCCTCGGTCAACATTGCTTTCTTTATCTGCCTTGGCCCCTGGGGCGGCCTATTGATATACTTGGGCACGGTCGAAAAACCACAGGGACTCCCGTCTGTATACGCTTCAGTTAACATTGTAATCGTCTTTGTGGTCTCGGCAACCTTGTGTGTCATCAATTCAGCTATCAACCCCATTTTGTACGCCTTTCAGAGCTCAAGCTATCGGAGGGGATTCAAGAGATTATTGACCTGCAGGTGTTTGGTTGCCGGGCAACAAGAAGACGTCTCCAGCTCCTTACAGGCAACAAATGTCTCGCAAATAACGGCAGAAAAGCCCCCCTCGGGGGAGGGGGCAGGAGTAGTATTGCAGGACTTGTAGATGTCTCAGCATAAAAAAAGGTAATTCAGAATGAACTGTTAAATAATAACCGACCAAATTCGACAGAAAGTGGCAACAAATAACAAACCGTATTTGAAATAGCCCTAAAAAGTTGCTTCCAAAAGAACAGAAGGTATTTCTCCACGGCTGCCTGAGAATGTAACGCAAGTAGCCTGCTAATATTAAATTAAAAATTACTTTCAGGATTCAAGTGGTAAAAGCAACACAGACCACCGACTGTGTTTTTTCGACGGCTTCCTGAGAATGTAACGCAAGTAGCCTGCTAATGTTAAATTAAAAATTACTTTCAGGATTCAAGTGGTAAAAGCAACACCGACCACCGACTGTATGGCATCTTTGCATCCTTTGAGTTACCATTTGGAATAATTATAGCTTCAGGTATATTCCAACTAATCCTGTAGGCCTGGAAAGGAAGGTTCAAGGCGTTTGGACTGGATCCACGATACATGTTGTCTGCTTGATCGCCTGAACGAACGCCAGCAGCATCAACGTGTCATAGTACATAAAACTACTAGTCAAAAAGTAGCTTAAGGGCATAACATAAACTGGAATCTAAAAGCCTACATGTAAATAATGTTTGTACAGAACATATATTCAGAACTGTATGCAAATAATTATGTGCTTCTCTTAGAAAGGTAAAGTATCTAGTTGACTGTACATAGTAAGTTCTCACGAGTCCACCATGAGTGCGCCATGGAGGCCCTGCATCCCAAATGATAACGATAAGCTGTACTGGTCAACTAATGAAGCCTTTCCCTTTTCATTGTCAGCTACGTTGTTGATAATCCTGCATGCTTTTTAAAATATCTGGTACACTTATAGTCATAGATGAATGTAAAATAGCAAAGAAGTTTGTCCAAATCACTAAATAACGTGCCTTGCAATAACAGGTTCTATACAACAGAACCTCGCATGACCTGATTGCAGACGTCAACAAGCACACTCTTGGCACTTCTCAACTGCAACCCGACTGGCTTCACTTTCTGTCCTGACAAGCACTCCCTTAGATGGCATTACTGTCTCAAAGAATTTGCTACTGTCTGTATAAATCCATGTCTGTGAAATGCTTGAACATGCAAGTGGAAAGGTGTCCAGAAATGTGTTAAGTGTCTAATGTCGTAATGTCCAATATATAGGATATCACATCTTTGCAGTCCTCATGCTGGTTTTATTTACTTTAGTGTTTTCTCTGCAAGTGTTTGAGGGAAATGCTTGTGTTGACCACCAGACCACACTTGCTCTTGAATATTGTTAAGCGTTTCAGTCAATGTTGGTATGGTAGCATCAAGGTCTTATAGTATTCTCAGGTAACTTAAAGGCCCATCACCAACCGAGAGCCTTTGCGAACTCTTAGCCAATCAGCGCACCCGAAAAACAATGGATCAATTTGAAAACAAAAGAAAACGGGGCGCAAAGGCTCCCGGTTGGTGATGGGCCTTTAAAAGCCCAATCCAAAATGGCGGACGTAAAACTGAGGGGGGTGGTCCATCTCTAAACCAATGCCTCTGAGGGATCCAAGCAATCTACATTTCAATACCTTTGATCATTCTCAATCATTTTCACCAATGTTAGTCTCTATGGCAACAAATGCATGACCTCTGACCTTAAATTTAATTTCTAGGAAAATGGCCTCTGCATTCAATGGGGATAAGTGAAATCGTTCCCCAGAGTGCATTATAATGTTCGTTATATAGTGTAGATTATTGAATCAACGAGGATGGCTGGAAATGTTTTTTAGGATAGCTTTATTTGTAATGATGTAACATGATACCTCTCCTTTTCTTAAAATGCGGATAACTTGGACACCCATCCTCGTTGGAATGGTAATATACGCCCGACACTGGTCATAATAAGACCCTTTGGGAAACCATTGGTATGACCCCCATCGAATGCAGAGACTTGAAAGAAAATTGTGCCTTTGTCACGCTCTTACAAGTCACGCAACCCTTCGCCATGGTACCCAAATACAACAAATGAAACGTCTCAATGGGTGTGCCAACAACATTCTACAGAAGACTTGTATACCCTAGAGAACTTTTTTTCAGTTTTTTTCCCCATTTTTTTGAAAAACATCCAATATGCCTTAAACCTGAGATATTTGTGAAAACAATAGTATAAATATGGAGCATTTGTATGGATGAATTTTTAACTGAAAGGGTGTTCTTTGCAAACTTTGAAATCAATTTTAATATGTTAGCTTTACATAACAAGGAGCTAACTCAGGTAACTTAAGGCCTGGGTGGAAGCCAAATCCAAAATGGCGTGCGTAAAACTGAGGGGGGTACTCTATCTCTAAACCAATGCCTCTGAGGGATCCAATCAATTTGCATTTCACCAATTTTGGTCTCTATGGCAACAAATGTATGACCTCTGACCTTAAATCTAATTTCTTGGAAAATGGTCTCTGCATTTAATGGGGATATTATAAAGTTAAATCGTTCCCCTGAGTGTGTGATCGTGTTTGTTATCTAGTATAGATTATTGATCTAACGAGGCTGGCTGGAAATGTTTTTTCGGATAGCTACATTGATGTAATATGATACGGCCTTTTCTTAAAATGAGGATAAGTTGGACAGCCATTCTCGTTGTAATGGTAATGTACGCCCGACACTGATCATAATAATACACATTGGGAAACCATTGGTATCACCCCCGTCGAATGCATAGACCTAAAAGAAAATTTGGTGCCTTTGTCGCGCTCTTACAAGTCACGCAACCCGTTGACATGGTAAACAAATTATCAAATGCATGAAACGTCTCTTGGGTGTACCAACCTTAACGAGAAACATTCTACCCAAGACATTTTGTCTACCCTAATTTTCAGGATTTTTCGCATTTTTGTGAAAAACGTCCATGCCTTAATATACCTGAGAAAGAAACCAGATACGATATGCCTTTTTGTTTTTCAACTTCTTGTCGTATGTAGCTTTATCATAAAGGGATCTTCGTTTCAATATCTTTAAAAGTATTTTTTCAACTTTAAAAGTATTTTAGCTGTAATGAGCAGTAACTTGAAAGTTATTTTTTAGCAACGTCCTAAAGCCTAAAGCTGTGTGGACTAGTAACCCGGAAGTAAACTGATACCCCGGTAACGTCTGGAACTAAGATAGTACGATATAGAATGCACTACTTTATAGCCTCGATTTAGCGACAAACGGGATGAGATGGTCTCAGATGGTTACGTGCAAAGGCCGTCTGCAAAGTCTACGGTAGTATTTAGTTGACAACTGTTTGCAAGCGACCTCAGAGTTGAAACTTCGGGGGTGACTTGACATTTCTTCCACGCCATTTCCAACTCCGAGGTAAGACGAGACCTATTAGTAATACAATTTTAGTATTTACCAACACAGTGGTTGAAGTTAATCTTTACGGCACAAGAAGGAAATGCGAGTCATGCTATAAGTAACAGTACTTTCATGTCGTTTTGTTTTGGGAATGAACCCGGCCCTGAAGCAGCCAGAAACGTTTGCAGAGTGACGAAAACTAGAGAACACAACCTATTGAGTAATCGAGAAATATAATAGAAATCGGCAGTCATATTTGACCTCAGTAACTTCCCGTCCTAAACACGAAAATAATTCCACAAATATATTCCTACACTGGAAGAGCATTGTTTCTATAATGAATTCGATACCGTATACATTAGAGTTTTAATAAAGCTTATGATGATGATGATGATAACGATGAGTATCGAGTAGATGTATTCCCAGTCTTTCCGGTCGTCAAGTTTTGCATGCAAGCAACATTCTGTGTCACGCTATCCAACTAGCGAACCAAGTGCATATCCTCTTCGTAGATGTGAAATATCAAACTAAATAAATTTGTAACTGCTTAATTTACAGTTTAATTTTAAGTTTAATTTTTACTCCAATTAAGGTTACGTACTACCTTCGAGGTACTTTTTCGTTAAAATGGCATAATTTGACGATGAAAATGGTCGTATCTTTACAAGTGATACCTCGTTTTAAGCTTAAGTCCTGGGTTAAACTATGGTATATAATTTCATTTATTGTTACAAAACCCACAATCGCGGTGCATCAGTTCAACTTTTTAGAGTTCCACCCTTGCAAATATTTGCTATTTTCGTTTAGTGACACCATATTAGCGTTGATTAAGGGACGTGTCATTATTACCGGGAGGGAGGGGGGGCTCCCATTTTTTTTTCAAACAAAAATATGTGACCCTCCCCCAGTCGATGGTAAAAAAATGTATTTTAAAACCTGTCAGATAGATTCTTGTCCGAGTGATGCAATGTCTCTTTCATTCTTCTAAATAGCAGAAAATACTTTTTTCTTTCTTCTGTCAAAGCTAAGGAAGCGCGGTCATTATTGATCGCCTTGATTATTTACGTGAGAGGATAAAAATGCAGTGATAAAAATGCACGGTAAAATGCAGTGATCCTCCCTCTATAAGTACAATGATTAATTAACGTGATCCCACCTCTCCCGTCCCCTATTTGACCTAGCACTGAAGACATTTTGTGTACGGTTTAGTAAACAAAGCCTGTCAGGAGCCCAGGAAGTACGCTACCTCAACTATATAGGTTAGATGAAAGCTTCTATTGATGGGCTCTGAGCCAACAAGGTTATATTATTCATGCGCACAACTGCGCGCCGCAAATGACGAAGTTATTATTAATGTTCATGTGGCTGTACGTGAATCGTGGCCCAAATGACGAATTTCTATGCTTATAACGTCGAAAACTCACGCTAACCTATGGGGTCATCTTTCAAACATATAGTGACTTGCCCGCCAGGCATATCATTGCAGGGCATTTTGGGGAGAGTTTGCTTTTCTTCGTCAAGATAGAGTTGTCTTGCAAACGGCGTCAGGCAGTGTCTTTGTTGCTGAAAGAGTATATTGGATGTCATTCTTGCGCGCCGAAATTTTGATAGGAAGTTGCTGAAATAACCAAATCGGCATCTGTTTTACCCTCTTCAACGTCCAAATGTTGCTGAAAAAAATATGACCCTCCCCCAAACAGGAGTAAAAAAAATTTGGACCCTCCATTTAGACACGAGAAAAAATTAGGACCCTCCCCACAAAAACAGGCTCCAAATCGGCTCTTTTTAAAATTTCACAAATTCCCAACACGGTTTTTTAGAACACATCTAAGCCCATGGTAAAATGTTGTTAAAGAACGAAAGCATCGTAAATCGTCGTGCGTGTAGCTCTCGAAACTGACCCGATGCGTTTGAAAGGAACTCCCTAAAAATGTGTTTAATCAATTTACGAAATAAATAAGAGGAAATAAGATTTAAAATGAGGTATCACTTATCAGATGAGACATTTTTTCGTGAAATTATGGCATTTTAACGAAAATTACCACGAAGGTATAGTCCGTAACCTTAATCTACACGCCAAGCCAAGGGTGAGCTCCAATCGTTGCGCCCCTCCCCCCCCCCCGACCTTTGTTTATACATAAATTGCAAGTTCTTTATACCCAGTCGACCAGCCTGAAAACCTACCCCTTCCTTATACCCAGCCTGAAAACCCTACCCCTTCCTTATACCCAGCCTGAAAACCCTACCCCTTTCGGGCCGAGCATCCCCGTATAGTCCAATTTAGGGAGTACCCCCCCGGTTGCGCCCTTATCGATACGAATGGCTGATTTCATTTTTAATCCGCACCGGGGGGGGGGGGGATGTTGAGGACCTATGGAAAATTTTCCAGGGGCCGTCGTATTGGACTTTGGAAATTCCATGGGAGGGTGTGTGTCTGGAGACTGGAATTCCAAGGGGGAGAGGTACAAAATGTGACTTTCCAGGGGCGTTTTATCCATAAATAGATTTTCCAGGGGTATTTTGCCAGAAAAAATGGAAATTCCAGGGGAGGGGTCCTTTATGAGGTTGGAAATTCCAGGGGAGGGGGTATGTTTCACGAGTGGAAATTCCATAAGAGGGGGTCCTCAACCCCCCTGTGCGGTTTGAAATGCAATGAGCCAATAGTAAGATCGAACTCACTTGATGAAGCCATCGTTATGATGGAATGCACTGATGCCTTTTATAAAATCATTTTCAGATAATGTAAAGGAGCACGGCGATTTCAACCGAAAGAGAGCTACCCCTACAAGAGCAAAGATGCTTAGCTGTAAGAGCAACTTAGAGAATTGTGCGAAGATAGCACTCGCTCTGTCTATATGTTTGGTGTGTATTGCTGTGTTGGTGGTCTGTCCGATCTTCATATACCTGTATTGTCGTGTCCGACGCTTAACGAAGACCGTCAACAACTTAGAGCAAGGATGCAAGAGCGATACAGGGGGCGTGCGCTATGCTGTGAACGAAAGAGATCTAAGCACCTTAACAAGACATGACTCAATAGAGTGCGTAGTTGTTATGCCCACACCAGTCCCTCAGCACAGATCGTTCCTTGACACAGAGGAACAAGTAGAGAACATGGACGCGCATGAGGATAGACTTGCAGTTCCTGGGATAAGCTCCAATGATGCTTGCATTTGCAACGAAGGCGTCACTGAGACACAGTCACAAAACGTTGCACGCGATGCAGGCCTAGACTTCTCAGAGCATCTTGGATCGCGTTCGATGACAATGGCTATCGAAATGCATGGACAATCAAAGCCTGAAGAGAGAATCGTGAAGATGCTCAGAGACTTGTATTTACAAACGCAGCCTTCAAGCCTGACGATTCACAGACTGGATATGCCTACCCCGAAGAAACATTGTTTGCTCAAAACGAGCCCGCGGTCATGGTGAAGAGTCCGAAGAACAAGAGAATCCTTACGAGGAAATCTACGATGAAGTATACACTGGGGAGTGGAGAGGGGAGTTTTTGACTGAGGTAGGATCAGAGAGTCAGTAAAAGAACAATGAGAAATTGCTATCTATGTCAGATAATAACTCGCATACCTATGAGTGTAAAGGGCTCTCACACGCTTAATATTCGTCCACCGTGAACATAAAATAAGTAAAATTGTAACCGTGAAAACACATGTACATTTGCCCGAGGTGATCAAAATAATCCTCTAGATTTAGACAAATGCATTGCTAGATTGTTTTTGACTTGTTATCAAGAGGTTGGAATTGGATTGCGATTGGAGCTATTTTCTTGTCAGAGAAGAAGCCAACAGGCGTGCGAGAGGGAAATCATGGTTCAGGGCAAGATGGCGGAAATAATTCGGAATCGCATTAGGTTAAATGAAAGCTGAAAATCATCACTCAGAAGTCTACATCTTAGAATTTCTCGTATCCGGAGATGTCTTACATTAGTGTTAGTCCAGAGCGGTTTCTGTATTTCCTACATTGTCTGTACTTTTACACCGGCAAATGAAAAGGCGTGAAATCGATGGCGCCACATTATCCGGGGGAGGGGGGGGGGAGTACCATGTTGTTGACAAGACGATGCATTAGACAACATTAAATGCAGCATTTTAATGGTGGTTATCTCTTAAGGAAAAAATTATTTGAGCCACGCCCTTTTGGTATCTTTTAGGGGTGAAACTGAAAATTCTCGACGATCACCCCCGACCAAAAAATATGTGAGTCCCCCCCCTCCCCCCGGCACTTCATTCACTCATATGATGACCGGAAAAGATCGGAATTCTTGAATTCCAGCCTTGCCTTTTCCTTAAAGGCCGATTTAGACTGTACCATTTTCGCCTACAACCATCGTATGCGACACGCTGCGACATGACTTAGCTCTGATTTTGACACACACGACTTTTCACACCCCACATGAATTATCGCGTACGATTCGCTCATTTTACCAGTAAATGTCCTTTAAATCACTTTCTTTGAAAAGACCTCCCAAGAAAATAAACCTCTAGTCGGTGTTTGTCTGATCTTTATTGCTCACCTGTTTTTATATCCACCCATCTAAAAGTCGTTTCAGTGCCGATTGTTTAACATTGAAACAACATTGCTTCCTAACTAATCAGGTTTTCAGCACAGAATCTTTGAAGTTTATTTTGGTTTTCGCATCCTTTACAGTTGATGTCTTTGAGGGAAAAATTGCAGCGTTCGCCATTTTGAAACCAACACCACTCTTGTCACCCCCGAAAGGAAATTTTGTCACCGCTTTCGTCACTTTACCAAATATGGCCACTAAAGTCGTAGAGTTTTGAAACAGTTTTTAAAAATGCTACAACTTTTTCGTGTCGTAAGTGCATGTGGTAGAGGAGTTGTAGGGTTGATTTAGACTTCACGAGTCGAGTCGTAATACTTATGCGAGCGTGTCGCATGCGATGGTTAGGCGAAACTCGTACAGTCTAAGTCGGCCTTAAGAGTCTGTAATATTCTGCCATCTTGTCCTGGTTACCCATGATGCAGCTAAGCGCGCGAACTCAGTCTATTCCAACAAGAATCTAAAACATATCACATAAATCAACTGATTTTGGTCTAGCAGATTTCTAATAGACCAGAGCCGGAAACCCCGATGTTCCATGCACATTGTCAATCCTGCACATTTGCCAGGAAGAATCATGCTCCGGCAATTGGCCAATTTGTAGATGGGAGAGGCAAAGCATGGTGTATTTTAGGTGCCGATCATTATCGGGATTGAGGTCGGAGGATTTTTGGGCAATTCACGATCAAAATGAAGTGATCCCCCTCTATAGGTGCTATGATTAACGTGATCCTCCTCAGAGCTGTTTTAAAAACGTTTTCGTGGCCCCCTCCCTATTTGAACTATTTGAAGACATTTGGGTCTTCTTCGTGTTGCAAGATGTATTGTATTTGGGATTGGAGCTGTTGTATTCCATCTTATTGTTTCGTTCTATGGTCTTTTATCTTCTATTGTCTTTATGCCTCTGGTGCCTGGTGCAACACCAAGAAAGAGCCAGACATTTTACTGAAAGAGGGGATCGCATTTCTCTTTTATTGCACGCAAAACGTGCCCTAGACAAACGCATTCCATTCCAAGGTAGATGAATATTCCACTTTTTGTGTATAGTAAACAAAGCCTGTAAGTTTACTTTTTCGTGTGCGCAATGCGCGCCGCAAATTCAAAATTATTATTATTCATGTACTATCGTCGCGCAGCAATTTATGCTATGATAATCGGTTATATTTAAGCACTAGAGCATAACTTTCTATGACTTTATCGGCACAATACCGCGGGTGATGTTTGGAAAGACACGAGAACGTTGTAAAATCATGAGCCGCAGGCGAGTGATTTTAAAGCGTTTCGAGTGTCGATCCCAACATCACAAGTGAGAAAGTTGTGCTCTAATGCTTTTATGATATCTCGGGGGAGAACCATTACTTTATCGGTGAAATACAGCATAGATTTGGACCAATCAGAGCGCGTGTTATATCGTAGCTATATTATAAATCGTTTTAAAGCCAAAGATTGCTCTATCTTTAAATATTTCATTGCCTTGGAATTCGGGTTCAAAGTTCTTGGTTTTTAAAGGCATTTTACATACTGAAATGAAGCTTCCGTATGCGGCACTTTGTTATTTGGGCGTTGATTTTTTTTGCCGTTTTGGGGGATTGTGGACATAGACGGGATGGAGGACTCTTGTTATATTTTCTGCTCTTTGCACGCTCAATAATGCCCGGTAGGATCAGGAGCATGCTAGTTGTGGGAGTACGTCTAGTTTGTATGTCCGTATTTAATACTCATTCTGTGTTAACTAGGGGTATGAGGGGACGACTGCTGGAAACCCTACCGGCGGCTACAAGAACTTTCTTGAGTTCCTCAAGCAAGGCCGAGACTATGAGATGGTTACGATTATCAAGTGTGTTAAAGGTACGTGGTCCGACATGCGGAGTATTCTGCATGAAATTACACAAATGTTTATCTATACTATTATAATCGGGTTGTCTGCGCAAACGTTTGTGATTGGCTAAATCGTTCGTACTCACTCCGCTTAGGCCTGAAGCTGTGTCGCCAAAAGAAGTTCACAGACCTTCAGAGAAGGTGGATATCTCGACAGTGAGCGTGTTTTGGTTGGAAAAGATTCACCCTGGGCTAAGTTCTAATTCATGCGATTTCTTAAGCGAGGGACAAAGCTACCATCGCCGCCATTTTAAAATCTCCCACAGAAACTTAAAGAACCCAGTTCGCACAGCCGAAAGCACCATAGTCATTCAGACCTAAATGGTTCTGTCACAGATTACTTGCAGGAATGTGCAGGGATAATTCTTATTCGAAAGATTTAAGTTGAGAAAAATTTCATTCAGCTTGAACAAACGTACACCAGTGCCTTTGCTTTCCTCAGCGCGCGAGTGACGTATTTACACAAAGCAAAGCCATGAATAATATTCTCTAAGTATAAATCTTTACGCTGTATAGGACACAAACCCGAAGAGAAGAAGGAAATCTCTCCAGTGGGCGTGTTTTTGTTGGAAAAGATTCACCTTTGGCTAAGTTCTAATTCAAGCGATTTTTTCAGCGAGGAACAAAGCCGCCATCGCGGCCATGTTGAAATCTCCCACGTAAACTAAAAAGAATTCATTTCCCTCAGCCGAAAGCCCCTAAATGGTTCTATTACAGATTACTTACTATTATGTGCAGGGATAATTTTAGTTCGAAAGATTTGAGCTGAGAAAATTTTTCATTCAAGTTTGTACAAACTTACACCACTGGCACTGCCTACAGAGCGCACGCTAAGCCATGAATGAAATTCTCTAAAAAAAATCCTATGATAAACTAAAAATTTCTTAGAACAATTTTACTTTACCTATTTCTTCTCTTCCTTTAGTGAGATGTAATAAGCATACAAACAATTCCGATGTCAAATGGGTTTTCTGTGTAATAGGCTTGCGTTTTCAATTTTAGCGGGTTCTTCGGACAGACACCAAAAAATCAGGGAGACCAGTGCAAAACATACATAAAAGGCATGGGGCAGGGTGTCTTTCTTGAAGGGTGGTCATTATTAAAAAGCAGTTTATGGAAGGGGGAACTCAGGTTGAGTCTTCTAGCGTCACGAAGTGACGGGCTGTTTTCTTGTTAGTCTGAATTTCAGCTGTCCATTCGCTATCGCTCTCGATGGTACCTCAGTTTGCGAAAGTAAGCGTCTGAATGAGGAGTTTGCAGGTGTTGCGTGACATTTTGAATTTTGATCCCAGCAAAATAAATACCATATTTGAAAAGAGCTCACCGAATTATGTGAAATCCTTAAAAGTGAGGTGGTTTCGACAAATAACACAGAAGTTATGAGCGTCGGAAGTTGGTTGTTTTCCTATAGGTTTAATGTTGTGGTGGGCAAGAGTTGCCCACGTCCACGACAACATTAACGTATAGAGAAACAGCCTACTTCGGGCGCCAATAACTTTGCTAATATTTATCCAAATCAACTCAAATTTTCGGCATTTTCTAATGTCGCCAAGCTCTTTTCAAATATGGTATTTTTATTTTATTAGGATCAAGATTCAAAATGTCACGCAACACCTGCAAACTCCCCATTGACCATCAGATTTGCGCATCCATTTCGTAATCACGGACCCAAAATAGATTCCCTTTATAGCCATTTTCGAAAACAAGCGCGAAAGAACTTCCAAACCAGCCACACAGGCGCGACGGCTGCAAAAAGCGTACGTTGTCTTGGAAACGCTGCTAGAGAAAAACAATTAAAAACGATTTTTTTTTGGCAATAATTAAGGAGGGTTTTTTCGCAAAGGGAGCTACTATCGAGAGCGAATGGACGACTGAGATTCAAGCTAAAAATTTGTCTGTAAACTATTTATCAAACCAGGCACTCTAGAAACAACTGCAACTATATATCCTCTTTATCTTTGACAGGTAATTACACATATATTGGTGTACGACTAGAGGGGGGTCTTGATGAGCCCACTGTCCCAGGGGATCCTGGGATATTTGTACAAGCGGTGAAACCAAATAGTCCTGCAGATGGCAAGCTAAGCCCTGGCGATAGAATATTGGCGGTATGTGGCAAATTCTATACTATTCATTGTCGATCAACGTTTCTATACTATTAGCTCCTCTTCCCGCCATTTTTAGCGCGCGCAGTGACAGAAGAAGCCCACAACATAAACATGTTGCTATCTAAGCAGCGGATTTGAATATTATGAAGTCTACGTTCCCTTTCTTTTCTCTGGGTAAAACGAGAGAATGATAAGCTTCAGCAGATTGAAATGAAATCAATAGGTAAATGATACTAATGATTGTAAAACTAGAGGTGAATTTTCTGTAAGATATTCGTCACCAGGAGGCTTATTGTCAGGTATTTAAGGTTATGGACTACCTTCGTCGTATTTTTCGCTAAAGTTGCATAATTTTGCGAAAAAAGTCTATCTTCACAAATAATACCTCATTTTAAGGCTTGTTTATTTATATCAACTATGAAAACCTTATTTCTTTTATTTAATAAAACACAGATTTTTTAACGAGTTCCTTTTCCGGTGCATCAGCTTAACTTTTGAGAGTCCTCGAAGCAGATGATCGAACTTCGTTTTGTCCATCATCAATTTCCTGGCTTGCATTGGATCTATCTGGAGGAGATCCGCACCCCGTTCCCAAGATCTATTTGTGGTCCTTTTACGAAAAAGAACCCGGAAGGTAGTTCGTAACCTTAACAAGGGCATAGCTATGCATTTTTCTTCTTTGAGCCCGCTGTCAAAATTTGTTGACACATGGTAACCAAACATTTCCTCCCATGTAAAAAGTAACTTTATTATATGGATGCCAGTGTTTTACCGGAAACTAAAACACTCGTATTTTCCATATCTTCACTAGTGAAAATATGAAAAAGTTATGTACCGAGTGTCCCGGATGTGCACGTTTGCAGTGTTGTTTTCCTGACTCGTCTGCAGTGAAATCTCGCTCGGTCACTCGAGTTTTAAGCCACAAAACTAAGTTTTGTTCTAGTTCTAAAGAGAAAAAACTTATTTCAACTATGGCAGAGAAAGCTACAGCAACACAAAAAGGGAAATTAGTTCTTAACGACACTGGGAATCAGAAAGATTGAGGGAGCACTTCACAAATAAACACTTTCGACTTTATCAAGTGAGTTGTTCAATTTGTAATATTTTGCCGCTATGTCAATTCTAATCCATATAATAAAAAGAACATTACACGGTGGCTTGAAGATATGGATTTCATTTTCTCGTGTCAAAAACAATATTTACTCACTCGCTGCGCTCGTTCGTAAAATATTGTTCTTGCCACTCGAAAATAAAATCCATATCTTCGCGCCACCGTGTAATATCCTCTATTTATGTGTACCCAATTCAATGCAACCGCCTTAGAAACTGCCTCTCAGTCGCTACAAAACGTGAAACGTTCTTTTACCTCAGTCCTTTAAAAAATCACCCAAAATTTGCTAAGCCCGTGCTTAACCTAGTTAATGCAACTTCTAGATGTCTACGAGCTTCTTCTCACGTCCTCTACAGCTGAAACGCCAGTGGATAGTGCTGGTGCATGATCTTGTGATGTTATAGGAGGTTTGCTTGGTTTTTCAGATAAATGACCAGCGAGTGACGAGAGTTCCTCGTCAGTATGCTGAGATGCTGGTCAAGTCAGCCGAGGGATCAGTGAGCTTCTACATCAAAGAGCTCCAAAACATTCCAAAGAACAGGTAAACCCTTGTTTATAATTAGAGACCTTTAGCTGCGACGACGACAACGAGGACGAGAACGGCAGAGAACAATACTTTTGGTTACAAAGCACAATGCGCGCACGTGCAAATGTATGAAATCAAATGCATTTAAACCGTTTTCTTCAGAACTAGGGCGTGAACATGAGTGCGGCTACCGATTGTGTCATGATTTTGCTTGACATGATTGCAGTTGGATGTCAATTTGCTGCTATCAAAGTTAAAATGCAAAGTGGTGACTTCCAAACTGTTGCAGAATATTGAGAAATATATAAACAAACGAGTAGACGAAGTTTAGTGATACGTTGTCGTCCTCGTTGCTGTCGTCGCTGCTTAAAAGGTCTCTATTGATTATCAATGTCTGTGCTTATATATTTTTTTATCATAGCATACTCTTTCATACGAGGGGTCTCAATGGCGTTGATGGCAAAAATGTAGCAATAATATTTAACGTGGAAAACTCGTAAAATGTAACTGACAAACCTGAAGTCCACGGTACGCAGCTTTGCCCCCTATTTCTCTTCCAGATATGCTAGTCCGAAGGTGACAAAAAAACAAGTTAACTTTTTATATCAAGTATCGTTTCCATGACAACAAGTCACTCGCATTTTTACAAATCAAAGAGGAATATACTTTTTTATAACTACTTTGGAGTCTTTCACATCAAGTATCATTTCCATGACAACACGTCACTCGCATTTTTACACTTGAATCAAGAAGGAATATACTTTTTTATAACTACTTATTAAAGTGTTACATGTTTTGTCACCTTTGGACTATCATATTCCTTCTTGATTTGTAAAAATGCAAGTGACTTGTTGTCATAGAACGATACTTGATGTGAAAGACTCCAAACTAGTTATAAAAAAGTATCCTGATTTGTAAAAATGCAAATGACTTGTTGTCATAGAAACGATGCTTGATGTGAAAGACTCCGAACTAGTTATACAAAAAGTATCTTGATTTGTAAAATGTGAGTGACTTGTTGTCATGGAAACAATACTTGATGTGAAAGACTCCAAAGTAGTTATAAAAAAGTAAACTTGCTTTTTTGTCACCTTCGGACTAGCATAGAGCAGGCTAATGTAAAACATATATAGCTATTTCAAGAAGGGTTGTCGGTAAAGCGCTAAGATTACGCGTCCAGACCACTAGGGAATGTGGGTAAACGAAGTAATTAATATATTTTTTGTATCGCACAGCACGAAAGTTCTGGCCTTCTTACGAAACCGCGCAGGCTACACCCGTGGTTTTTTAGGAATCTCGGGTTTTGGCTGTGAAAAAAATGGCGACCCAGAGTCCATTATCCATGTAGTGTGGTCGCGTTTGCTCCGACAACTTTTTGCTCCAAAAACTTGAAATATTTCTCGTCAAAAGTCTCAAAAGTGGTTTTGATGAGTCATCACTTTCACTTTCAGACCGAAACGTAAACAATGCTTGACAAGGCGGAAGTGACGCTTTATCTGACGATCTCTCTGTCCGTGCTGGTTGTCCTGGTAACCACTGCTTTGGTTGCATTGTTTCTTTTCTTCACTGAGAGACTAGGGCGGCGAGTCGGGACTTGGTGATTAAAATGCCCACAAGCTTAGCGCAAGAGAGCGAAAATGAGGAAACACTTATGTTAAAGGGAACAAAGCCAAGAAACTGCATTTTACTGCATTTCTTGTGCGTTTCATGCACAACAAACACTTCGTGTTGAAATAGGTAACGTAATGTAACTCTGTCATAAAGAGATCTTCGTTATATGAATATTTTTAAAAACATTTTTCCAATTTTAAAGTATGTTTGGCTGTTAGCGAGCTGTAACTTTAAATTATTTTTTGGAAACGTCCCAAAGCTGTGTAACGCACACGGCGTTCGTTAAACATTCTCACTGGGTCCCATTGTGCCATATAAGATATGGGGAGAGGAGACCTGGCGGAGCCGACGATGGCAATGGCACGTTTTGGGGAATGAAGGGTGAAATATGAAAGGCACCATCACTGGTCCGAGGGTAAGCACAACGGGACTTTCCACCCACCACTAATACATGGCACCTTCCAAAGACGCCATCCAGGCTCTCGTTCTCAAACCAACTGAATGACATTATGTTAATGAGTTGATCTCTTATATATGCACCGCTGGGACCCAGTGAGAATAGTGAACTATACCTGTGAGAGGGATAGCCTACGTCGTATCCGTCCCCACCGCAAAAACGGAGGGAACGTCTACGAAATTGGTTGCATAATTTAGTTCTCCTACGTCACAAACCAGCAAGGATATGTGGTAATCTCTGATTGGCTAATAATAATAATAATAATAATAATAATAATAATAATAAAATGTTGCTGAGCATTTAAAATTCTCAATGCTCTTACAATATTGTTTTACCTATGTTTTACAAAACTTATAACTGTTGATAAATGTACAATGAGTTATTTAAAAAGTAAAAATATAATAAAATGTGACTAACAAATGGAAAAGATAAAAATCCTACAGTTTGATAAGAACAAGAAAAGATATAATAATAATAATAATAATAATAAATATATCATTTATTGAATAAAATGTCTTAAGATTGGATTTGAAAGTCGACAGGGAAGGTTCAGACCTGACGTTGTGTGGCAGCGCATTCCAAAGAGTGGCAGCAGCAAAAGCAAAGGAACGGTCGCCATAGGTTTTAGAGCGAGACTTGGGTAGAGATAAAAGGTTGAGTGAGAAGATCTAAGAGTTCTTTTAGGCTGATATTTAACAATGATATTTAACATAGCCTGGCCGTGCAGTGACTTGAAAGTTATCAAAAGGATCTTAAAATTGATTCTCATACGGACAGGAGCCAGTGCAGCCGCAAAGTGGTGTGTTGATCATTTCTTAGATCTAGTCACTAGCCTAGCTGCCGTGTTTTGCATGCGTTGGAGCTTATCAAGTTGTGACACCGGTAGGCCATAGAGGATTGAATTGCAATAATCTAGCTTAGAGGTTATAAACGCATGTACAATTGTCTCGCAGTCAGCTTGTGTCAGGTATCTGCGGATTCTGCCTATGTTTTTAATGGCAAAAGACGCAGATTTGCATATATTATTAACATGCGTGTTTAGGGTCAGGTGGGTGTCAATGGTGACCCCAAGGTCTCTTGCTGCAGGTACTGGGGATATTATCTCGTCTCCAATCTCCAAGGAGGAGATTGGGTCATTTTTGCGGAAACGTGACCGAAGGTGGAGAACTTCGGTCTTGTCTGCATTGCAACTGAGACCATTGGTGGTGCACCAGACCATGATGTCTTTAGCGCAGCGCTCAAGTCTGGAGATTTCCACTTCCCTGGTCTTGCCATTAAAAGAAATATAGTAGAGTTGGGTATCATCGGCGTACATCATGCAAGAGAGTCCATGTGCCTTAATAACATCCTCCAATGGCGCGAAGAACAAGGAAAACAAAATAGGGCCAAGTACGGAGCCTTGAGGTACGCCAAATGGTATTGGCCTCTCAGTAGATTCGACATTATCAATGATCACAGACTGTGTGCGACCCACAAGTAGGATCTAAACCAGGATAGGACTGTGCCTGCGATGCCGTATCTGGTGTGCAGGCGCTCTAGAAGCATAAGATGATCAATGGTATCGAAGGCTGATGATATGTCCAACAGTACAAGGATGACGTCTTGGTGATTATCGATAGCACGGTAGATGTCGTTGAATACCCGTGCTAAAGCTGTTTCGGTACTGTGGAATGGCCTATATGCAGATTGGAAATTGGGGAGGAGCCCGTTTGCAATAAGATAGTTCACTATCTGAGACGCTGAGACACGCTCCATGATTTTAGAAAGGAAAGCAATGTTTGTCAGTGGGCGGCAATGCGGGAATATATTTACATCTAACTTGGGTTTCTTCAGTTTTGGCAGCACAGCTCCCTTTTTCAGGGATGTTGGAAATGTCCCACTGCTCAGAGAAGCATTGACTATATAAGTCACAGGGGAGACCAGCTCATCTGCACATTGCTTAACAACAGTAGTAGGTAGGGGGTCCAAAACAGAGGTTTTAGGTTTGGCTGTCATTCTTACGCCGCTTCTGATTGGCCAATATTTGTTGTCACCTTGATCTCACGCGAAAGCGAGAGATTCGTTGTTAAAAGGAAGCATTAGCAGCCAAGTTTTCTAAACTCCCAGAGATTCCGGACGAAGGCAACGTGCTGAGTTCTGGTTCTTCGAGCGAGCGAGCCCTCTTTGTAGGCGGACTCGCGGACTTGATGATACGCTTCTGTAGTGGGAGAATATTTCGAAATGAAACTAATTTTTGGAGTGCCGGTAAACAGACTTGACAGCGGTAATAGGAGTAAAATTTAATTTATTCAAATTTATGTCATAACTCGCTTTCGCACCAATTTTCGTTCCCTACGTTTTTTCGGGGACGGATACGACGTAGGCTATGAGAGGGACTGTGACACGATATTAACCCGGAAGTAAACTGATATCCCCGGTAACGTCTGGAATTAAGATTATAGAATGCACTACTTTTTTATAGCCTCGATTTTAAGCGACAAACGGGATGAGATGGTCAGATGGTTACTGTGCAAAGGCCGTCTGCAATTAAAGTCTACGGCAGTAATTAGTTGGCAACTGTTTTCACGCGACCTCAGAGCTGAAACTTCAGGGTGACTAGACATTTCTTCCACGCCATTTCCAACGCCGAGGTAAGACGAGAGCTATTAATAATACCATTTTAGTATTTACCAACACAGTGGATGAAGTAGATCTTTACGGCACAAGAAGGAAATGCGAGTCACGCTATAAGTACTTTCATGTCGTTTTGTTTTGGAGAGTGAAGCCCTGAACCAACCAGAAACATTTGCAGAGTTAGGCCTTCAGGACCAGAGTAATCGAGACCATGGCGTGTGTCTAGAGTCGAAACTGACCGGCGACTTAGCTCGTTACAGTTGGTCTCAGCTCGGTCAATTAGGCTGTCACGATAAAACAACTGTAGGAATTTGTTTTTTAATGTTTAGGTCAAACTACATTAAAAAGAGTCACATGCTGTGCTAATTGCTAAGTGACATATTTCTTGCTATCCGTCAACAAATTTGCTAGCAACTAAAATTGCAGTAGGAATATTCATAAAGCTCTCACCTGTATACAACACACCCAAGACAGCCAGACTCTTACCCCGTCGCTAAAATAATTCAGAAAAAAGGAACAAGAAGGGTGGAAAAAGAGTGCGATGCGCGAATGGCGCCCTTCCCACAGATCCTTGCGCGCCTTCATTCTCCTCCCAGAAGCCTTCGCGCCTTCTTGTTCTTTTTTTCTGAATTATTTTAGCGAAATGTGTCGAGTCTGCAAGACAGCCAAGACAACCAAAAATCAAGATCACAATCTGTTTCCAATATCCAATCCTGGATTATGCTCTACTAAGAAACAGTGACCCCCATGCTGCTGAAATATAATAGAAATCGGCAGTCATATTTGACCTTTTGTAACTTCCCGTTCTAAAGAATTCCACAAATAAATTCAAAAGCTGGAAGAGCATTGTTTCTATAATGTATCATCCCACTTGAGTTCGTCAGCCAATCAGGAACGAGGCCACTGACCTGATATGCGATTAAATATCAGGAACAGTTCATGCATAACTTTTGTGAAAGACTTGAAAAAGAGTTAAAACATCAGATGATTTTCTTTAGTAAAATAATAAGAATACAAAATGGTTTTAATATCGCGACGGCAAAATGAACTTCGTCTTTATAAAACAGCTGAGGACACATAAGTTTATCTTTATTTGGATGTTTAGGTGGGATGATAAATAAATAATCGGGCAAATTTGGTTTGATTCTGTAAAATATCAGAGCTCGTTTGGTCTCGCCATAGGTATTTTGGCTCGACTGCGTCTCGTCAAAATACGAACCACGGCTCGACCAAACTCGCCTGATATTTTGCCGAATCAAACCAAATTTGCCCGATTATATATAAGAATGCGATACCGTACACTTTAGAGTTTTAATAAATCTTTTGATGATGATGATGATGAGTATCGAGTTGATGTATTCCAGAATTCTCAAAGGCAAACTTTAGAATGACTATCAGACCCATCACAGACCTGTCATGCAGGACGGAAGTTGCACGACAGATCTGCTGCATCTTTTCCCTGAGCCTTGGTAGGGGTCCTATGGGGTTAACCGTGAGCCGTGAAAATTGACAATAAAATACCCCTAAATAAAATATATTAAGCAAGTTCTCGTACTGGTAATTTTAAGATATGCCTACTTAGATTTCACTCTCCCTGCACCTACAGTCTACTAGTCCACCCCCCCCCCCCCCCCCCCCCCCCCCCCCCCCCTTCCCCCTAAAAAAAACAGCGCCCAGCTCCATCAGAACAGAAGCCAGGAATGTACGTCGTCGAATGTAAAAGTCGTAGGCTTTGGAAATAAACAGAAATCCGTTGTTTGCAACAAAGGCGGGCCTCATTTTGAGGTGTTCACCACACGGGTAACCGTTTTAACCGTTTCTGACAAAGTATTTTCTCATGAAATACTGTTCGGCTATCAGGGTTGGCATCAGATACGATCTGTAAACTACGTGCAACATGAAAATCGGCTGATAAGAGTGAAAACGACAGTTCCGGTCCCGCGTCAAGGAAAGTGCGCGCAAGAAAGCAAAGTTTTGAAAGCGCACTATTCTGATAATCATTGAACTTCTTTTGTGATGCTTTTGCCCAAAACCTTCCTTCCTTCCTTTCACGTCGTGTATAAGATCACTGTAGAGGGATCGCAAAAAAGCTTAGTCCTGATTTGAATTTGTTTTCAATAGGATTCCAAGGTGGTAAGTAACTCTTAAATAAACAGTTACTGAATACTAAGAAACGCAAGTGACCTATGTATTATGTATCAGTCAATTCCAGCGGTGACCATCCCACCCCCGGGACACCGTGGGGCATTTGCACACCACTGCCTTCCCTGGGGTGGGGAATTTTGAAAATTTTGCTGGCCCCGGGGTCGGGAATTGTTTTTCCCCGGGGGAGGGTGTGGGGAATTTTGGTTTTCTCATCTCAAGCGCGTCGGGTTTTGTGAACTACAACAACAGTTATAATAACTATCGATTGGCCAGTTACAATGTCCCAGTTACAGAAAATAACGCCACATAAAATATAATGCAGAGCATGGCCCGTATACACGCAATTTATACGCAATATATACGCAATTTCGTCTCAGTGGAAAAACATAAAAATGAAGTCAAGCAACATAACTGCGAAATAGTTGCTCTGCAAATAAAGGTAAATTTCGCATTGAGAGATTCCGGGGACAATTTGCAGCCAAATGGCTACAACCGCGAATGGCTTAGGAATGTCTACCGATATTGTACTAATACCTTAGTTTCACTTCTTTATTTATATTTTGTCTCACTTTCAGTGAAATGAGAACTCGTTCAAAGACGAGAAAACTTAAGTACATTTAAAAAAGAATTATAAATGCTCGGACAGTATAATTGGAGTTGAAGTTTTTGTTGTGAAGCTTTGTCACGCAGAGTCGATGGAATCTTACCGTCTTTTCCTCGTCCCGGGGGTGGGACATTTTCCCCCTTTTTGTGTTCCCCGCCGTGGGGTATTTTGCATTTTTGCTAGCCCGGGGCGGGGATTTTCAGTTTTATTTTTAGAAATGACCAAAATCCCGGGGGTTGCCCGGGGGGCATGGTCACCGCTGGAATTGACTGATACATTAGGCCATCGAGAATTTGCTTATAAGCCATTTGAACTTTGAACGGGTGTAACACTGAGAATAAAAGCGACTCACAGAACAGCAACAGTCCCAGAAAAACTGCCAGAGACTTTTTTGTAGAATGAAAGAAAGTAGTCCCGCTCCTTAGAGCGTTCCAGGCATGCCTGGGTCAGCTAGCGAAAGCGGGTTTCTAATAAAAAAATAATAGATTTTGCCATAGTGAAACACCTTTCCATCCAGTACTTTGGCTAAACTACGGTGAAACGTGATCATCTGCAACCGTTTAAAAATAGCTAGATGACAAGAGCCGTCAGCGTTATCGTTATCAAATGCATAACACCCCTCTATAACAGACCCACCGAAACCCGACCCAGCGGAAAATTTGTCTCTATCCAGTGAGTTTTTAGCCTACCCAAAACGCAGCCAATTCTTAAATTTGACCCGGGCGAATTTTTCCTAACCCAATGCGAAATGTGGGTGCCCAGTGTGTGAGTCCATGCTTCCAGACCTTGCATTATATGAAACGCGCGCGCGAACTGGCCCAGCGAAAATTAGAAAATGTCTAACCCAATAAATTTCTCCTAAAAACCCAGTGGGAAACTAGAGTTCGGTGGGTCTGTTATAACTTACAGAGGGGTGTATACATACACCAGGGCGATACAGTTGGTACCTCAAGCTCTATTAGTTGAAGTTCTTGCTTGATTTTTTTCGCTGCCGATCAACAACTTCTGAATCTTCTGAATGCACATATAACTTGATTTGCTTTGCTATAGTAGTTTGATGTATATGTAGTTAGATTTCAAGTTACATTTATAAAAGAATGAATATTGAAGATATACTTACCGTGAGCACTGGCAATCCGAGTAAACTGACTAAACTAGAAGAACGTACTAGACGCCCTGAAGCTCGGTACATTGTTTGCGCGCGAGTATTGTTTGTCGGTTATGACAAGCGTGACAACACTAAAATAGAACCATCAGACCCTTTTCCTCCCTTTTGTGTGTGCGATGACAGCCGCCGATTATACCTTACATGCAGCATGGTGAGATGCTATTGGCTTAAGAATACGGCCAGCTCATGTTCGAGGAGCCCAAGAGGCGCCCGCGAGCATGCAGCAGTGGGCTCCTTGAGCATCGAGCCAGCTCGTTTTGCGTATTTTTATTTTCCAGCAAACCCTACCATGGTTAATTGAAATTGCCAGCTAGAAACTACATGGTTACAAGGAGTAGCTAGCCGGCACAATGGTGTTAGAAAGAATAGCTAGCCAGCACGAAAATGGCTGAGGAACGGCTATTTTGTGTAACGGCTTCGATGATATACTCTGCCATCAGAGCTGCGTTTAATAGCCTATAAATTGAGTAAACGAGCCAATTGCCTATTTTCTTGCTCGCGCACAAACCTGATCGACCAGTTTCTTCAAGCCATTTTCTCACACATGCGCGACAGAGAAATGACATTTGTGTGCGGCTACTTTTGCGTAGGTAGTTGAAAAACACAAGAAAACATTTAAAGTAAAAGAAAATGCAGGGAGATAAAAAGTAGCGGGCCGAAATATGTGTCCAAATCGTTTGTTGCTTAGTCAAACACGGAAATTTCTTGATGGGCACTTTTTACCTGATGGGAGGGGGGGGGGGGGGCTCTACACGCAGATCAAGTGTTATGCAAATGTTCTCATAGGCATACCAGCAAAGCCTTAAAAAAGATAAATCCCTACACGGTATGGAAGGGTTTTGAAATAGTCCCGAAAGCCCAAAGAACAGCACGAAATTGAGATCATAATTAATCAAGCCATGGTTATGTGGTTATGTTGGAATGCAGTGATGCCTTTTATAAAATTATTTTCAGATAATGTAAGGAGCAAGGCGATTTCAACTGAAAGAGAGATATCTCAGCATAAAGAGCAAAGATGTATAAATGCAATGGCACCTTAAAGAACTGCACGGAGATAGCACTCCTTCTGTCTATATGTTTGGAGGTTGTTACTGTGCTGGTGGTCTGTCCGATCTTGATATACCTGTATTGTCGTGTCCAAAGCTTAACGAAGGCCGTCCACAACTTAAAGCAATGTGGTATGTGTTTGGAGAGCGTTCGAGAGAGCACAGGATGCAAGAGTGATACCGGGAGCGTGCATTATGTGAACGAAAGAGATACTTGCGCCTTAACAAGACATGAATCAGCAGAGAGCATGGTTGTTGTGCCGACACCAGTCCCTCAGCACACACCGTTCCTTAACACAGAGGAAACAGTAGAGAACATGGGCGCGAATGAGGATAAACTTGCAGTCGCTGAGATGAGCGGAAGTTATGCTTGCATTTGCAACGAAGGCGTCACAGAGACACAGTCACGAAACGTTGCACGCGATGCGGGCCCAGACCTCTCCGAGCATCTTGAATCGCGTTTGATGACAATGGCTATTGAAATGCATGGACAATCAGAGCCTGAAGAGAGAAATCGTGAAGATGTTCAGAGTCTTGTATTTACAAACGAAGCCTTCAAGCCTGACGATCCACAGGCTAAATACGCCTACCCCGAAGAAGCATTGATAGCTCAAAACGAGCCCGCGGTCAATGGCGAAGAGTCCGAAGGACAAGAAAATATTTACGAGGAAATTTACGACGATGTATACACTGGGGAGTGGAGAGAGGAGTTTTTAGCTGAGGTAGGATCGAAGAGCCAGTTAAAGAACAATGGGGGCATATAATGTTTTTGTTTGCCAAGATACACATGTTCTTTTGTAGATGCGCGATGCGCGCCAAAATGCACATGATATAAAAGTTGCTGGAAAAACTCCTTAGAAAATTTCTCGGCCAAAAATGGTGATACCCCCAATTAATGTCCCAAAAAATCCTCTTGGGGCCATTTATTGTTCCAAGCGGAATATTTCGTTAACAATTTAGTCCACGATTGGACCAGTACATGCAACCAGGAGTCCCGCCAATAGAGAAATCTAGCTAGGGGGCATATATTCTAGTTAGTTTAAGGTCTCTGTAAACGTATTCGACGTGTGAAATGGAAAAATACTATCGCTGCACAGCAATATATGCTATGATAATCGCTATATATCGTTTTAAAAGCCAAAGATTGCTCTATCTTTACTATGCTTTTAGCAAAGACAGTGATTTTATCGATATTTCATTCATTGGATGCATGGTGACATCTCTACCGGAAAAAACTTTGTACCAGAATATATTCTGGTACAAAGTTTTTCTTTGTTTTCGAAGTCATTTTACATGAACTGAAGCTTCCATATGCGGCACTTCTAATCTCGCAATCCACTGTTGGGGTGCATGGTTATTTGGGCGTTGATTTGTTCCCAGTTTTGGGGAATCGTGGACGTAGAATGGACGGAGAATGGACGTCCTGTGATATTTCTGCTCTTCGCGAGCACAGGCCGGAGTACGATCAGGAGCATACTTGAGAGTACGTCTATAGTATCGAGTCAAGTACAACCCTTGTTTGTATGTCCGTATTTAATACTCATTCTGTGTTAACTAGGGGTATGAGGGGATGACTGCTGAAAACCCTACCGACGGCTACAAGAACTTTCTTGAATTCCTCGAGCAGGACCGAGACTATGAGATGGTTACTATTATCAAGTGTGTAATACGTACGTAGTCCAACAATGCGGATAATTTTGCTTGAAATTACACTAATGTTTATAGCCTGAATTTCAGCTGTCCATTCGCTCTCGGAATGGTGAATTCAGGAAACGTCTGAATTCACCATCAGATTTTCTCATCCATTTCGTAATTACTGGTCCAAAATAGCCGGGGTAGAAGCGGAATACTGAATATTGAATATCGACCTAAAAACCCTAAGGAATACGGAATATTTCGTTTGAAAAGTAGGGAATACGGAATATTTCATATTTCCTAAGAGAATAAAGAATACACACTTTTGATTGGGAATATCATCTGGGAAAATCTAAGGAATGGGTATATTCGATCCGAAAATCTAACGGAAAATACGGAATGTTTAAAGTTAAAATATTCCGGTTCTACCCCCGAAAAATAGGTTCCCTTATAACCATTCTCAGTAACAAGCGCGAGAGCCGTTCCAAGCCAGCCACACAAGCGCGACGGCTGCCGAAAAAGGCGTGCGTTGTCTTGGAAACGCTATGAAAAAAAAATCAAAACCAGCTTTCTGTTGGCAATAATGGGGAGTTTGCAGGTGTTGCGTGATATTTTTAATCTTGATCCTAATAAAAATGAAACTACCATATTTGAAAAGAGCTTGCCGAAATCAGAAAAAGGCGAAAATTTGAGTTGATTTGGGTAAATATTAGCAAAGTTATTGGCGCCCGAAGTAGGCCGTTTCTCTATACGTTTAATGTTGTGGTGGGTAAGAGTTGCCCACCACAACATTAAACCTATAGGAAAACAACCAACTTCCGACGCTCATAACTTCTGTGTTATTTATCGAAACCACCTTTAGGATTTCACATATTTCAGTGAGCTCTTTTCAAATATGGTATTTTTATTTTGGTGAGATCAAAATTGAAAATGTCACGCAACACCTGCAAACTCCCCATTGCGTAGGAAACTATCGTGCTTAATTCAGGAGTTTCCTTTCGCAGAGAGAGCGAAGGGACGAATTAGGCTAAAATGTATGTAAAAGTATCTTTATCAAACAAGGCATTCCAGACACAACTGCAACTACATTTCCTCGTCATCTTGACAGGTAATTACAGCCTAATTGGTGTACGACTAGAGGGGGGTCTTGATGAGCCCACGGTCCCAGGGGATCCTGGGATATTTGTACAAGCGGTGAAACCAAATAGTCCTGCAGATGGCAAGCTAAGCCCTGGCGATAGAATATTGACGGTATGTGGCAAATTCTATACTATTAGTTTCTGATATTGCTGATCAGTTCCCGCCATTTTTTGGCGCACGCGGTGACAGAAGAAGCCCACATCATCAGCGTGTTGCTAAGCAACGGATTTGAAGATGACGAAGTCGTTCCCTTTCTTTTCTCTGGTAAAAATGAGGAAATAATCAGGTTCAGCAAATTGAAGTGATTGAATAAGTAAATGACATTCAAATATATGCAAGGTTGATTGTAAAACTGGAGGTGAAGATATTAGTCACAAGGTGGCGGCTTATTTTTTTAATTTTAGAAAGACTCGATTTAAAAGCCAATTGTGGGTCTGCTAGGATTTTCTTAAGGAATGTAAGAAAGAAATTATTTAAAAAATCATAACTCGAAAAAATGGCTAAAATGGTGTAAACAACGATAGGCGTAATCGTAAAGTTACGCGCAAATATTCCAACGAAAACTATTTATTACGGTACTGAAACAAATACAAGAAAATACATAATGCTTTATACTGAAGGACTATAAATATATTCAAACTCGTAAATTACATTCACAAGTACTTTAACTTAAGGATACCGTAAACCTTCGCGGGTACCCTTCGCGCAAAATTTCTCTACGCGGCGCATTGAAATAAACCCCAAAAAACTAGATATCATTTTAAAGCTTAATAAATGTAGTTTATGATGACGCAGTTTTTATTCTGTTTTTTCGAAATCTGCTCTAACGCGGAAAGGAAACGATAAAAAGGTGCGATTTAAATATGCAAAATGTTCGTATAGAAATACGGCGCGCATTGGCTTCAATTCTGTCTTAAATCAATCAACACTCATTGAATGACTAAAGTGTGTCGGCGATTTTTAATATATTAATCCATTCCAGAATATAAAGAACTTCCAAAAGTTGAAGGTTCATTTATTTGACGAGTTTCGGCCTTCGAACAGTAATAAAAGTGCGAGAAATCAAAATATCAAAAATCGCCGACACGGTTTCGAAGATCAAAGTTTGGACTAGCTGCTCGCAAAATTTGAAAGCAATCGTGCAAATCCTTGTGGGCGAACATTTTGGGTCTTTCCATTGAAACGGCAGCAAAATCAATACCGAGTTATAGCCATTTGAAGTTGTGTCAACATCTGAAGCGCTAACAGCAGGAGAGCAAACAAACGTGACACGATCGGCCAATTGGAGACAAGCCTTCTCTGTGCGCGGGAAAATATTACTGTGCTCAGATTTCATGTTGTGCTTGAGCTTTGGTACTTGTGGTAATCGCTTTCTCCAACATCTTCGACCATTTCCAGCAGCCAAATTTTGATAAATAATGGGCAAAGTGCCTCTTCAACGAAGAAAGCCAGGCAAGGACATGCCAGGCAAGAAGCGCCAATTTCCTGACCGAAGGCTAAGTAAACAAGATTAAAAGATTATAGCGCCTGAATCATGTAACGCAATACAGTTGAAAACTAGATTTTCTTATTTTTCTTCGTGAAATATAAGTTATTTTAATTTTCTTTTTTGGAGTATTGAAGTTCCTACCCTAACTTATCGACTGGGATAAAAACAAAAATTCGTCAAAATGACACCCGCGAAGGTTTACGGTATCCTTAACACAACAATAGGAAAGAGAAAGACTTATCGGCTTAAGGATACCGTAAACCTTCGCGGGTATCCTTCGCGCAAAATTTCTCTACGCGGCGCATTGAAATAAACCCCAAAAAACTAGATATCATTTTAAAGCTTAATAAACGTAGTTTATGATGACGCAGTTTTTATTCTGTTTTTTCGAAATCTGCTCTAACGCGGAAAGGAAAACGATAAAAAGGTGCGATTTAAATATGCAAAATGTTTGTATAGAAATACGGCGCGCATTGGCTTCAATTCTGTCTTAAATCAATCAACACTCATTGAATGACTAAAGTGTGTCGGCGATTTTTAATATATTAATCCATTCCAGAATAAGAACTTCCAAAAGTTGAAGGTTCATTTATTTGACGAGTTTCGGCCTTCGAACAGTAATAAAAGTGCGAGAAATCAAAATATCAAAATCGCCGACACGCTTTCGAAGATCAAAGTTTGGACTAGCTGCTCGCAAAATTTGAAAGCAATCGTGCAAATCGTTGTGGGCGAACATTTTGGGTCTTTCCATTGAAACGGCAGCAAAATCAATACCGAGTTATAGCCATTTGAAGTTGTGTCAACATCTGAAGCGCTAACAGCAGGAGAGCAAACAAACGTGACACGATCGGCCAATTGGAGACAAGCCTTCTCTGTGCGCGGGAAAGTATTACTGTGCTCAGATTTAATTGTTGTGCTTGAGCTTTGGTACTTGTGGTAATCGCTTTCTCCAACATCTTCGACCATTTCCAGCAGCCAAAATTTGATAAATAATGGGCAAAGTGCCTCTTCAACGAAGAAAGCCAGGCAAGAACATGCCAGGCAAGAAGCGCCAATTTCCTGACCCGAAGACTAAGTAAACAAGATTAAAAGATTATAGCGCGTGAATCATGTAACGCAATACAGTTGAAAACTAGATTTTCTTATTTTTCTTCGTGAAATATAAGTTATTTTAATTTTCTTTTTTGGAGTATTGAAATCCTACCCTAACTTATCGACTGGGATAAAAACAAAAAAATCGTCAAAATGGCACCCGCGAAGGTTTACGGTATCCTTAACACACCGTGGAAGTGAAACACGATCTGACAGACCTCTCACGGACTTTACACATTCTTGCCATAACTGAATTTCGTCTGAAGTGATGACGTCATCCCAGCCATATTCGCTCTTACAGACGCTGTAGTAACATCTTTGCCGGGAGTATCAGGGGAGCGATGACACCAAGAGGATCGTATAGGGAAGAAACTACAGAGAGAATCCCTCTTCTTGTGTTGCCATTAAATTCCTTCATAGACGGGAAGGAAAATGGTCTGGTTCGACATTCTATCACATCCCCCAGAGCTCTGGGCTCTTTCTTGGTGTTGCAAGGCACCAGAGGCATAAAGACAAATAGGGGACAAAAGACCGTAAAACGAAACAATAAGATGGAATACAATAGCTCTAATCAAAAATACAATACATCTTGCAACACCAAGAAAGACCCGAGCTCTGTCTGTTGCGTTTAGCCCCATAGCCATAGTAGTTACACAAGATAGCATACAAGAACTTGACAGGATATTCACATATATAACAACAACAACAACTGATTTATTTCATATAGCTCAATCATATTTATATACAAGTTTCTAGGCGTATCAAGAATGGAATTCACGTACGATTATTTAGAGTTACATTCTTTTGGTTCCGGCAAGTCCTACATAGGAAATTACATACAGGTATCATAATAATTGTGATAGCACTAATCTATCTAATCTAAAGTGGTGATCATGACTTAGATAGAGTAATCAGATAATGGATACGTAATATCAGGCACGTATTCTAACACCCCCACTTGCTCTGATGTTACGAACCTTCAACAAAAAATTAATTTCCCATTATAAAAGTTTTGAACTTTTCCAGCTTAGCTTTTGTGGCTGGTTTTGTAAAAATGTCTGCTACATTGTCCTCAGTTGGGACATACTGAACTTTTACATTTCCACTTTGAATTTCTGATCTGATAAAGTGGTATTTGATGTCAATGTGCTTCGATCTTTGATGGTTAACTGGGTTCTTAGCTAGATTAATTGCTCCCTGATTGTCGACATGAATCGTTACTTCTTCAACCATAATACTCATGTCTGTGCATAGCTGTTTCAAAAATTTTGCTTCTTGTGCAGCATTAGCTAGTGAAATGTATTCAGCTTCACAAGTAGATAAAGCTACAGTTTGCTGCTTGCGGCTTTTCCATGAAATTAACGGTCCATTCTCAGTCAACTGAAAATTATATCCAGTTATGCTGCGTCTATCTTTCACAGATGCTCCCCAGTCCGAATCACACGAGCCTGTAAGTATCAAGGCTGATTCCGATTTGCCAAATTTAAGGCCTTGTTCCCGTGAACCTTTGAGATATCTCAGTACATGTTTTGCCATACTGAGATCTGACTGAGTTGGTTTTGCCATATTCTGTGAAAGTTTAGTCACAGTGTAACACAAATCAGGTCTAGTACCTGTCATTACATATATTAAACTCCCCACAATTGCTCTATACAATCTGGGATCATCCAATTCGCGCGCTTCTTCGTCGTTACTCTTTTCTGCTCCTAGAGCGCACGGCGTTGCCTTTGGTTTGCAATCTGACATTTCAAATTTCGAGAGGATTTTATCTATGTATTGTGTCTGGCTCATCTCGATTGAATCTTTGTTGCATTTGAAATTTGTTCCCAAAAACCACGAAAGCTTGCCAAGATCTTTCATTTTGAACTTTCTGCACAGAGCCTCTTTAACGCTTTCCAACAAAGTTAAAGTAGTTGCAGAAATTATGATATCATCTACCCAGATGATCAAAATAATCAATCCATTTTCCTCTGAATTTCTAGTGTACACGCATGGGTCTGCGAGCGATTGAGAAAAGTTTTCACTTAGCAAATAGTTATGAAGCATGTTGTTCCAATTTCTCCCGCTTTGTTTCAAACCATATAGAGATTTCTTTAACTTACAAACTAGTTTCTCTCCGTTTTCTCCGCGCTTCTCAAAGCCTTCCGGTTGTTCCATATAAATTTCGCAGTCAATTGGCGCATTTAGATAAGCTGTCTTAACGTCCATTTGATGAGTAATCATGTCATTCTGCACTGCTGTTTGTATAAGCATTCGTACTGAACTCATGCGAGCAGTAGGCGCAAACGTTTCCTGATAGTCTATGTCTGCGATTTGTGAATAGCCTTTAGCTACGTAGCGTGCTTTATGTGTCTCTTCTCTATTAGGTCCCGTTTTCACGGCAAAAACCCATTTTCCCCCCACTATCTGTTTACCCTCGGGTGGCGTGACTAACTCGAACGTGTCATTGTCAATTAGAGCTGTCATTTCGTCATTCATGGCCTTTTGCCATTTTGGCATCTCTTTTGAAATCAAAGCATCGTCATAAGTGGTCGGGATGTTCGCGACTCGATAACAGTAGTCTACAGTGTTGCTAACTTCGTCTAAGTCACTGTTCATTGCATATTCGTCAAAACGCTTAGGTTTGTTGCGAATTCGTCCGGGATAACGACGTTCTAGTTCGTGTTCAGTACTATCAGACTCCGTCACGTCCTCCTCTTCTGTTGTTTGTTCTGTTACCTCAGTGTCAACAGTTGTAGGTGGGGTCGGTAACACACTCTCGTCTTCGTCTATCTTAGGCACGTAAACTTTGTTTTGTTCAAGAAATTTTACGCATCGCGCTCTTTCTACAACGTTTCTCTCCGGGTAATAAACAAGGTATGCCGGACTATCTCGGTCATAACCTACGAAAGTGCCTTTCTTACTGCGCGCTTCTAATTTCTTCGCGTTCTGAACATAGGCATAACACGTAGAGCCAAAAACATGCATCCTACTCACATCCGGTTTCTTTCCGATAAGGGCCTCATAAGGCGTTTTACCTAATCGCGCGTTAAAACAACGATTACGAATGTATGCGGCTGTCATTACTGCGTACGTCCACAATTCCTTAGGTAATTCAGACTCTAGCAAAAGACATCTCGCCATTTCAAACAGGCTTCGCCACATCCTTTCTGCAGTACCATTCTGGTGCGGAGAATGCGGCGCACTTGTCTCGCGCTTAATGCGATTTTTGCGAAGTAAAGACTTAAACTGTTTACTTGTAAATTCACCCCCGCCATCCGATCTAATGCGCTTTGGCTTACCAAATGGAGCGATGTCAGCAAGAAACTTCTGCGTCGCTTCTAGAGTATCACTTTTCTGTTTCAGAAAATACACCATGTTAATACCGGTAAAATCATCTACAAAACACAAAGCATATCGGAAACCTCCCTTTGCTACGGGATCTATCGGGCCGGCCAAATCGCAATGCACAAAATCTAAAGGTGCTTTAGCCCTATCATCTGGCTTACGGCTCCGAGTTTGGCACATTTTGCCTTGCGTACAAATAGCGCAATCGAGCTGTTCATCATTCGCAATTTTCATGCCTTCAACAACATTTTCCAATTTGCGTAAATCTTGAAAATTACAATGACCCATAATTTGGTGCCACTGCATTAAAGAACTCGCATTATTGTTTGAAGATGAAATGCTGTTTAGGTAATACAAACGGCCTTTCTGCTCGACCTCAAACATTGTGCCATCTGGTGCTTTAAAATACTTTGCGTCCTTATTAAGACTGACACTCGCGCCCTTTGCAATGGCAGCAGAAACTGAAAAAATGTTTTGGTTGTATGACGGAATGTACAGAGCATTGTTGAGAATAACATCTTGTAAATTTCCATTTACATCGAAAAGCTTTACTTTGGCATTCCCTTTTCCCAAAACTACATTGGCCTTACTTCCATCTGCCAATTCAATGTAATGACCATTTGCGTCAAAATTTTCATCAAAACTCACAAATTTTTCCCGCTCTGTTACAATGTGGCTCGTAGCACCACTATCTAGTAAGAGATTAGTGACTTTCTTACCATTCCTATTTGTTATGTGTTCTTCACTAAAAGTAAGGGCGAAATCATGTTCGTCCTCCTCGGCACTCTTCTTTGCGGAGTCGCCTGATCTCTGTTGCCCTTGTGACTGACCTTGGGGCTTCCTGCTGCGACAGTCTCTTGTGTTGTGTGATACAGTCCTACACTTTGCACACCATTTGCTAGACTCCTTGCTGTAGCAGTCAATACTTTTGTGGCCTTTTCTTCCACATTTGTAGCAGTTTCCCTGGAATTTTTGCTTTAAAGTCATGACGCTTTCCTCGTCATTTCCAGGGGTCCTTCGGCAGCTTTTCTCCGTCTCCTCATAGTTTCGGAGAGCTGTTTTAAACTCGCTGAAGGTCATCGGTTTGTCCTTCTGCGCTGCCACCGTCGCGAAGGTTTTGTAGCCATCTGGCAGGCCTTTTAGAGCCATGGCTACCAGTAGCCCATCGCTTATTACTTCTTCGGCGGCTTTCAGGGCGGTAGATGCTTTCTCCGCTCGGAGGATGTAGTCCGTTGTAGACTCGCCATCCTTCATCGTCAGGGAAGTCAACTCAGTATATAGGGCAATTACTCTTGGCTTCCCCTTGCCCTGGTAGTGCTCTCGCAAGACACCTAGGGCTTTCCTGCCGTCGTTATTGGCCTCTCGTATCACGAGAGCCAAACTTCTGTCGTCCAAGCACTGGACCAACTCCGCGAACGCATTTGCGTTCTTTTCTTCGTCAGGGGCCGTGGTTTCTCCTTCCTTTGGTATAACCACATCGTACAGCTTCTGGAGGCGCATGTAGCCAAGGAACTTTACTTCCCAGAGCTCGTACTTGCTTTCGTCTCCACTGAACATGAGCGTCCTCCTGGGCCCATAACCTGTTGCGTTTAGCCCCATAGCCATAGTAGTTACACAAGATAGCATACAAGAACTTGACAGGATATTCACATATATAACAACAACAACAACTGATTTATTTCATATAGCTCAATCATATTTATATACAAGTTTCTAGGCGTATCAAGAATGGAATTCACGTACGATTATTTAGAGTTACATTCTTTTGGTTCCGGCAAGTCCTACATAGGAAATTACATACAGGTATCATAATAATTGTGATAGCACTAATCTATCTAATCTAAAGTGGTGATCATGACTTAGATAGAGTAATCAGATAATGGATACGTAATATCAGGCACGTATTCTAACACTGTCAACGGGTAGATCCTCAAGATCGAGATCTCGGTCCTTCATAGATGGCGCACGGTCGCCATCGGGAATACGGGCAACCATTTCACGACTATTTGAGATCCACTTCGTTAGATGAAAGCCTCCTCTAGCTAGCCAGGCGGTAAGCTGAGGGACGACTGCCTTTGTTTATTCTTCAGTAGCGACGCTCTTCAGGCAATCGTCGACATAGAAATTTCGACTCACGGTCTCATATACTTGAACGGCGAAATGTGCTTTGTTGTCTTCCGCTGTTTTGCGGAGCGCAAAACTGGCGCAGCTGGGCGAGGACTTCGCACCGAATAGATGTACATCCATCTTATAAACTTCTGGTGACCTTAAGTCATCTTGTGGGCACCAGAGCGCAGAGTGTTTGTGTCATCAGGGCTCACGCGGACTTCATGGCACATTTTCTCGATAGTGTGATCGCGATTGGTTCTTCGCGGAAGCGCAATAGCACTCCGACAAGACTATTGGTGAGATCTGGCCCTTGCAGGAGGTGGTCATTCAACGAGGTTTTCTTGTAGCGCACAGCACCATCGAAGACAACACGACACTTATACGGTTTTGGGGTGTGAATAACTGGGTGATGGGGGAGGTACCAGACTGAATAGCTATCAAAAGACTAGATTCTTTCGCATGTCAAAGCTCTGTGTACTCTTCTACGGTCTTGATAATATCTCTCATAGAGGACGGTCTCTTTCGAGTAGATGCTTTAAGTATAGGACAGTCTCTTCTCTGCGATGACACGATTGTCTGGGAGACAAAATACAGTCGAAGCTCTCGTAAGCGACCACCTCGGGAACTGAAAATTGCGGTCGTTAACGGAGCTGGTCGCTTACAAGAACGGCTCTCGTAAGCAACCACCAAGCGGCTTTCTACTTGAACAATAGACGTTGGTCGCTAACGAGAGCTTAGTACAATAAATCTAGAAAAAACCATGTGATACTAATGCTTAAATAGTTTGATTTATTTCCCGACTTTAATTAAGAATAGATAACCGCAAATAAGTACCTAGAAAATAGCATTTCACCGGTGTAGTTTTTTAGATATTTTAGATATTTATGAGGTGATGACTGATGTTTTAAAGACAAAAGTACTATGGTCGCTTACGAGAGCTTAAAAACAATAGAAAATCTCTGTTGGTGATTTGAAATTGTGGTCGCTAACGGAGCTGGTCGCATCGATAAGGCGGTCGCTTACGAAAGCTTGAAATAACTGTGACATTTCAAACGGGGTTTCGGGAAAATGGTCGTTATGGGAGCTGGTCGCTTACGAGAGCGGTCGCACGGAGAGCTTCGACTGTATATTACACTAAAAACAACCCATGCCTTGGTGACAAGTGACTACGAGAAACTATGGGTAAACACTAACAGACAAAACATCGAATATGTTATCATTGGTTCCTATTGTATAGTCGCGAGGGTGGAGCTCTCAAAAGTTTCACTGATGCACCGGAAAAGGAACTTTTCTGGGTTATTTACCATAGTTTAGCCCGTGATATACGCTTTAAAATGAGGTATACGACTATTTGTCGTCAAATTATGCCACTTTAACATCATCATCATTATCATGTTTTCCCTGGCCAATCCTTGGCCTAAGGGCACATCAGCTCCGGGAAGCGTCCTCGTAGCAGATGATCGAACTTCGTTTTGTCCATCATCAATTTCCTGGCTTGCAATGCAACTATCTGGAGGAGATCCCCAACCCGTACCCAAGATCTATTAATAGTGGTTCTTTTACGAAAAAGTACCCAGAAGGTAGTCCGTAACCTTAGCAGGGGCGTAGTCACAGTAGCTAGGCATTTTTCTCCTTTAATCCCGCTATCAAAATTTGTTGACCTATTAACCAAACACTTACTCCCATGTAAAAAGTAACTTTGTGTGTACCCAATTCAATGCAACCGCCTTAAACTGCCTCTTAGTCGCTAAAAAAAACTTGAAAAGTTCTTTTACCTCAGCTAGTCCTTTAAAAAATCACCTAAAATTTAAGCCCGGACTTAACAGGCTTAAAGGCAGCTACGCGACGTGGAGATCTACGAGCTTCTTTTCACGTCCTCTTTAGCTGAAACGCCAGTGGATAGTGGTGTGCACCATCATTGTGATGTTTTAGAGGTTTCTTTGTTTTTTTTTTTCTTCAGATAAATGACCAGCGAGTGACAAGAGTTCCTCGTCAGTATGCTTTGATGCTGATCAAGTCAGCCGAGAGCTCTGTGAGCTTCTACATCAAACGAGCTCCCAAAGGACAGGTAAGCCCTTGTTTATAATTGATTATCAGTGCCTGTGTTTATCTTCTTTTTTTTTATCATAGAACTCTTCAATAGAGGGGTCTCAATGAGGTTGATGGCAAAAAGGTAAAGCAATAATATTTAACGTGGAAAACTCGTAACAGTAACACAGACAAACCTGAAGTCGACGGTGCGCAGCTTTGCCACCCTTCTCTTCCAGAGCTCCAGGTCAAAGAAATTTAAAGCTAATTTGGACAACAGAGAAAAGTCGATAATTGTCGAAAACCACCAGAATGAACTTAATCCATCCTAATAGACGCCATTTTGCATTTCACTTGCTCGTTTATCCCTATTTTTTGTCAAATTCAATAACAGAGCTATTTTAATGAAAAGAAACTACGTTATTTTAATACAACTCGAATTCATAGTTGGCATCATCAGACATCGAAAGTCTAACACAACAAAAGAAGAGCTCAACATTAGTATTAAGTGCTCAGTATTAGTATTAAGTGCTCAGTATTAAGTGCTCAGTACAAGTGATTGGCTGATACTGTAGGTCCCGAAGGGGTTCCTATTGTTCTTTGCATTTCTCAAGTTCAAACTGAAAATTTGCATCGAGTTTTCAACTGCGTTTTATTCTTGAGCCTGCAATGCGACTTGGGTGCTCATGGGCCACTAACGGTAGGCTTCCTCGCCCTTCTCTTTACCTCTATCGGAACGCTGTTCTCTCCTCGGCGCTCCCTCCGTGCTACCACTACCCCTAATGGAACAATTTCCCATATTCGAGGCGAATATGACACTTCGAGATGACATTGTAACATTCATTAAGACCCTGTGTCCGATTGCGCCACTGCTAGGGAAATGTGGGTAAACGATCGAAGTAGTAGATATATTTTTGGCTACTCGTGGCTTCCCATTTTTTTAAGAATCTCGGCCTTTGGCCGTGAAAAAAATGGCGACCCAGATCAGAGTCCATTATCCATGAAGTGTGGTCGCCTTTGCCCCCACAACTTTTATTGAAATAGTTGTCGGATAAGTATGCCATGCATGTCAACTTGAATAATTTCTCCTCATTTTTCGCAAAAGTGGTTTTGATAAGTCATCACTTTCACTTTCAGACCGAAGCATAAATACTTGACAAGGCAGAAGTGACGTTTTATCTGACGATCTCTCTGTCCGTACTGGTTGTCCTGATAACCACTGCATTGGTTGCATTGTTTGTTTTCGTCACGAGACATGAGCGAATATGTGACCAGTTGTTTGCCGCGTCGAATCCAATCTACTAATCGAATCCAAATTCGGCGTCTGAAACTGGCCTAACATACGTGACCTTGACTAGATGATATCGCCACTTGAATAAACGAGATAAAGTTGCATGATCTTTCACAGGGCTACTCGGAGATATATATAGCATGGAATCGAGGCTAACTCCAGCCACATACTCTGAAATGGGACTGCGTATGACCATGGGCGATAGTGACACAAATAGTATGTGTTCAGCCTGGTCCCAGGCGTTCCTCGTCTGCAGTGAGAAGGTAAACCGCTGAATGAATGTGCGCGGGCTCAAACACTGCCAGAGGAGGGCTTTTCCTGTGACGTCACGTTCCTGTGACGTCGCGCTTCTGCCACAGGAAGCCCACCCAGAACGCCAGGGACTAGGCTGGTATGCGATCACTTCTGACGTCGAACGCAATTACTCTCCATCGTCTGCGAGCAGGCTAGTGTAAAAGGCGCTCAAGCGTACGCGCCAGACTGCTAGGGAAGGTAGTTTTAAAAACAATAAAGACAATTAAGACGTTTAAGGTATCGCACAGCACAGAAGTGCCCTATACTCCTGTCAAGTGCCCTATTCTCGCATATCAAGAAGTGCTGCCATATAGGAATCCGTGCGGCCTCCCCGTCTATTTTTTAAAGCCCCAGTTACACGACATAAATTTTTGGCAAGGCTGGGGAAAAAAATGGTTCACATGCTATTCGCCACTATTCACTGAGCCTGAGGAGAATAATTGTTTTAGTATATACTACACGGGAACACTCCAAAAAATATCCGAACGACACTAAATGCGGCGTTTGCCGACATTTTGTAGCCTCTTTCTGTATGCGTGACGTTTGTCACGCTCGTGACATTACGTCAGACCAGAAACATATAAGTGAGTTGAAACGTGTAACAGACGAATGAATCTGATGTGACAACCTGCGAACAACTCGCGATCACTTAACACCATATTTGGAAAACAATGTCCTTGCGTGCAGCCAATCAAAATTCAGATGTGACTTTTCACTGCACACGGCGAGCACGGCAGGCTTCGGTGCTCGTTTTGCAAAGCTACATTCTGATTCATCGATGCTTGCAGATTTTTGGAAGCCTTACCGGCTTTTCTACGAGATTTCCTGCTGGAAAACCAATGAACTTTGTAAGAAGAACTTCCAAGCTCAACCAAAATGCATAAATTTCTCAGGAGAAAAATAATTCAGGAATTGAGCATATTTTGCAAAGTTAAAACTCACACCACTGATATGACTCAGTTCGGGACTTCAAGAAAAAAAAAGTTGGCCAAGCAGATTTTTATGGCTAGGAACTCTGAGAAGCTATTGAAGAAATAACCAGAACGGGAGAAATGAATATCAACATCTGTTGATCGAAAAGGAACTAATTTACACATAGGAACGAAGGAGAAAAACTCGGCTATTTGCAAGGGATACGTTCTTATGAAACAACAAACACAGAAGAAGGGGAATTAGAGTAGTTCTCCAGTGCTCTTAGTTATAAACATCAAGATATGTTGTCGTTGAATTTGTACTGGAAAATGAGATGTCAAAGAAAGAACGAAGGATCCAATCAAGCCAAAACAAACAAGTAAGGCTCGACCAAAAAATGTGGTTGTTTTTTCTTTCAGTAGTGAATTAAAAACGTTTAGTTTATAAATTAACTTAAGCTTATCGATTTCATTTCTTTATAAATTGTTATCTTTAGATTTTTATTTGTTCTTCTTCGTGGTGCTTTTAAGCCTTATTTTTGATGGATTTTGAGCATGGAAAAGAAACAGTTCTCAACTCATTCTTGTGCTTCTGTTGTGGGGAGTTCGCGCGCGTTATTTTTAGAAAACATGACGAATAACATCTCCCGTTGCTGATTGGCTAAGCGATAAATCTGTTGCTTTCCAAATATGGTGTTTTTTGATCGTGAGTTGTTCGCAGGTTGTCGCGCTGTTACACGTTTCAACTCACTTATATGTTTCTGGTCAGACTTCACTACAAGCATTCGGCTACTGAACACATGGTGGAAACTTGCTGCTGTTTTAGAGAAGCAAAAACGCTAGAAAACACTTGTTTTAAAACCTTAATATCGACTACGATAAACGATTTAAGTTTTTAGAAGGTTGCAAGGATGGATGCAAGGGATAAATTCGCATTTTGTGCCTTGGATTATGGATTGTGAAACTGCAGAGTTGCTTCGCTGAAAACACTTTGCCTTTGGTCGCCATTTCACCACCGATGGATGACTATATTTTTCAACCTGCTGGCAGAGAAATTCAAGATTCGTTTGGAATATTCAAAAAGAAATTTGGGAAATTAACCTCTTCAAACTCTGGGACAACGAGGAAGACCCCGTTCATAAAAAGAGAGACCACTTTAAATACAACAACCTAAAATCAATTTTTGCACTTTTGCACTTTCTTTAATTTATGCCAAAAATGGACACTTTTAAATATTTATAAAATTTTTGTCCAATATTGGTCTATTCGTGGATGTCGTAGTTTGTGCAAGATATACACTTTATCAGAATATCAGAAAGGGGCTTTCAATGGTGGTTGCTCTATACATCTTATCACAAAATGACCAGTTTTCACAGCAAGGCTATGACATTGTCCTTTGCTAAATTTGAGGACACTATTTTCGTGCCGTTTCATCATAACAACGTACTGCTTGTGTTATCTCCTTTGGACAAACTTGCCGTACATACGAAGTGTTTGTCTGACATGTACAATATCGCAAGTTCAGAAGCGCAGGTTTCGCTAAAGCACTGATGACAATTAATAACTTGACACTTTGATACACCGTTATCTCTTTATTTTGTTGCCCGATTTCAATAACACATCAAGTAGTTATCAAAAACTATATCAACCTTTCAACTGTGCGAATTGGAGCAGCAATGCTTACAAAGATATATAAGGAAATGTTCAATTTTCTCTAGCCCTATAATTATCCAATATATTACACAAATGTACGTAAGGTTTTCCTTTTAACATCGAATTTTTGAACACCGAAATACACATTTCAGCTGATCAGCCTTTCCACATAAACATTGTACAGACACTCAAGAAAGGTGTGCCTCTGCCAGGTTGCCGGCTCACACAAATTTGTGCGAGAAGGCGAGCAAAGATGAGCTGCACAAATTTGTGCGCTCTGCTGCGCTGCGGGCTCACACAAATTTGTGCGAAAAGGGTGAGCAAAAAGGAGCTGCACAAATTTGTGCGCTATGCTCCGGACTCACACAAATTTGTGCGAGAAGGCGAGCAAAGATGAGCTGCACAAATTTGTGCCCTCTGCTGCGCTGCGGGCTCACACAAATTTGTGCGAAAAGGGTGAGCAAAGAGGAGCTGCACAAATTTGTGCGCTATGCTCCGGACTCACACAAATTTGTGCGAGAAGGCGAGCAAAGATGAGCTGCACAAATTTGTGCGCTCTGCTGCGCTGCGGGCTCACACAAATTTGTGCGAAAAGGGTGAGCAAAGAGGAGCTGCACAAATTTGTGCGCTATGCTCCGGACTCACACAAATTTGTGCGAGAAGGCGAGCAAAAATGAGCTGCACAAATTTGTGCGCTCTGCTATGGGCTTACACAAATTTTCGAGAAAGGGCGAGCAAAGATGAGCTGCACGAATTTGTACGCTCTGCTCCGGGCTGACACACATTTTTGCGCTCTGCGCTCCGGTCTCACACAACTTTGTACGAAAAGGCGAGCGAAGATGAGCTGCACAGAGTTAAGATTGGAAGACTCTCCAAATAAACTATTGTCAACCACATGGAGTGCGCTTGTTCACTTTACCATCAGAAAGAAACGCATGTGTCCATAAACCTGCGCCAATCGCTTTATTTGCAATATTCCTGGTGGTTGTTGACTCAAGTACGCCCAGTATACCAATTTTCTGCATAAGCCGGCAGTACAATTAGGGTGATACCCGTGATGCGGCGTTCGAAAACGTGAAACGGATTGTCTTATAGAACGCTTGAGGCTCGACGATTAACTTTCTCTTCTTGACACACTGTTAATCTAAACTAATGCCATACTTCGGTAGTAGTCATACTGTCTATTTTTTGCGTAAATGTCGGTCGACGGTGTCCTCTACAGACTACTGACAAGCTGAATATAGTGTCACTTGCGAGGTCGCAAAATGCGCTTCGTCCTGTAAGATCCCGTGTAGATCTGCGGAAGGAAAATCGAGAAAATAAATAAATAATAAAAAGAGGATATTACGAACGAACAAGCGCTGCGCGAGTGAGTGTCAAACTATTTGTTTCTTCGATGATTAGTTTTACTGTACAATGTTGTCACAACAGCTAATGAACTATGAGTATTTTCTTTTGTTTACAACTGAGGAACAATTCAATATTTATTACAGATTTCCAATTTAAGTCGTCTTAATGTTCTCATGGCTTTCCCAGAAAATGGCCACACCAAAACTGCGTCCGCTTTTTCGAGGGGGAGCTTTGTGAAACAGGTACGATGGCGACAAGGACGCGGCACAGAACCTGGCCTGCTGTTTTTTTTTTTAAAGCATAACGTTGCGGACCGCGGCACGGTACATCTCACTGCTCTGTTTGAGTAATAATTATGGTACTGCATACTCACGCAAATCAAACAGGATTATTTGAGATAAGAGCGTCCTTTATATATAGGAGCGTGCGCTTGGTGGTCTAAGTGTGTCCATTTTGGCGCAATGGACAAAACAACCAACTAACATAACATCAAAAGTAGCATTTTGGCTTACTGATGCAAGTGGATTCGCTCAAAAGTCTGAAAACTTTTTTATTACACTCAATCCAACTTTGTTTCTCTTGTAAACGCTTTTTTTTACTACACGCTGCACGTCCACAGAATGCAATTCCATACAATCTGTGCTCACCCATATATTTTACATATGAACGTCATTTTATCAACCTGTAATGGGTGTGTTTTACTTACCGGTTGAAGCCCTTCGCCATTTTCCAGCTGAGCACTTTCTTGTATCACTTGTCTCAATTGGGGGGTTTCATCAGTTTCATTACGCCTCACGCGTTCAATTAGATCGTCCATTATCCAGCGTACTGCACTTGCTGGTATGTAAGTAGTCCCTGTCTTGTGATGTTTGCAGTAGGTTCCTTGAATTTATTAGGTAGAAAAGGTAAACATTAATTAAAAAAAAAAAGACTTTAAAACGTGTTGTTATCTAATGAATAATGACTGGACCGTGTTTTGATGTAAATAAGCAAGAATACACAATAATAGTAACAACATTCTAATGGCCATTATTAAACGCTGAAAAACTGCAAGAATAGTGTGTGCCATTAAAAAGTGGTTACTGAAGAGTAACATAATGGCCATTATTAATCCCTTAGAAATTACAAGGTTGTTAAAATCCCATTACTAAACTAAACAATTGTGGTTGCAGAAATGCTACGTGCAGGTAGTTTTCAAACATTAAAACTTCAAAAGGACTTCCTGGCTTATCTAAGGATAGACCATTAGAACACCGATGAAGGGGAAGGGGTTGGTACAATTACATATTTTTATGTCTGGATTAAGCCTAAAATGTATGTACTGGATTATTATTGATTGTATTGAAATTTCACGATTTACATTCAACATTCGGCATAGTTATCTAAACTATTTGCTGATAGCTAAGGGACTGGGAGACTGGTCATAAATTAGAGGGGCTGGGCTGGTGCCAATATGGGGAAGGCCTTTAATTTTCATGCAGGTGAAAAAGGGAGGGTCAAAAAATTTGGCTTATTATTTTTTAAGCAAACATTGCAATGTAAAAAGGGCCAAATCAATCCTTAAAACTCCCCATTTTGCACCCTGCATATCAAAGTTCCCTTAAACTTGAGGTAATTTCACATGCTGGGTTCTAAATTTTTGGCACACTTCATGCCGAAGAGAATTTAAACTATCCCTAAAAGCTGACTGGAGTTGTTGATATGTCCCCCCCCCCCCCCCCAGTTTTTGAGTTTTTGGAGGCTTGGTACGACCTTGTTATAGAATCCTAGATTTACCTATGCTAGTCCGAAGGTGACAAAAAAACAAGTTTACGTTTTTATAACTACTTTGGAGTCTTTCACATCAAGTATCATTTCCATGACAACAAGTCACTCGCATTTTTACAAATCAAGAAGGAATATACTTTTTTATAACAACTTTGGAGTAAAAATGCGAGTGACTTGTTGTCATAGAAACGATACTTGATGTGAAAGACTCCAAACTAAATATAAAAAAGTATCCTGATTTGTAAAAATGGGAATGACTTGTTGTCATAGAAACGATACTTGATGTGAAAGACTCCAAAGTAGTTATAAAAAAGTAAACTTGTTTTTTTGTCACCTTCGGACTAGCATATTTACCAATACCAGAAACATATAACTTAGTTGAAACGTGTCATAGACAAATGAATCTGATGTGACAACCAGCAAACAACTTGCAATCACTAAACACCATAGAAAACAATGCCCTTGCGTGCAGCCAATCAAAATTCATATAAGACCATTGGGGATTGCACATGCATTCGAACTGTTTTGCATTGGTTTGGGGAGCATTCATTATTAATGCCAGGGGGTGGACTGGCAAGGCTGGCAATAATTAAGGGGGGGGGGCATGTTAAATTTGTCACATTCAAGTAGGGGGTCACCAGAAAAAATGAAAACAATTGTGAGGGGTCATCTACGTTTTATGACGGAAGAAAAGCTACCCTGTTCAATTGTTTTTGCACTGAAAATGAGACCCCGTTCTAAAGAGAAATTAATTATAACTGTAAATCAAAATTGTTGTTGTTACAGTTTTATCTGTAATAGAATGTTACTTGTTGAATTCTTTACATTTAATAAAACAGTGTGTGACCGCTGGGTCACTTCCTTGAAGATTTTACTGGGTGGTCTTCATTATCATACCCCATTCTATAGGACGGTTCCTAAACGGTACCCCATTCTATTGGCTGGAGGAAGAAATCGGGACCCCAGCCCTCCCACCCTCTAGTTTATGACCAGTCCCTTATGGTATGAAATAATTAAATTGTGATTTATTGAGGCGACTACCACTTGTGTCCTTTCATACCCTCAATTCAAGTTTATTGGTGCCCGAAATTTGTGTTGGGGAGCCTCCCACTAGGTCTATTCTTAATGTCATATATGCCATAATATGCAGTAATAAATCAGTTCTACCAGTAGTAAGCTGCTACTTTGAATCCTGAAGGAATGCATATTATGTTCCTACATTTACTTTGCTTTTTTATGTCACTTAAAACCCTAACTTGTTGATGTCAAACGATTGTTAGTTTGCCAACTTGATGTCTTAAGTCTTACCTTGTTATACTTCAACAAACTACATCGCCATACGCTCGGTATGCAGCTTTACAGCCAAAAACCACTCTGTTCAAGCTTCAAGAACAGCAAGCATGGCATGATGTTTAAATTGCTTTCGATCTCCATTTAAGAGCCATGTAAACCTCATCGAGAAGTCATGATTTCATTTCCAGGTTAGAGCAAAACATCCTTCTCTCCAATCTCTCAAATATCTTTCTTTGCAGATCATAAGTAAGCTTGTTCAGCTTTGCAGTTTAGCATAATCCCACATCCATCCAGATCTGAGTCTATCTTAATCAATTTCTCCAAGGTTTAACTAACGGTTTTAGCCTGGATATTGAAACTTTGCAAATAATCGATTAGCTTATTAATTCGCCCTTCCATACAGCCAAACAAACGACAAGAACATGCATGGATTTATCCCTGAAAACCTTCGACTCGAGTGTTCCCAACCGCCATTTTTCGGTGGGTCGTGACCGCTGGCCCAACTTCGTTCCCAATATTGTTAGCCAATCACTAAGAAGAATGTTTCTGGTTAGCCAATCAGCACTCACGAGCGGTTCAAACGGTCAAGTTCCTGGAATTCCAACGGACAATTTCAACAGAAGAAGAATCTTCGACCGTAAGGAATGAAGAAAATGACGCTATATGCAGGTATGATCTGCTCCTTAAAACTAAGTTAAAATGCATTTGTATCCTGCTTAGAGAATATTGTAGGCATGTCTGGCTTGAAGACTTCTTTGTTAGGCTAAGAAATCGGCGATACCAGAAGCCTATTTGATCATCAAAGCTGAAACCTCCAAGCTACGTTTATCGTCGTTTTGATCGATCAGATTTGAATCATCAACGTCACGTAAATTCCCTGCTATGAGTAAGCATTAGCCACTTAGTTGGCCCCGTTTTGTGCAATCGATTAAAGTACAAAAGACTGATATAGTCGTTTAAGCGTGAACACATTCGCCTTTGTCACGCGCCGCCATTTTGTTTGCAGAATGACCCGGCAAAGCAGAAAAAAGTGAACCAGTCAACTTTTTGGTTCTTAAACAATTAAGGAGTACTTTTTGGTAGCCTAGTCAACTTTTGTACCATTGGTAAAGGAAAACCGGTTGGTTTGATCAGCGTCGAATGGTACAAAATATCCCGGTTGGGATGAAATACAATCAATCCAATCAATCAGGTTTATTTCATCTACTATAATGATAATTACATTTGGATATATAAATACATTGAAGATGAGGAGTCTACATAAAAGCATGGTGCTTGTGGTTTGTAGACCCCTGTACAAAATGTTGAATTATGTTGTATACAAAAATTAATTACAAGTGGCTGATTTGATGAAATAATTGCAATTATTTATAAATCAATTAACTATAAATCAAATGCTGCATACCGAGTGGAATGGTGCTTGCCATTCACATTTCGGTTCGGCTACCTAATTTGGTCATAAAACCGGTTGGAGTACCAAAAGTACAAATCATTCCGATCGGTTTGTTCCAACTGGAACAGCTAGACAACCTCTAAAGCTGAACATCTCGTACCAACCGAAATGCTGTACCATTGGAATCCCAACCGAAATTACCGGTTTTTCATGACCAATGGTAAGCACCCGATTTGGCCTCGTTTCCATGCTGAATAAATTGGCAGAAAAATCCAAGATGACACTTATGTGACAAAGGCGAATGACACTAAAAAATTTGCTAATTGGCTGTTCAAACATCAGAGTTAGTCAGCCAGAATGGTGATGTTTGCATAATTATGGTAAACTTGGAGTGCTTTAGTGCACCAAAATGTTTTCTGTTAACCGTCTGGCTGACTAACTCTGATGTTTGCACATACAATTAGCAAACTTTATAGTGTCGTGTTCACGCTTAGATGCAAACGACTGTACATGTATGTTATGCACATGTTTAGAAGGGCTGACATGTGGCGAATTGAGTCCACTCCTCGATCGCGAGGTTGGATAAATTTATCCGCTAGTTTACCCTGTGATAACACTATCCATACTTTCAGGAACAGAAACAGAACAGAATTTCTCTGGATACCTTTATCCAATGGAATGAATAATAATTATAACTTTATTGACATTTAAAACAACGCAAAGCAACGTCAAACAGTCACTAAATTAATATACATATTTGAATATACATTTCAAGCATAAGTTCATCAATTCACCAATGAAAAAAAAGAATTTGATTATGTGTATGTGGAAAATGGGCTCAGAGCTCTCATTGGAGCTATTACATTGCAGAGCATGAAAACAATGGCGGCCGCTCTTGTTTTGTGATCATTATTTCAACACAATGTTTCACGTTTTTTTGTCCAACTAGTTGGGTTATTCTCTCGGCCTGCGGCCTTATGGGCTATTGGTCTGTAGCCCTTTCGAGCTTGAGGTCTAATTGTTAAATAGATAGTGAGTAGCAAAAACGCTGGCACACAACTTTCTAAAATCATGTTTTAGCAGCAACTCGAAGATAGTTATGCTATATTGGATTTCTACTAAAACAATTAGACTACTCATTCTCATTTTCTATTAGTCAAATAGTCAACTTGATGAGTGTAGCTGGTCGCAGTGTAGTTCTTCAATACATTCTTACAATAATTATTATTTCAGATTGATGCTACTGTGCCATCTCTCAGCTGAGAAACAATAAGTCAGAGGCAAAGTTATGGCTTCAAAAAATGCTACAAAACAGATGAAAGTATACGCAATGTCAGCCTGGGAAAGGGGCAACTGAAGAAAAGGTAACAGAGGATCCAAGTTAGATACTGTAAAGATGTACAGTAAATCATGATATTTAACAACTATCCCCCAAAGGGGAGGTGAATAGTGGTGGATATATACCGAGACACGAAGCATTGAGGTATATATCCACCGCTAGGCACCAACCTTGAGGGATAGTTGAGGATAGTTGTTTTAGTATATACCAAATCAGTAGAATAAAATATGGTGATTAAAAATGAGCCACCATTTTGAGAGTTTTCTCAAAACAGTTATTAAGTGTTTGATATCTACTATTTCAGGAACCAATCAGAGCTCGCGAAAATGACTATTCATTGATTTGGTACATACTAAAAACTGATATTACCTGGTTTGGATATAAACTCATAGTGCAACTAGATTGGGTAAGAACCTAATCTGCTAATGTTTTGAGTAGTTCACAGTAAATGGTACCCACAACTGTTTTTTTTTAAATTGTTATGATTTACACCCCCATCCCCACCCCCCAAAAAAAGAGACAAATGCTCATTTTAAAGATATTAGAGAATCTGCCCACATCTAACTGTATGTCAGATAACCATCTATAAATTGCTCAACCTCTTTTGGATTTTACAATACCTTTTCTTACCAACCGAAAGAACTGCAAAAAAATTTCTACACGATTTAGGTCAGGTTGCATACAATACTCCCCGTTCTTAAGGTTACTGAAAACCTTCGCGCATGTGCTCGAAAACAAATTCATACACGTCCTTAGTTTAACCAAAACATGTCGACCTATATATCGTTGGAAAGCTTTTAGAATGGACTAGCTGGCTATGGCAAAAATAAATTATTTTTTCATAAATATAATTTTTTTAAAGGTTTTATTAAAAATTCGGGTGTGACATTTTCAAGAAGGTTCTCAGTAACCTCAAACATCTGTAGTACCGTGGATGGTCAGCCATGCAGTCAAAGCTGCCGTAAGCCACCACCTCGGGGATTGAAATTGTGGTCGTTAACGGAGCTGGTCGCTTACGAGAAGGGTTCTCGTAAGCGACCACTGGCAGTCACATACTAGAAAAGTGGGTGTTGGTTGCTTACCAGAACTTGCTACGACCAAATCTATGAAACCTATTTGACCATTTTATGGGCAAATTTGAGTTATTTGTTCAAATCCGGATATTTCGAGGCCTAAGGCATTTTTTATTTATTTATTTTTAGCTGATGCCATGTCTGCCTGCACTTCAACAAGAAGGTGATGTGTCGTCATTGCAAGTGATCCGCAGAGAGAAGCGGCACAAAGCTGCGTCCAAGGAAGTTGAGAGCCAGGATTCAGAGGACACCCTAGACTTCGAATGAGCTAGGCTACTTGTAGCACAATAGACCTAGGCTACTTGTAGCACAATACGGGCCATCTTGGATTCTATAGTTCAAGCAACAAATTTTATTGGATGCCCATGGTGCAAACGCTGAAAATTTTATAGTATATGCACAGCCATCTGGATGAGTTTTAAGTTATTTCCAAAGCTTTCAAGTGAGTAAACATCTAAAAGCAAACAACCTTTTACGATAATGAATACCCACGCGGATAATTATAGAAAAAAATCACGTCGTTCAACCTTTTGGTGACTTTGCACCCTGGTCATCCCATTCTTTAGAATTCAAGATGGCCATCGTATCGGTAAAAAGGTATATTAACATTCACTCTGGTACGCCATTAAAAGTCATTGAAGGGCAAATTCAGGGCCATTCCATTTATTCCCCTGGTCATCTTCTTGATCCTCTCCTCTCGGAAAATGGAGTCGCTAGCAACCACTTAGATAGTACAAGTACGGAAGATCTTTTATTTTAGCATTGAAAATGATATGCGCCAGAAGTTTTGAGCATTGCCCAAAAGCAATTTAGGGTCGGATATACAGCGACGATACTACTAGTTAAGCATTAGAGCACAACTTTCTATGGCTTTATCAGCGCAATAGAGCACGCGTGATGTTGGGAGAGACACGAGTTGGGAGAGACACTGGTATTTTACCCTGCTAGAGGAAATTTCAGACTGCCGTCCTCAAAGAACTCGAGGTGTGGATATTCAATTTTCCAATTTCAATTTATTCGCCATTTCTCTTACATTTACAGTTAAATACATAAAAAACAACTAAACAGGCTAACTAATGCACCTGCCTAATGCTTATGTAGTCAAATATTTACCCGAGAAAGACGCTATATAGTGGCTAAATCACGGTACCACTCTTGTACTACCAACCCGTTGTTACTCCACTTCAAAACACTTATTAAGAGATGGCGTCATAGTCAATTAACGAATATCCACATTCTCTATTGAAATAAACTTTAGATTGTCACACTTGCATTGCTACTTAATTTTTTCATCGCTTGATGATTTTCGTCAAGGCGAGCTAACATCGTAATTTGACATATACCAAAAAGAAGTGCTTTTTCGTTAGCACGCAAATGAAAAGGAGTCTTAGTGTAAACATGTGATCCTTTAGCAGAAACATTTGTGTGAATGCTTCATCCTTGCTCATCTCTTCGCACAAATTGATAAAAACCGGACAGAGTGCGCAATCTGTGTAGTTCATTCTTGCTAACCTTAAGTTGTGAAAACCGGACATAGAATTTACAAGTGCTGGTCGCCTTTTCGTGCAAATTTGAGCGAGCCCGCAGCAGAGCGCACAAATTTGTGCGAGCCCGCAGAAGAGCGCACAAATTTGTGCAGCTCGTTTGTGCTCGCCTTTTCGCACAAATTTGTGCAGCTCTTCGCTCGCCTTTTCGCACAAATTTGTGCAGCTCTTTAGTCTTCGCTCGCCTTTTCGCACAAATTTGTGCAGCTCTTCTTCGCTCGCCCCTTTCGCACAAATTTGTGCAGCTCGTTTGTGCTCGCCTTTTCGCACAAATTTGTGTGAGCCCGCAGCAGAGCGCACAAATTTGTGCAGCTCGCTTCGCTCGCCTTTTCGCACAAATTTGTGCAGCTCGTTTGTGCTCGCCTTTTCGCACAAATTTGTGCAGCTCTTCTTCGCTCGCCTTTTCGCACAAATTTGTGTGAGCCCGCAGCAGAGCGCACAAATTTGTGCAGCTCGCCTCGCTCTCTTTTCGCACAAATTTGTGTGAGCCCGCAGCAGAGCGCACAAATTTGTGCAGCTCGCTTCGCTCGCCTTTTCGCACAAATTTGTGCAGCTCATCTGTGCTCTCCTTTTAGCACAAATTTGTGTAAAGCTGACAGAGCGCACAAATTTGTGTGGAGAGGCGAACAAGGTAGAACAGCACAAATTTGTGCTGGTCCTCCTACACGCCTCTCTACACAAATTTGTCCGGACTTGACAGAGCGCAAAAATTTGCGTCTGCTCATCCTTGTTTGTCTTTTCGGCAAATTTTGTGGAATTACTTGGAACGTCGAATGGCCCCCTTTTCAAGGTTTCAGGTAAAGTATGATATAAATGTTAATTGTCCCTTTTTCAGTAATGGTTTTCGATATTTGATAGCCAGGATCCGTCCCATTTAATAAAAACAATACTAATTCAGTGATGTCTCGTCTTCGGACTATTTCCTTGCAAGAACGACCACTGATATTCCTAAAGTATGTAATATGAACGTTTTGTTGTTCCAGTGTCTAATGGCAAACAAAAAACGCGATGGAGCGCGCATAAACGGTCAAATAGAGGGTGAATTACGCATTTGCTGATTTACAAAATACAAAAAAGTCCCTTTCGGATAAGTTGACCAACACCATTAACCCCAGACCGATCAAAACGACCAATACATGGGCATAGCGTATGCTGCCTGTTTCATTAAAAAGACCGATAGAGGCCTATCATAACATTTATCATAGGTCCCATTTTTCGGAATACTTGTTTTGACCCAAAAATATTTTTTCCGAGGCAGTGATTTATCAAAAGTCTGAAAAACGTCCCTATAGCAAGGCAACCCAGAGAGGGTATATTTCGCAGAAATGACCGATTTGTTAAATTTGTTGCTGTTGTTAAGCACTGAATTTAAGTAAAATGACCAGAAAAGGTAAAACACTGAATGATTTTCCTGGAAAATGCCCAATTTTATAACAATTATGGAAAAGTGCAAAAGTGCAAAAATTGATTTTAGGTTGTTTACGTTTGATGTCGGATGGCTCGTGATCAAGCGAATCAACAAGTCGACGGTAAGCTTAACTGAAATTCTCTCTTAAACTGCACTCAATGACTGGCTTCTACGATTTACTGTCCCTTCCAACCTACAGGTACATGTAAATGTTCGGCAAAGTAGATATGTTTTCGACAAAATTGCCTTAATTGATATGTTGTTGTGAATGTAATTCGTCTCTCAAAAGTGCCGTGAACGAATCATCGATCTCTGTGATTCCGAAGAACTGAAAAACAAGAACAGGACATTTTTCGAAGTTCAAGAAATACATTCTCTCTCTGATTCACCTTGAAAAACTAAAGAGACAACATAAGTTAATTGAGAAAGATTTTTCCGTTGCATTTCGAATCAGATAGTTCCTTTAGAAAGTAAAAATATCCGAACCACTTGCACTCGGGCTCCTCAATCTCGGAATAATGCTTTCGATCTCGGAATATATAGAGGATATTACACGGTGGCGCGAAGATATGGATTTTATTTTCGAGTGGCAAGAACAATATTTTACGAACGAGCGCAGCGAGTGAGTAAAATATTGTTTTTGACACGAGAAAATAAAATCCATATCTTCAAGCTACCGTGTAATGTTCTTTTTATTATATGGATAAGAATTGACATAGCGGCAATATATAACAAATTCGAACAACTCACTTGGTAAAGTCGAAAGTGTTTATTTGTGAAATGCTCCCTCAATCTTTCTGATTCCCAGTGTCGTTAAGAACTAATTTCCCTTTTTGTGTTGCTGTATCTTTCTCTGCCATAGGTGAAATAAGCTTTTTCTCGTTAGAACTAGAACAAAACTTAGTTTTGTGGCTTAAAACTCGAGTGACCGAGCGAGATTTCACTGCAGACGAATTAAAGTGAGGAAAACAACACTGCAAACGTGCACATCCGGGACACTCGGTACATAACTTTTTCATATTTTCACTAGTGAAGATATGGAAAATACGAGTGTTTTAGTTTCCGGTAAAACACTGGCATCCATATAATAATGTGGCATTATCCCGAGATAGCGAACCAATCAAAACGCGCGATCTATGGAGGTTCCCGTGTAGTATATACTAATGTTGTTTATTCTTGCTACAAAGCAGCCAATAGAAAGTTACTGTTCTCACGGCAATCAACAATTGCCCAGGGTGAACTGACAGCTCGGATTGTTTGTACAAACCGGTTGTTTTTTTCTTCTACAAACAGCCACTAGAAAAGTACTGTTCGCACGGCAGTGCCATTTTTCGCGAACTGACAGCTGAAATTGCTAGTGTGGAGATAAGGAATTCTACGTTTTTTGTAGCCGTGCGCCGCAGAAAATCATTCTCCCACAAAAAAAGTACCGCTCATGCAAGAGCAGCAAAGGGTCTCGCTCTCCCGGTTAGACTTCTAGACGCTGGACGTGGGATACGGATGTTTTGCGAGCGAGTCACGCAACGGGACAGGCGGCTGGAAAGGTGACCCGTCTAACAGGCAATACCTTCTTCAGTAAAATGAAATATTTTTTTTATGAAAGATGTTTTTTTAACGAATGTATAAAAAAAATTTTTTAAGGAAAAAAAATTATCCTGTTCGCCGAGGTCCGGTCCGCGAGGTCCGCCGAGGTCCGGTCCGCCGAGGTCCGGTCCCATTTTACAGAGACCCCAAGGAATGGGGTTTACGGCGGCAAAAGTTTGTTTGCTTGTTGTTCTTGCTTGATAACTTGGATCAGGAAGAGGATGAAAATCAGAGAAGTCGAAGAAGGGTGACATGGACTCGAGCATGGATTAAAAGACGTGAGACGAGAGAAGCATGTAACCAGATTGTTGCGCGAAAAATCGACGGTGACATCTTACACGAGTAAACTTTCTGGATATTCATTTTGTGTTGCGTGGGTGAATCTCGCTGTGGTGCGCGCTAATCGTGACGTGACCCCGTGGTGCGTGCTTATCGTGACAAGAGGAGGTCTGTCAGTCTTTCCATGAGCACCTGCGCGAGATTTTTTGAAACTACCCGCCAAAACGGACAATGTTCCCGGGAAAAAGCGAGAAAACAGATGTGAAATCCCTCAATAAAAATCTCTTAAGAGCACCATTATATGCAACCTGATAAATAGACATAAAAGTTTAGGAAATGAACTTGTGGTTTAGTCACTTCATAATGTCAAGCAGGCGGAAAATAACAAGGGCGCGACTTTGCCGTCAAATCTCTGAACGGACATTTTGTCCAGGCGATGGCTTTGTTTACATTTTTCATTAACCAAAATCTACTATTTCTAACCAATTGCCCTCTGATTTTATTGAGTATTATACTTAAGCAAATCTCTTTGATTTTAAATCTATTTCATTATCAGAATTGCCCTCTCGATTTCTTGTTGAATTTGGGACTGGAAAGTAGACAACCGAAACAACGGTCGGCGTTCGTGAGCACTGCAAAACACTTTGAAAACCTAAAGTCTCGCTCGCGAACGGGGTCGATCCTGAACTTAATATCTAAAAATTGATTCAAACGCGATACATTTCTGCAATACAAAGTCCGGAATGGTTTCCTAGCTATATTTTAAGCAATATCTAATGTCAGAAAGATATTTATTAACCGAAAAATATGGGAATTAAATGTGAACAGAAAAGTGTGCTAGAGCTCGTGCGAAAAGTCGTTGTGATTGCGCGAGAGCGCGCGCTAATCTAAGGAGAATTGAGATTTCATCGACGAAAATAAGCTTTATTTCTTGCGATTCCTCCAGAAAGTCACCAAGAATCGCAATGCAAAACGAATTGTTACGATTTTGATACGACAATTCCACAAAATATTGACGACGTTGGAAGAAAATATTTCAGAATTGCTGGTGAAGATAATCCTGCAAGCAATTTTTTTTTGCACTGCTTGTAAACAAACAAAATCTGATTTCTTCAAGCGACGACGGGAAAACAAAATGTCCCAAGACGGTGCTAACATGCAGACACGTGAAACTTGTCAACCTGAAGTTTATACTTCCGTTTGCCTCATCGGAGCAGAGGTGCAATCGTTTTTTGTGTGAGAAAGGCCGGAGCGCTTAAATTTGTGAGCTTCACAAAATCCTCCTTGTTCAACTGCCGAATCGCGCGCGCGTCATCCGACCATTTATAATATGGCTCAAAAGCGATGCATTATGGGAAGACTGACAGACCTCCTCTTTATCGTGACGAGACCCTGTGGTGCGCGCTTATCGTGACGTGACCCTGTGGTGCGTGCTTATCGTGACGTGACCCTGTGGGGCAGGGCTGAAAAACGTCTACGCATGCGCGAGACCCTGTGGTGTTTTGAGCTTTTCGCGGTCTTCTGGAAGGCAACAGTGCTTGTTGAGGTGAAAATTACTTTTCCCTGGATTTCCGACCTTTTATCCTGTTTTCTGGTGTGATTTTACCGTCTTAGTTTAGGATTGCAATCAAGAACTGGGTTAGCCATGAAATATTAGCAAAATAACACAAAAAACCCTCAAAATGCTGTCAAATCACGGACGTCCAAGAGCCAAAATGGCGTCCCCCGAGACGAAATTTATTCAACCGAGATGCGCAAATATGACATATGCGGCTGATCATCAAGTGATGGAAGCACAGAAACACGTCGAAGGTATGCACAAAGGTCACCTAATTCTGTAAAAGTATCCCAATGTTCTTTTGGGAATGGCAATTTAATAGTATGGCAACTGGTTGGATTCATGAATCCGGATTCACTGTACGACTTGCGTTGGATTTTGATACAAATGAGGTCTTTACAAAATTAATATGCCAGTTCACTTCCTCGACTTATAATAACCAAGCTGGGAGACATCTTCTGTTGTATAGAGACATAAGTTTCATTTGTTTATGTCACCTATTATAAATGCAAGAAGCACATTTAGCCACAGTGGGCATCACTATAAGGCAAAGCAAATCATTGAGGGGTTTTCTGACATGCAGAATATAAAATGAGGTTGCCCAGGTTCTAAGGATTCCTATTGCTATAAAGTTTCTTTTTCATAAAAAAATATAGCATATTATGATGACAGTCCTGCCCTTTCCACAGCTGTCACTCACCCTTATTACAGTATGCAGGTGTCACAAGATTTGAGACCTTTCACCCGCATAATGATTGCAAAAATTTCATAAATTAATTTTACTGTATAATCACCCTCATTGTCACTAGACTCTGGACTTTTTCGTACATTTTCTGTATGACTACCATGCAAGGGAAAATCTCAAGATTTTTGACAAAGCTGGGTTATTCATGTTATTCTTTGGTTGAGCCTTGAAATTTATGACATTGGGATTTCCACAGGTTTTTTTTGTTTTTGACTCTTGAATTTCCACAGGGGCCTATATTGTTTTGAACCAGGAATTTACACAATCAGGGTTTTTCTTTTTATCCTGAATTACAACTGGGGGCTGAAGAAAACTTGGAATTTCCTCTGGGTTGCTTCAAATTTCCATAGGGGTTGTTCAACGGCTTGAAATTTCCACTGGGGTACAGCGATTCTTGAATTTATAGAGTTTCTCAATAGGGGTTATGGCTTTTTGTGGAACAGCCCATTTGGCATTTTTTTTTTATGTTTTACAAAAAGCACTGCAGTTATACATTCTTCTTTATTGACCCTTGTCATCCACAATTATGAGGTTATATTATAAAACACATGTTACCAATCAAACCATCTGTCTCATTTAGATGTTTGTAACTGATGAGAATACTAATTAGAATTTTTTTTTCTTTTCTCAGCAGGAAACGAAAGAAAAAAATCCAGAATATCAGAATAGGATTTGGTGTTCTTTGTCAGAAGCATTCTGCATTAAAATCTTACCTTGAGATGCATGTTCTTTGTGAGATATTTCTGGGTTTTCATTCACCTCTTTCCCTAAGTTTCTGGTATATTTTATTAAAAAGCTGCCTGCTTCAGATAAGATGGTCTGGTAAATTCTGGCTAATATACAAGCTGGCTGGTATAGTGCTGCTCATGCTGACGTAGTCCACTGCTCTTAATGTGCCAACCAGATTCACATAACAAAGGGTGCTACTCAATCTACAGCTTGGCAGATAATGTGTAGCATTAGAATGACAATCTTAACAGTGAATAGTGCTATATGTGAATGCTTTTATCAGCAATGTAAGTTCATTGACTCCACCCCACATTACTTTCTGCAGACAGTTATACTAAAAATACATAGGTTACAATAAGCATGACAGCAAAGAACGAAGACACTATTTTTCCTCAAGGAGAAGCACTTGCAGACATTTTTGCAAACAGAACACACATCCTTTCCTTTGCATTTTGTGAATAACAAATACATCCTCAAAGCTCCATTCGTTTTTGGGTTGGAATGATAAATTAGAACAAAGGGAATTATTTGCAGATGCTAAACAGGGTGTCTAATATTGGTACACGCACATGTTTCTGTAGGTGGGATCCTACAGAATGACATTGTATATCCCTACATATATATATTGTCCCCTTGTACTGAAGGCATTTTGGGATTCTGAATGGAGGGGAGCTACAGGTAGAACTCCTGTAACAGTCAAAGGATATGAAGTGTGCCCCCCTAGAGTTGAATATTCAATTCATTATTGATTTCATTATTCAAACCAAAATGCATTTTGCAATCCAATATTAAAAATGTTAAATGCTCAAAGTTTGATTTCTGAATAAGCAATAGTTCACCCAGAGTAATTATTAAATAACAAAATATTGAATTCAAAATTGCATTTTTGGATTGAATAATGAAATCAATAATGAATTAAATATTCAACTCTAGGGGAGCACGCTTCATGTCTTTTGACTGTAACTTTTTTTGGCACAGAAGAAGGGTTATTCAAGAGTTCAAAGCAAATACAGTCACAAGAAAACTGTACTCTCTCTGTTTTGCTACCATGCTGGGAATTTTGAGTTGTCTCTATCCCAGGATTCCAGTGAATTCTGCATGATCACCCAGGAATCCATTACCCTCTTTGGAATTTCACTCCAGTAACAGGGTATCCACCCCAGAATTCCAGGCTGTTCTGGAATGGTATGACCACCCTGGAATTCAATGGTCTTCAACATAGCCATCTTTTGGGCAATTGTTGCCTATTTATTTCAAGGAGCAAAGTGTCTTTTGTTCATTTTTTACATCAAATATTATACTAGCAACATGGTGTGATATTTCCCAGTTAGTAGCTATGCTTCAAATACAAGAGAAAGCATTCAGACAATTTTGCATTCACAAATTATATTCGTAAGTGTGAATCTAGAGCATCAGAAACTTGAGTGTTTAACAAAAATCTTATTATGTTTGCCTCTATTTAAAAGTCTTATGTTTGCCTTTATTAAAAAAACATAGCAACAACTGCCTATACTAGGGGCAGGGGATCAGAAACAGAGCAGGTCAGAGTTTGATTCAGTGTTAAAGATTTTCAAAGAGAACTTGTCAGAAACCTGGTCGAAACTTGGGTGGGGTAGCACGTGCAATATGTTGGATGGCAATGATCGGACGACAGTGATAAAAGTTTAGCGATCGATCGGTTTTCAAGAGGTTCAACAAAACGTTTGGAGTTCATCACCTATAATGTGTAAAATTGAATAAAGAAACTTTGACCTTGTCCCCGACCTTACACAGTTTGGCAATTTCTTACCCTCGGAAGAAACGTGGCAAGTTTTTCGGCAGCTCAGAGTGAGTCGCCATTTTCGAGTTGGAACGTGATGTTCGAACATGTAGTTTAAACAGCTTCAATCCAAATCCAAGGTATTTCCAACCATCTGAAGCCTCAGTAGTGAAGCAGCTTTAATTTAATCCATCCGTTAACATATCCATGCCGTTTCTACGTGACTTGAAGCTCCAAAATCGCGACCTACTTGCAGATTTCCGAAGGAAGTTACCGCCTCTATAAAACTTTACATAGCAAGATGCAACTTCGCGTACGATTTTCAATGCTTGTACAACCTTGAACACACAGTGTACAAAAAATGAGACACTCGGCAATAATCAAAGAAAGCCCATTCAAAAAATAGGCCTTATGTTTGCACGTGAATTCTTCTTTTTACGTTATTTCTTGGGGTGCCTTCAATTTTTTTGAAAACACCGCCATTTCCAATCGTTACCATGGAGTTTTGCTCCCGTTCCTAGTTTCCCTGGCGTGCGCGGTCACGCATGCGTAGACGTTTTTCAGCCCTGCCACCCTGTGGTGCGTGTTTATCGTGACATGACCCCGTGGTGCGCGCTTATCGTGACGTGACCCCGTGGTGCGTGCTTATCGTGACGTGACCCTGTGGTGCGCGCTTATCGTGACGTGACCCCGTGGTGCGTGCTTATCGTGACGTGACCCTGTGGTGCGTGCTTATCGTGACGTGACCCCGTGGTGCGTGCTTATCATAACGTGACCCCGGCATAAATGAACAGTACTAGGCGCGCGCGAATTAAGACTTTTACCCTCTTATTACGGACGTTCCCCGAGCAAGGGACTGCAAGCAGTCTAGTAAACATTGAGCTGTCATTACCTTTCTTCGAGGCATAAGCGAGTTCAATAAATGTAAGCCGCGCATGCGTATGCAAATGTCCCTAAATGACTGTTGGCTTAGTATGTCATGCATGGCCGACTCTCGAATAATGTCTCGTCAAAAGCGATTTTGATAAGTCATCACCTTCACATTCAGACCGAAACATTATCATTATCTGACGATCTCTCTGTCCGTCCTGGTTGTCCTGGTAACCAATGCTTTGGTTGCATTGTTTGTTTTCTTCACTGAGAGACTTGAGCGACGAGTTGGACTTGATTAAAATGCTCACAAGCTTATTGCAAGAGAGCACACCTGCCAGAACGGGAGGACACTTATGTTAAAGGGAACAAAACCCAAGAAACTGCATTTTACTGCATTTCTTGTGCGTTTCTTGCGCAGAAACCACTTCGTGTTGAAATAGGTAACGTAATGTAACTCTGTCATAAAGAGATCTTGGAAACGTCCTAAAGCTGTGTAACGCACACGGCGTTAGTGGACTAGTACCCAGGCCGACACGATATGAACCCGGAAGTAAACTGATATCCCCTGTAACGTCTGGAACTAAGATCATAGAATTCATTATAGCCTCGATTTAGCGACAAACGGGATGAGATGGTCTCAGATGGTTACTGTGCAAAAGCCGTCTGCAAAGCTACGGTAGTAATTAGTTGAGAACTGTTTTCACGCGACCTCAGAGCTGAAACTTCAGGGGTGACTAGACATTTCTTCCACGCCATTTCCAACGCTGAGGTAAGACGAGACCTATTAATAATACCATTTTAGTATTTACCAAAACAGTGGTTGAAGTAGATCTTTACGGCACACGAAGGAAATGCGAGTCATGCTATAAGTAACAGTACTTTCATGTCGTTTTTGTTTTTGGGGATGAAGCCCTGAAGCAACGAGAAACGTTTGCAGAGGTAGGACCAAGGAAACTAGAAATCACAACATATTGAGTAATCGAGACCATGGTGTGTGTCTAGCCGAAACTGACCGGCGACTTAGCTCGTTACAGCCGGTCTCAGCTTGGTTTATTAGGTTGTAACGATAAAACAAATGTAGGAATTTGTTTCTGAATATTTAGGTCAAGTACATTAAAAAGGTTAATGCTATGCTAAGGGATATATTTCTTGCCATCCGCTAACAACAGCTCTTGTGCCAGTACACAAGCAAGCTGGGCAAGTATTAATATCGGAGCCTATTTTTTTAAACCTAGAAAACTTGTTTACTCATAGAGCTCTATTTACGAATTTGAATATTGACAGCCGCATTATGGTCCACGTTAAGACAGATTGTTTTAGAAGTTCGAGCAATGCTTGGCCACATATATTGTTACTAAAAAGTTTGATACCTATTGCCTTTACTTTGATTTGATTTTTTAAAAAGGTTCCCATGAAAGAAATAAACAGTGGTAGTTCCGCCAAACAATTCTCACTGAGACCCAAGAAACTACATTCTATACTTGGCATTGCACAATATCCAATCCTGGATTGTGCTCTATCTATAAGAAACAATTGACCCCTTGCTGAATATAATAGAAATCGGCAGTCCTATTTGACCCTTATATTTAACTTCCTGTCCTAAACATGAAAAGAATGCTAAAAACATATACATAATACCAGTAACGGTGTAACCGGGTACTGAATAGAGATTATTTGTTACACTTCACTTAGATTTTAGACTTAAAGAAAGAACTGACGATTCCATCAAAGTTGTAGCAAGTTACGGGAATGCGGGAGGCGCCACCATTGATTGGAAAGTCTAGATCTGACTTGCATGCTTTGCACTTCGAAACACTCTCCCTAATATTTAACCTCTCGCCGGGGCCGGGGAGGATTGAAAGAGTAGAGACAGCACTGGCAAAGTACTCTCAAATAAAACAAGCGGCGGTGCACTTAGCTTAGGCGGGGCTTAGGGCCGCTTAGAAATAAACAGGGAGCTGAGGGTGGGGGAAGGGGTAGATTAATTTTTCATGATTTACTACTCATGACAGCTGTCGAAACTGCAACACAAGCATTTTTAGGGAAAAGTACCAGTTGCATGTAGAAGCTATGCTCTTTGAGCGCGCAGAGGAAGTGTGTATTGCGGTCTTTTTTCCGCGACTGATTGCTGGCGAGCCACCTTATAAAACGTCATTTGGTCGGAGCTTGAAGAATTATCTTTACGTTTGCCCCAAGTATTCTCCTGATACTCAGTTTTGTTTGTGAATATTAAGAATGCAGTCAAGACTAGTTCACAACCCCGCCGACAGGATGTCACAAAGGGACTTTTTGAAAAGAGGGAAACCCCCTGGCATATTGACAAAAACAAATGAAAATATCTAAACATCTTATTGAGCAGAAGTTTGCCAAGACGGCACTGTCTATTGCACTGTCTATAACGCGCTAGAAGGGCTTTTCGGTAGGTATCGTTGATTGCTACTGCATTAGTTTATAATTGAGGAGGTTTACTCCGAGCTGTATTGCATAGCTTTTGTGGATTCTTGTTAAAATGTTTCCCATTTCAACGTTTCTGCTTCTGCTGCAGACAAGATAAATGGTATTATTGAGCTTTTGTATGTCTAAAATCATATAAATCACTGGTCGCAACTATTAGACTAACTCATTCTTCCTCGCCAAGAGAAGCCTTTTGCATAATTTTCTCGAAGTGATCAACAAATTACTTCCGGGGTGTACGTTTTAAAATTACCACCGTATGCATTGCTACGCGACCTCAAAATTCACGGTTGCGATTCTCAGCAAAAGGATAGTAATGTCATTTTTTTGAGCCAGAAAGTAAATAATTCTAGGCCAGAATGCCAAAGCATAGCTTACAATAATTTTAGTTGATTTTGCGATCAATGTCAACGTCGACCCCACGCCAATCCCATCGCAACAGGGAATGAGGTCGCGTAGCAATGCATACAGTGGTAATGCCTTGTTCTTTCTAAGAAAATATTCTTATTCTTTGACATCAATTCCAATGTAGTGTACAAAATATCGCTGATCACGAATGCCGGGGAAATACGAGGCACAATTAAAATCCCTCAACTTTTTCGATTTTGTACCGAACGGGAAACAATGGCAAGTCCCAGAGTAGAAACTACTGAAATCCATTCAATACTTATCGATCTTTGCGTTCCCGATTGACTGCCTTAAAGGACTTCAATTGATATGAAACGTTGGAGACAAACTTAACATTGATCCATTTGGTGTCCTCCAAAAAATTGACGCGAAAAAAACTACGTGGTTTTCCCTGTAATCAGTGAAATCAGTGAAAGCTACGACAGGTGAAAACAAAGTACAATGACAAAAACCGGCTCGAGCAAACCGAAAGAGTAGTGAAGTTTAGCATTTTTTCTCGGTCCTTAAAATACTTCAATGAACTCAAGACTTGGAGGTTATCTTTGGTGTATATTCAAGAATAATTTACGGAAGTATCAAAAACTTTTACATATGAGATTTGTGTCAGAGGCGAAAAGTGTAAGTTTTATAACAAACGGAAGATTTATAATATAATTTCTCAAATTTTGCAGTTTCCTTGAACACATGCCAAACAAAATCGGAAGCATTCTAAGAAGTGAAAATTGGCTGGTACATTGCCTTGGGTTTGTAGATTATTCGGGCGGCAAGGATTTCTTAATTCTGCAGATATTAGCCATTATTTTTCAAGGAAATACTTTGCGGCATAAATTACTTTTACATTTTGGAGGCTGAAAAAGTCCGTTCGAGTAACATAAAATCGGCCCAATGAATTCTCTCCAAACTTGCTGTGATTAATGTTAGCTACTCAGGGATTAGTGCGAGGGGTGTCATTTTGAAAGTTTAGGTCGCGCAACGCGTCTGATGGCTGCTAATTATAAACAAGGGTGTGGTTATAACGTTGCTATAGCAACTCCGATCACAACAAAATGCACACTACAACAAAGTTCAAACCCTCCAGGGTAACCATGTGAAAGTTCAGACTGGTACAGGTTTTTGAGCCTGAACAGCAGGCATACAAAGATTGGGTGTTGAGGGCAGAAAAAATTGTAGGCAGCCTCCTTCACTACACTTAATTTTACACAAATTATAGCCCTGATTTAGAAACCCTAAATAATATCTTCAAATCGGGCTTGTAGAATTTAGTCAAACTTCGGTTACACGGAGGTAATCACTCAATCTCGAGGTACCTTAGAGCATTTATTGAAAAAATGTCAGTACAGCCTGCACAGTTAATTTTTGGGTATTGATTCAACTCCAAAAGTGGAGTGAAAAAAAAAGGTACAGAACATTTTTTTTCCATTTTTGGGGTAAAAATAGGCGTGGCCTGGTTGTCACGTGATTCTAACTCCGATCTCCCCAACTTTTGTACTGACATGTATTTCAGTCTATGTGTAGTAGGTATGTTATATTGGTTGCGCTATAGAAATCAACCTGTTTTATATGAGAGGTTCAAAATTGGTTGGCATGGGTGCAAAATTACTGGGTCGATCCACCTTTAAAAGGGGTCATCGAAATGCGATCAAGTAAAGTAAATGTTTCCGGCTGAAACTATAACTGAGGTTTGACCGACATAATTTAGTGCCTTTTGCGGGACCTTTTGAGTTGGAAGCTCAGAATGTTCCTATTTCAGACCATCTCAGAGGGTATTAATTCGTTGTACAGGGCATTCATGCGATTTCATGGTTTATACTAAAACAATTAGACCTCTCGTTCTCATGTGCTATGATATCAATAGACCATTCGGCCTTCGGCCTCATGGTCTATTCATCATAGCACATTCGGCCTCGAGGTCTAATGGTTAAATATATATAATAAGATCCGTTAAAAACAAGACTTGAGAGTGGTGTTTTTCCTGAGGCCGTACCTCCCTTGTTTCTTAGCCGGCATAACTTAACTTAATTTCACACATCCCTGCCTTAATCAAGTCATAATTATGATCGAATTCGCTGATGCCTTTTTCAAAATTGTTTTCAGACAATCTAAAGAAGCACAGGGCGATCTCAAGAGAGCTACCCATTTAGAGATTTGCATGGATATACCACTCATTACGTCTATATGTTTGGTGGTTGTCATTGTGTTGGTGGTCTGTCCGATCTTGATATGCCTATATTGTCGTGTCCGGCGCTTAACAAAGGTCGTCCACAACTTAGAGCAAGGTGGTATGTGTTTGGAGAGCGTTCGAGATAGCGTAGGATGCAAGAGCGATACAGTGAGCGTGCGTTATGTTGTGAACGAAAGAGATGCGCACACCTTAACAAGACTCGATACAGCAGCAAGCGTGGTCATCATGCCCACACCAGACCCTCAGCGCAGATCGTTCCATCACACAGGGGAACAAATGGAGAACATGGACATGCATGAGGATAGACTTGCAGTCCCTGGGATGAGCTCCAATGATGCTTGCATTTGCAACGAAGGCGAAACTGAGAGAACGTCACCTGACGATGCACGTGATTCAGGCCTAGACCTCTCCGAGCACCGTGAATCGCGTTTGATGACAATGGCTATTGAAATGCATGGACATGAATCAGAGCCTGAAGAGAGAAACCACGAAGACGCTCGGAGACTTGCGTTTAGTAACCAAGCATTCAGTCCTGATGATTCACAGACTGGATGCGGATGCCACGAAGATGAATCATTGGTGGCTCAAAACGAGTCCGCGGTCAATGGCGAAGAGTCCGAAGAACCAGAAAATATTTACGATTTGCCTCCCGAAGAGGAGGGTGATGTTTATGATTTGCCTGCCTCAGAGGAGCAGGAGGAGGATGTTATTTACATGAACACAGGGAAGTGGAGAGAGGAGTTTTTGGCTGAGATAGGAGTGGAGAGTCAGTGAAAGAACATTGAGAAACTGCGCTCTATGTAAGATAATAACTCGCATACCCACGAGTTTAAAATTAAGCGGTCAACAGACGAGTTCGCGCCTCAGATGCATCAGGTATTTATCGGAGCAAGATGGCGGAGATGACATAGGGAATTTCCCAAGGCACACGCATGGGAAGTGTTCGGAATTCACATGGATAGCCATGGGAAATCCGAACACTTTCCATTCTTGGACATGGGAAATTCAGCTTTTCCAATGGATGGGTTTCTACAGAAATTCCCTGTGTAATTCGGAATCGCAGGAGAAATGGAAGCTGAAAATCATCCCTCAAAAGTCCAAAGATAAGAGTTTCTCCAATTCGGACATGTTTCAGAAGAAACATCCCAAATCCGTTTATAAACATTTTTTTATACGTTTTCTGTTAAACCGGCAAAATTAACAAGGATTGTACCAGAAAAAATAGCTTCTTTTAAAAACAAAGTCAGAATGAGATGTACGTGATATCTATAGCGTCACTTCTTTACACTATATGATAACCTTTAAACGGGAAAAGATCTTAGCTTACGAATTCTAGTGAGGATTCCAGTTTGCCTTTGCCCTAGGAGTCAGTATTATTAGCGGGATGAAAGTCCCGCTATAGGTTTGTCTTCATTTTTTCTCCGTGTCATGAAATTCGCATTCCACCGTGCTACAAAATGATTGATCCCTCTCGGGGTCAGATATTTTTTCTCTTTCTCCGCTTACTAGGGCTAACGTTCATAAGCACACATGGGACCATTTCATTAGCACGTTAGCTTTCACACAAGGTTAATTCCTTATCTCCACTCTGTTGAACTTAGTGCTACGCGGCCACAGGCTTGCCTGAACATCTACATACAAAATGATTGGTTTTTGCATAGCAAAGTGCCTATTTTAGAAAAATAGGCCAAAAACACGACTAAAACTCTAAAACAGGCACTTTGCTTCCAACGAATTTCCTGAAACTTCGTTAGCACTTAGTCCAACTGACTTCAATATGATTAACGGAGTTTCGTTCAAAAATACCAGCAACTTTTTTTTGCGCGGGGTTGATCTCTCAAGGAATGGGTCCATTTAAGCTCAGGTATTATTAAAAGTATTAACGCTAATGGAGATCTGATAATGCGTATATATTGCCAAAAGATACCTGCTTATATTCTCCACGAATAAATTTCATAGCGAGCATATTTTTAAAGTTGTAGACGAAAATATATTTTCGCGAAATGCGCTCTGACTTTCGCATGAGTCACCTGAACTGGAGTGCTGATCTTTAAAGACGTTCGGCTATCAATAGTTCCAAAATTCAGCCAGTAAGATTCAGTGTACAATCAAACATGCATATGAGATGAGCATGAAACAAAAGATTGTGCAGGGTCAATATCACGAGATAGTCCCTCTCAATATCCAGCCCACGCTACTGTGTTGACCCTTTGAAGTTTTGCCGGGCTTCCCAACCATTCCACTCTATAAACTATGGGCTATCACAGTAGAATTTGTGCTATTTTTAGCATCGAAATTCCCGAGATCTTCTTCTGCACATAATTATAAACAAGTTATGGAAACACTCTTTGCATACAGTTTTGTTCAACAGGCAGTGCACAACTTTTAGGTTAAAAAATCATTTCAATGACTATAATTAACAGGGTTTTAGAAGGAAGTGGGATTCCAAAAATAGCACAATTTATACTGCTTCAAAATTGCAATAGCAACTGCAGGACTCACAAAACAAAACAAAAATATATATTATACAGTATTTTATTGATGATTTATATAACAAAGCAGTTATAATTTTGCTAGACAAAAATTGTATAGGGATTAATGTGCGGGCTCAGTTATTTTATAGACTTAATTTATAAATCATGCTGGGCACTGATTCTAAAAAAATATAAAAGGGTCCGTTTGTGCATTGAGAAAAAACGGCGGTATTTTTGTACATTGAGATAAAGAGTAATAATCAAAAAGATAATAAGTCTTCAAGAATTAAGAGAAAATATTAAAGTGCTATTATGACCAAATTTGAGTATTTGTTTTCAGATGTACTTCAAAGGTTTCTACTTTTTGTTTCTGGTTTCCCAATTCCAAAAGTCAGTTTGTTTTCCCAACGGCTGTTCGCAAAGCGGCTAAATATTGTGAAAAATAGGCCAGCATTGTTTGACGGTACCCTCTAGCAGAGCTTTCTTCCTGTTAGTCTTTTATTAGCTCGCAAAGTTGTTCGCGTGAAATCAAAACAACTACGCTAAATGCCAGACACGCGAACAACTTTGTTAGCTAATAAAAGACTGACAGAAAGAAAGCTCTACTAGCACTTTAGACGCCGAAAACCTGTTTTGCAGGTTTGCGAGGTCGTTTTGGGACCAACTCTCCTGGACGAAATGAATGAGTAATGGCGGCCAACTAAATGCGAAATCTTATCGTATAAATTAGCTTGCAGTTGTCTTTTTGACTCGAAAACTTGCGAACCGGGTTTTCGAGAGGGGTTCCTATTATTAGCAATGAAAGAAAAAGAACTTCAAATCTGGTCGTCGTCGTAATGACTCATAACAATATGAAAATATGATGTTTGTACATAAGAAAATATAAGAGAACTTGCCATTTGTAATAGGCCTGGTCCTCCAAATACTATGATTGATATGATGAAGGGTATTACTATTACTAGCCTGATTTGTGATTTGTGCATTAAAATCCAGAATCTTGACCATCAAGATTGAATGGATTTTTTTGTATAAGAACCTATTTTGCCAGGCTGAACAGGTTCTTATATTATGGTTTTGATTATTTGAATAATAAATTTCAGCCTGTAGATTCTAAAATCACTAGGTTCTTATATGAGGGTTTTAACTGTACCGTATGCTTTATGTAAATTACGAGCTCTTCATATAGTCGGTCGAGGGTGATCAAGCATTTCTGGACAGCGCTACAGTTTATAAAATTGCATCATTCATTGAATAAAAAGAATATCTCCTTAAATCACAAAAATGTGGCAAAATGGACATCGTTGGACACTTTTTCGAGCTGTTTAACATCCTTAGACCTTCTAAGGATTCTAAAAATGTATGTCGTGACCCCCTCTACCGACTAGACTACTTCTCTACGGCTATCATATTGAGATCCAGCACATGTATTCAGTATATCAAACTCAATTATCAAGAAAAAAACTGTCCTTAAAAACCTCCCTCGTGTTCAAATATCACCAGGGCGCAAGCGCAGGACGCACGCGCAGGACGCAAGCTCAAAGCAAGTGTGAATCACAGCGACAATGTGGTAGGTTCAACGTGAAGTTCCTTGCGCTTTCACAGCGACAAAGCGCAAGAGAACGCAACGTCTCGATTTTCTTGCACTAGGGTCTGCGCTTGCGTTCCAGTGTGAACCACATATTAAAGAGATGTCCTGGCACGTGCGTTTGAGTCCCAGTGAGAATTAGCCTTAAATCACTGCTTGAAAATAAGTTCCTTGCGCTTTCGTTCGCTTGATTTACCCTAGACGCAAGCACAAGGGAACACAACGTCTCCATTCTCGTGCGCTTGTGTTTTTTTTTTTACATTAAAATGTAAACCACATAAGGGAAATGTATGAGTTTGTTATATTTGCGAGTGCGCTTGCGTCCGTGTGTAAACCTGCCCTAAAGGCGGATTTACACTGTATAACGACTTTCGCCTTATGTCTGTCGTCGGATGTCCAACGACATCTTCGGATACGCGCACGATTGTCGTAGGTGTGCTGTGGGCTTCAGTAGATGCTACGATTCGAGTTTTAAGCTTGACACGAGCATGGAGCATCCGACAGACTTAGGTAAAAATTGTACAGTGTAAGTCGGCCTTAGCTATCTAGCTTCGACTGCCGGGGCTGAGACATACACTACAGTTTGGTCTAATCTTCCTGTTTAGCGTTATCACCTACTTTCGCATGTTCAAAGTAGTCGACAGCCAAGGTGACCCGCCTGTACGTATAGCATCCCATATAGGAAGGGGTGGGCTGGACCGAACCGTCAGACACATCTGAGGGGTTGGACTGTGCTCGGTACCAGGCCTCCATCTGTGCTGAGCTTGTTGTGTTTGCGCAGGTTGGGAGAGGCTGCTGACCAGTCATTAATGTTGACGAATGGGGAATGGGTCTGCAAAAGGGTCAAGGGTAATGAAAAACAACATCTTCATTTTCTTACACCTACAATCGTTGCATCGCGACCCGCGTATTTGTTTCTGGCTTTTCTGTTCCGCCAGTCAAATCTTGTGAGCCAATCAGATTCTCGTCCTGTTCCGCCTTGTGGAGCTGCCTGGCTTTCAGTCGCGACGTTTTATTTATTTTATTTCAGAGAGAAGCCAGTTGACTGCACTAGGCGAACAGAGTTTCAGTAACTAAAATCTGAAAAACAAAAGATAAAATCGGCTAACGGTGTTTACGTCTTGTTTGTTAGTTCTGCACATACACTCACGTGCCCTCGATCGAGTCAGAAACAAATGACAATTGTACCCTCCAAAGGAATCATCACATGATCTGAATTAGATGGCGACAAGATGTAAACACCGTTAGTCGATTTGGTCTACATACAAAGTAGTCGGAAAACTCGTTTTGTCAACTTACCGAGGTATCGGGGTGCTAGGCCCATCTCTTTCAAACCCCGGAAAGTTCTGTGTGAAAAATGAAAGGGAGCGCCGCCATAAGACAGTGCAAAGTTTGTGCGCCAATGCTTTTTTGCAAAGTTTTTGTCAAACTGCCGTGGCAGCTACAAGGCAGGTGACATATACACGTGATGCGTGATTTGTGCTCAGAGCGTTAAACTTGAAAGCAGCCAAAATAAGAGCGTGATCATTCTCGAACCCGGCTCGTCACCTCGCGGGGGAGGCTCTGGTGACAGCCACTGACGCATGCGCGAAATTTAATACAGAGCCGCTGAGAGAAAGATCTTTCAGCGCATGCTCCAACGCGCAAAATCAACCAATCAGTGACGGCCCTCAAATGGATGTCCCCAGAGCCTCCCCTGCGAGCAGACGAGCTGGGGAGCTCTGGGTACGAGAATGGAGCGTGATCCGTAAATTAAGCTCTTAGTGTCACGCACTAGTCTTCTCCTGCTGGAATCATGATTCGTGAATTTTTAGCTGGACTTTCGTGAAACGTTTTTCTTTGCTACTTTTGTCAGAGTTTATTATTTAAGAATAACAGAACGGATTTTATTTGTCTGACTATAATGTACCCAATCGCAAAGTGATAAACACAAATTCTGAGCAAAACCTAAGATGGATTACAAAGCGATTTCCAATTACTCAGGACAGTCATCTGAAATCCGCTCTTATGTGACACGTGAATTTTGGAAATAAAAATGCGGAAATTAACGTGATTGCGCTTTTGCATTGCATCTGCGGAATTTATACATCAATTACTGGAAAGCGTGCTTCATCAGGTTTTCCAAACACTGAGAAGTTAGGTTGAAAAATGGGGCAAATTGATATAGCTTCTCAAATGAATCACTTTATATAGAGAAAAATAAGGAATAAAAGCTCAAAATCTATACAAATCAAGACCGCGTATACAAATCTCCTTCGCGCTTATGATTTATTTGTTCAAACCTGGTAAATTATTAATGAGTTTGAGAACAATACGTAATTTTGGTAATTAATTTGTTCAATGGCTTTGATGAATTCTAAAAAGGTCTAATTTAGTGAGCCCAAAATGTGGTTTTGTGGTATTGGTATTGGAAAATGCGCACTGACACTGCTGGCGTGTCATAAACCCTATGTCATGGTGGACGAAAATGTACGCTAGTCATTTGATGTACCTGTTCGTCTGATATGTCTCCAAACAATTCAGGCAGGTCCCTTGTGTCTGTGGGAAAATCACTGCTAAACATATCAATAAAAAGAAGCGTTTATAAGGAGTTTAAAAAAAGGTTGAAACTGCATCTCGCAGCCGTTGCGCGTTTTTCTTCTCAATTAAAACTTTTATTTGCAAAAACAAATCCTAAAAGTTTGGTTTGGCACTGGGCGACTCATTAGAAGGAATCTTGCTCCAAAGTACGTTCGCTCTCGAGCGGTATGTCAGCAAACATGTAACTAAAATTATTGTGAGTAGTCATTTGTTACTGATGAAAAAAGGTAAACCTCGGGTGTGGTATGATGGTGTAACAACGCCGAATGTTTCATCATTGCTCTGTTCAATCAGAGAGTTGTGAGAGGTTTGAAAAAGGACGCGCAATTAAACTCCCTTCGGAAAGGCGCGAAACGACCAATCAGAACCCAGGAATTCCGTTTAATGTATACACTTCCAGCTCCATTCTTACGACTCTCTGGTTCAATCAACAACCAAGAAGCATATGTATCAAGACTATATTCAACTCACATTTTAGTCTTCATGTTGGCGAAGAATTCCAGAGCAAAAGCAATCTTTCTCAAAATAAGGAAATTCACGTAACCGCAGACCTGTATATGTAAAAAAGAAGATTAAACTAAGGTTGGAGTGGGGAAAATTACAGTTTCTATTTTATTACATGTTCTTTAAATAGGAGACGGAAAAAGTAGCCTTCGGGAGGCCAAGCGCTCATCTGCACAGAAATGAATACTCTAAAAAAACGGAATCAGAGCCTCCTACAAATATTAACCCCTCCGGTGTACCCTATCCGCCCCTAATGACGTGAGACGAAACATAGGGTGCGTACGGGTGGCGTATCCTTGTACCTTTAGATTATAAACAGTGTTGTCCTCAGTAACATTCGAGGGGCTTGGACAGAAGTCGTTTGCTGAGAATGGTGATACAGAAGTCGAGCTTGAAACATCACCTGTATATTTAAATGAAATATTGCTTTTTAGTTCATATTATAACTTGAGATTTGTCAACGGCTCCAGTTAGTGTTCTACATCTACTTTATTAACTGATAAAACCATTCCGGTATCACATCAGTATAAATAAAAATATACAAATCTATCTAATAATATATAATACATGGAATAAATCTATAAATAATAATTTAAAATACATTCTCTAAAACCAGTGGCCATTGTCAATTAAATATTTTCGGAGCTCTCCTTTAAATCGGCCCTTATCCTCTATATCAGTAATCGAGCCTGGCAGTGTGTTCCAAAACCTAGTACACCATGGAAAAAAACTATTCGCATGTTGATTGCATTTTGAATGTGCTCTATGGAAGCGCTTGGAGTTGCCATTCCTTGAAGGCCGGTCCATTGGAACCAAGAAGGGCTCTCTCTCAATGTCCACAGTTCCATAAACAACCTGGTGGAACATGGACAATCGAGAGAGAGTCCGTCTGCCCTCAAGGGATGGCCACTCCAGCTCCCTCAACATGTTTGTTACAACCCCTCGTTCCCTCAAATAATTTTTATGGCAAACTCTGGCTGCACTCCGCTGCACCATATCAAGGCGGTGTTTGTCCTTTTGGAGATGCGTTAACCGCCTTAGCATCGCTTTGGCAGATAACACAAGCCTCGGCGTTGACAAATCTTACTATCATGCTGAACCTCATCCAATAATTGTTAATAATTAGCTACAAACGGTGTCTTATTTATTTCTTCTTACTTACCTGAAACTTTTCGTTTCTTGCGACCAGGTCTGCTAACGGCTTCGTTGTCTTGCTTCGAGTCTCGTCCTGGGCATGCGCAGACGCGTGTTTCCATGGCACATCGGCCAAGCACTTCATAGCTACTGATAAACAGTACGGAGTGTATTTATCTCAGTATGCATGGCCGGCAGTATAAGCTTCTTTCAGTGAATTTTCTCAAATACTTTTATCGCCTTGTCTAGATGTATATATCCACTTCATGGCAACAGCTTTGCCAGGGACGGCCGAACAGTTTTAAAATTGTGGGGGGGGGGCTTATTAGTAAGATTGAATGGCAAGAGGGGGGGGGGGCATTAGTTACGAACCAAGTTAATGAGGAAACTAAGTGCGCGCTTGCGCATTACGTTCAAGCACCAATTTAATTGATTCAAGAGACAAATTAGTATTCAACTTTAGACGGGAGACTAAAACGAAGCATAGCTACACGACTGAGAGCATTTGTTTTTTCCTTTATATTTCCCTGCACCAGAAATAATGGCGCCTTTTAATCATTCAGACATTATGAAAAAAGATGACAATATCCCATGCAATGGACAGTTTAAAGATCGACAATTCGTAGGATGAATAATTTTGCTCAAAGCGTTGCTATGCAAATCAGTGTTACCTGGAAAAACTTCAAAGCGCGTGCAAACTTCTTCCGCAATTTATGACTTATTCGGCATTTTCCAAACGAAATGAAACCTCACACAATTGTTATCAATGTTTCCTTGAGATTATGTACTATAATGAATTTTAATCCTGTACGGTTTTAACATATAATTTCACAAGTTTTGATACCCACTTCACCTCAAAAGTTCCACGTGAATAGGCTTATTGTCATGTTATTGCTCCATAATAGTGCTTGATAAATTTGAAAACATTAATATGCTTGCCTCTTAAATGCATTTCACTAACTGGAAATTTAATCAGGAAGTAATCTTGTTATTTGTGCTCGCGATTTGGTGTTTCTTTTGTAATGTATAGACTAAAATGCACTCTCGTTCAAGAATGCTACACGTACACAGTAACGCGCGCCCGGATTCAATTGAAAATCAAACGCAACACTCAAAATTCGCGTTCTAAATAAATAAATTCAACTCCATAAGCATAAGCACTGATTTGGAAAGTAATTTTGCTGGATAATTCTAAAGCATAAAAGCGTGTGTGCTTCAGCCTAAGCCAACGTGACTGTTAGTACCAAGTACCATGGATGTTCGAGCCAACGCGCCTCTTGTTTGGAAACTTGAATGTTAACTTTTACAGGGTGCCTGTTACTTTATATATAAAAAGTATTAATAAATAAGCCTATAGGTCGTCAAAGGACATTTGAAAGATTGTCTCCGAGACGCTTTTTTTTCTAAAAAGAATAACGATGGCGATTAAATACGTTTTTTGCTGAGTTGTTTTGATGGTGGCACTCGTGCGAGAAATACCCGTCTCTCTAGACAGAGCGGAAATGACCAGAAATGAAATGTCTAACTTCGCCATATTTCAATATATAAGCTCAAGATTCCGTATAAAAAGAGTTTATATGGCTAAAAGCTTAATTCCAAATTTTTAAGAAAATTGAAGAATATGAATTTTAGATATGATTGAGCAAAGTTTGCATAATTCCTGATCAAAGTACTAATTCTCCCATAAAATGGCACAGAAACCAATGTTTAAAGCCTAATATCTCAAAGACGGATCCATTAGAAAAAAGTCATTTTTGATATTTTGTTTTTAATCAAACAAGGAGTCTGTATGCAAAAAATCAAGCTTCTGTGAGCTAACCAGACCTTATTATTTGAAATTTAGTGGTCTAAGCAGGTCATTTCCGCTCTGCCGTCTCTCTACCTAATTATTAATAACTCAGAATAGAAAGTATAGTGGCTGAGATTAAAGCAAGGCAATTCAGATTCTGTATTGGGCATCAAAATTTTGTGAGGGTGTAGCTGAATTTCGCGAAGGGAATTTTGCCTAGGTATGTGTGTCGCTGAGTCTAGAGGGGAAACCTGTTCTAGAGAATCTGTGAAAATTCACACATAATTATATCCTGGCCTAGTAAAAAAACGTAAATTTCGCCACATGGCGAATAATCTTTGAAAATACGCATAAATCTATAGCCTTTTCTAGAAAAAGTGACGAATTTATGTACCCTGTACAGCGACAAGGGCAGTACCCCTCCTGCCCCCTAAAATAGGCTTGATAGGCTCGTCCCCTACTTCCGTCCACGGCATGGCAATTAAACTTAGAACCCAATAAACTAAGAATTTCATGTTTTCGCATCCCAGTCTAAAGAAATACGTAGCAAAACCTTTTTCCAACGCTCCAGACGTTTCTAAACCTGGTGATTCCAATTTTTTCTCTGTCCTTCTATGATAATTAAAAATAGAAGACCAAATATAAAACCTAACACTAGAAGCTTTCTCGTGGCAATATGCTGAAAAGACAGTTGATCTGCCTAGACACAGGACGACTAAAGAAAGACTTCAAGTTGCGAACCCCACACCCTTTACGTCGGGATTAATGCTTGCATCCCTCCCATGACAGAACAACTACAGAATGTGTGGTAAAGGGGCACATTATCACGATCGTCACGTCTCTCTCTAGAGTAGGCGCGCTAGTCTAAACCGGTTTCATAGGCCCATTTTCACGAGCGTAATGTTTGTCGAGTACGCGTCGCTTGTCTCGCGCATTTTCTAGTGTGAATTTTGCGTCATGTTTGTAGAAAAAGCGAGCCAGTCTCACCTGGTCTCTAGAGTGAAGACAATCTGTATTGATCGTCTGTTGAGCCCACCGCATGAGTTGTTACACACGAACGAGAAATTCTCGTGGATTGTCGTCTCTTCCTCACTTGGTGCTGGAATGGGAATACATGTTATGACAGTTAGATCGAGTGTCCGCACTTTAGCTGATAGATTATTAATTGCTCTGACGAGAAGATCGGCGGAGTGTCCGTCATCATTGACGCAGACGGGTACAAAGTCGCTGAAGTGACGCGCAATGGATTCTTGGTCGAGTGGTGAGGCGCTCAAACGTTTATGGACCATTTCACCATCACCATAAGCCTTTGCGCGCCTGCCCAGTAACGCAATATACGGAACAGCCCAAGTAACGCAAAATACGCTCATACGGAAAGATACACAAGTAAGGACTGGTACGTGTCTGATCATGGTGAGCATCACAAGCCAGAGCATTAAGCCGCACAGGCTCTTGCTAGATTTGCTTTCTGATTCTCTGATTCCTGCACCAGTGTGACTCCTTTGGAGTTTACGAGAAGTATAGTGCGATCTTGACGTTACCTGGAGAGGAATTGAATGGAATCCTAACCGATAGTCTCCCCGTCTGACCACACTGTTCGTACTCCGCTTGAGGGTTGTCTGATCGGATAAAATGAGCCGATGCCGGGTGGTCTGAGACGAGTAGGAATAATAGAGACACTGGTTAGGCATTGGAATTGCGGTGGTAGAGACAGAAAACTATAAGGGCTGGAGAGGAAAACGCACATCTGAGAGAATGGAAGGAAGATGTAAACGAAGAATCACAAGGAATTTCTGCAGAAACCCATCAATGGGAAAAGCTGAATTTCCCATGGTAAAGCATGGGAAGTGTTTGGACTTCCGAACACTTCCCATGCGTTTGCCTTGGAAAATCCAGCTTTTCCCGTGGATGGGTTTCTGCAGAAATTCCCTGTCAATGTAGCAAGATTAATATAAATAAAAGGAGCGTTGCAAGAGAGCGAGGAGCAAGGAGCAGGGAAACGAAACAAAGATGACATAGTAAATAGGGAAGACGTCCAACGGACGCAAAGCCTAAAGAAATGAAAATCAGAGAAGAGGGATGGAAATTAAAAAGAAAAGTGATGATTACAGCGAGAGTAAGAAGGAAGGACGGAAGGGTAGTGGCTATCCTCTACTCACCTCTGTTGTTTTGTTCAAGTAAGGTGTGGTTAGGACAACAGCGCACGATATCCTTGGCGTGCTCGGGTAACTTGAAAATAGGGACAGCTCTTATGAACATGCCCGGTGGTAGGCATCCTGTATGACAAAGAGAACTTGAACACTTAGAAGGATACATGGTATTTGTGTATTCACCCCCGGTAAAACTATAGCTACTAAAGCAAAAGGTCGAGATCATAATGTCACTTATTACCTTTCACCGAAAACTTCATGGGGCACTGCGTCTGTGGCTTGATGTACAATTTGTTTTGTGTACATGAATACTGCAGAGAACAACAACAAGTTTATTATGGTTGGCTTCCCATGTTTACGAATGATTAATTTGTTTCTAATTGTTTCCAATACTAAAACAAAATTGATTGATTTGTTGAGTTTTTACTTACAATCCAATCTGGATTTGCTACTTTCTTTGGCTGAAAGAGAAACGAGTGACCGCGTGAGGAACGCAATCAGGAGCAAGATTTTCCGTTTCAGGCGAAATAGATTCTAAGTAATTATTAGATGAGGTTTTTGTGATGGCCTCGCCTCATTCCACTTGTCTCGAAATTGTCTTTTTTATTTAAACGTATTTTTCTTGCGTTTGCCCCAAGAGCACGCGTGGCTCATCTAGGGGGCCCTTAATCATTTATTCTAGATATCACAAAAACCGAATTCAATTATGGTTTTATTAAACATCCATTCAGTAAAAAATAAATTCGCGATGAAAAAAGTTTATTTTTCTCTCAAAGTAAAGCGCGCGCTCTTAGCCAATCAGAATCGAGACAGTGAGTCAATGTAAAATAATTTTTTGCCGAATTAAACCAAATTTGCCCCTTATAATTATCTGGCCGAAAGCTAAGCACGCTAGATACGTGAAATACGCATTGGATGTGACCTTTCATCTTACTTACCTGAGTCTCTAGTGTCAGCTTAAAGTTATATCGGCCTGGATTTTCATCGCTGGGAAACAAAAAGCACAAAAAGCATTTTAATCTTCCATTGACAATTTAACTAATTTGAAAACCTTTTATGAAAAGACAGACCAAGAAAATTCATTATTTAATACAGAAAATGAAATTGAGCAAATATTTGTTCCCTCCAGATGATAATCTGCGATATTCACCTTTAGTCAAATCATACTAGTGGTTTATTGTCAATGCTGCGTTCTGATTGGTTGAGCTACTAGTAGGCTATAAGTTATAAGCTATTGACTCAGAGCCCATTTGTGCTCGACTATAATTGTTAAATATTGGGCTGATGATATATGTTAAAAAGCGATATTCGGCTGGACAATCTTCCCCTTATAATAAGCAATACTTTTGAGTGATATGCCATGGAACATATCCCACAAATCACTCCCATTTTATTGGTGCTTTACCCCAAGAAATGTAAGTGAAAAGTGGGATATTCCAATGTGTGTCATAAACAAGCAAGCATTGTTGAACTATTTTATGCCATACCATTCGGCGGGAATGCAGCCAGTAATGCACCACGGTAAAGTTGGGTTGTAAACCGCCGAATATACAACAGAGGTTCTGCTTTCTGTTTGGCTGTATTTTCTATGGTATGGTATAAATAACAAAATAAGGGCGTGTTCACCTGCTTGGACTTATGATATGAAGAATGGCGATATCTAACTGCTAGGACAATTAGCAGTAGCTTATGCTAATGCAAACTGTAAATGTGAGGATAATGTTTAGTCAAGAGTGGATTAACAAGAGTTAGAATCTTTCGTACAGTATTTGTTCACATCACAGTCAGAAAAGTGTTTATTTTTAGATTTGAATTTCGCGCGCGAAAGTATTCGAATGCTCAGGTTCGAATGCTCGTATACCCAATACACAACAAATAGAGAATATCCTACCTTATCTTTGAGACTTTAAAGGTTTTTCCATTGATCTGCGATTTAATTTCAGGCTGGATCTCACAACTGTTTGCGTGGCGAGAAAGTTGGAACCCTGTGGATGACGAATTTTCACGGGAATCCTAGTTCTAAAAATAGACCCTTTTCTGACTGTGATTCGGGCGTACATAGTAAATATGGAAACTCTTGGTAATCCACTCTTGGTTTAGTATAATATCACTCAAGTGACGATCGACTATTCTTGATGTTCACATGACTGTGCTTTTCATAACCAATGACTGTTCCCCAATAGGAGTCTTCATACCGAATTTAATCGGATTGCTGTTTTTATCTCCTGAGATGTCAATGCTGCAATTTCTGTCACGCAACACTAGTCACGCTCCTTATGCATTGATTTCGACAGGGGCCCGATATGCAGGAGCCCCTAACTAGAATATAAAAATTGAGGCACCGTTTTTCCTGCCTTATCTATTTTTAGAATAGAATTACTGGTTAATTCTTTGTTTGCTGGTTACGCTAGAGAGCATACATAGATTAATATGAAATGGGTATTCACATCTAAATTGCCTAAATTACAATGTGTGTTTCCAGAAATTATCCATACACCCCCCCCCCCCCCCCCCTTCGGAAGGGATTGGAAATTCCGGTGGGGTGGGGGATGGGGGGAGGGGGGTCAATTTACCTGATATTTTCCATACAAATACTGTATTTTTCTTCGGAAATTCCAGAGGGGTGGGGGGGGTCACTTTTCAACACCCTTCCGTTGGGGGGTATGGATATTTTTTGGAACCACACAATTGTGCCATGAAGTGCAGGCGTTCTAAAAATAGATCGGTCAGTCAAAACGCTGCCTCATGGAACCTACATGGGAGAGAATCCTACTCATGGGCTGCTGACTTTGCGCCATATTTCAGGTAATTCTCCCGGTTTGGAGCATTCGATGAAAGCGAACATGCTAAATAAGTGCAAATAAATCACGTTTTTGACAATACTAGCTCATATTGTGGGCTTGTGGCACATTTGGTAATTTGGCCGCCATGTTGGAGTCCTTCTGGGGGTGTTTGCACATTCGTTGGCTTAATATATCTCTCTTGCAATATAAGATGTACCAGTATAAAACTTGGCAGAGCTATTGAGAAAAATCGAACTGTTTCCGAATATTGGCTTTTTGCTCGAAACAACTAACTAAGAGTGAAATGTATTCTTGGTGATGAATACCAAGAATAAGAATTTATTTGCGCTGATATTTGCGATATTTAGCGGAGTAGGAGTAGGGAGTTTGCGAGTGCGCACGCGAGATTTATATTATGAACACGAAAAACACATTTTTTATCTAAAAATCTTACGAATCGCTTGTCGAATAATGATTCGAGTAATTATACTAAAACAATTAGTCATATCGGCGAATAGTTCGCCACTATTTACCATAAATTTGAGTTAGGAATGATACAATGGCGTATTGATAAGGAAGATATTCTTAAAAGACAAGGCCAATATTCACAGGGAAAAAGTTCTATAAGGCGATATTCACCTGCATGCTAGGAATAATGATGTTAGATTAGGGCTAATGACATGAGAAAGAGAAATGGTGATAGTCACGTCTAATAGCATAAGGACGACATTCACCTGCTAAGACTAATGAGATGGTCGATATTAACCTTTGCTAGGTTTAATGATATGCGATTGGTATTCACCAGCAAGGCGCTAATGGCACGAGAAACAGAAAGGTGATAGTCACCCGCTATAACTATATAAGGGCGATATTCACCTACTATATAAGGTGGATATTTACCTGTTATTAAGATAAATGATAAGATTAATATTCACCTGCTGAGAAGCAGAACGGGTGATATTCACCTGCTATAGCTTAAGTGATATAAAGGCGATATTCACCTGCAAAGACTAATGATCAGATCGATGTTCACCTGTTAGGGATAATGATAATATCGATACCATTCACCTTTATACAAGTTTTTGATATTACCTGCTAAAGATTAAATATAAGATCAATATTCACCTGCTAGGGTTAAGAATATGAGGAATGGTGAGACTCGGCATTAGACCACAAGGCAGAGGTGGTGGGAATTTGGGGCTCTCGGGAGTCAAAGGTTCAGGATAGTCACGATCATCAATCGCAGGAAACGGTGGACCGTACTCGGTTGCCTAAACGAAAAAAAAAACGGAAAACGGAAGAGTTTGTCAGCCGTTTGTTGCCTGTGAATTTTTAAAATTCCCCTAAACTGTAGTCACATAGTCAGTAAAGCAGTTATCATGCAAGAACACAGGATGTTTTCGTATAAACAGTTTGAGTGTTCAAATCAACTAGCAACTATTATCAAATTAAATATGTAAGGAGAGCCATGGTTTCGCGCGAACGAAAATAAGGATTTCTCGGCAGGGGAAGGGCAAGGCAGAAAAAGATGAACCACCCACGATCTCCGAGGATTCGTCATGATCTTTTGAGCAACATGAGGAAGTCCTTTGATATGATAACAAAGAGCGGGGGAAAATGAACAGCTTACAAATAAGCAAAAGAGGTCCTCGTTCGATAAAAAAATCTGCTGATCTGCTCAATGTGAAAGCTGGGCCAATAAAATCTTTATATCATGAACAAATATAAAATCCGAGATATTTAAAAAAACGTGTACATAAGATCTTAGCATTTCCCTCACGTTTTCACTAGCATCGTACTTCAAGATGTCGTGGCTCAAACAAAACTGGTCCCTCAAATCAAGTGTCAAACTATTTGCTTAACCATTTATGCCCTTTATCCCGTAAGTGAATCGTTTGAAGCTCGTTTGAGTTTCTGTTTACTGTGTGACCTGCGTGCTTGACTGATGCACTTGTGCGGAAGAGTCCTCCTCACGATTTAAAAACCTTTTTCAAAAGAGCATTCAAATAAAGCTGAGTAAAACTTGTCTTATTGGGAATTTTCCAAGATGTGTTTTCGGCATTCGCCTGTAGTTGAAATGCGTGCAAGTTTGCATGAATTTCCTAAGCACTATTTAATAATGCAAAGTGTCTGCAGTCTAAGGTTTGTTTACTCGAGGTGTAATTAGGCTACTCTCACGTTAGCTTTTGCCAACTTCATTATCCTTTTCTCCATTCATTTTCAAAGTCAACATATTGACACCACTGCCAATCGTCATTTGTAAAAATACGAAATACAACGTCATTGAAAAAGGATTGTTTTAATCACATCATTGAGACAAATCAAAGCCAAATTTTAATGTATTTATTTTAAACACTAAACGGGGCGACCTCATGCTGCTCAGTTTCAGGACGGGCATTAAACTGTTAAAATTTGCAACAGAAGGTCGAGAAGGATATTTTTTGAGACTGGAAATTACACTCTCTGAAAATGTCCGATCCCGTCCCCTTTTTTTCACGCATTCAATGTCCTTTGAATCTAGTGATCGTTTATTGAATTATTAGACTACTTGTTTCTAGTAGGATTCGTTTTCTTTTCGAACGTTATCCAATAGATATTGATCTAGATGACATTATGTTTTTCTTTTTTCTGTCACTATTTCTCCTTTTTCATAAGGCGACATTTTAACTTTCGTGACTTCCTTTTTTCTGTTTTCCATTTTGGAAGAATAAGCACAAATGGACAAGTTTTCTCTAACTCAGACAACAGTGTCTTTCTAGTAGAGACTATAGTTAGGCAGACCTCTAAGCCACCTGTTGAAGGTTCATTGGCGCAAGCCATAGCCAAAATAACTATTGATCGCGTGGTGCGGCATTGTATAGTACCTGAAAAGAGTCTTGCTGCAAGAACTGATCAGCAGACACAAGGTCATTGCTCGTCACCCCTGCAAGAGAAATATGCGCGTTAAATGAGGTTATATATGAAACAAACTCTACAGTAGGTAAAACGAAGGCAGGTAGCGTGTTGTTCTGGGATACCCTCTACTGGGTTTAGTTATTAATTTGATTTAATACACACCCTATACGGATAATGACGCTTCTTTGATGTTTAATCAAAGCCGGTCGATCTTTTGATCTGTATCGTTTTAATATAAACACAAAAATAGCATTTAAATTTCACAGAGATTTAAGGTAGTACGCGCGAGGACTAGCCAAGCTTTTTTTATCACGCGATGTATTTTAAGAAGCCATTTAATGTTATCTGTTTTCCCCTTAGCTGACAAGGCCTACTTAAAACAGGTGAGCAGCAGGTTTAAAGGCGGACGGCCGAGTTTGTACGTACGAAATTGATACCGCTTTTTGCAGGGCTGGTCCCTCGCCGATTCTTGATGATAATCAACAATTTCCACATAGTATTCGCTCTGTCGTTTCACAGCCATACGACCTGACCTGGTCGATCCACCCTTTTCCATGCACCGCGTCACAATTATCCTAAGTAAAGTCTCTTTCCTACAACGGGTTATTTCACCAATAAAAAAGCAATTTAGTGGAATAAGTGTTTTACCTGAACTTTCTAGCTTAACTCGTTCGTCCCTGCAGAAAAAGGAGAGATTCATATTTGTTAAGTGAACGCGTTCTGACACGAAATAGAGCATAACTCGGCCTTGGTGTGCCTCCGCAAACTTCATTAGCTACCAAGAGAGCAGCCGGATTGGATGGTCTGGACTTACCCTAGGAATATATCATCTGGAAACATTTCAGTGACGGGTTGAATGGAGTAGGTTTCGACCGGATTGCTCCAGCTTAATTCTGTGCAGAGTCGTGTGCTCTTCATGGCTTAGGGAATCTTGAGTTAAAATTCTGTGGTGGTACGCCCTTGTCTATAAGGTGCAGAATGCCGCAGAACCCAGCTTAGCACAGGAATCTGAGCTAAACCAAGTCTTTGTCTCTTAGTACTTCCTTTTTAGCAAAGTAAACACCCCCAGACAATGGTTTGGTATCCATGGGCCGGCGTAGTGCAGCCAAGTATCGAATAGCAGCTTAGCAATTCATTGGCATAGAAAGAAAAGCCCAACGCTTCACTAAGCGCAATTGTTAATTTGCCATTTTGGCAGATGCCTGTCAAATACAAAACGTGTTCTAAGCTAAGAAGTGGGTTGCTAGATTTTGCCTTTCAAAAGAGTCTATATCGTTGCATGCCTTTTCATTGAACTACGTTGCTCGACACCTGTGCATTTCATTCCTCAGTAGAACTAGACATTAAATTTGCACTCCATGCATCAGCCTTTGTTCGTTTAGAAATTGTAAGTAGACTTAAGGCAAGAAACAACATTGCCATCTTCACACTCAAGTGCTGTAGTTAAAAACTGTAACATAGGGCATTTGCAGGTTTTCAAATGAAGGATTCCAGGTGATTCTCGAGAATCAAAATTGATATCCTCTTTAGTCAATTAGTAAATTACGTGTACTGTAAAGAGAATATTAAAGATGCATTAATGGCAGGCTTAGGAAATCTCAAATCACTTAACTATGTCTAATTCGCATTGTAATTTTGTCGAAAACTAAGTGAAGTGGATTTGTCTAAAGAACCACACTCCTTCAATAAGAATACGCATCAAAGTTAAGATAAGATAATCTTATTTCTACCTTTTTGATTTAAGAAATTTCCGAAGCTTATTTGTTTTTGTCCTTTTGATTTTACGTTTCATGTCAATTCCAAAAAGGCCTCTCATTTTTCTATCCGTTTGACAATTCTAGCCAAATCATTATTATAAAACAGGAGGATCTTCATAAAATAGCTGAGGTATAAGTTTTCTAGGAATCGATTCATAGATAAACAGGATGTTATTATCCCGATTGGTAATACTCTACAAACATAAAGATTTCCGCATTGTCTATTTTCCGCAGTTAGTGTAAATTGTCCTCGTACTGTGCGACAGATAAAGAGCTCCCTCAAAAATAGGATAAACTAAGACTGTAAGATAATAACAACAAATCAGAAGCTATAACACGATTCTAACTAATAACATTTAGAATTTTGTCATTAAGCATACATCTCAGAGGTTAAAAAAAATGCCCATCCACGCATAACGTTTTCATTACGCCACGAAATGTAGGTCAGTTCCTTACCACCGTCGCGACCTCAAAATTCTCTGTTGCGATTGGCGATTTTACGCAATCGCAAATCTTGAACCAGAAAGTTAAATGTTCGATGCAAGGAAGCCAAAGGATAGCTTGAACCATTTTGGTTGATTTGGCAATCAATTTCGACCCACTGATTGAAGAGGCCAAATCCAGCGTTTTGGATTGATTAACAGCTAAAATCGCCAATCGCCCATCGCAACATTGAATTTTGAGGTCGCGTAGCAATGCATACAGTGATTGATAACTTTCATAAAAAAGATAGTTTTGTAAAAATGAAATATTTATCTTGTCAGAGGAACAATATGGTTATGGTTAGTATGAAAGTCAAACCATATGTAACGTACAAATTGTTGTCTATCGTTGTTCCTCATATATGTACTATAAAGAAAACTAATGTGTTTGAGAACTGTCTGCAAAAATTGTTGAATTGAAAGACATTATCGAACCAAGGGGTGTTTTAATTAAAACCTTCATGGTCGGATCGAGCGCATTCAACTTATCACAAAAAAATAATTAGAATATTCTAAATTAAACGACGATGTAACAACCTTCGTTGGCAAGGAGGTTATTTTTTTCACACAATAAAACCTTGGTTAATTATAGAAACATTCATGACAAGATGATCCCTGAGAAAAAAAGGTGCGGAATTCTAGCACATCTTGTGTAAAAATAAAAAAAGTCGCCAGACTCTCTCGCGATTAAAGAACTTCTTACGCTAAAACATAAAATTAAACATAAGCATATACAATCAAAGCCGCAATATCGTTTCTTTTCTTACGCATACGAGGCAGGAGGCCAAGGCTTGAATCGTTTAAATATCGTGAAACAAAGAAAACCCGTAAAAACACGATCGGTAAAAACGAATTGTTTTCTTTCCACGCTTGTAGATAGCCAACTGGTTTGCGTCTCTGCCAGTTGGGATTTTATATAATATGTTGTGTTTTATATCTTAGATATTTGGCATTGAAATCACAATATAACTAGCTCAGACACTCAAGAAAGGCGAAACGCTAAATGCTATATAAACAGGCAGAGTTTAAATCCGCGCTGAGAAGAACTACTCGACAACAAATTGAAAATAAATCTCATGACCAGCATGCTCAATGCACGAGATCAGAACCTTGAGGTGACTCGGCCAAGTTTTCTAATCACGACATCTTCAAAAGCGCGCATTCTCAGCTTGTAGTAAATAACAGTAGGGCGTAGTTGTTCATGTACCATTATATTCACACTTATCTCATGTTAAATCTTAATCCTGCGTCGCAAACCAAACGCTGAATTGCCGGGGAAAAACTGATGACTTTCCATTCATATCCATGAGCCTTTACAAGTGATGCTTTGATTCTGTTGTGGATTGGCGTGACGCGAATTTATGATAAGTGAACAATGAAACAATGAAGCTTGTCAATTATAAATTAATTACTGCCAAAATTTGTCAGCAAATTTCACTATTACTTTTTACTACATGCAAGTACGGCGGTTTTGGAGAAAAAAGAGAAGGCTCCAAAATACACGAGGTAGACGCTTCATGCTTACCAAGGTCAACGACGTCATAATGGCAATGTTTTAACCACAAATAGAAATTAATTAATTACAAGTGTCCACGCGCTTTTGAATTTGAAGCCCAAAGTTGGGAGGTGTGTCGCAATAAATAAAATCCGCACCGACTTTATTTGTCTGTACTTATACAATATTTTATAGTTTCAATGAACTAGATTTTTTTAGATCTCGGCCCGTGTTTTACCCCAGTATTTTGAACTGAACTGAATTTTCACTAGCTGGCAATTGTACTCTCGGCGCCAGCTGAAACTCTACCTGCTTGATTGTCAATCGCTAAAATAAGTTTGGTATTCACCGATAACAAAAAAGTATTTCGCCTTCGATAAAAATAGACAAATTAATGAAGCCTTGTCAGTTGCAAAGACAGGAATTTTGGGAAAAGAGGGAGAAAAGCGAGTATTCTTACCAAACATGTTAAAGGTTGTATGTTCAGGATTTGAAAGCGGTTCTCACTAAATCCACTTCCCTACATCAATCGGAGTAAGAACTATAGTTATAATGCGACGAGAGAGATAGTGGCGTATACTACATACGCATGGCATAGGGTACAGTCAAAACCCGCGTTTAAGAACCTGGGTTTTAAGAACCTGTTAGGCTAAAATTTTCATTTTAAGCCCCCTCCACATAAGAACCTATTAAGGCAAAATTTAAGTTAGGTTTTTATCAGTGGAGTTGCTCTAAAGGTATATAGGTAGAAACTGCTGAATTAACATCATCATCTGATTACATATAAAAGTAACTTGACACTGTGTTGAATGTCTATTGTGTTTTCAAAAAATTCCTCCAATTTATTTATAATATATATACAAGAAGTTCATATGAAGATATAAGAACCTATTTTAAGAACCTGGGTAGCCTAAATTTGCTTTAAAGCGGGTTTTTACAGTAGAAAGCGCGCGCTGAAGGGTTATTATTCTTTAGAATACCACATCTCCACAGGATACCCACGCGAAAATAGTCAAACCGTAGTGCAATTTCAGAATATTTGGCACGGAAAATCCGGAAAATCCGAGACGACAAATACTACCCAGAGTCTGTGTTACACGATTCTCAATCTCCACATGGCCGCCGTCGGCGCGAGACCTTCAAAAAGTTAACCCTGGCTCTTTTACAAAACATCTGAGATCTCGCAGACAATGTGGGCGCGCAAGACCTTTTAGAGAGCTAGATAACAAATTACTACCTAGTGGACCCTAGTGCACAAAGTTCTGGTAGTTGCGAGTTGATTACCACGACAACGCTGAACCCATTAACTTTTGAGTCGTTTTTATTCTATTTCTATCATATTTCTTTACAATAAATAAGGCAAATAGCGACAGTAAGAACGCCACTCTCCCGTTTGCAGTATAAAATTAACGAATAATTTTTCACTTTATAGAAAAGAAATATAGCCTTACCCCCTGGGCATTTCTATAAATATTTACAGTTAAGGGAACCAGCCCCTAAAGGTATAACAGTGCTTCTAGCACTGTGTTTGCGTATTTAGTTGCGGATAATTAAGAAGTTTAGGCATAGGCATAGTGGACCAGGACATACGCCAGTCTCATAATCTATTGCTTAAGTTCATTTGCACTATTAGAACGGCTCATGATTAGATCGGTGTATATTCTAAGCCTAAGCAAAAGACCTCCTCGGCTTGGGCGTAATGTTGTCCCATTTAAGATCACGTGGCATTACCATGAGTATTCTCTTTCTTTTTCTGCTACGTACCATTCTCTTACCCAGAGCTCCCCGGCTCGTCACCTCGCGGGGGAGGCTCTGGTGTCAGCCACTGACGCATGCGCGAGATTTGATACAGAGCCGTTGAGAGAAAGATCTTTCTGCGCACGCACCAACGTTCAAAACCAGCCAATCAGCAAAGGTCCTCAAATGGATGTCACCAGAGCCTCCCCTGCGAGCGGACGAGCCGGGGAGCTCTGGGTACGAGAATGGCTACGTACCGAAGGATATATGAATATAGAAGCATTCCAAACAAAGAGAGAATACTAATGGAATGCCACGTGATCTGAAACGGAATATAGGCATCCAAGTTTTGCAAGCAAAAAGTTGCTCGTAAGCTCAGCTTAGGATATCCACAATTGATTATTCACGATGGACGATGCACTGCACAAATATTGGTCATTGATTGGTCCGACTTGGCCAACTTGGGACTGAGCCGATATTCTCACAGGTGTTATTGAATTTTTAATGAGGACATTTAGTTGGTGCATGCGCAGATCCAACCTTTGAAGAACAAAGAACTCATTACGTATGCAGGGATCACAGCAGAGATGGACAAGACACAAATTGGAAGCTCACGACGGTCTGATTTTGGCTGTATTTTTCCTCATCTAGTTGGAAGATCAGCTTCATATCCCGAAACCATGTAAGTCGAGTATTCAACTTCACTGTGCGAAAGCAATTACAGCGATCAGCATTGTTTTTGCTTTAGTATTTATCGCATCGCGTTCGAATACCTGTTCTGACGAGGTTTGCAGAATTGCGAAATTATTCGTCATACTTTTAGATATACTTGACCATATCTTTGTTCTCGACATTTTCCCGAAAAAATGATTGCCCGCCGCAGTTAGTACATGCCTTTAGCGGCTTAAAAATCAGGTGAGTGACATTGGCCGCTAGCTAGATTGCGAGAATTATGTGCTTTCATTTGAACATTGTTTCGAAAATCGAATGCAATTTTCACATAAATCTGTACGTGACAAGTATGAAATGATTTACAAAATTAATTCGAGGACGCAGGTTTTGCTTACAATGTCTACAAAACTGGCAATGAAATACTGAAACCTTACTTTTTGCCAGCATTGGGAGGTAATGATAATCGGGTTTCTGTGGGAACAGTTTAAAAACCGGAAAAATATTGGGGGTTGAAAGAAGCATAAAGTTGACTGTTATTTTATTTGGTTATGAATGTGAGCTGCTGCTGCAGCCATCTGTAAACTTGAACTATCCCTTGATTACGTATGCTGTTCTAGTGTACAGCTGTTTTGACATTGGTTTTGGACGTTTCTGATCTGTAGTGCAACCAAAATAACTATAGTATGAAATTAGAGTAATCTCAACATTCATATATTTTTAGACTGTAAATCAACGATTTTTAAATCATTATCTATAATTAGTTATTGATATATATTATTATTAATTTATATTGTTTTTAGGTATGGCCCCACAAGCTGCATAGCTTTAATTTAAATCATGGATAATTAAAGTTATTTTAAATTATTATTATTACCTCAAGGTGCCTGTCATTATTTTTGTTCACCTTGTTCTCAATGTTATACATGTCTAAAAAGCTTGTATTTCTTTTCTCGTGGCATCTCTTGGCTCCTGTTTTGCCTGCTTTTTACCTGATGTTCTCATGGAGCTTACATGCATATGAAGAGTTGGGCTAGTGCTGATCTGTTCACCACAAAACTCCAAACTTATTGTGTATCTTCTGACGAACAGGACTTCAAACTTATTTTGTATCTTCTGAGGAACATGACTTCATTTGTTCCTGTAATCCTGCTGCAGCAAACAAGGTGAAACATTCATGGGAGGCCTTAACAAGGGAGCAAGGCAATTTGCCATCCATGGGGGCCAGGCGCGGATCCAGGGGGGTTCATCGGGTGCAAATGAGCTCCCACTCTTCCAAACGAACCGGTTTTTTGGGGGATCGGTTTGCTAAAGACCTTTCATTTCAAGAGTGTTTTTTTCTTTTATGTGGCCCAGTATATTAAATTCATGATTAGCAACCACGATTTTGCCTCGTGAGAGGGCCACGAACAACAGAGAAGGATTGGTATTATAGAATGTTTCCTCATATGTTGAACTTCATCAGCAAAAATGCCCCCCCCCCCCCCCCCCCCCCCTTAAAATCCTGGATCCGCCACTGGGGGCTTTTTACACAGTGAAATGTCACCAAAATATGGCAATTATAAAGATAGTAATTTAGCAGGTTCGTGGAAATGGTAAGGGCAATAAGACCAGTGAGCCGTCCTGCACCCCTCCCTCTCATTCATTTATACATTTACCCATATACACTGCACATCTTTTGATGGGCTGTGCATATTGTCAATGATGAACTCTATATGGTGATTATAAGCACATTTTAATGCTGAAGCCCCATAGACATGCTGAAGCCCCATAGAAGCTGTGTTTTCTTGGTTGGTGTTAGGAAGGGCATCAAGCTGTCACACTCTAGGAGAGGGGTTGTGGGGGTTGTGCCACCTCATTCGAGAGTTATAGTTTTGATGAACTCTGGTACGGATTATAACCAGTCCAACTTAGTGCTGAAACCCTCCATCTGAAAAAAATCCTGGATCGGCCCCTGTACAGTCACACCTTTTAGTTGGACTGAAATGCTAATGGATGCCACCACATCCTCCCCTGCCAGGAGACGAGGCGGGGAGCTAAAACAAACACAGACGCCACTAGCTTTTTACCCCAACCCCCCCACGGATCCAGAATCTCCAAAATGGCTTAACCCCCCCCCCCCCCCCCCACGGATCCAGAATTTCCGAAATGGCTTACCTGCCATGCATATAGAATTCCTGAGAGGTTAACATACCCCCCGCATGCAGGCAGAATTCTGAGCTTGAAAAACGCCCTTCCCATTCAGAATTTCCAAATGCTGCCAGTTGCCCCAGGGTACATATGTTTACTGGAATTGTCCAATGCTCCAATGCTTTGTTTCAAAATAATAATCTTTTTCAGCCTGCTGGCTGCCATTACATTCTCTCAGTTGTGTAATTCTCCAAGGCTCTGAATTTTCTTGCACCAATTGCTAATGATGTTCAAATATTTGGTTAAAGCTATGGCTTTTTTTTCCAAAAACGTGGTTCAATTTGCTACCATTTTGCTATCTACGTTCCCCCAATGCCAACTGGCCCTATAATGTTTTACATTGCTATGACCCTGTTAGCAAACTATAAAACCAATACAACTTTGCACTCACCAAAAAAGGTGTCTGCGTGCACAAGCCAAACATCCCAGACTCAAATCATGTCAGAATAATTACGTGGCCAGTTGATCTTTTTTTAATTCTCAACTATTGTGTTTCATGTGCTATCGTCTTGTCAGCCACATAATTATTTTATCCAGTTTTGGGTCAAAACCAGTATGGAATGTTTTGTGAGTACTTCCAAACACTACTGTTTTGTCCTTTTTTGCTATAAAAGGGGGGTGCGGGAGGCCCTCAGAAGCGGATCTAGGGTAAACTCTGACTGTAGTGCAGTGATTTATGACAATAACTGATAAAACAAACATAAGATCTCCCTGAAATCTGGTTGTAGCATTTGCTGCAGTTGCAATAGTCTAAATGCGCCACTGATTTTGGTTGCACTGCAGATAGATCAGAAACCATGAAAACCAATGTCAAAACAGCTGTACACTAGAACAGCATAATCAAGGGATAGCTCAAGATTACAGATGGCTGCTGCAGCATCTCACATTCATAACCAAATAAAATAAAAGTCAAATTTATGCTTCTTTCAACCCCCAATATTTTTCCGGTTTTTAAACTGTTCCCACAAAACCCGATTATCATTACCTCCCAATGCTGGCAAAAAGTAAGGTTTCAGTATTTCATTGCCAGTTGTCTAGACATTGTAAGCAAAACCCGCGTCCTCGAATTAATTTTCTAAATCATTTCATACTTGTCACGTACAGATCTATGTGAAAATTGCATTCGATTTTCGAAACAATGTTCAACTGAAAACACGTAATTCTCGCAATCTAGCTAGCGGCCAATGACACTCACCTGATTTTAAAGCCGCTAAAGGCATGTACTAACTGCGGCGGGCAATCACATGTTCGGGAAAATGTCGAGAACAAAGATATGGTCATGTATATCTAAAAGTATGACGAATAATTTCACAATTCTGCAAACCTCGTCAGAACAGATATTCGAACGCGATGCGATAAATACTGAAGCAAAAACAATGCTGATCGCTGTAATTGCTTTCGCACAGTGAAGTTGAATACTCGACTTACATGGTTTCGGGATATGAAGCTGAACTTCCCACTAGATGAGGAAAAATACAGCCAAAATCAGACCGTCGTGAGCTTCCAATGTGTGTCTTGTCCATCTCTGCTGTGATCCCTGCATACGTAATGAGTTCTTTGTTCTTCAAAGGTTGGATCTGCGCATGCACCAACTAAATGTCCTCATTAAAAATTCAATAACACCTGTGATTCTGTGCAATATCGCATGTAAATTATGAGTGTAATGGAGAAGGATGAGTTACTATTGAGTGGCGTTTGTCAGGAGATGCTTAGATGGAGCGGAAGTTTCTATAATCGACTTGACTCCGTCTCATTTGCGTTCCCTGCCTCAAGATGGACATGCCTCTTATTCCTCCCCAAACTCATTCCACGCACTCCATTTCTAGTCGAGCCATTCCGTGGTAAGACTCCATTCCTAGCGGGAGTGCTATCAAAAATGTCCGTAGAGCTTGGCCATGCGGCATCGTTAAGGTCTCTCTGAAGCTGTAACGTCCTTGGGAATCCACTATCGAAATCCTCGTGCACAATAAAACCGTTGTTGTGTTGTCCTGCGCGTCTACTCGTAGTTTGAGGCACCTCGCTAACCTCGTTCACGCTCCATTTCTGCTCTGTAATCCTGCAGTTATATATAGTGCGAAACGATATAAAGTCCTCTTCTCCTGCCTTTACTCCTAAAATAAAGTCACGCAATATCACCCCCAAACGCCCAAGGCAACGGCGACATTTCAGCAGAATGATTAGAAGAAACACCTCGGCAACTACAGCTGCAAGTCCTAACCCAACCACAATTGCAACTGTTAAAAACAACCCGCTGAAATCTGCGATCACAAATTCTCGCACAGCCTGCTTTAGGCAAGTCTTGGCAGGAAATCGTAGCTTCTTTATCTGGTCTATGCTTCCGTTTTCCTGGTTTTTAAGCACGGAAAGGTTAGCCTCGTCAAGCCATGGAGATCCTTTTGGGAAAGCGAAGGCGACGCCAAGCTGGTAGAAACTTTTCTTGATGAGGCTGTAAGAGCAGTCGTCAGCTACAGCCAGAGACTGTAAAGTGACATCGTCTCCAACAAGACCGTCCAGTTTCCTGGAAAATCATAAATTAATATATCGGCTTCTGTGTTTCACAAGTGGAATACATCGCTCCTTGTGTCCCACACTAAGATGCAGCGGATATGGAAAATTAAAGTTCTGCTACTTTGAGCGCTCTCGCTATAACATAAACTATATTTTTTAGCTTCCCGTTGTTAGGGGTTTGATAATGTGATGCTCTATATGTACTGCTTGAAACATACCTTTGTAATGCAAGTTAACTCACCCTTTTTGGAGGAGTTCAAACCCCAGGCTGTAGTTGCTCACTAAATTGATTCGTATATTAACTTGGTAGAGCTCTTGGAAGTATTTCATCTGGTGGTTCTTGAAGTACGTTTGCTCAAACGAGCCTTTCACAACTCCAAGCTGAAATCCATCTGGCGGATACAGATTTGGGTCGACCAACTGCAAGAAAAGCCTAAAAGCCTTAACCGGTATAAAATGGTAAGGATTTGGGGCTTAAATGATCGTGCAAGAAAATATAGCAAAATAATAATGGCCTCAAGAGCAGTGATAAGCATCCTCGGGGACCCAGGGCGTCACGACAAATGGAAACGAGAAGCGCGTCTGCCCTGATGAGGATGGATGATGAGTAATGAGTAATGATGGCGCGATGTTACAGTGACGATGACGGTGCTAGAGATGCCTTGATGTTGAAGTGACGTTTTAGCTGTGACGACGGCAACGAGGACGACAACGGCAGAGAACAATACACTTGCAAGTGCAAATTCATCAAGTCAAATGCATTTCTGCTGCCTTCTTCGCTCAGGGACGTAAAACAGCTGTTTTACACTCTGGCGAGAACTACAACGTGGGTGACGATTTTGTTTTATTTTTTGTTTGATGTGATTGATAATGTTGCGAATTTGCTGTTACCGTTTTTAAAATAGAGAGGGAGACTCCAAACGATTGATAAGTAATACGAACTGTTAACAGACGACTACAATAAGTTCAGTGGCACGTTGTCATTCCCGTTGACGCAGCGTAAATTCCCTAATGTTGATGTTGTTGGCGGAGAAGATTATTATGATGAGGTCATTATGATAATGAGGATGATATTACGATGATGGTGATGATGACATTATACTACTGATAACATTTTGGGGATAAGTCAGAAACCCATCAATAGGTGCCTCCATCTACTCCACTAGGTCCTGCCATATGAACAGGAGCCTCCATCTACTCCACTAGGTCCTGCCATATGAACAGGAGCCTCCATCTACTCCACTAGGTCCTGCCATATGAACACGAGCCTCCATCTACTCCACTAGGTCCTGCCATATAAACAGGAGTAGAAGAATTGATTTTTAAATTGTGGATTTTGAGCATGAGAATATGGAGTTCAACGCGCGCAGTGCGGTGAAGGAGCTTCCGCCAACTAACGTTTGAAAGAAGCGGAAGAAAATTCAAAATCTACAATCTAAAACTATAGATTGATCTACTCATGTGGTTCGGACACCCACTAATAGTGATGGAGGCTGATGGAAAGAAAAAGTAAGTTAAATTTCACGCTCACCTTCCTGTCTACGATGCTATCGATAGGTAGAACAGAGTTGTCCTTCAAAAGGAAGGCGGTCAGGTTGGCACAGTAGGTGTTGACAAGGATGAGAGCCATGAATGCGAAGAATATTGAGACAAATCGAGCACTCGGGCTGCGCGGTGTGTTCTCCGCTCCGATATCCTTACTGAACGCCACGCCCCATACGTAGCTCATCGAATCTAAAAGGGAAAGCGAATGAAAGATGAACAGCGGATTTGGGAGTATTTGACATTGACGACAAGTTACCATGGTTACGTATGTCCACACTGAGGAGGGCAATAGTGTAGATACACTATTATCTGGGTCCGCCAAGCGAAAGGAACCTACATATTTGGCCTGATTTTGTCAAATTTTTGTTTTGAAAACAGTGCGCGCTTTTACGAGTGATTTCTCGATTGAATGACCAACAACATTTTGCTCAAATCTTGATAGAAAATGCAACGGTTTCCGGCGAATTCTCAAAGGAAAACATTAGAAAGATGATCGAAAGTGTCTTAAAGACTTTTCATTTGAGTAAACGAGCTATCTTTTGAAGGCCACAAAACAGATGAATTGACTTTTTCTTCCTCGCGCGCACAAACTTGATCGACCAATTTCTCTAAGTTCACGCCATTTCTCAGAAATGCGGGAAAAAGAAATGCATTTGTGTGTAGAGGCTACTTTTGCGAAGTTGAAAACCCCAAGAAAACGTAAACGTAAAAGTAAATGCAGGAAGATGAAAAGTAGCCTCTGCTCGCAGAGAAAGATTATAAAGGGTTTATATAGGAATTCCAAACTTCTTTAGCATTTTTCTCGACAGCGTGAAATTTAAGGACAATGAAGGTCCTTTTCTTTCGTTTTGAAGGGCTCAGTTCTTTTAAAAACTGATTAAAAAATTGACTACTTCTCCTATTAAAGCCCTCCCTACCGAGTAGAGTGAAGCCGTTATCCACGGGTACCGTGTCAGGCTCTAGAATCTGGAGTCTTCTTCTGTGTCCTTGTGGACTCATGCGGTCAAGCATCCATATGAACACCAGCACCACGTTACATGATACCACCACCATCAGCCAGAGATCCCAGTCGAACGGCGTCAAGAAGTTCCACTGGATTGCTAAGGAAAGCAAAACAAATGAATAAATTTAAATATATATAGCCAGCCGAAAATCCTTGCTTGAGTCCGCTAAAAAATTCCGCTTTTTGACGCGGGTGCAAAAATATTTCATCACCGTGTGCAGGACGCGATTTCAAAATGGATGTAATAAGGTGTATAAATATATCAACATGTTAGACTTTTACGTGGTCATCTGATTAATTTGAAAGCATGGCTTACAAATTTAATTAAGTGGACTTTGTCTCTTGATTGTGCAATGTGTTTACCAATAGGAAGTAGGCGTCCATACGCCTACTTCGTACTTAAAGCATAAGTAACGGTATATTTTTAATAAGCGTGGAACCAGCGACAAGATGCATTTTATTGTGCTAGCCGCAACAAACAAACACGATGCGGCATATAGACGTTCTCAGTATCACACACAGTTATAAAGAAATGCTGGGCAAATTGAAAACTTGAAAACACGTTTTTCTTTTCGAGCAAAAAGCGTGTAGAATGTTTAGGGCAGAGGCATACAGGCGCCAAAAAGTAAAAAAGAACGTGCGTTGTCATGTAAACCTAGACAAAAACGACTTTTCAGTTTGCAAGCATTTCTTTTCAACTGCGCGTGTTATTGAGAACGGCTATAATTGCAAATGGAAAACACTCATGATACTTTTCTTCGAGCAGCAGTGAACACGCACATCAGACAAATGTACAACTCAATTATGACCTTTGATGAGAAGCTCCGATTCTGGGGTGTGAGTTTATTAGTTGTGGTTTTTGTTTTTAATGAAGCCCTTGCACGGACTACCGAAGGCGGGCGTCATTATTCTTTCTTTGAAGTGTTTAATTGAATTTCTACTGAACACTATACTATCTGGCAACAGCGACATTTAACGGAGGGAAACAATGAGAATATTTTGATGAAAGATCATTCTTTCGGGTTTAATTATTTTCCTTCAAAGGCATGAGCGTGAGGCATATTTGAAACTTCAACCCTTAGAACGGTACGAGTTTAGTTAATAATTCACTAGTTAGATTTCTCATCCATGGCTTTCACATTAAAGAGCCCGTGTCAGCCACTCCTTTGTTAGTGTTTTCGTTGCGGTATTAAAAGACGAATTACGTGTAGAAATCACTAAATCAACATCTGAAAACAAAGTTTCAGACTTGATTTACCAAATTCAATCGAGAACATTGCTCTATATTCTCTAAATCAGCCGATGGAAATGGATGCTTTCTCCGACTTGGTATGTTGTTATGCTGTCAAAATGGCGGCTGACACAAGGACACATATGTCTCTCAGGCAAGCTGCTCCTCACCCACGCAAGTTCGCTGCTGGATTCCAAAATTGCAGGGAAACCCACACACTCAAGTTTATAAGCTGTAGCAGCAGCCCGCCACCAATAAAAGATAAGTCAGAAAAGACCTACTTCTTTGCTCCTGGTGCTAAGAAATATTATCATTTAGTATAATTACTAAAGTGTTTATGAGAATTTCCGCGCGCTGATTATTCGAGAGGTTTGTTTTCTCTTAGGATTGGGAGGGCGCGCGCGAGCTTTGAACGTGAAAAAATGCCCAACAAATATTTTTTTGCCTAAAAACCCGTTCACTTGAGAAATTACACTAAAACAATTACTAGTTACCTCAGGCTCCGTGATTATCTGCGAATAGTCACCTCGACTTCGTCTCGGTGACTATTCTCCGATAATCACGTCGCCTTCGGCGACTAATTGTTAAATATATAGTTATCGTTATAGTTATATAGTTATCAGGGAGCAAAGTCCAGTATTAAATGCAGCACATCCGTATATAAGTAAAACTTCAGGTACAATTTGTTAAAATGTATCATTTTTGCAAGAAAATGGAGTGGACATCGATGCACTACCAGTCCCGTTTTGATGTTACATTTCTTTGTAACAAAAAAATTATAATAATAAAAATGACTGACTCACTAAGTTTTGAAAATTCACATCTTAGCCAGTTTTAAAGTAATTCGTCCTAAACTTTGCAGTGTTAGAATACGTTCACGTATTAGTGAATTCGTGGAATACTTCGGACCAAGCCCCTCAAGGAGCAAGTAAAAGAAGGAAGCCACGGTCGAATGACGGGCCGTTCATTTCGTTTTTTTGTTATTTGTCCCTCAGGAGCATGGTTACTAGTTAGACATTTCATGCATTAGCAAAATCGAGTATTCTGGACTCCGATCCCGAATAAGGTCTATATTCACCACGAGGCCAACGTCTCGTTTTGATGACCTAAATTAATGTCTTACCTGGTCTCTTTATATCGTCGATTTTAATCTTCTTGACTAGTATATTCAGCCCTAGAGTGAAATATGGTTGAGTAAATTCCACAAAAGCCGAGCGCCTGCTGCTGATTCCAAGAAAAGCCGTCACATCTCCTTTCCCAGTCAAGAGCTCCTCCATCAATCCATTCCACTGACTTGTATTGTCATCCTGCGCACCCCATTTCCCGTCAGGAACAAAATAGACGTACGCATTGAAGTTGAGATCTCTCTCAAGCAGTAGAATGAGATCTATCTGGGTTCCCGCGCAGCAATGAACGGTTTTCTCAGACTCTGAAGAGTTCTGAGAAACGTTATAAGAATAGCACGGCATTCCGTTTACACATAAGTGCTCTGGTTTAGCATTTGCGTGAGTCGTGTGTACGTTCCCAACTGTGAGCCAGACAGGCATGGGCAAAATAGGGACTCGAAGAGTAGGACGCGGTGGAGATAGATAAGGCTCGAATACGGCACCGGTACTGATAGTCAGCTTATCCAGGGCCAGCCCTGATGGCGACCATAATCCAACGTTGGACCAGTATTGGTTACCAAGGTAGTCTTGTTTTGTGTTCCATATTTCGTAAGATTTTGTGGGTTTGTCCTTGTTCGTCAATACACGAAACTCATCCGAACGCCCTCGGAATGATGTGTACCTGATGTATCTGAAAGAAAAGACAATGGGAATCGGCGTTGATAATTTAGATAACGAAATGTTCTAAAGTACCAGAAGTTCGTCACTAAGGAGTGGCGATCTTTCACATTAGGACTGCGGACCAACAATGTAGAACTTGTGCTATTTTTAGTGACAACATAATTTTCCAAATTTCTACAGACCAAACTCCACTTTTTGGGTTGACAAATTATTGTATGGAATGTGAACGGAAAGGTTTTTAAGGAAATGAGAGCGATAAATGAAGAAGAAAGATGCGCCACAATAGTCATAGCGGGCGATTGAGCTCCGAGATCAGCATCCCGACATAGACGTACCTTGAGATTCTGTTTCTGACATCATCGAGGGCCAATGCACCAATGCAACTGTTAGTTCTGGTATCCCCACACAACTCGTCCACTGCTGCAATCAGACCCAAGCGAAACATATCCATCGCATCACAGATGATGTCAACTTGCCTCTCATAGTTAGTATCGTGGGAATCGCTCTTGTGTTTAACTGTTATAACCCCGAGAGGTAAATACTCCATGGGCACTCCAGAAGATGAACCCTCTGTTAATAACCAAGCGAAACTCGCATTCCTGAATGAATAATTAGCAGCGAGTTTCAAAAATTCCCGGGCGATTCTTCCACGGCCGTGCATTAGGACAGCATCCCGTTTGGTGTTTTCTATCCGTTGTAGAGCCGATAAGGCGCGCGCGGCGTCAAAACTCGAATCGATCCAGATAGTCCTGTAGAGTTTCCATTTATGTCGCGCAGCGAAGTATTGTACTGCAGATGCGAATCTCAGGCCTTGCTGGTTATCCGACGCCACCAGAAAGATCGTGGTCCATCCCATTTTACGAATTATATCGCGCATCACGTACGCGTAGGGCTGGACGGGGGATGTAGGGATGCGAGTGAAGTACGGAGAGGGACGCTAGCGTGTAGAAGAAGCAAATTAGAAACAAAAACATGCAGTATTCAGCCGGCAGACGAAACTCTATTTTGGTTAGAAGACAGCAGCTAGTAATCTAGAAACCCAGTTGAATAATTTTAGGAAAGGACAAGGAAAGGATTAGGACCGCTGAGATTATATTTGATCTATTTTCATGATCTCTGTGTCGCTGCTGTACGTCTGCAAATAATGCGGATAAGTACAAATCAACTACAGGTCTAAAACAAATCCTGCATTTCTACACTACTAATGGTCCATTAGTGATAAACATTTCTTAGGAAATTGTCGATTTTCCCTGTGCTTCTTTATCGGTCAAGAAATAATAGCGGAGGTATTTTTGTGATTGAACTTTTGTTTGATTTATAGTAAAACAATTAGACCTCTCGGCCTCATTGGTCATGATTTCTAACAAAGTGGTGTCCGCGAATTCAAATCTCTTAAAATCAAAAGAGCACCTTCACTTTACGCCAGATTGGCCGAGAAAACGTAAGTGGAAAAACAACAGACTTTGGTATGCTGGGTATTGGTGGCTCGTAAAAACACAGTAGGCGTATCAAAAAACCCATGGCGAGATCAATCAAGCCTTATAACTTACTTGATCGAACCAAATTCACCGATTATTTATTTCTAATTATCAATCATTCATTATTATTCAGTATCCCACGCGTATGCCCCCAGCAAAGATGCTGGTGTTAGTTTTTGAACATGAACTCCATATTCCCATCGCGAAAGAAAACCATTTGCGTTCGCAAACTACAGAATTTGGTTGTGACAATCATTATCTAAAATAATTTGATTTTTAAACTATTTCTGCTGTCTTCTTATACGAGGAATATCAGGACAATGACCTCACTTCTTATTGGCTGACAAAGTGTCATATGAAATTAGGGGCGATAATATGATCACGCGGCGATAGTTGAAAACCTGAAGTATATTGGTGGACGAAACACTTGACAGACTCAGCCCGTTGGTATACGCTGGTCCAACCGACAGTAAGATTAATAAAATAATCAAAGAAAAAGTCGGCGTTGCAACGTAGGAGAGACCAAAAACAAGGCGCGTAGGAGAAACGCGCGAAGGGAAGATTTTTCTCTTGTATTTGCGGACGTTCGACAAATAAGGCACTGCAAATATTTTTCTATGAGTCAATAGATATGTATTTTCCTGCGTTTGCCCGTGGCGATTAGCAGGAAAATATACTCTCTTCGGTATCCGTCGGTTGATTTAGGTGTGCGCTGGTATGTTAGCGCGTTAGTATATATAGGTTTTTTCTCATTAGCTTTTTGTCTCACAACGCAACTTTCAAACGTTCAAACTTAACGTGCGGACTGTTTGAGTTAAACAGTCAAACGCATTCGGCTGTAGTTAACGAGGCGCGTAGCGCCGAGTTGACTATTTCACTCATAGAAAACGAGAACAAAGTATAGTAGGCTAATTGTTTTAGTAGAAACCTGCTAGTATACTACCTTCGAGTTGTTGCTAAAACGTATTTACTTTTGCGCTAGAGTTTTCGCTACTCACTATCTATCACGTGATATATTATAAATAGTGAGTAGCGGAGCCAAGCAGATTGCAGGATTCGTGATAGTATGCGAGTGGGTTTCTATATTAATATGACTAAAGAAAGATGTCAAAACAATGGTACTTTTCAGGAGCCCTATTTTGTCAGGGGTGGTGGTAGTCTGCGGGAAGAAGTACCCTTCCCCACCCCCTAAATCGGGTCCCCTAGAGTTACCATTGACCATTGTTTTGACCTCTCCCGTTATAGTACAACGCTTCCTCTTAGGGGTGGACCATTAGAAATTGGGGGAGGGGGGGGGGGGGGGGGGGGGTGGCAATTCCCAAAAAAAATTCGAGCAAGGCCAATCCCTTCAAAATAAAAATCTTGCAGGGATCCAAGCTAGTAAAAAACATGATACAAATTCAGAAAAAAAAATCTTGCACTACCTCATCCCCGAAAAAAAAATTCATGCGCAAAAAAATTGCCACCCCCCCTCCCCCAATTTCTAATGGTCCACCCCTTAGTCGACCGTGATCACGTGATGGATAGTGTTCGCTTAGTGCGGGCGCGCCTATCAGCCATTAGTTACTTCGCTCAAAATATAGCGTTTTTATGAGCCCCTGGCGTTATACAATAAAAACAATAGGGCTCTTCTCACTCAGGCACTATGTGGGATAGTTAAGCCTCGGAAATTAATGTTCAAGCTGCGCTCTACGAGCTAATATTCGTCGCTCAGGCAAAACGATTCCACGATAGTGCCTTCGGCTGACATCGACGGAAGAACAGTTTCGTTCAAATATTGACGATATTGTACGGTTTTACCACCGTATGCATTGCTACGCGACCTCTAAATTCACTGTTGGGCGATTGGTGATTTTACGCAAGAAAATTGTTGTCGATTTTCTTGAACCAGAAAGTTAAACATTCGAGTCAAGGAAGCCAAAGGATAGCTCAAAACCATTTTAGATGTTTTTGCAATCAATGTCGGCCCGCTGAAAAGTGGCCGAATCCAGCGTTTTGGTTTGATTGACGGCTAAAAATCGCCAATCGCCAATCGCAACATTAAATTTTGAGGTCGCGTAGCAATGCATACAGTGGTAAGGTGTCCATGCACGAACTAAGCTGTAGGAAATAGCCCATTAAGAGAACTGTAAACCTATTAGTTTTCAGCACCGATACTATATACTCTGGCGGGCATTATTAGGCGATATTGGGCGAAGTACAGCACCACGATTACGGCCCGATCTAACGTCATCAGTAGCACTCATAAAACAGCCCATTTACAATCAGCATAATACTCACTGTTCCGTCTACACGATCAAAATGTGTCAGATGAAAATAAATTATAAACTTTTAAGTGTTCGACAGGTATCTCCGGTTTTGAAACCCCAGGAAACTGCTAGCACTCATGTTACATTAAACAACGGCAAAGGCAAAGTGCACATTAAAAGGCCCTGGAGCTGTCTTTTCAACAACTTGGGAAGTTTAAGTGGCCTATTATTCCTATCGATTTATAACCTCTAGCGAAAAAAATGATCATCGAAGTCAATAATAAAATAGACAACATTTAACACTAGTTATCTCAGCGTAATAATTCACATTATAATACCAGAACTCAAGAATTAGCTAGTGTATCAGATGTATGCTCCGGTCGATTTGAGCTTTGAAGGCTTCGTTTCTGCCGTATGAATTTTGCGTGGAAAAGCAAGGGAAAAAAAAACGTAAATCTAATTCTGGATGGGTACTTGGTCCCAGGATGAATATGAGAGACGAAAAAAAGGGACTGAGACAAACTAAATTCGTCTGTTTCTGTCGCTTTTTGTCGTCTCTTATGCCGTGAGTTAATTTTGTATTGATCAATTCATGCCGCGTTGTTTGAAAATCATAGCGCCTTTGTATAAAAGGCTCTGGATAAATAAGCCTGGACAAGCAAAAACAAAGTTCTCAAGGCTAGTAATTAAACATGAAAAATTGGTCACAAAGCATCGAAAAGGTTTCTTGATTGTGTGAAGTTTAATTTTCTTCAGGAGTTTCTTCAGTATAAAGAATACAATGTCTTTTTCGGAATTCTAAAGAAATAGATATTTTAAACAAACATGCTCCCTGTTTATCAGTAATCTGAACAAACATTTCAACTTTCAAGTCGTTTCAAGGGAGCATTACCAATTTACTCTAGCGCAGTGAAGGGGGACCGTTTTCGCACTCAACGATAAACGTGACGATGGACTCCAACAGAGGAATAGAAATCATACACAAAACACCGGATTCGTGCGAAATATATTTTCTGTTCTTTTGCTTTTATGGGAATACGCGTTCACCCAGTGACGACTTTGTAATAAATTAACATGAATGCATGATTGAATTTGCCACTATACGAATTTCTAAATTGCCAAAGGGGTTGGACAGTACCATTTTCTAGTAGTAATTTATTTTACGAAAAGGAACTGCACTAATTAACGGAAAGTCAGTAAAACCTCTTGAGAAACGGCTAAAATAATAATCGAGGCACACGAGTGGAAGCGACAATTATTATGGGCGAACAAAACAAATAATAGGCTAATAGATGCAAAAAATGGGAATTGGAATATGAAAGAAAAAAGGTGAAAAGGGAAATTGCATTGCCCGATTAGTCTAAATTTGTAGTTACTACTCGCGCAATTGCAGATGGCTTTGAATCAAGCTTTGCTTTTCGCAAAAATAACTTCTTTCTGCATAAAACCACGAAATCTCAAGAATGTACGCGTATTATTCCGAATAGCTTTCGGTAAAAATGGCGAAAACAAATTACTTAACTACATTATAGGTTGCATTTGATTGAATTTGGAATTACTTTCTCAGGGTTAGTATATAAAAAGAACGGTAATTTACAAAATACATGGCATATCAGCCCATTTCAATTAGAGCTTGTGAATTCTCTTTTTCCTCTTTTGGCATCCTATAGCAATACTTATATTAACCACTGATAAACGCACATAAAAAGTCTTCGCAAATCCACAATCATTGCAAGTGAAATTAGTCATTAAAAGTCTAAATCCTTCGACCCAAAAGCTGCCATCTTTAGGCTTATCTTTTTCAAATAACGCGAAAACGTTTGTCAATAGTCAATACTCACCGTTCGGCTAGCTTGCACTGTCTTATGAAACAAGCCAATTGTCGGTTTGTTTTCATTATTCAAAACTGACGACAACACCGCAGTATTTCCATTACTCTGTAAAAATATTGCCCCGTCGAAATCCCTGCTACTATTGAGAGCCAGCATCTGAGCGGCATCCAAGTTATACTTAATACCGCAGCTTGTACAATTGATAACATATCTTTCGAAGTTGAATTTCCACTCAATTTTAACTCCATTCGCGCTAGAATCAAATGATTTTTGTTTGGCCTCTATAAGTGCTTGAGAATTGTGAATACTCTCCTCTGTAAAAACTACCACAACATTAAACGTCCTCGCCAGAACTTGGTGTACTCCTGTCAGCAAAGCGAATACGAACGCTGATCTAGCAACACGTCTATACATCTTCCCAAAAACATCGGCTTCCGAAAAATAACTTTTCGTCTAATGACCACTGCATCTTTTTCGTCGCTTATTGAGTAATTTCCGTGGAAAACGCAATTTCTTTTTGCTATATGGACCACCCATAAGTCAACCAATTGAACGTCAAAGCTAGAAAGATGATCTGCAAAACCCTAGGGGTCGTGGGAAAGCTTCGCTGCTACGCATAAGTTAACTTTGAAACCTTGCACAATGGTCCCCTGTTGACGCGGAGAACATTTGAATTTATATGGGATGAAGCGTATTGATTAGAGAGAGTACCGTATGAATTTTATTTGAAATTCAAAGACTTTTCAATAACAGTTTGACAGGTGCGGTATAATCACCTGGATTCACCTGCGGACTGACAACAAAATGCTCTTCCGATTTCCCTAACGAACAAGAACGTGAACTCCTTTCTCCTTGTTAAAAAAAATTCAGGTAAATTGATGGTGTTTGTATCTATATTTTAGTCTAAACGGCGAGATCTTGACAAGATATCCATAATGTAATTCTGCGTATTCTGGACAAGGTGTCTGGCAGTGAATTGTATTCGGACCAATCATCAAATTCAACATCATTAACAAAAGACTCGGTATTTTCCTAAATATAACTTAATAATACATACGCATACATAAGCAGTGATAAGCAGAATGAAATGCTAACGCATGTTCACAAATAATCAGTTAGTAAACCTGTATCTGTGAGAGGTGGAATTTTCTAAATTTTCTTAAATCGGTGCAAATGTTTAACCGATGATCAAGGTAGCTCCTCTTTCTTATGTTAAAATTTTCGAACTTTTAATTATAATTTGAGTTCGGATGAAAGGAAATATTAGTGTGGTAATACTAAGAAGTTAGTTTGGATGCACATACGAAAATTAAGACCAATATTCAAAATGGCTCAAAATGAAAAATGAGAAGAAAAAAGGGTAACTGAGCCTGCGGGCTCCAAGGCCCTTGTATTCTTGCCAGTTTCATTGTTGTTTTAACGGCCGTTCTGTTCCGTCTGCCGATGTGTTTTTACGGTTGCAACATTAAGCATAAGCGTAAGCATAAAGATCAAACTAACTATTTTCTTTAGTACGGTTTTCACTTCAATCTTATGCTTAGTCGCTTTGTCGTAGTGAAAACCAACCCTTAGTTTACAAAAGCAATCAAACGAGGAGTAGTCATTATAATTATAAAACAGGAAATAGAAGTTTACATTTTTTGTTATTTTCTTACAATAGTCTCCATTGTTGATTGTTTTGTAAGCGATGATAGTAACAGTTGCTCAAAATCTATTCTTGAAGCTAATGAATTATTCACCCCATGCCATCTTTAATTATTGCTTTTTAAAATACTTAACTGTTACATATGCTAGTAATATGCAAATGTATGCTAATGCATAATCGAGCACGTGCGCGCTCGGAGAGTTGTGAAACGGTACGACATGAGATGTTGTGTTAAATAAATACAGTTCACAAAACACGACAAAATTGGAGACGAGAGGCCGGGAAGACAGCCGAGAGAACTCCAGGAGAACGATAAAGACCCAGTGAGAAAAGTCAGTGGCTTTATAGGGCCTGTTGGGGACAAGGAATCTCCTATTTTGCTGATACGGGTTTTTGGGCTTGGAGGGAATAAAAAATGGCACCGCTTCAAACTTTATCGGAACGATCTCAGAGTTTGATCCGAAACGAGAACCATGGACTAAACTACCAAAAACGATTGGAAGTGTGGATGAAGGCGAATAAATGCAGTGACGAAGATAAAGTGCCGATATTTCTGGCGATTATAGGAGCGGAGGCGTTCGAAACGCCTCCTCCATGTCAGCCCCGAAGAACCAACCGAAAAGACCTACAAGAAGCTAACCGAGATTTTGCAAAAGCACTACCAGCCGGAGCACAGCCAGGTATCGCTTCGACTTAAGTTCAGGAATCGTAGACAAAAGCCCGGTGAAACTATCGCAGAATATGTTCTGGAGCTCAAGAAATTGTCCAAACAATGCGGCTATGGAGCTGAACTCAAAGTGAACCTTCGCGACACTTTCGTTGGCAGTTTGGAGAGTGACAGGCTTCAAGCTAAGCTTTTGTTAAAAGGAAACGAACTGACTTGGAAATCAAAAGTTTGACATTTAAAACTAGCTTGCAGGAACAAGAAGTCAACAAAGTGGAAATTCATCGCAAAGGAATTCACAGGGTCGCAGTGGGGGTCGTGGGAGCAACAACAACAAAGCTGGAGGAACTCACATGCTGGACATTCAGGAAATAGTACGAGTGTACAGTGTACCTTGTTCGGCACAGAGGAAGAACAAGCTGAAGATGTAAATATGTGCATGAAGTCCCTGAATAAAAAGTAAATTTAGCTGTAGAGGGCAAACATATCGATTTTGTCGTAGACACTGCTGCTTCTGCCACAGTGATTTCGGAATCCGAATTTAAGAAAACTTTGCAGCCACATGTTGATTTAAAAAAGACCAACGCAAAACTTAAGAGCTATTCAAATGATCCCATTGATGTTATTGGGGGTGCAGAGGTAAATGTAATCTATGAAGGAAAAACGTATAATTTATCCCTAGTGGTAGTTGGGGGCAATAATGTAGCACGAATTGGCTGAAAGACATCAAGCTTAATTGGGAAGGAATTTTTAGAGTTTCGGCTGTTAACACCAGAGTTCAGGAAATTTTGGATAAGCATAAGAACGTTTTCACAGCAGTAGGACCAGGCGATAAAATCAAGGGTCATCAGGCTAACGTAAGCATTGAACCTGGAAGGTAACCTATTAAGTTTTTCAAGGCAAGACCCAATTAAAAGCAGTTGAAAGGGAATTGAATCGCTTAGAAGCAAGTGGTAATATCAAGCACGTCACTAAGAGTGAATGGGCTTCACCCCTTGTTATTGTACCCAAGCCTGATTCTCGGGTGCGCCTAGTATGTGGAAATTATCGCGTAACAGTCAAAAGGTTATTGTCGAATCAGATACCTACCCTTTGCCAACGACTGAAGATCTGTTTGCGACACTAGCTGGAGGTAAGTTGTTCAGCAAAATTGATTTGTCTAGTGCGTATTTGCAGTTAGAGTTATCAGAGACCAGTAAAAAGTTATTGACAGTCAACACCCACAAGGGATTGTATGAGTATCAGGTGCTAGCTTTTGGAGTTTCAGTAGCCCCATCTATTTTCCAATGTGTTATGGATAAAGTACTTACAGGAATGCAAGGTGTCGTTTGTTTCTTACGCTGCGTGTTTTATTATGCAAATTAAGTAAGAATAATTAATTCAAAGTAAAACATCGCCGGTCTTCGTACACTGCTTTAAAACAGCCACCGGCGTCATGAGGAAACGCAAAGCCGATGTTCGTCCTTCTAAAATCGTCACCAAAAACTTAAAAGGCCGCCCATCCAGCGCTGCAAAGCAAAGATGCAAAAATCATGTTGTGTCTGGGAGGCGACCGGCCGACTAGATAGTACTGCAGACGACCATGTGTTGGGATCTATGAGGCGATCTATGAGGCATGTTCCTGTAGGAGAAGCAGAACAATATAGGCTCCTCAGGCTATCCATGGGCGAAGTGGCTAAAAATGGCGGATTGGTATCACTCGAGGTGGCAATTGCTATCATATATCAAATTAAAGCTTATGATGAGGAGATTCCGAAAATATATGATAGCAATGCTGTAGTGGTAGCTTAAGGTGGTCACGTGACCTTGAAGTTGCGCAATTCGGTCATGAGCTGTAAAATTGAGATTTGGGTATCCTTCGAGCTAGCAAAGGCTATCATATATCAAATTAAAGCTTATCATGAGTAGATTCAAAATATATATGTTAGCAATGCTAAGGTAAATTAAGGCGGTCACGTGACCTTTAAATTGCACAATTCGCTCCTGAGCTGTAATATTGAGATTTCAGTATCCCCCGAGGTAACAAAGGCTATCATATATCAAATTAAAGCTTATCATGAGTAGATTCCTAAAATACATGATTGCAATGCTGTAGCGGTGACTTAAGGAGGTCACGTGACCTTGAAATTGCGCAATTCGGTAGTAGCTGTAATGATCAGTGTGTTTTGGTATCCTCGAGTAATGTTTATGAAATAAAATGAATTTCCATCATTTACAGCTTTGAAATGTTCTATTTCTATTATTCTGTTGAAATTTGTGGGTTCAAGTTACTGTAAGAGCGTAAATGATATAAACCAATCGCCCTGGTTTGAGATTCAAGATTAAACGTCTCTACATCAGTCTAGTAATAAAGACATTTGTTGTTGTTGTTGTTGTTGTTGTATTGTGTTGAATTTGGCAGATTATATCTAAAAATTAGTCGCGTCGGCGAGTATAGTCACCGAGACTAAAGTCGAAAGTTTTAGTATAATTTCTGGACCCCTTACCCTTCTTTATACCAATACCAAAGCCGAAAAAGGTACCCCTTTCTTATACCAAGTCTGAAAAAGGTACCCCCTTCTTATACCCAAGTGGCTTTGTGCTCTGTTAAAAAGGAAACGGTTTTGCTCCTGCGTTGCGCCGTTAAAAAACAGTGAAATACAGACCCTTTTTATACCAAAATTGCAATTTTCCCCTTCTTTATACCCAGTCCAGCCTGAAAATCCTACCCCTTTCTTATACCCAGCCTGAAAGCCCTACCCCTTTCTTATACCTCCAGCCTGTAAACCCTACCCCTTTCGGGCCGAGCATCCCCGTATAGTCCAATATAGGGAGTACCCCCCCGGGCTGTAATGGAAGCAAATAATGTCAGCTCTCTTGCTCTGCCTTGCACAGAACAACCTCTCATAATAGCAACAGGTCTCACCTTATGGGCTTCAAGCGCAATGTGCATGTGAATAGACAAGAATCACACCCCAGATCAACTCGCTTGACAGCAATCAGTATGGCATGCCACTGGAATCCTGGCAAAGCAAAATCAACAAAAGCTAAGTGACAGTGAGCAAGATCATACAAGATGAGGCCAGTTTACTCGTGGTTTAGTAACATTTAGTGCGAACTGGCCTCCGCGAGTTCTCACTTCCCTTTTCCCTTGTTTCTTATTGAACTTGCTGAGGGGTAGTCTGGTTGAGTCCTTTAGTGGACATGTTATAATCTTTGGGGCAATCAAGTACAAGACCAACGTTTATAGTACAGTAAAAACCCGCATATAAGAACCTGAAAACTAAAAACCTGCTAGGCTAAATTTTCCCATTTTAGACACCTATTTCATAAGAACCTTACAGTAAACAAGCAAGAAATTAGCTGAAATGATCAAGGCTAACCCAGAAAAAAGTAGGTTCTTATATGCAGGTTTTTACCGTTCTAAATTAGCGACGATGGCCGACGCAACATGTTCCAGTCCCGATCTAAACTGGCCGAGATAGGAGCGACCAGGGCTTGATATTCAGACCCCAAAAATCCGAGATTAATGTAGTCACAAAAACGCACCAGATCATAACGTAAGTATTCTTTGATTGTTTCTATAAACATTTGAGACATTTTACGAAGGGTTCGGCTAGTTTCAAACTTTTTTCCACTAGCCTGTGAGGCCTATGGCTCCGGGGGGGGGGGGGGGGGGGGGGGGGGGGGGCGAAACTGTGTCCAAATTGTTTTTTTCTCATGATGGTGCTTCTAAAAACCGTGCAAGAAAGAGAGATTATATTACTCGATGAGAAGACAGTAAATTAGAAACAAACATGGAAATTTCTTGATGGGTATCTTTTACCTGTCTCCTTCGCGCCTACTTTGCACATGACGCCTCATCTTTTAGGGTAAGAAATTATTTGAGCCACGCCATGGCCCGCCATGTTTGGTATCTTTTAGGGGTGACACTGAAAATTTACGACGATCATCCCCGACCAAAAATATGAATGCTACCGATATTGAATGCTACTGAAGGAACGGTACCTGATTGGAGGGGTGTGGCCGATGTGGACGATCAAACCGATAAGGAGAAGGAGTAAAGCTACTAACAAGAAGCGCCGAGATTGTGACCAGTTGACCATTTTAACGGAACAAAGTTCTTTTTAAAAGAAGAAAGCTGGAGGCGGAGCATACAAGGACTACAAGGATCGTAGCCGGCAGAGAGCAAGTCTCCGTCTCACAACAACAAAGGAAAGCACTGCCAGATTGTGCTTTAGCTTGTGAGTTATTTTCTAGGCAGCATCATATCCAACGCATGTTTTTAGTTTTTCATTCTGTATATAATGGTCAGTGTTGATATGTAAATAAAGACATTTGTTGTTGTTGTTGTATTGTGTTGAATTTGGCAGATTATATCTAAAAATTAGTCGCGTCGGCGATTATAGTCACCGAGACTAAAGTCGAAAGTTTTAGTATAATTTCTCAAGTGACTTTTAAGATTTTTGGCAAAAAAATCGCTTTTAGGGGTATTTTTTAGTTTCTCGTAATAAAGTACCCGCGCGCTTCCCAATGCGTTCAATGTCATCTTCACCTATAGGCGAATAAAGCAAAATGACGAACGTCTTGATCAATCAGCGCTGATTGATAATGTTGAGCAAGGAGTAGGTTGCTAGGAGTTATGCAGTACAGGGGGGGCGGCGAAAACACTTTGAGAACAATGTGAAAAAGCTCCCGTAGTTAGGTTTGAACGAGCTAGTTCTCTTTCAAATAACAGAAACAAACACGCTTTTGTTCTTCTCTTCCTTTTCTTCTTTACGTGTAAATACAAAAAATATATATCTAGCTTTAAAAAGTGGGGGTGCTCAGCCCCCTAGTTCAAAAAGTGGAGGTGCTCGAGCACCGCCTGCCTCCCTGGGTCGGCCGCCTGTGCAGTGGTTATCTGAGAGCGGTCTTACTCCTAATCCGGACAAATGCCAGTTTGGTCTATCTTCTATTAATGTCAGTAGTACATTATGTAGGCTGTACATGTACCAGCACATTCTGTACCACTTGTTCAGAGAGTGATATAAGCTCTAAGAACAGGAAAGCGGGGTAAGTGTTCAACTAGCATGAAGGTAGTGAGAGGTGAGCTAAGTGAGCGAGTGTGATAGAGAAGTCTTAACAGGGAGCGGATTTTCATACCAGGGCTACCAGGGTTTTTTCATACCGCCCAGCCTGCAAAACAGAGTTAACACTGTAGCTCATGTAGGACACCAGGGAATTGTAAAATGTAAGCAACGTTATTTATTTTCACACGGTTTAATTCATATGATATAACCTCCCTATAAGTCAAGCGTAGATCTGTGAGGGGTGGCAAATGGTCGTTCGGAAAATCAATAATCTCGCGAAATTCATAGGGATATGTATCAGTCAATTCCAGCGATGACCATCCCCCCCCCCCCCCCCCCCCGGGACACCGTGGGGCATTTGCGCACCACTGCCTTCCCTGGGGTGGGGAATTTTGAAAATTTTGCTGGCCCCAGGGTCGGGAATTGTTTTTCCCCGGGGGAGGGGGGTGGGGAATTTTGGTTTTCTCATCTCAAGCGCGTCGGGTTTTGCGAACTACAAGTACCAGTTACAATAACTATCGTTTGGCAGTTACAAAGTCCCAGTTACAGAAAATAACGCCACATAAAATATAATGCAGAGCATGGCCCGTATACACCACGTTTGGGGAAGACACATTTGCACATTTCGCAGTTACTGCGGTTTTCATAATTCTGCGAACTCTCGCTAACGATTTCCAACCGTCAAACCGCCTTCTGGCTTCCGTCAATCAAACTCCCGAGTCTTTTCGTCGTTTCTCTTTGTGTCTCTTGATTGGCCAGCACGTAACGTTGCTGTCGCGACAGGAAGCCATTTTAGCACTGCTTACGCGCTGGCCAATCAAAACCACAAAGAGTAACAACGAAAAGACTCGGGAGTTTGATTGACGGAAGCCAGAAGGCGGTTTTACGGTTGGAAATCAATAGCGAGAGTTCGCAGAATTACGAAAACCGCAGTAACGTCTTCTATAGAGAAGAAACAGATTTCGCAATTTCGTCTCAGTGGAAAAACATAAAAATGAATTGACACTATAAAAGAGTTCCAATTTCGCAAAAAGTCAAGTAACATAACTGTGAAATAGTTGCTCTGCAAATAGAATAAAGGTAAATTTCGCATTGAGAGATTCCGGAGACAATTTGCAGAAATGTCTACAACGGCGAATGGCCTAGGAATGTCTACCGATATTGTACTAATACCTTAGTTTCACTTCTTTATTTATATTTTGTCTCACTTTCAGTGAAATGAGAACTCGTTCAAAGACGAGAAAACTAAAGTACATTTACTGGAACGAATTATACATGCTCGGACAGTATAAATGGAGTTGAAGTTTTTGTTGTGAAGCTTTGTCACGCAGAGTCGATGGAATCTTACCGTCTTTTTCTCGTCCCGGGGGTGGGGCATTTTTCCTCTTTTTGTGTTCCCCGCCGTGGGGTATTTTGCATTTGTGCTAGCCCGGGGCGGGGAATTTTCAGTTTTAGCGGAGCTCCTGCGCGGGCCGAAGGTCCGCGCAAGCGGAGCACCATACCTAAGGGAAAAACGTATAGTACAGTCGAAGCTCTCTGTGCGACCGCTCTCGTAAGCGACCAGCTCCCATAACGACCATTTTCCCGAAACCCCGTTTGAAATGTCACATAAACTCTGTTATTTCAAGCTCTCCTAAGCAATCGCCTTATCGGTGCGACCAGCTCCGTTAGCGACCACAATTTCAAATCACCAACAGAGATTTTCTATTGTTTTTAAGCTCTCGTAAAGCCTGGTGCACACTTGCGACATAACGACATAAGAAAAATATCACGCGGACAAAATTTAGTCGTTTCAAAAAGATGAAGTACACAAAAATCACATAAGACTGCTTTGGTGAAGTAATCACCAGTAATCCATGGAAATTTTTGATTATTTCAATTATTTTCCTATGTTTTTTTCGTTGCAACATAACGTTCTTATGTCGTTATGTCGCTAGTGTGCCCCGGGCTTAAGCGACCATAGTACTTTTTTTCTTTAAAACATCAGTCATCACCTCATAAATATCTAAACTGATACAAGCTGCACCAGTGAAATGCTATTTTCTACATATTCTCTATGGACATATTTGCGGTTATCTATTCTTAATTAAACTCGGGAAATAAATCAAACTATTTTAAGCATTAGTACATGTTAGTATAACATGATATTTTCTAGATTTATTGTACTAAGCTCTCGTAAGCGACCAACACCTCTTGTTCAAGTAGGAATCCGCTTGAGGGTCGCTTACGAGAGCCGTTCTCGTAAGCGACCAGCTCCGTTAACGACCGCAATTTTCAGTTCCCGAGGTGGTCGCTTACGAGAGCTTCGACTGTATACTATCGAGTTGATTTTTGAACGTCACGGGCATTTTGGATCATTTTGATGACGTCATTGATGACGTAAGGGCACGTGACTTTGGTGTAGGGCTCCTCTTATGGTCTTTGAAACTTTGTCCAAGTTTGGCTTCTATAGAAGCTTCCCTTCGGGAGATATGATTTTTTCTTTATTGTTCTGGTATTAAACCTATAGCGTACGCCGTCCGTCCGTCCGTCGTCCGTCCGTCCGTCCGTCCGTCCGTGTACACATGGGAACCCTGTGGTATGCAAAGAAAAAATTATATCTCCTCAAGGGAACATGCTAAGACAACCATACTTGGGATATTTTGTCTACGCCACAAGGGGGGTGCCGTAACATGGACACGTGATGTGACGTCATCGATGACGTCATCTATGCTTGAAAAATCAATATCTCGTGAAGGGAAGACTCTAAAACAACCAAACTTGGGTAGTGTAGTCTAGGTAACTAGATGAGCGAAATGAAGTGGTCACGTGATATGACGTCATCGATGACGTCATCTATGCTTGAAAAATTAATATCTCGTGAAGGGAAGACTCTAAAGCAACCATGTAAACCATGTACACATGGGAATCCCTTTCATTCACAGAAAATTTTATAACCAGGAGCTCCGCTTTTAGCCAGTGGCTAAATCTATATATTATTTTTAGAAATGACCAAAATCCCGGAGGTTGCCCGGGGGGGCATGGTCAGCGCTGGAATTGACTGATACATAAGACGGCACAAAGATGGCGGCCAAATCACGAAGTCTCTCAAAAGCACACAATAATACATAGGAACAACATCGAATGACATGTGTAGTTATTCTATAATCATATATTTTCTACTAGTTTTCAAATAAGACCATAACCTCCTGTTAAAAGTTCCCAATCGACTCTTCGAAATTCGTGATCGGGTGTTGCGTGACATGAATTACCTTCGGCGCTATTTCTGTGGTTAAAAGTAATGAAACGATATCAATATTTGGAATAAATGCTACAAAGAGGGAGGTAACAGTATCATAGCTGAAACCTGATAAAATTAATTCAAGGGAAGTTAATATTTTGGTGACGTCACGCATATCATTGAATCATTGTCGTTTTTGCTGAATGCACTTGGGAGGACTGGGTCGAGTCGCGCGCGGGCTAGTGTGGGTATTTTAGCGTGGTTACCAAGCCAAAATCAATGGTGCACTATATCTGTGATTCCTGCAAGTTTTCATTCAAAATTTTAGTTTTCTTGCTACATTTGCCAAAATTCTTATGAAAAGAGGACCTCATGTCACTTCCTTATAAGGTAAATGATTTCAAATATGGTTTTGGCAGTGAGGTGTTGAAAAACGACAGGAGCCCATAAGTAGGAGCTTTCATCTTTGGTACTGGATCCGTGAGGCAGCGTTTTTCCTGACCTATCTATTTTTGGAACAAATTTGGCGCGAATCGTTGCAGAAATTGTCCAATCAGTGCCCGGTCAGCTTCCAAGTCTCAATATTGTATACATTATCTCCATCAATAAACATGGCGAGAAGAAGCGAAGACTGACTCTACGCCGAGTAAAATTCCTCGCGTATCATCACGTAAATGTCTAAAGTAGTTGATTAGGCAGCAGGTCAGTTCGGTATCTGGGATAACAATTATAGCAGATGTCCCAACCTTAAACTACCCCGAAAAATCGCGTTCTGGCCTCCAATGCAGTCTTGTGTTTCGGCACTGTGCGGACCTCTTGGGTAACCAGTAACAAATTTAAAAGGCAAATTCGCATCTAAAAATAACTAGGTCAGGGAATACGCTACCTCAACTATATAGGTTAGATGAAAGCTCCTACTTATGGGTTCCTGAAAACGACAATTTTTGGTTGGAGATTGTTTCATATGTGAAAACCAAGAATAGTATTATTCCCGTAATACCACCTGTCAACGAATTTCATCTTGATTGCAGTCTTGGTAGTTTTCGATAGCAGTGCGAAGTCCAAATTAACTTCGCAAGTAGTGCGCACGCGCACAGGTCCAAAGTATGGAAAGTTACACTCTGAGAACCACTTTGATTGATATTCAAGCCTATTTACAAGTACAAACTCAAGACAACTCTTCTACACAAAATTAGACTACTCTACCGCTGAATAGGCATCGACGGCGCATAAGTATAGTGGGAGCCTCAGTTTGAAGTAGAAAAAGTTGAGAATAATGACGAGAAACTTATGAAGCTTGAATGGAGACAATAGACACAACTTTTTGGACTCTTTGGTTTTATTCACAACTTTCGGGTTCAAATCGAGGCTCCGACACTGTATTTATGCGCCTTTGATTCAGCGGTAGATTAGAGAATTCGAAACTGGACTATTCCAGGAGTGACCATGTTGTGAAGCTTTGTAACGCAGTGTCAATGGGATCTTTGTCTTTTTCTGGTCCCCGGGGAGGGGTATTTTCTCCATTTTTGTCTTGCCCGCCATGCCGTGGGGTATTTTGCATCTTTGCTAGCCCCGGGGCGTGGAATTCTCATTCTTATTTTTTAGAAATGACCAAATCCCGGGTTTTACACATTCGAATGAGTAAAATTGCAAAGTTTCAAAAGAATTACTTGAAAACTGGCTGAGATATGAATTATTCAAAACTTCGTATTCTGGCTTACTTTTTACAAAGAAATGTATGGGCAAATACGTCAAGTCGAGGCTGGACGGGCATCCATGCCCGTCCAGTCTCGTTTCGATGTATTTTCCCATACATTTCTTGCATAAAAATAAGCCAGAATACGAAGATTTAAAAGTTCATATCTCAGTCATCAGTATTCAAGCAATCTTCACCAAACTTTCCAATTTTACCAATACGGACGCGGAGAATTGAAAACTGGATTTCATTTTCTGATAACTATTAAATATTATTAATCAAGTTTGCGTGATAACGGCCTAGCTAAGCACTTGTCATGTATTTTGATTGATAACAACTAAAACCTCAATTTAAAAACTAGGTTTTAGGATCACGTATAGTGTTGCGTAACGATAAAATGATGGTCTGCACAGTTATATGCCTATCTAAATTGATGCTCTGGGTGCAATGTGATTGTTTAATCTCAAAAATTTACAGGAGAACCGTAGGAGAAATGTATTAGCCTTTTAAATCCAGCAAATTATGCATATTTTTAAAGTCGGGTTAGCCGTAAATCTCACATTTTCTCGACAGGTTTTACTTTCCCACTTTCCACATGCTTGGTCTATATTCAGGACATATGATGATTGTACAGAACATCGCATTCCCTAAATCGTTATGCTAATTAGGCAAAAATGTAAACAGAAATCCGAACTCGAAGTCCAACTCGGCTCTTTCTTGGTGTTGCAAGGCACCAGAGGCATAAAGACAATAGAAGACAAAAACCGTGGAACGAAACAATAATATTGAATACAATAGAGCAAAATACAATACATCTTGCAACACCATGAAAGACCCCCAACTGGAACTCGGCGCTCAACTCGAACTCGAAGTCCAGTTTCCCACTCATCGGCCAACTCCATGCGTGATCAATCTGGTGTTTATATTCGACTGTATAAACATTGCAAGCCGGTGCACATCATGTGATAGCTTGGAGACCTTGAATAGACCTCCTCGGCTTGCCCGTTTGTTTTGCCCATTTCAGATCACGTGGCATTCCCATGAGTATTCTTTCTTTGTTTTTCTGCTACGCATCGTAGGATATATGAATATGGAAGCAACCCAAACAAAGAAAATTATTCAAATGATGCCACGTGATCTGAAATGGGACAACATTACGCCCAAGCCGAGGAGGTCTAAGGTCAGTGACGGGTAGTCCGGGATACAATTTCAACTAGTGATCAAAAATGTTGGCCTGCTCTTTAACTAGAAATTCTACTCGACCAAATGTGTATCAAAGGCTTCCAAGGGTGCTCTTTCGATTCACAAGTCAGGCAGGAATCGAAAGAGAGTCTATTCAAGGACGAAGCAAGACCCACCATGAAGTACCCGGACCTCGTAATATTCCAGTGTTTGGTTCCACGTTAGACATGATTTACGGGAAACCTAGAGATGTCCCGTTTGGGAAATACGTTCTCGACAGACAATTTGACGATGTTAAGAAATACGGGAAGATATTCAGACTTGTAGTACCTGCTTATGGTCCAGTCGTTTGCGTCGCCGATGCGGATGCAGCAAGCAAACTTTTTCGTAACGAGCCAAAATACCCTAAGCGGTTCGAAATCCGCTGTTGGACTACTACAGAGAGACAAAGAATAAACTTCCGGGGGTATTTTTTGCGGATGGGCCAGATTGGTACAAATATCGCAGCGTTATCAGCAAAAAGATTCTCCGACCTCGAGAGGTTGCCGAGTATGCCGAGCCATTTAACGAAATTAGTACGAATTTCCTCGACCGAGTACGCGACATTCGGGGAAGCGTCGGATCCGACCACGAGAACGAAGTGTTGGCACTTGATCAAGAGCTATTTAAATGGGCATTCGAAGCCGTGGCATACATGTTGTTTGATAAGCGATTCGGAACTCTCGAGAAGCAAGTAAATTCAGAAGCTCAAGAGTTCATCACCTCAGTGGGTAAATTGCTGGATTCATTTTTACTCGTCGGGCTCCTACCCGTCTGGTTCTACAAGCTTTACGAGACAAAACCCTACAAAGCCTTCGTAAATAATTTTGATAAGGTGTATTATTATGCTGAACTGTTTATCGGTAGAAGAATTGAGGAGCTAAAAAGCGAAGGGAAGCTCTATGTTGAGCCCGAGGATGGAGAAAAATTGGGTTTCTTGCGCTTTTTGTTGGCAAGTGGGAAGCTAACCGAGGAAGACCTGTTGGCAAGTGTGGTTGATGTGTTTTTTGCAGGCGTAGATACCACTTCAAATACAATGCAATGGGTTCTATATCGCCTTGGAATGCATCCTGAGAAACAAGAGAAGCTTTACCAAGAGATTATCTCCGTGATTAAACCTGGAGAATCCCCGACAAGCCAGACCATTGCAGAGTTACCCTATCTAAGGGCGTGGATGAAAGAAACTCTCCGCCTGTACCCCGTCCTCTCTGCGCTTCCGCGCTGCTTGCCGTATGATCTAGAATTGCTAGGATACAACATCCCAGCTGGGACGAACATCTCCATCCTTGCCTATCAAATGGGAAGGGATAACAGTGTATTTGAAGATGCAGACCAGTTCAAGCCAGAACGATGGCTGCGCGACGAAGAGGATCATCTGCCAGATGCTATCCACGCCTTTGGTTCTTTGCCGTTCGGGTTTGGGACGCGTATGTGCATCGGCCGACGTATTGCTGAGTTGGAGCTGTATCTTCTCACCATCAAACATTGCATCGTCACGTCATCACCTACCCACACGATGAGCCTGTAGAGCCTTTTAATCGAGGCGTGACAATACCGGACAGGCCAGTCCGCGTCCGGTTTATGGACAGAAAGACCTCATAATAATAATTATCTAATAGTAATGAGAATTGACTTAAAAAAGGGAGGAATCAGAACATTGAGAAAGGATTTATAGATTATTACGGAGGAAAGCAGCGCAGTTTTCGCATAACAATGAACATGTATTATATATATTCTTTCTTCTGAAGGTTTCTGAAATGTTGATTTTGTTTTTTGGTAAGAAAATTAAGCTCTATCGAAGGCATACCTTACAACATTAGAAAAGTTAGGGGTTAAAAATTCTTTCTGTTGTTGAAAGTGGAACTTCCAGTAGCCAGAAAGCACCGTAGAAACTGTACATTACTTAATTTTCTTCAGACTAAATTATGCGAAAAGCGGATCTGCGGCACACTACGCCGCGAAGATTCGGAAGTGATTTGTAGTCAGTTTCTTGTTTCTTGTAGTCAGTTTTTGTTTGACATCGTATAAATATTTTTTTTATATTGCATATATTAGATCATTCTGAACATTTTTTTTTACTCTAGAGAGGTGAGATAGTGATACGGTTGTTTATCAAAAGTAAAAGCGAATTGTATGGACTTTCCAAATTCCGTTTTTCTTTTATAAAAGAAAGACAAAATGTTATGTCAAGTTAATGTTATCAGATGATATTAATTCAGCAGTCACATTTACAGCAACTCCACTGATAAAACCTAATAAAAACCTAATAAAACCTAACTTATAAAAACTTCAAATTTAGCCCTGGCCAAACGAAACGCAAGTTCACGAAAGCCGACGCAAGTTTTGCTACTTGCGTCGACTTGCGCTCGTTTGGCCACCACTTGCGATGACTTGCGCGGACTTGCGATGACTTGTGTTCACTTTGAACATGTTCAAATTTTTGTACAACTTGCGTCTCGTTTAGCCACCACGTCGCAAATGTACGCAAGTTGATGCAAGTTTCCAATTTTCTTCGTTTTCCAAAATGTTATGACAAAAACAAGTCATGAAAATGTTGCACTTATATTTCTAGCTGTTATTCACAAGTCTTTTTTAATAAGAAAAAAACCAGCTTGAGCGCGCGCTCTGTGTTCGAAAGTTACTAGCCTGCTAGCAGCGTTGGAGGCTGTTTTTATCGACGAAAACCCGGAGTTCGTAGTCGCGAGCGCCATCTTGGATTTTTTTGGCCGAGTAACAATGGGGCGAGTGACATTGTCACTCGGCCAAAAAAATCCAAGATGGCGCTCGCGACTACGAACTCCGGGTTTTCGCCGATAAAAACGCCTGCTAGCAGGCTAGAAAGTTACGTGATCATGTCGTCATTAGCGGCGGACGCAAAAGCACCAAAACACTCAACTTTCATCAAAACTTGGATCTCGTTTGGCCACCTCAACGCAAGACAGTGCAAGTCACAACTTGCGTCGACTTGCGTTTCGTTTAGCCAGGGCTTTAAGAGGCTCGAAATAGTTTTAATCGTGCGCGCGCACGCTAGCGAAATTAAGCGCGCTTGCAGGTGGTGTTATTTTTTTGGTGTTATTTATCTCGTTCCCAGAGCCCGCGTATCTTTAGGTCAGCGCCAAGATATGGAGCTCTGGAATAATCAAATGGTGCAACCATTTTCATTAGCTCGTGTTTTGAATTCGGAGGAAATCTAACGGAAAATATTTTTCACACAAACATCACCTGTTGGGCGAAAACATGTTTCAGGTGTCAAACGCTGAGCTTCAAAGTCTTTCATCTTGTATAGATCTATTAAATTTATCTTACGACGTGCTTACGAAAATTCATAAGAATCTTATGAATTTTCGTGAGCACTTTCGTAAGATAAATTTTCTACGACTAGCGTTATAACACGACAAAATCATACAACAAAAGTCTTGATTCTGAGGCAAATATTTACAGTCAAAAGACATGACGCGTGCCCCCCTAGAGTTGAATATTCAATTCATTATTCCATTATTGATTTCATTATTCAATCCAAAAATGCAATTTTCAATTCAATATTGAAAGTTTTTTTTATCTAAATTATTAGTCTGGGTGAACAATTGCTTATTCAGAAGTCAAAATTTGAGCATTTAACATTTTTAATATTGAATTGAAAAATGCATTTTTGGATTGAATAATGAAACCAATAATGTCTTTTATTATTCAGCACATCGATGCACTGCCCAAATATGGTAATTGGAACGCAAATAGCTGTCTTCTGTACATGACAGCTATCCTGCGATATCCGTCTCTGAGGAAAATATGATGTTTTGAGCTCGTAAATAATACACAAAAGTCATTTTTTTTCGTTTTTTTTTGTGCTATCGATGTGTTGAATAATAAAACCATTATCCTGCTCGATTTTGCAGAATATCGTCTGATTTTAGCCAACTCGGGACTTCGTCCCTCGTCGGCTAAGTATCAGACGATATTCTGCGCAATCTCGCAGGATAATGGTTAATTGACTGTAGTTGTTGACAAAATTTGCCAAGCGCGCGCTGCTGTCGAAGATCACGCCACTAGGACGGAGTCGTGAGGTTGCGCGCGCGTTGACGAATCTTGAATCTTATTGGCCCGTAGGTTCCGCACGCGGCTATTCGTGAGCGCACGTGCCCACGTCCTCGAGACGACGTCCTGTTTCTAAGACCCCGTTCACACGAGACCTAGCCGTGCCAAAATCGGTCCGGTACCGCAGGTCCCGTGTGAACCCGCGACGGTACCGTACCAGAATTGTACCGGTCCGGTTTTGTACCGGTCTAGTGTGAACGGGGATTTAAATCTCCCTATCAAGCAGAGGGCGCACTGTTCAGCCTGCCCGCAAGCTCTTTGTTTCTGGTGAAGTTTTCGTTTTCTAAAATGCTTTCTTTTTAGGCGCGCGGCGGACGAGCGCCCTTAGACTTGCCCCAAGTTCGTACTCTATGTTTTTCCTTAGAACAAAGTGAACAAAAACCACACGGTGGAGAGCGGGAAAGTACGACTTGTTTCGCTCGCACGCTTTCGATTTTAATTTGCATATTTTTGCCGCGAAAAAAGAATGCAAAACAGCGCGCGCTCAAAGTGGCGTGATCTTCGTCAGTAGTGCGCGCCGTGAATTTGGTCTCTTGTCAACAACTGAACATTTGCCTAAGAATCAAGACTTTTGATGCATGATATCGTCGTGTTATAATGCTAGTTTTGGAAAATTTATGTTAAGTGGAAAGACTGTCAAGCGCAGCGTTTGATACCTAAAAGATGTTTTCGCCCAACAGAGGATGTTTGTGTGAAAAATATTTTCCGTTTCAAATCGCGCGAATGAACGACGATGGCGTAAAATGTGACGTCAAACTTTCTCTCACTCGGATTGGATGTTGATCAGACACACCTCTAACACACCCCCGACCTAAATTTAGGTCGGTAAAACTGGCGGGAAGCGAGCGAGAAAAGTCCGTTGTACAAAATAAGCCAATTTAAAAAAAGCGGAACAGCAGACTTTGAGAAAGTCTCGAGCGCCCTCAACACACGCGTCAGGCTTGATGTGGCAAAGCTCGCGCACGTTGTTTTCAGGCTTGTTTTTTGGTAAGGGGGGGGCGGAAAGGTCTACCAATAATGGTAGAAGCTTTTTGTGAGCTTTCGTGAGTCCACAGGAACCCCAACAAAACGAGAGTGTGCAGGAATCCCATACAAACGTGCGCGCTCGAGCTACAAAGGCAAGCCAATATTTCCGGCGTGTTCTACACAAGAAACAAAGAGAGCCTGCATGCGGGTGAGGCTACGCGCTGTTTTTGCAAAAACAAAACCTGCTCAAACTGAATGAAATATTTCAGTTATCTATGTTTTTAAAGCTCTTTTTAACTGGTTCTATAACCACGCGACTGTAAAATGTGTTTAATGTTGTCTATTTTATCGTCTATTCTCATCCAGTAATCTCTCTTTTTTACACGGCTTTAAAATCATGAGACAACACAATTTGGACACATATTTCGGTCCTAAAAGATACCAATCTCCCTAAAAGAGACCAATGCCCGTGATTTTAACCCCTAAAAGATACGACGATCATCCCCGACCAAAAAATATGGGAGTCCCCCCTCCCCCGGGTGCACAGTACGCCGCGAAGATTTATGGTCAATTTCTTGTTGCGTGACAAGGTTTGCATGAGATGCATGCGCCACGCTCAACAAGTTTTTTTTTTTACTACTTAAAGGGGCACTCGCACGCTTGCCTGAGCAGCAAATCATTCAAATCGCAATCCAATTCCATCCTCTTCATAATAGATAATATATAGATTTAGGCACTGCCTAAAAGCGGAGCTTCCAACTATTATAACGAATAAAAGATGGTAGTAGTTATTGTAGTATCAAAAATACATTTATTATATTTAGACTAATATTATTGCCTTTCTGCCTTTTACAAAACACAAAAAGCACGAGGACAACTCAACTAATAAAATGTAGACACCCGTAGTTCACATGAGGTGAGATATCACCTCGTCCCCAGGGTCTTGTGGGTAATTTTCAAGATGGCGAGTAGAAGACCCTGGGGGAGGCTGAGTCACATGACCACTGTTTGAAAACATGGGAACGAGGTTGTCCTTTGTTGTGAAATGAGACAACTTTGGGGTAGGGACAAAACTGGCACCTGTTTCACATGAGAAAAAAATGAAAGATATCTTGGTGTTGTGGCTAACACATGTGGCACGCACTATCGAGAAAGTTGGCCCAACCCCTGACCTGTCAAGGAATAGGACAGGGAAATTCTTGTTAGGGCTGTTGTTAGGCCTAACAGACCAAACAGCCCAAACAGCATTGAGGAAACATTCCTTGCTTCCACCTCTTAAAAGACCTGGGGCACAAATTATGATAAACACCTACTAACAACCCTAACTCCAGGGGCGTAGCCAGCACTTATGAGAGGGGGGTTCCGAAATTCAAAAAATAAAAAACTCCCTAATAGATCAGACATGTTTTTTGCGTTCTCACCACAGGAAACCCAGCCCAAAATATTGATTTTGGGGAAAAACTAGCGTTTGAAGAAATTTGCTACATTTTGTTGGAGCTTTTATTTGTTGTCTATTAAATATTTACAATTTTAGTAGTAAGTCGGTCCAGAACAGAGGCGAGGGGGTTCCGCTGCGGGAGAGGGGGGTTCCGAAACCCCTGGAACCCCCACCTGGCTACGCCCCTGAACACCACTTACAGACCTAACAGTCTTAACAGCTCTAACAGTCCTATCAGCTCTAACAGTCTAAACAGCCCTAACAGAGGGCTGTTAGGTGTTGATCATAATATGTGCCCTGCCTTTTAGGAATGCTTCCTCTCTGCTGTTTAGGACTGTTAGGTTTGTTAGGGCTGTTAGGTTTGTTGGCTGTTAGGGTTGTCAGGCCAGCCAGGGCTGTAAGGGCTGTAGGAGTTGATCATAATATGTGCCCCACCTTTTAGACGTGGGAGTAAGGAATGCTTCCTCCCAGCTGTTTGTCCCTAACAGCAGCCCTGTGCTGTTTGGGGCTGTTAGGCCTTACAGCAGCCCCTAACAAGAATTGCCCTGTCCTATTTCTTGACTCATATGACCCCTGAGATAGACAGTTTTATGCTGTTCCTACACAAATACCATATCTCTCAGCCCAGAGTTGTCTCGGTCACAAGTGAATTGTTTGATTTCAACACAGAGGGATTGTATAGAGGCAAGTCTGGGGACCAAAATATCCCCTTATCCCCATATCTTGCATCCCCATATCTTGCCTCATTTGGTGCCTCAGCTGTATCCCTGCAAAATATCCAAAAAACATCCCCCTAAAATATTTGGTAATCTTTTCAACCCTAAAAAAAGTTTGCAGTTTCAAATTTTGTAATGACTAAATTTTCAAATTTTCAAATAATTTGATTGCTCGATTGGCTTGATTTATTTTATTGCTTGCCACATGCCCCTGCTCTCTTCCATACAAATACTGTAATTCTTTTTAGAAATTCCATAGGGGTGGGGGTCACTTTTCAACACCCTTCTGGGCAGGGGGGGGGAACTTTACTTTTTTACTTTTTCCAATACAGCCTACCCCTCTCAACGAGGATTACTGGTCAGCTGGGGGACACAATAACCAGGGGACAGAATAATATACACTTAATGACTGCTCCCGAGGGAAACATCAGTTTTGTTTCCCGAGAATCTTGATGTTTCCCGAGACGAAGTCGAGGGAAACATCGAGATTCGAGGGAAACAAAACTGGTGTTTTGTTATATAGCAGAAAATATACTGCAATTATTAAGTCAAAACAAATGTATTTCAAAAATGAAAAGAGAAGTTACAAAGTTTGTGCGCGACTGCACCATGTAAAGGGAAAACACTCATAAACAACACAATTTTCTTGCATTAGCAAAAACTTATCAAAATTAACAAAGTTTTTTAAAAAGACTCCCGTGTTTACAATAAACTTTCTCTTTTTCCCCACTCTCAAACGCGACGCACGAAAGCAATATTCCCCGACCAGTTAATAATTTTTCGAAATATTGACTGATCAGGGAATATTTGATTTGTACTTCACCACGTGACCTTGATTTAGTTTTAGAAAGAGGTGAAAACAATGAAACCACAGCAGAAACATATAACAGATGCTCTCTTTATTCTGATCCAACAGAAATGGGAAAACGTTCTGTGCACTCTACTGACTTTCCTTTGAGCAAGGAAAATATTATTGATGCATAACATTTAACTTATATTTGGCTGGGACAAACCGGTTATGCACTAGTAAATTGAAGCCCCCACCCCTAGGGACCCGGGAAGGTTTGGGGATTTGAGTTTACGTCTGAACAAAAGCCGTTTAAGTCCCCACTCCATCGGGAGGAAATTCCTGTGAAATGCCCCTACCCTTGGGGCCTCCGAAATCACCTTTTACTTGCAAGCATCAAAGAAAGAACACACCTTTCTATGATCGTCAAAGGGGAGTGGGACTCAGCTAGTGTGGTGTCCTATATGAAACAAGGGATGCAAGTACAGAAAAATGCATTAAAATCGAATGATTCCAATGAATTGCATCGTAGAACATGTAGATTTTCATGGCCAAAATCAAAGTGAAAGATTGACCGAAATAATTTATTTCAAAGCAAATAACATTCCCTGGGGGGGGTTGGGACAGGTTCCAGAATCAAAACCAGTCAAATCCACCACCCCCTCGGAACAGACTCTTGTTTTAAAATGCTTTAAACCCCCACGATAACCCCACCCTTCCCTGGGTCCCAGTGGTGGGGGTTTCAATTGACTAGTGCATTACTCACGAAGAATCCAAAACAAATTGAAACACAGGTCGAAAGTTTTCATGAAATATCTTATAATAGATAGCTATCAATAGATAGAATAAAGTAATCAATTCTATAAATCAATGAATGGCCAAAACACAGTTGAAAGTCTATGATCATCTTTTCTAAATCGTATGACTGAGGAATCAAATTCCCTGAAGAGATCGTCTAGTCAGAGAAAATAATTCTCATAAAAAATGAAAAATAAAACATTCTTACCAAAGAGCTTGCAGTTTAATCCACTTCATACTGAATGTTTGTCCAACTCCAGCGAACAGTGAGTTTTCCAATCCACACCGCTTCCATTATATCAGTGACTTTCAAAAGCTATTCCATATGTCTTTAGGGAGCTGAAGAACCCACAAAACACGGCAAAACACAAAACTCCCGCGCTCGATATGGGCACCATTGTTGTACTGTAACTCGTGACAAACCTTTTCAGTTCCTGTGAATCCAGGTCCTGACACTATAGTCCATCAGCTGTCGAGGAGAGCCGAAAATAGGGGAACAAACGAAACCGTTTCCATGTAAATATTTATAGTACCTTTTTATCTGTCGTTTTTCCAGAGTATGATATCAGTTTCACGACAATATGGAGGATTTTCAAGCGAATAATCCAGCACGTCTGGTGCAAAATTCCGGTCCCGAGTCCAGGAATCCGAGTCCACCAAAAAACACACAACAGCAAATTCCACAAAATCAAAAGATGATGATTTAATACATGCTTTCCGGTAGACAATGTGGTAGAAGAGCTGAAGTCTAAAGTGATCAATAAGAACACTTCCCGGTTAACACAAAGCTGGATGAAAGTGTTTCGCAAATTCACAGCTGATAGTGAAACGATGCCGCCATCTTGAAAATCACCTCCGCTCATAAGTTACATATCTAGACATATCTATCAAACTCCACTCTCTTAAAACATGAAGAACACTACCATCCACAGCCAGATGCAGCAAGTGATGAAATTTAGCAATACAGCTCATGGCTTCCAAGCATAATTTGCAGCCAAGTTTTGATTTTATGCCATCGCAAGTCATTCGCCCAGCAAAGTCACTGGAGTTCCATCGCAAAACTTCAATATTTCTACGTCTCCAACTCCACTCTTCCACTTCATCTCCAAGGCCACAATAAAAGCGACGAGCATTCCTTCCTTTTGTCAGACAATGAAATTACTTTGTTAAATTGTGTATGGTGTAATTTTAAACATAAGTGATCTCAACTCTGAATGAACTTTGCAGGTTATGAGTGATCGAAATCGTTTTGCTTGTCACATGACAATTTCTGCATATAAGTTACTTAATTATAAGTAATGAGTTCGTTTTGCATACAATGTTTTTGTGAGGCATTTCCGGTTTCAAGAAAATAAAATGATAGAATCCTCTAGGCCTAGAATGTGATTTCAAAATGGATATAATAAAGTGGTAATTGAACTTCGTGTCGTGCAATTTTGGTCTGAAATCATACTTGTGATTTCAAATCAAACTCGCGCTACGCGCGCTACTCGTTTAATTTGAAATCACGCGTATGATTTCGGACCAAATTGCACTCCACTCAGTTCAATTACCATTATTAATCCTCGACTATCGAGTAGTCTCAAAAAGATATGACGGAAAAAAACAGGATGCCTCTCTTTGGTGGTTTAGTTTCTGCTCTGATCTCATGCTTTGCCCGGCTTCTTCCCCCTTCTTCCCGGGCGCAATTTCCGTCTAGGTCTCTCTGAGAGTCTCCGAGTCTCTGGCGCTTCCATTTCTTTCTGCTCTTCTACTAGAGATAATTTTAAACCAAATTTATCATTCCTTGATCCCTTCCTCATCCCTCGACCCAATGTTTGTATTCTATGGCTTCCTCTTCGCGTATTTTTATCATTTGAGGCGTATGCGTGATAGCACGGTTCTGCAGTTAGCTGTCATTTCTCGGCTTTGAAACTCCGACTGGAAGAATTTCAGGAGCAAGCCGGCAAAGAACATACTCCAACTTGATTATTATTCCCCACTCTACCAAATGTTTGGATTCCATGGCTTCTTTTCGGGCATTTCTCCTTTGAGTAATTATTGTAGGTCGTTTTTTTCAGCCGCTAGCAGCCCTGTAGTCTTTTTAATGATGTTGCCAAAACATGCTGGTATTTGTGCCTGCGAATTTACCTTTCATGTGAGCATCAGCATCCCCCCCTGACAACGCGCCCCTCCCCCGTTAGTTAGCACTCTTTCCTCCCTCCTGACAACGCGCCCTCCCCCAGTGAGTTGAGCATGCTTGACGTCAGGCTATTGTGACGTCAGGCTTCAGGAACACGTACAACATCCGGGGCTTGCTGAGACGTCCAAAAATCGGATCGACCCCTAGCAATTTCCACGTTGTTCAATAAATTCACACAGGGTACCCAATACTATATTTGCAGTTTTTGACGCTGTTTTCTTAGGTATGGTGCTCCGCTTTGCGTCGGCCTTCGGCCGCCGCAAGGAGCTCCGCTAAAAACAGTATAGATTTGTATTGATTTAACAGATAAAAGGTCATTTAACAAACCTGGACTGTTATTTTGGTTATTCACGGTAAACTTAAATGTATTTTTGGTGATTAGAATTTGACCTATTTTTTGGCAGGTGGTTCAAAGATTTAGCATGCGAGTGCCCCTTTAAGCATTATAGCACAACTTTCTATGATTTTATCGGCGCAATAGAGCACGCGTGATGTTGGGAGAGACACGAGAACATTGTAAAATCGCCAGCCGCAGGCTCGCTTTCATGATATAGCGGGGAAGGACCATTACCTAATCGGTGAAATAGAGCATAGATTTGGACCAATCAGAGCTCGCGTTATACCCGGCGTAATCAATCGAACGTTCGGTAATCGAACTCAATCGAATACCAATCGTTCGATTGATTTTCGACTTGTTCGGCAATCGAACACAATCGAACTCACAGCAAAATCGTCACAATCGAACAAAATCGAACGTTCGGAAATCGAACTTTAAACATACTTAGATTTTTCTCCCTAAAGGTAGGCAAATTGGGAGTGGTTTTATCTGATTTTGACTCCAAAAAGGTACCTATAAGTCCGCCGAATATAGTGCAGAATTTTTAAAAGACCTGAGCTACTAGACGTTTGAAGCTACAATAGCCTGTAAAAGATTATGTGCTGAGACAATACACCAAATGTTTCACTCCAAAATATGCTACCCTAACTAGCAGAGGCATTTCCTCGGTAACTCGCTCTTTCGTTTTGTTGCTAGCGCTCGCGGTTTTGCTGTCGTGCGTTTTCATTTGTTATCTCGCCCCCGCCAAAACAACTACGCGAATGTGTGACACGTGACTAACTTTGTAAAATTTTAAAAGACTGGACAGAAAAAAACACTCATGCTCGCAGGTTACAATGTGGTAAAACATGTTTCTTTTTTACCCCCCAAAATGGAGTGTAGGTTTTGTTCGAGGGTCGAGTGTCGAGGGTAAGACGTCGAGGGTCGAGGGTAAAATGTCGAGGGTCGAGGGTAAAATGCCGAGGGTCGAGGGTAAAATGTCGAGGGTCCAATTTTTTTCTGCAAATAAATGAAATAATTTTTTCCCGTGATACATGTTGAAATATTTTTTAAAGAATGCAAATTTTGGTTTTCCTGACTGATGAGTGGATAGACTCCGACACAGTTGTGCTGAGAATTTTCCCACCTTTTTCGACCTGCGCTGAGCGGGATAAAGGCAAAATGTTTTCCGAAAACTCCAGGCGTAATTTCGGGCAATCTTTTTCAAAATCAAATTCCCTAAAACTGTGGCAGATTTGTTGTGCTTTTTCGCCAGGAGTCTCAGAAAGGTTTCCTCGACAGAGCGTACCGAGCGTGTAAGCACGCGGATCTTGCTCAAACAGGAGAACACAATGAGAACAACAATAAAATCTTTTGGTCTGAGATAATATCAAACCAAAGGAAGTCCAATCTACGTTCATCGAACTGGTGTTTTTCGAAGATTTTGAACACGGCGTTCTTCAACTGGCAATGAACTGGAGTGTTGGTAGTCCCATTGCGATATGCTGCCAGCGCAGAAAAAGCAATCGCCGACGTGATTTTATACCCAGCACTTACTAGTTTTGCTTCCATGCTACTCATTATAAGACTACAGCTAACTTTTATGAGACTCAGGGATAGGTAGCACAATAAAACGAAGCAAAATGAAGTTAGGTCGAATATCATTTGCGATCTTTCACGAAGCACTCTAGTGAAGTGAGCGCTAGAAATAGGTTGTGAAAATGCCGCGGAAATCTTGGTTTTCCCGAAGATTGAATAAAAGCAAAACATTAAAATCTTTTCTTGCCCAAAATACTCAGACTCGGCAAGTTTGCTTCGAATTTTGCTGTTTAACTTTAGAGATTTCCACGGTTAAACAGAAGATTTTGCTTCCCTTCACGTGCAGTCTAATTAGCGAAGCCAAAGGTTTGATTGACAAATGTCTGCGATAAGAAAACTTGTAGCGGCAAGTCTGAAGAAACATCTGCAAGAACGCTTTCACCAACATGCGGGCATGTGAGCGAATAAAGCGGGGAAAACCGAGAATTTGCATTTAAAAAAGAAATCAACCCTGAGAAAAAGAAAAAAAAATGGACGCTCGACATTTTTTTACCCTCGACCCTCGACATTTTACCCTCGACCCTCGACATTTTACCCTCGACCCTCGACGTCTTACCCTCGACACTCGACCCTCGACCAAAACTACACTCCCCAAAATGTACCAGAGGGCCCTAAAAATTACATGAACCAAAAACATCCCCTCCCCAAAGGTTTGGGAGTCCCCGTCTTTCTCCGGGAAATCCTGTCACACATTATTCATAATTACCGAACAAAATCGAACAATCCAATCTGTTCGATTGGTTGGTGTTCGATTTTGTTCGAAAATCGAACTCACAGCAAAGCTCGCGTTCGATTTTGTTCGAGTGCCGAACAAATCGAACGATTGGTGTTCGATTGCGTTCGATTGATTTTTTGTTCGGATTTGTTCGATTGATTACGCCGGGGTTATATCGTAGCTATATTATAAACCCTAATATTGCATACGTTAGTTCATTCCGAATATTTAAATCTAGAGAGCTGATAATAACATACGGTTATGACATAAGATTTGCACAGAAAGATGGCGGTTCCACCAAATCGCAATGTCTTCATCACAGGCTGTAACAGAGGACTCGGCCTTGAATTTGTCAAGCAATTTTTACGCTTACAGAACCCACCAGACCATCTTTTCGCCACATGTAGATCTCTGGCTGCAGAGAGTGCTTTAGAGTTGAAAGGTCTCGCTTCAAAGAACCCTAACCTGAAGATACTTGAACTCGAAGTGACTGACGACAAAGCCATTGAACGCTGTGCTAAAGAAGTTAACGAGATTATTGGAAGTAAAGCTTTGCATATCCTGATAAACAATGCTGGATTTGCCAAGAGGACAAGCTTGAATGATGTAACACGCGAAAGCATGAAAGAACATTACGAGACAAATACTATAGCCCCTTTGATGATTGTCAAAGCCTTTCGGTCGTTGCTACAGAAAGCTGTTGCCGGAAAACACGAGGATAAAACGAAGTTTCCAAGAGCCTTGGTTGTGAATATCTCCTCAAGAGTGGGCAGTATTGGTAAAACTGACAGTGGAGGCATGTATCCGTACCGTGCAAGTAAAGCAGCATTGAATATGATCAACAAGTGCTTGTCGGTTGATCTGAAAGATTATGGCATAACGACAGTAGTGCTAAATCCGGGGTGGGTACGGACCGATATGGGTGGACCAAAAGCTGTTACAGCCACAGAATATAGCGTTAAGTGCATGATTGAAAGGATTGCTGAGATGGATGAGAGTAAGGCAGGAAACTTTTAACCATTTTGAAGGTGAAATATTTCCTTGGTAGCGAAAGCAGTTCTATTTCGATGGTAAATGAACACGTTTTAACTAATAGCGATAGAGAATCAGCATGTAAAAATCCGGTCTCCATATATTTCCAGCTGTCGTGAACAAACTTCGACGTTATTTTTTGCGTCTCTTGTGGTAATTTCTCCATGAAAATTGTTCTAGAGCCGTAAGGACTGGGAATGAGTAAGACACGGCGCGCAATGAATTGTGGGACATGCGCTAAAAATACCATAACTCTCTGCGCGCCCTGTTAAAACTATCCCACATATATTGCGCGCCCCCTAAAAACCCCGGAAAGGGGTCTTGGCACGAGACTGGTTGCAAGGCATGGTTTCCATATAAATCGCAGCAGTCGCAACCAAATTGGTGGCAAGGTTTCCACCAACATTTCGTGTCGTAGCGGTCGCGATAGAACACGGGCGATAGCTGTCGCAGAACAACTTTTTGTTCACGAAAGCCGTGACGGCTGGAACTATATTGAAGCCTGGCTTTAGGGGTACTCAAAAGGCCATTTTACACGAGACGATTTTTCTCGTATCTCTCGCACACGCTCGAGATGTTTTTTGCGACTTGCAATGTGCCCGCGGTAAAATTATAAATTATAGCAGTGCTATTAAAAGTAATGTATCAGTCAATTCCAGCGGTGACCATGCCCCCCCCGGGCAACCCCCGGGATTTTGGTCATTTCTAAAAATACAACTGAAAATTCCCCGCCCCCGGGCTAGCAAAAATGCAAAATACCCCATGGCGGGGAACACAAAAAGCGGGAAAATGCCCCGCCCCCGGGACGAGAAAAAGACGGTAAGATTCCTTCGACTCTGCGTGACAAAGCTTCACAACAAAAACTTCAACTCCATTCATACTGTCCGAGCATTTATAATGCGTTTTTAAATGTACTTTAGTTTTTTCGTCTTTGAACGAGTTCTCACTTCACTGAAGCGAGACAAAATATAAATAAAGAAGTGAAACTAAGGTATTAGTACAATATCGGTAGACATTCCTAGGCCATTTGCGGTTGTAGCCATTTGGCTGCAAATTGTCCCCGGAATCTCTCAATGCGAAATTTACCTTTCTATTTGCAGAGCAACTATTTCGCAGTTATGTTACTTGACTTTTTGCGAAATTGGAACTCTGTTTATAGTGTCAATTCATTTTTATGTTTTTCCACTGAGACGAAATTGCGAAATCTGTTTCTTCTCTATAGAAGACGTTAACTGTGAAATGTGCAAATGTGTCAGTCTCCAAACGTGGTGTATACGGGCCATGCTCTGCATTATATTTTATGTGGCGTTATTTTCTTGGGACATTGTAACTGCCAATCGATAGTTATTATAACTGGTGTTGTAGTTCGCAAACCCGACGCGCTTGAGATGAGGAAACCAAAATTCCCCACCCCCCTCCCCCGGGGAAACACAATTCCCGACCCCGGGGCCAGGAAAATTTTCAAAATTCCCCACCCAAGGGAAGGCAGTGGTGTGCAAATGCCCCACGGTGTCCCGGGGAGGGGATGGTCACCGCTGGAATTGACTGATACATAAGCGGGCTGGTTGGGTCACTCTGAACCCACTGTTGCCAGCCGTCGTTACACCAGTGTTCGCGCGGTTGTCCTCTTGCATTGTCAAGTGAAAACTCAGGGGCACTAGTCACAGGACAAGCAACAATTTTATGCAAAATATAAACATAAACCATTTTGCTGGTGTGTGGTGGTTTCTTAAGCCTGGTGCACACTAGCGACTTAACGACAAAAGGACGTTATGTTGCAACGAAAAAAGTACGGGAAAATCATTGAAACAATCAATATTTTCCATGGATCTTCATTAGATTGCTTCACAAAACCAATCTTATGTTATTTTTTGACGACTTCATCTTCTTGAAACCACTAAATTTTGTTCGCGTGACATGTTTCTTATGTCGTTATGTCGCAAGTGTGCACCAGGCTTTATTGAAATGTGTTCACACTGTTTTTTGAGCGAATTTTGTTGCAAAATCTCGAAGCAATCATTACATAGTGAAAAATGTTAAAGCTAATGAGATGGGCATATTGGTAAGCAAGTTACATTTATGTGGTTAGTACATAGGCTTGGTCTATATTTTACAACAATTTTTATCCACAACTGGACAACTAGAAAATGGCTAGGGCAAGTAACTTTCCGTGTGCTACTTGTCCTGGGGCTAGTGGCCAAAAAAGTACACGGTGCAACTTGTCTCGCAATGCATAGACCAAATCGGCTAACGGTGTTTACATCTTGTTGCCATCCAAATCAGATCATGTGATGATTCCTTTGGGTGGTGACAATTGTACAATAGTAAAACGCTCGATACGTTGCGAAGCTTATTATTTTAACATCCTGCATAGTCTACGACTCAAAGGATTAATAAAAATGAGATGAGATGAGATGAGCGACCATTGTTGGCTCTTGCAATTGCAACTTGTCTCGCAACAGGGTGGTGAAGGGGTTCTCCGTGATCCGTGATTGACCCCAAATTTGCTCCGTGATTCGTGAAAACAGGAAATTATTGCCGTGATCCGTGAAATCTCATGCCCTCGTGACCCGTGATTTTACGAATTTCTCTTTCTCGTGACTCGTGATACAGGCCTAGAGATTCGTGAAACGTGAAAGCTTGTCATTAGAGACGGACCATTTGGACCAATATCGAGCAGGCTCATTCTCTCCTGGCTGCTTTTTAGGGAACCTGACGTCCTTAAAAATAGATTGTTTTTTTGTCATCTCGCGCTGCGCGCTCGCCATTTACAACATCAAAATGTCTTTTTAAAATTAAGTAAATTTACTATCAGCAAACAGTCCTGGACTTTCCCCATTCTTGTAGCTTATATGTCCAAATTTGCAGCGCGCTTCGCGCGCATAAAGAGGATACTTTGGTGTAGCATTTAGAAACTAAAACATCGTGCTGTGCTTTTTTTAGTTTTGGAAAATTTCTATTATGTTTTTTTTCCGTGACTCCATTTCTTCAGCGTGATTTTTATGTCTCAGAAATAAAAATTTCATTAACCGCGTAGATTGATGTTCAAATCGCAGCGCTTCGCGCGCATCCAGAAACATACAAGCAAGGCTCGGTACTGATCCGAACCATCTTCATAGTAGCAAAAATTCTGATCTGGATGCTATGAGCAAACCAATTTCGCGAAATGATAAAATAACAGGAGACCTTGAAATCGTACTTTATTGAATTGTGATCAATTGTCGTTTTGATGGCGATATAATTTAAGTGAAATCTCACACCATCAAAAGAAATATCAGGAAAAAAGATCGAGCACAGTACTTATATCACTATATTTACTTAAAACACAACTTGCATAATCGTTTTTAAAATTTTACTTCCGTGATTCGTGAAAAGCGTTTTCATAACTCCGTGATCCGTAAAATAACGAAAAATCGGTCCGTGATTCGTGATCGCTACCCCCCCTTCACCACTGTCGCAATGGATTGCGTTGCGAGACAAGTTGCAGAAAACATTGCACCGTGTAACTCACGCGTTTCAACTCGCAATGCAACAAATATTGCATTTGTTGTCTGGGACTTTTGTTATCAACGGTTTCTCAATATCTTTCTTGGTACAACCCACGGAAGCGGCATAAAGCTACGTTCTATAAATCGCTTTTTTCAATTTGTTCTTGCCTTTATCGCTACGATTAGAATCGCGATACAAAACTATACATACGATTTAAAAGCAATTAAAAGTAAACATTTCACATCATTACTCCAAATCTGGGTCAGCGGGCTAACCATTCAAGTTTTTTATTCTTTCTTACTTTTTTAGGGTTTGCAACCACATTTTTTCCACTTGTTTTCAAGAGCCATTTTTATTAGAATATCTCAGTGTTTTGTGCTTAACAACCAGCTGACATTTTAGATAGCAAAATTGAATGTTCAAACTTAAAATTAAACTTAGTGAAGAGCAATCAATGGTCAACTGATGAACTCTGGAAGGACTGTCAATAGGCACACACGGAAAGGGAGTTGAAAAGTGACCCCCCCCCCCACTCCACCCCTCTGGAATTTCCAAAGGAAAATAAAGTATTTGTATGGGAGAAATCAGGTAAATTGATCCCCACCCCTCTGGAATTTCCAATCCCTTCCATGGGGCAGGGGGATGAATGTTTTCTGGAACCACATTCCCAAAAGCACAGGATACAAAATCTAAAAAAAAGTTGTAGTAATGCACGCTCAGAGACTGACCAATCAGCCAGTAGTGATTTAGCACTGGCTAATATAGATAACCAGCACATATATCGCCAAGGGGGGTACTGAGGAAAAACATGACAGCTATATGACAGCATATCTGGACACCAGTAAATATATAGTACCCACCAATTATCCAGCAGTCATTTATGACTGGCCACCAATTAGCCAGTAGTCATTTACCACTGCCTTCTAGAAGTTCCACAAGAATCTGGACTGGAGGGCAAACAAACTTTTTAGTTGCCTTGTTTCTGAAATCTCAAAGAAATTTTACTGATAACGTGGCATATTCGAAGTTAATTGACCAAGTTCTTTGTGCAGGTAATGCATGAGTCAATGAATATCCAGACCCCTCCTCCCCCCCCCCCCCCCCCCCCCCCCCCACACACACACACACAAGGGGGACAAGGTGGGGCATAGTAGGGGAATAGTTGGGGAATAGAAGGAAGATTTTTTATCTCTAACATGGTGGGGCATTAGAAGGATTTAGAAATTAGCTACCCTGTGCATGTGGGTGGGCATAGGTGGAGATTAGTTCGAGCACAGCAGCTGCCTGCAAGAAAGAAGGTCATCCATGTTTGATTTCTCAGTCAAAGGTGAGTGCTTTTGTTGTTCAAATCGTCTTGCATCTCATTGTAATCAAAAGTCATTCTTGCTCCACATAAGCATGATGTACATGATGGAAGGAACATAATTTAAAATTGAAAAGTAGCTGTTTTCACCATTTTTATATGATACTCGTCTTTAATTTCGCTGTTCTACCCTCTCAGATTAAAAGCCATGCAAGGTTCAGGAACACGATAACCCAGTGGCAGATCCAGGATTTTAAGAGGGGGGTTCATTTTTGCTGATGACACCACACCAAAAAAAAAAAGAGAGATATACCAATCCTTCTCTGTTGTCCGTGGCCCTCTCAGAGGCAAAATCATGGTTGCTACATCATGAATTTAATATAATGGTTTACATTGGGTCACAATAAAAGAAAACCACTCTGAAATGACAAAAGGTCTTTAGCGAACCGATCCCCAAAAAATCGGTTCGTTGGGAGAGGGAGGGTTCATTTGCACCTGATGAACCCCCCTGGATCCACGCCTGTAACCAGCCCCAGGGGTGGAGGATTTAGACGTATTAGATAATTCCAAGGGGTGGGGGCATTGTTAGAGATTAGATCTTGTATTTTTTCTAGTCCCCACCTTGTCCCGGGATAGGGGTCGCGATATTCGTTGACTCATGTATAAAAAGATCACAGATCGGATACGTTTCTTTTTTTTTTTTTTTCTCCAGTACAACCACAGACATGACAGAAACTGCAAAAGGCCCATTCTGGACACAAGCATAATAATGATGAAATAAGAACTAAACACAAAGGGGTCCTCCGGGAATGGTTCTTTTCAAGTTATTGGCTAAAAAACTTACCTCTATATTCCAATCATCAAAAGAGTTTTTCTGCGCGATATCGTTCCTAGTTCCCAGGGTCTTCTGGGTAATTTTCAAGATGGCAGAACGGGATACCTGTGTTTTCCTGCTGATTCGATACTGATCGCTGGCTCACATTTCCAGTTCAAGATGGCGGCGTCGGTGAAGCGAAAGGCCGACAGTATCATTCCGCCAGAAGAGAGCGATCTTCTACGAATAACGCCACTGTAAGTAATAAGCAATAGGTTACGATCTCAGACAGAAGAGTCAGTTAAAGATATATCACGTTCCTCCGTTAAATGGGTCCATTTTAAGGCACGTTTATGGTTGTTTTGTATTCACTACCGATACCGTCGTACTTAATTCGCACGTGGAAACGACAGCTTGTGTTTCATTAAACGGTGCTCACTCTTGTTACGTGTCGACGAATTTGCTTAGTTTTTTTTACACGGCAGAGAAAGATGTCCTGGTTTGGTTAGCGATGATGTATAAAAATTGTTATTGTGTCAATGTCATGCATACCGAAGTGCCGCGTCGAATCTAATTTTTACCATAACAGTTGGTGTTCTCGTAGTATGATTGGCTGATTTGCCATGTCCAGACAGTACCACTCATATCATTCTCACGAAAACTGTTCAAAAGCGTGCGATTTGCAAAGGAACATGCTTATTTTATTGGTTTTCTCTATTTTACAACCAAAGGAAAAAGAGCTTTACATTCCATTGTGCTCTACTATGGTTCATCCAGATTTACATTATCCACTAGACAAAGTGCCATTCAATCTGGAAATGAAATTTACAACAATTAGGTGCGACACTGCAATAAATCGATGTTTGAAAAACTGGTTCGACAACAGTGGAAGGTTGTATGCATGTTCAGAGTGTAATCTAATTCCCATTCCCTCTCAACTATGCTTCTGCTTATGAAAAATATGCTTACATTGTTTTGGTTTTCATGTGACGTAAACGTAAGCATAGACGTATGATTATCAAAATCTTCCTACTTCTTTCGCTTATGCTTCCACTTATGTTGAGGTGGTTTTCATGCAATGTAAGACTCTTATGCTTCTGTCTCTGTTTACGCTTCCATCGCTCATGAAATGCAGCTTTTATTCATAAAAAATGTCCTGACCTGACCATAAAAAATCTCCTGAAGGAGGAGCAGCAGCCTCCCCTTCCCCCTCCCCTTCCCCCTCCCCTTCCCCCTCCCCTTCCCCCTCCCCTTCCCCCTCCCCTTCCCCCTCCCCTTCCCCCTCCCCTTCCCCCTCCCCTTCCCCCTCCCCTTCCCCCTCCCCTTCCCCCTCCCCTTCCCCCTCCCCTTCCCCCTCCCCTTCCCCCTCCCCTTCCCCCTCCCCTTCCCCCTCCCCTTCCCCCTCCCCTTCCCCCTCCCCTTCCCCCTCCCCTTCCCCCTCCCCTCCCCCTTCCCCCTCCCCTTCCCCCTCCCCTTCCCCCTCCCCCCCCCTCCCCTTCCCCCTCCCCTTCCCCCTCCCCTTCCCCCTCCCCTTCCCCCTCCCCTTCCCCCTCCCCTTCCCCCTCCCCCCCCCAAAAAAAAAGAGTTGCTGACAGCTTCAAGAAATGTGTGTGGTTCCAGAAAAAATCGATACCTCCCAACTGGAAGGGATTTGGAAATCCGAGAGGAATTCAGGAATCACAAGATGGCTATTACAACTATTTTTATTTTAACTATGGCCTTGTTCTTTCCCGAACTTAGTGATCACTATATGGTTCCCACAGTATGTTAAGCTGCTACAGGGGCTGATAGTTTATTTTTATTTTAAATTTAAACAGTGGTTCTGGGCAAGAAGTGGGAAGATCATGCCACTTTTTGGAGTTCAAAGGGAAGAAACTATTGGTAGGTACCAGTAGAATTATCCTAAGAGATTTGAAAATGAACTGTGGAGAGTTTCAGGTTGTCTGGAGGAAGGAACAGTCACCATTCCTGCAGTCAGGACTTTGAAAACTCTGTCCTACCTCTACAGACAATAAAATCCTGACCTCCCTCCTGGTATTAGCGAAAGCTACATCAAATGCAAAAGTAGTTGACTTACGTTCCCTTCCTGCCTCTTTCAATGTTGGCTGGAAAATCAGGCTGCTTATCGCCAGCTCAACTAGCAACATTGAAAGGGCGAAGGCAGAGGGAAAGGGAGGCAAGTGCGCCAACGTTTTGCATTTGATCGTAGCATGGGAGTGTTGTATCTAAGGAGGGTTCTGGGTTAACCTTAGTTATCATGTTCGTGTTTTTTCTTCAGAATTTCAAAGATTGATTCCCACCCAATCTGTCATTTCTTCTTTTTGTCATTTACTAGCTCAACAACAGTCACATTTTTCTATCTAAAATGTTACCAACATGTGAATTTTCATTCTCACTCTTTTGTCCTTGTTTATGAACATTCCTTAGCTGGACTGTGGTATCCATCCTGGAATGACAGGAGTGGAGTCTCTTCCATTCTTAGATGAAATTGACACAGCAGAAATAGATCTCCTTTTGGTCAGCCAGTAAGTCATTGTATTGTGTGTACAATAGCTGTTTGTTTGCTTATTATCTCAGCAGTCGACACTTAAGTTATTGTTTATTTATTTGTTTTTGTTTAGCTTCCACTTGGATCACTGTGGGTCCTTGCCCTGGCTTCTGGAAAAGGTGTGAAACTATGTTTATATTGGCTACAATGTTGTTGTTGTTTCAAAGACATTTCAATGACTGTGTGCTTGTTACACTTTCTAGACAACATTCAAGGGGCGAGTGTTTATGACTCATGCTACAAAGGCCATATACAGGTTTGTTGAGTTGTGGGGGTGAATTTAGTTTCCACATTAGCTGTTTCAGTAATTTCAGTTTAATTATTGTTTAACCAAATGAAATTTGTAAAACAATAGGCCTACAATACTACCATATTTTAAAGTAATGTATAAAACCCAAGCAGGAGTGCTTAACCTCAGAGTATGGCTACTATATATAGAATAAGCATCCCACATACAGGGCATCTCGGGAAGTGCGGCAGTGCGATTCTGCACTTTTGCCCAAAAATCGCACTTTTCCGCACTTTCACACTTTCTTCGCACTTTTCCGCACTTTTTAAGAAAATTACTAAAAATTGTGTGGAAAAATCCTTCTAAACACGGTAATTTCAAAGATTTGCAGGTCAATACCTAGTTTATTATGTTGATGCTGAAGTATTAAGCGCAAAAACCTTGAAAACTCCACCATTTTCTTCCGATACGATCGCCACCGAATGCAAAAAATACCAGGCGTTCCACAGCAGACCGTTTGAGAATAAGTACGAGAAACCATCAATTAGGAGATCTGTAATTGGATGGAAGTTTAGATGGAAATAAGCCAATAGCTGATCTTGTAAGAAATGGGTAAAATACAAATGGCGCACGTTTTTCGGTGACCCCGATTTTTATTTGCTAAATAGGTCAAGTACCAGTATTTAGGCGAAACAAAATAGTAGGAGAACGAAAAATGTTAAACGCCGTAAATATCCTATGAAACTGCCGGAGCCATTTACCCTTGATTAAGATGGTGATGACAAAGCACGAAGTTTACATTTTGGAGAACTTTATTGCAAGATAGAGCAGATTTCGTATGGAATGAAATCGCGTAGTCGCGGTACGGTCACGGTCGCAGCGCGGAACAGCTTTGTGGCGGTACTTTTCACAGTCATACGAAATCTGCTCTATTGTTATGAACAACACATGCGGGAGTTGATTGTATGGAGAAATAGGCGCTCTTAGTGATTTTAGGGGTTCGAGTTTTAAATGACTGATGCCGCGCAAGCAAGCATAGGTGAGCCCTTCTTTTTTTGCATTTTTCTATTGTTCTTGACCTAAATATTGATCATGCGAAGTTTAATAATTTAGCTGTTACATCAGTTTCAATGAAATTACGTTTTAAAATGACAAAACAAATAGAAAATCAACAGAAACGACTTGTTATGATCCCCCAAAAGCGCAAACCTTCAAATTAAAGAAAATAATTTACCGCACTTTTTACCGTTTTACCGCACTTTTACCGTTTTAAAACCGCACTTTTTTCCACACATTTTTCTAAAAAATCCCGCACTTTTCCACACTTTTTTGCCGTTTTTTACCGCACTTCCCCAGATGCCCTGCACATAGATAAAAGTTGTTGTTTGGGTGACCAGTGTTCAGGAAATCCTAAATAATTTCACTGAAGGTGTAGAGTCAGTAAAAAAGACCCTGGAAAAAAACCCTAGTCACATAAAAGAAAGTGAAAAACCACAGAGAGTATGGCTACTGTGACATATAATTTCAAGCATGTGCAGATAAAGGGATAAGCATCCCACATTGATAAAAGTTGCAGTGTGGGTGACCAGTGTTCACAAAATCTTAAAACATTCATTCAAGGTGTAGGAGTTGGTCCAGGAAGTGCATACCAGCACTACCTGTAGTTCCGAGTCTGGGTTAGCATGGGTCCACTTTTGTACATGCTCATGCGCTTAGGATTGTCTTATAAATCCCAATATAGGCACATGCAGGCCATGCAGGGTACTGTGTCTATATCTATCATAGACACTCATACCGTATATTAAACATGAGTGTCTGCATGATAATATATAATTAACATGGTATCCCATATGTACCAGTAATGTCTATATCAGGATTCTATTGAGGTATATAATGACCCTCCATGGTATGATTGCGATTTCCTTTGTGTTTGGCTTAATTATTATGTATGAGTTTTAGAACTCCTGATAGTTGACTTTCTTTAATGACTAGATTTTTATTTTGCTCATTATTGACTATAGGATCTAAATACTAACATGTTCTTAATACTGTAAATGATATTAATACTAGTGATACTATCTTCTCTAGGTGGCTATTATCAGATTATGTCAAAGTCAGGTAAGTTTCCCATGACTCAATTGTGCCTTGGATAATGATTTTGGATTGTAGCGGAGCTCCTTTGGGGCCGAAGGCCGCAGAGCAGAGCACCATAGGTATCGCGTAGGAAGAATTCAATAGCTCAAAGTAGAACTCCAGCTAGGTATACTATCGACTTCATTTTTCATTGTTCAGCGGTATTCCCATTATGGTATCACTGGCGCGTCCGTGTCTGCGCGCCCCCACCACAGGTAAACCAACACCCTTCTCCGTTTATTGGCATATCTCAGGAAGTGATGACGCTAAGACAACCAAACTTGGGTGGGAGGAGGGGAAGTTGTGTTAGTGGCAAGGGGGGTGCCACTGCGTGGTCACGTGATATGACATCATCGATAACGTCATCATAGAAGAAAAATAATATATCTCGAGAAGGGATGATCCTCAGACAACCAAAGTTGGGTAAAGTTGTCTAAGTGGCAATGGGGGTGTAACGTCTTGGTCATGTGGTATGACGTCATCGATGACGTCATCATAGAAGAAAAATAATATATCTCGGAAGGGAAGAACCTTAGACAACCAAACTTGGATGGAGTTGTCTAAGTGGCAAGGGGGTTGCAATGGCATGGTCACGTGTATGACGTCATCAATGACGTCATCATAGGAGAAAAATAATATATTTCGGGAAGGGATGATCCTCAGACAACCAAACTTGGGTAAAATTGTCTAAGTGACAAGGGGGGTGCAACGGCATGGTCACGTGGTATGACGTCATCGATGACGTCATCATAGAAGAAAAATAATATATCTCGGGAAGGAATAAAAACTAAGACAACCAAACTTGGGTAAAGTTGTCTAAGTGGCAAGGGGTTTGCAACGGCATGGTCATGTGGTATGACGTCATCGATGACATCATTAGAGATGAAAAGTAATATATCTCAAGAAGGGATGAACCTCGGACAACCAAACTTTGGTAAAGGTGTCTAAGGTGCAAGGGGGTTGCAATGGCATGGTCACGTGGTATGATGTCATCGATGACATCATCATAGAAGAAAAAATAATATATCTCGGGAAGGGACGAACCTCAGACAACCAAACTTGGGTGGAGTTGTCTAAGTGGCAAGGGGTACAACTGCATGGTCACGTGGTATGGCGTTATCGATGACGTCATCAAACGAGAACAAGTTTAATATCTTTGGAAGGCATGAACCTCAGACAACCAAACTTGAAATTATCTAACCGACAAGGGTGTGCAAGTGCTTATGTACAATGGTTTGTCTCATTAATACAGACAAATATGTAACCGGGAGCTCCGCTTTTAGCCAGTGGCTAAATCTATATATTAGCCTTTATTTTGTGACAGCCATTTTTGCTGCACTTTTTGGGGCTTAGTTAGAGAGAACACTGAGAGTGCTTCAATACTCATGTGCATCTGTAACCCCAAACTATTTTCTATTCTGTGTTCAGTAACATTGCAGCAGAAGACATGTTATTTACAGAATCAGATTTGGAGAAAAGCATGGACAAGATAGAGACTCTCCATTTTCACCAGGTAGAGTTGTATTACCATTAACTCTAGGCTGAATTACACTGCACATTTTTTTTCTGAAACTATCATCGCTCATGAGTAACTAGCATTATACGTACTCGAAAGAGTAATTTTATAATCTTTTATAATCAGGAGCTGATCACTCGAAATGCACTTGCTCACAAGTCTTACGAGTGTATGGAATTTTCAGGCAAAGATCGCGCCCATTCTAAACTGGTAGAATTGTTTCTTATTTCAGAAGGGCTTGTGATCATTTTCAGCGAGGGATTCTTTTCATGTTACAAAAAATAGAATTTTGCAAGAATTACCAGACTATCATATAACATTAAAATTATATAGTTACCCTACGAATAATGAAAGTACTATATGTACTAAGCTTTCTTTTGCTGTAAGTTTTGTGGGGTTCATTTACAAAGTGAGCACAAAACTTCGAAGTTTAGATTTGAATTTTGTTCTGGCCTTTGGCATTCAACAAACTTTAATGACAAGATGCTAAAATATTGTTGAAACGTTTCACCGATCTGCTAAATCGGTGTGGATAAACTACGGACGAGCAAAAACAAAAAGAAATGTTGCTTTGTTGACCAGGAAAAAGAAGTTGGAGGGATCAAGTTTTGGTGCTACCATGCAGGTCATGTTCTTGGAGCTGCCATGTTTATGATAGAAATCGCTGGAGTTAAGGTACAGTATAAGTGTGCTGGACTAGAATACTGGGTTTATAAAATTCACCTTTGTGACAGATCAATGAATTGTATTCACTTGCCATCAGTTTCCTGGATTTGATGTCTTGGTCATTTGCGTGTAATATACAGTATCATAGTATACAGGGTAAAAGGGAGAATATCCAGGTTGTTATTTGTCAAGGATTGAGAGCTACAGAGAGACATGAGCTGAGTATGTACTGCAACTTCAGAAATAGTACTTGTCCCATACTGCTCCCTGGCTCATCATCTAGTGGGGGAGGCTCTGGTGACAACCATTTTAGGGCCTTTGCTGATTGTCTAAAAGGCCCATGTGTGGGTCGGTACACAAAGGGGGTGATTGGCTCCATTTAGAAAGCTTGCATAGGGATAGTTATTCCAGCTGGATGTCTGGCCCCACATTTGAATTTTGCCCTTATGATCATTGTTGCCATAGTAACTGGTATTTGCCAGCTTAATCCAAAAATTAAATTCCTTAGGAGCACTTTTCCCTCTTCCCCTTATTTATCTCCTCATCTCTTCATGGGTTGGGAACTTTAATGACTAAATAAAACAAATCCTTGTTAGCATTGTACCATACAGACAACTACTGCTGTTTAACTCTGAGTCTATTCTGTATTTTTCTGTTGTTTTTCAGATCTTGTACACAGGTGACTTCTCAAGACAAGAAGATCGTCACTTGATGGCAGCAGAGATCCCTACTATTGCACCTGATGTTCTTATCATAGTACGTGCTTGACATTTCTTGAAGTTAACATGTTTGCGCTTCTAAAGCTGTGAAACGTTACCAAGAACATTTTTTGCCCAAGATATCACACTGTTTCGATTCAAAAATTTTCCCAACAAAAACTGATGATCTTTCTGATGGACTGACCTGTGTAACAGTACATTTTTTTGTACAAGACTTCCCACAATCTTATTTGGGAGGCTGTTTGCATATGTACCTAGCATGTGTACAAAGACACTAGAAAAAAATGTCCTGGGTAAGCCTGAATTTTCATTTCGAAACGTTTTCTCCTTCAATTAGTGTTGCAATTGTTCCACTCTATACAACCTTATTCGGTCCTGTATGCTTCTTAACAATATAAATGTTCGCAGAACTCACCGTGTTATTAGTTTTCAAACCTGCGTTTTAGTAACAAGTATTCTTTGCAATTTCCTAACCAAACAGCCGTGTTTCATTGCCTGCCAAAGCAAGAGGACTGCCGCCATCGACTGCCGGCGTCTGGTTTTCAGTTGAAAATTGGAGCAGAGAACTGGGAACTAGGCACTTTATACTATTTTTCCACTTTATACTTGGGTGTTTTTCCCCCTCTGTACTTTTATTCTGCTGTACTATTACTGGTTTACTTGGATTTTTTCACTCTGTACTATTATTTTGCTTTGTACTATTATTTGGGACTTCAGGACAGAGCGGAAATGACCAAAAATGAAATGTCTAACTTCGCCATATTTAAATATATAAGATCAAGATTCCGTATACAAAGAGTTTCTATGACCAAAAGCATAATTCCAAATTTTCAAGAAATTTGAAGAATATGAATTTTAGATATGATTGAACAAAGTTTGCAGAATTCCTGATCAAAGTACCAATTCTCCCATAAAATGGCAGAGAAACCAAAGTTTAAAGCCTAATATCTCAAAGACGGATCCATTAGAAAAAAGTCATTTTTGATATTTTGTTCCTAATAAGACAAGGAGTCTGTATGCAAAAAATCAAGCTTTTCTGAGTTAGCCTGGCCTTATTATTTGAAATTTAGTTATCTAAACAGGTCATTTCCGCTCTGTCGGACTTCAGAGTAATGGTTGCTATGTGCTTTTTCTTATGTCATCAGGAGTCTACATATGGAACTCACATCCATGAAAAACGTGAAGAACGAGAGGCAAGATTCACAGGTACTGTATGCAGGGTTCTGGAATTACGCGCTTGTGCGGCAATGCATAATTTGCCTTTTCTGTGTAGAATCTGTGTAATCCATCAATTCCTGCGTACTCCAGTGTAATTCAGTCCCATTTCATGACAATGATAGCTCAGGTGCCATTTATAAATTGCTTTGGAGTTCTGAACATTTTGAGAAGAAAGTTTATTTCCTCAAAATGGCGAAATATTGAAGAAAAACACACCGAGATCGCTAATGACTAGGCGTTCTATGCAAACCGCGAGGGACGCGAGGGACTAGTTTGTAGGTCATATTATGCGCCATCTTATTCGTCATTTTCTTAGGACCACAGAAAGCAAATCCAAAATCGAATTAGAAAAGAGCTACCTTGCAAGCAGAGGTTTCTTTCTGTCAGTCCGTTTAGCGACGCAAACGGCCTCAATAAAAAGTAAACGAACTGACAGAAAGACACCTCTGCTCGCAGGGTAGTAGAGAGCTGATTTGTTTGGCTCGAAAAACTGAAATTTTGTCACCGCTTTCGTCACTTTTTACCAAAAATGGCCACATAGTCCTAGCGTTTTGAAACAGTTTTCAAAAAGGTACAACTTGTTCGTGCCGTAAGTGCATGTCATAGAGGAGTCGTAGGGTTGATGACTTAACGATTTGAGTCGTATGCTGATGCGAACGTGTCGCATGCGATGGTTGTAGACAAAAATCATACAGTCTAAGTCGGCCTGTATGCCATTAGCCTGCCTACAGGCTCTCCTTGTTTCTGTTGAAGTTTTCGTTTTTTTATTGGGTGCGCAGCGGACTACACGCGGCAGGAATGGCAAAGCACGCGCACGTTGTTTTGAGGCAAGTTTTTGGGTAGAAGCTTTTTGAGAGTCTTCATGTACAGAGTCCACAGGAAACCCACCAAAACGAGAGTGTGCAGAAATCCCACACGAACGTGCGCGCGCGAGCTGCAATTCCACCAGGAGAGCCTGCGGGGAGGCTAGTATGCCATAGGGAGCTCTGATGAGCAGTCATTGCTGATGATTTTTTTGTTTATTTATTGTCTAAGCACTGTCTCCCACTCCCACCCCCACCCCCAGCAGTCATTGATGATGATTTTGTTGTCTATGTTTTGTCTAGGCACTGCCCCCCTCTCCCCTCCACCCGGAGTTATTGCTGATGATTCTGTTGTTTATGCTTTGTCTAGGCACTGTCCATGACATTGTCAACAGAGGAGGTCGCTGTCTTATTCCCGTGTTTGCCTTGGGAAGAGCACAAGAGCTGCTACTGATCCTTGGTGAGTAGGCTACTTTCTCTAAAGGCTAAATTTCAATGTACAATCTTGACCCACAACTAGCTTTGTTCAACCTACTAACATCTTGATTTACTTTCATTTCTACATGCTTTATAAAGGCCAATTTGCAGTTGCGATTTTTACTGCAATTTTTGTCCCGCAAGTCGCGGCGATTTTTCTCGCACGTACGCTTCAACTCAAATCACTAATGTAAACAAGGTGCAATTTGGCGCGACCTGGCGCGATTTTTGTCGCGTGATGTTGCACGGAGATGTCCGAAACTCTTTGCAACTTGATGTGATTTGAAGGAAAGAGAGCAAATAAATAGCACCAGATATGCAACTCATTTACACAAGAGAGTTGGAATTGCAACTCGCGCTAGAAAAATCGCTGCGACAAATGCAACAAAAATCGCAATTGTAAACCGCCTTAACAGTCGAACATATTGTGTAAATCAGGTCCAGGTCAAGTCATAAAGGGATTGCATGCCTGGGGGGGGGGGGGATGCTCGGCCCAAATTCTGGACCCCTTACCCTTCTTTATACCAATTTTAGAGCAAAAAAGGTACCCCTTTCTTATACCAAAGCCGAAAAAGTACCCCTTTCTTATACCAAGCCTGAAAAATCGCCTTTGTGCTCTGTTAAAAAAGAAACGGTTTTGCTCTCGCGTTGCGGGTGAAAAACCGGTGAAATACAGACCCTTTTTTATACCAAAATTACAATTTTCCCTACTGTTTTTATACCCAGTCCACCCTGAAAACCCTACCTCTTTCTTATAACCCGGCCTGAAAACCCTACCCCTTTCTTATACCTCCAGCTTGAAAACCCTACCCCTTTCGGGCCGAGCATCCCTGTATAGTCCAATATAGGGAGTACCCCCCCTGGGATTGCATGCAGTCCACCTGATTTCTTACTCTCTTTTATTGCATCCCCAAGTGTGCCAAACTGAGCATCAGACCTTTTGTATCTCTGTAAATCATGCCTATGTCAAATGTAAACTCAGTTTGATTTGCACGACGATTCAATCTAGTTTTTGCTTCACAAAACTGCTCATGGTATCTCTTCCTGGACATAGGAATGTGTCGTTTTTACTAACAATCATTAGCGCACTGTGAAGTGAGATCACCTGCATGGTTGCAGCCAAAGTGCTGTAACATAAATGGCAGCATTCTGTATGTGAACCAGAAAAAAGTCATTTGGATGTGTCTGCTAGTTCAAATGTTAGATCGTGTTCTTCATTATATATTCTTAATACTCCAGTATACGTCATGTACCAGTGAATTACGCCATTGACTGGATAAAATTGTGCTTTAGAACCACTCGGCTGCGCTTTCATGACTTTGCGACAATTTAACCTGTTGATGACAGAATTCTGTGGTATATACCCTTATAGGACATATACTGATACATGAGCCATGGAAAATCAGAAGACAAAAAATGTGTTAAGTGGCCTTACTAAAACAGTGGTTTCTAGTACAAATAGAAACCAAATCACACACAGTGACAGGTCATATATTATGACAATGTAGCTTAGTTGCTTTATTTACTGCTGACCGGTTAGCGCAGTGGTAGAGCGCCGGGCTTATGTGCGGGAGGTTGGGAGTTCAAACCCCGGCCGGACCAACACTCAGGGTTTTTTTTCTAAATAATTGAGGAGAAGGTGCTGCCTTTGCTGTAACATCTGCAAATGGTTAGACCTTCACGTCTTCTCGGATAAGGACGTAAAACCGTAGGCCCCGCAACGGAAGAAGAGCCACCTAGTGGAGCCGATTTGCGTAACCCATTATTTATTATTATTTATTTTATTATTTTTGCTCCTATTTACAGACGAGTATTGGCAGAATCACCCAGAGCTGCATGACATTCCTATCTACTATGCATCTCAGTTGGCTAAGAAATGCATGTCTGGTAAGGACTCTTACTGTTGCTATTGTTTTGTTGTGCATGGACATCTTTAACTGGAACAATGGGATGGAGGGTCGTTGCCATTTAAGCAAGGCAGCAGCAGTAAGGAGGGTCCCATGGCAACAATGCCATGGTTACACCCCCTGCACTGGTCACACTGATTTCTTAGTGGAAATTATACTTACCTTACACTATGATGAGCTGGGGAGGGAGGGTGGGCAAGCAAGCAACCCTTTCCCCAAGGCAGCAAAAGCAAGCACATGGCCGATTGCACAATCCACCCACGAAGTGTGCATGCACCTCCAGGGGCAACTGCAAGCCAACTGGGCCAGACTGCAGGCTCGGTAGATGTTGACACACAGCAATATGGCTCTTCATCAGCCAATAAGCCATTACAGCTCAGCCGTGGCACGCAACAAGCAATATTTGAAGTGCCAGCTTTATTGACTAGTTAACTCTGATTATGACTAATCTCATTAAAAGCCCTCGTCTTATTGTTTTCATCCTATAGAAGAGAAATTTAATTATGTAGAAATCTCGGAATACCCATCTACCGTACAAACAAAGTTGAATTAATTTTGAAATGGATTTTTCTGACTTCATATGTCGTTAGGCTCCGCTGACAAAAGGGAGGCTGACAGATGCTCATTCACTTTAGAGTAACATTTTTACTCTTTTGCTTTGTTGTTGCAGTTTTCCAGACTTATGTGAATGCTATGAATGACAAGATAAAGAAACAGGCAAGTGATAATAGCTAGATGTTTACAAATGCCCTTGTTAAAGACTGACTGGCATGGCAATGTTGAATCTGGAAGCTAAGGATACACCTTTTTTGGATGATGGAAATTTATTTTAAACAATGTAATACTTAGCTTAGATTTACAATTTATATTCCTTCTGACAAAATTGAAAGGTTGTGACCCATTGCTAAATTATATAGGGTTTGGACGTCGTAGATCGGCCACTCGTTTTACATAGTACATCAATTTTCTGTTTTCTGTTCTGTTATTTTGTGTTCTGCTCAATGTATGCTGATTAGAGATGTTCTTAATTTGCACTGTAGATAGCTATCTCCAACCCATTTGTCTTCAAGCATATATCAAATCTCAAGGTAAGAATTATGGACTTTTTATTTCATAGCTTGAAATTGAGAATAAAACTTGTGTGTAAAGGTAGTCGTAGTACCAGATTTACTATCTACCGGTAGTTGTTATTAGTGGCAGATGTTGATTATTTTTTTTGTCCTGAAGGTTAAAAAACAATTTTTAGGCACAATTTACTGGTGATTTGCTTAATAGTGGTATCAGTAGTCAAACAATGGATAATAATTTGAATTCGTAATAAAAAGCAGCCCTTCCATGTAATTATACACATTGTGCTCCATTCTCATACCTAGAGCTACCCCGGCTCATCACCCCACGGGGGAAAGCGCTTGTGACAGCCACTGACGCATGCATGATATTTGATACAGAGACGCTGAGAGAAAGATCTTTCTGCGCATGCTCCAACGTTCAAGATCAGCCAATCAGCAAAGGTCATATGGCTGTCACCAGAGTCCCTCTCGCGAGGTGATGAGCCGGGGAACTCTTGTACAAGAATGATTGCATAGCTGTAATGCATGGGAATATTTTCTTAGTTCTTGCATGTAGTATATCAAATGTAACTTTGTTGATGATTACCTCTTCATTAGAGTATCGACCAGTTCGATGACATTGGTCCATCAGTGGTGATGGCAAGTCCCGGTATGATGCAGGTATGTGCACTATGAAGTTAAGATGCAGTGATGATGATGACGAGGGTGATAGTGATAATGATACTGAAAGAAGTGATGGCGCTGCTGTTTGCAGTGGTGGTCATACTGTACCTTTATCAAGAAAGGCTGCTCCCCTTGAACCATGTTTTATGGTTATGGGAGCAGCGACTACGAGACGTCTGAAGTTCAGGCTAATGTAGTAATTGCATCATTAAAAGCACTTAATCCCATAGCACACCACTACTGGCATTTTTATGACAATGACATTGTCACCTACCAACTTGCACTTCAGTAACAAAGATACTAGTCCGGTCAATTTAGCTTTTAACCTGGAAAACATTGCAACATGAGATTTTTATACAGCAAATTCTCGGAAACATAATGTGCGAAATACATATCCAAATTTTGTGAAAACCCGTTCGGGGAAGTTGGTTAAATTTAGGGTTTTCCGTCTGCGCGAAGGAAAGCCTGTTGTTTTCGTTGGCACTTGAAACACAATGAAAGCGAACAATTCGAAGGGAGGGCTATAGACTGTACAGACGTAACTCGGTGTCATATCGAACGCAAAATAGAACAGTTTCTTTCTAATAATTTGTACTGCATATTGCGATTAACACTGAAGACTTAACACCAGTTTTTAACCTCCCCCCCCCCAAAAAAAAAAAAAAACTTTGTAATTGGACCAATTTCAAGGTGCTCTTTCCCGTGGCATGGAAAGGTTTTCGGCTAAAACGCTCGCATCGAAAGTCGAAGATTCCACGTGAGATTTGTGACGTCACGTTGCGTCCGCCTATTCTGACGCCCAGCCTCTTCCTCCTTCCCTACGTCCACGGCATGGCGTCCATGGAGACTCTTTGTCATCTTTTAGTTCCTTTCGTACGTGAAAAGTTATCCTGCCAGCATCAGCAGGGACCGACTTAGGGGGGGGGGGGGGGGGGGGGGGGGGTGCTCCTTTCTCGGGAGATTTACTGTACATACATTTACTGTATTTACTGGAGGAAATTTGAACATTTGCATTTTCGTCCCATGTTTTCACTAGCCGGCCCCCTTTTCTGAAATTCCTGGATCCGCCCCTGATCTTAGATCGGCCCAAAGCTGTCTTGCTGCTCTACCCGGAGATGTTGATTGTAGAGCAAGTAAGGGAAGGATTGGAAATCCCCTTCAGAGATACGTCAACAGTTGAAGCTGTCTTTTCCGAGTCTTTATTACGGATGCTAACTTCGTAAGCTTTGCGTTTGGAAGCAGATCTGGGTTTGCAGCTGAATTTGAAGTAGTGACTTACTGCGGCACGGATCTTTGGCATTCTCGTTAGAAGGATGATTGGGTTGACAGCTGAGTTAACCATTCCGACCGCACCGCAATCTGCCAAACGTCACTAAGTGTCTCCCAAGGCATAACACAAAAGTTACAGAACTCATTATAGATATATAACTGCACAGAAATATAAAAAGGCAAGGTGGAGATCATAAATGCTACCAGGACAGCAATAGTTATGTACATCAGGCGCCGATCGAGTGCAATTCGTTTGTAAACAAGACCCCTCTGTTTCCCCGGGCCAGCCTCTCCCATCTTCCCCTCTTCCATTTTGGATATTTCCTTTTCCTGTCTTTTGAGTACCTTGTGAATGTATATGAACGTTCCTGTCAGCATCAGAGATGGCAGCGTAACATGGCTGTGACTGTATATTAGCAAAAACACAAACTTGGACACACCAAACACTGGTAGAAACCCCAGGATGACAGAAGCCAACCAAATCATCCCTATAACAAGTCGTGTTCGACGGCCAGTTACACACGATCTGTACAGGAGCGGTCTTGTTATAGAAATGAGTCTATCGAATGACAAGCACGTTATGGTTATGATGCTGGCGAAAAGAATAAGGCTGGACAGGATATATATCGCCGCGTCAAGAGGGAAGCTATTCTGACCGCGAGTGTCAAGCAGTGAGTCTATCCCCAGTAAATTGGCAACTACAAAACCTGCCAGGAAATCAGCTATGGTGAGGTTCATAATAAGATAGCCTGTAGGAGTGTGCAAGTTGTGTTTCGGGTCTTTAACCATAGCGAACAGCACAACAAAACTACCAACAGAGATGACGGCGGCTAATAGAAACGAAAACACCGTCGAGCTTACAGCCATGGCGAACGGTTGTCTGTGGAAAGTTTCTGTCAGGTTGCTCTCGTTCATGGCGAGAAGAGGAACGCCTTCAGTCAAGATTCCCCTGCCAATTTAAACCTCTTTATAGCTGTTTATCATGGTTAAATGATTGCAATAATCCTCTCGAATGAAAAGAGCCCCGCCCGTTTATGAATATATTTTTTTCATGTTTACAATGATTACTTACGATAGTGAGTAATCAGGAACTAAGCCCTTAAGCTACGAAGTCTCTTATAGATCAATAGGGTAAAGTATGACTACAGATGACTACCCCTATCATATCATTGAAGTGAACTCTTAACATGTACACTATCATCAAAAAGTCGTTCAATAAAGCTTTTATCACCGTAGTTGTTTTAATATAAATTCATCAAGATTGTACTAAAGATCCGCTTTTCAGAGCCTTACAGATTATTATATGCACGCGAAAAACACAATAAAACTAACGAGAGTGAGAGATGGAGAAAAACTCAGAAAAGTGTTTAAAAAAATCAAAACATACTTTAGTGTCACGAAAAAGATATATGTTTAGAGTTAAATGAGTCTTCCTGAATTTTTGCCTTGGGGCTGCTGCGTGCTGCATTTCAATGAAAACCCTTATTCCCGTTAACGTTAATTAGACAGATGCAGGGGATTGATAATGAAATAAATACCTCTTAGGGACGGACCATTGGATATTTGAGGGGGGGGGGGGAGGGTTGGGCAAATACCCAAAAAAAAATACGAGCACAGCTTTGAACCTGAAAAAAATACCGTGCAAAGCAACGAGGCAAGAAAAAAAAATCCTGCACGGCTAGCTTCTATATCATGTGCATTTTTCTAGTTCACTTAAGGTAATTCCCCTGAAATAAAACTTGTCGTAGAATTTTTTCTTAACTTGTCTATTTACTATTTAGTATACAAGGAATGAAAATATGAAATAAAAAGAGGGGGTGCCCATGCTCGTTTAGAAACTGTGATGGCGCAAACATACCCCATTTTTAGTGCCTGAGGGCTATTTTGTGAAGGAATACGTGAAACACGAAAATTGTGATAAAACGCTCACTAATGAAGCAATCCAGTTCGCTTGCAAGTTTGAACATAACTGTTGGATGCTTCACTACCTAGGACGAACATTGGAATGTTTAATTTTCTATGTGTGTTGACGTTACCTTGAAAATGTGCAAAAATGTGCGCACCGCTCGTGATAATTTGAGAGTCTTTGGTGTCTCATTTTGGGGCTTTTTATGACGATAGCTCAAAAACTTGTCGTGGAAATTTCTTTAAACTTTTTTTATAACAGGGGAATGATAGTTTTATCAAAATGGTAAAATAAAAATGGGGGTGCCCAATCTTGTTTTCGCGCAATATCCCAAAAAGCGACTTTTTCTTGGTGTTTTCTCGCTCAAATGGGGATATTTAGCTTGCGCGCGCGCGCTCGATTGCGTCATTTTCGAACGAATTGATCGCGCGTCCATGCGCAGAACAGCGTGCGCCGTGCAAAACGGGAATAACCTTAACTGAATACAGTAAAAATTTTGGCGCGCTTCGCGCGCATTAGGAAGAAATGACTAAAATAGAACAAAATAGAAAAGTAAAATCCTCTCTTTCTGTAAACTGTCGTCATCTAGCTCAATTAAGTTGCAGAGGGAAACACAAAAACTTTAATAGCTCTGAGGGGGATCACGTGAATCATAGTACTTATAGTGGGGGATCACTTCATTTTGACAAAAAAGTATTGCCCAAACTTCTCAGATACCCCCACCCCCAGTGTAAATAATGCTGGTCCCATTAGGCCATATCTTGTAGCTGCATAACAGTTTTTTCCCCAATATATATCGAAGGCCAATGACGGCCATGTATTTTATTCAGTACAGTAAGACATGCATGAATGTGAAGTATATGTAGAGGTGAAAAAAAAATTCGTGCAGCAAACAGCGTCCGAAAAAAAATTCGTGCAGTGTCTTGAGTAGGAAAACAAATTCTTGCCGAGAAAAATTGCCCCCCCCCCCCCCCCCCCGCCCCTCAAATGTCTAATGGTCCGTCCCTTAGAATCGAGGTTGTTCTCGTGTGATAAACAGATAAATATGACCCTTGTGGAGTGAAAATGTGTCTCGGGTCTCATTTGCCTCTGTCACGTCACAGTTGGTGTGCCAAGCTACGAGCGCTGTCATATTCGATCACGCCTTCGCTCTTAGCTCCCGCGCGTAGGAAATGTCTGCATAAACCCATCCATGGGAAAAGCTCAATTTTCCATGGCACAAGAGTGTGAAGTGTTCTCCTTCCATGTTTTTGTCCATGGGAAAGACGAACAGTTCCCATTCTGGTGTCATGGGAAATTCAGTTTCCCGTGAATGGGTTTCTGCAGACATTTACTATGTACATTATGAAGACATGTCGTGACTAATGGCATAATGGCCACTCAACGATAATCTAAAGGTTTAAAAGCGCAAGATGAAACCATTTAATTTCAAACTGTTCCTTCTTTTTTTCATAAATACTGATTAATATCCTTGTCTTAAGGGCATTTGCAATATTTATCACAAGGTGTTTTTTTCTCTGGTGATTCTCACGCCTGCTATTGATAAATATATTCAACTCAATTAAATAAACGGGCTATACCAGCCAAGATTTTAAAAAAATGATTTTAGTCAATTTTACAGTACCAGCAAAATACAAATAAATTACATGCCATACAGTTTTTAGAGCTGTGAGCTGTGGTCTATGTTACTGCATAGAAATAACTCCCATTTTGGACCTTAGCACACCGCACAACCTCAACTTCGTGAGTTAAGGTCTCTGAAATTTTGCATATTTACGAAAATATTAGGTCGCGAAGTTGAGAGTCGAATTTTTTACAATTTGTGGCCGCAAAATTTATCATAAAATCTTTTGCAAATAAAAAATAAATTCCCTCAGACGTTTTTTAGGTGTTATCATTTTCTAACGACACAGAAAATGTGACGCCGATATCTTACCACTGTATGCATTGCTACGCGACCTTCAAATTCACTGTTGCGATTGGCGATTTTACGCAAGAAAATTTTAATATCAATTTTCTTGAACAGAGGGTTAAACATTCTAAGCAAGAGAAGCCAAGGATAGCTTGAAACCATTTTGGTTATTTTGCAATCATATCGATCCAGTAAAGCAGCCGAATCCAGCGCTTTGGTTTGATTGCCGGCTAAAAATCGCCAATCGCCCATTAGTCAAGTAATATTGCATTTTGACCCGGAACAAATTGCAACAGTAGCTTTCTCTTCAAAACCCTTTTAGATTTGATGTACTCATGAACATACTAAAAGTCGTCCAAAATCCGAGCACGGCAACATCCTGAAAATTAGGAAAACTTGATGGGATAATTTTCTTTGTTGTTGGCGGCCATCTTGCCCTTTGTTATTAATGAGTCTTGCCGCTATACTGTACAGTATTCCAAGCTAAGTGTTTAAATTTTTAGTGGTTTAAAATGGACTCATTCGTGTTATATATACTTTGTTAGGTATGTTATTTTTGCAAACTACGCTTTGACTAAGAGAAATTTCCAATGTCATAATTCCAATACAGTGCCTGACTAGGAATCTTGAAACACGTTTCCATAAACAACTCAATAATTCGTAATAATGGATTCGGTTGGCAAACATCAATAGACTCTATACAAGGGGTCATTTCTATGTAAAGGAAAGCGTTAGAATATAAACCTGTAACGCGTTACAGTCTAGAACTAGTTTCATCAGAGAGCTTTAAGTGCCGTAAACCTCATTAATAACAAAAGCCAATATGGCGAAGAAAGCTGTTTCCGATTGCTTTGAATAAATCCCTTTTTTCGAGATGTTGCCGTATCGGGATTTTGGATGACTTTTGATATGTTATTAAGTGAGTATAATAGAGTCTAAATCCGTTGAGATTTGTACTGTTGCAATTTGTTCCGAGTTAGCCTTATTATTCACGTAAATGACTGACTCATCGCAACGTTGAATTTTGAGGTCGCGTAGCAATGCATACAGTGGTAAATCGTGCGAGGTCAGGAGCTTCGCGAAGGTGAAAACTTGACCTAAAATTTAAGTGCTAGAAAAAGCGTGTAAAGTTAATTAAATTACAGAAAATAGCAATACAAAAGAATGAGCAATTGAAGCCTAGGAGAACAGGTGATTTTAGAAATATACTTTAGGACTGCATCAAATTTCAGGAAAAAGTCATATTATGGATTTTTTACATTTTTACCTTTCACAAGACCATGCATATGTTGCGGACAAATCTGTGGCGGACAAACTTGTTCTGCAACAGCTCTATAGTGAACAAAGTTGTTCTGCGACAGATGCAACATATGGAAACCATTGCTGCGACTCTTGCAACTGCTGCAACTCGCGTTGCAGGAATCGCCTTCAAAATAGAAACAAGTGGCCTTTTCGTAGTCGAAGGTAAAGCTTCGTCAATTTTATGTATTCAACTTCTGAAGATATTCACGTCCTCGTGGATGTGCTCGAACCCATGTTGTCCCCCGCACAGTTTTTATGCGTTATTAGTTATTGTCAATAACGCACTCATTCACTGTGATGTCGTTGGGTAACGGAAGGGTAACGCGGGGGTATATTAATACAAAGTACCATTAGATCTAAATTTTGCTGTTTATGTCTTGTCCATGTACAGAGCGGTTTGTCTCGAGAGCTGTTTGAGCAGTGGTGTACAGACAGACGTAATGGTGTGATCATTGCTGGATACTGTGTGGAAGGTACACTAGCTAAGGTAATGGAATTAATGACAGCAGGTGTTTATAATGGCCTTAATGCACTGCTTTGCTGCCATTTTCGATGTCTAGAAATTCATAGAGTTTTAAGACAAAACACAAATATACTTGTCAGTTTAGCGCTTTTTACCATAGAAACAGAAGAAAGGCTTCGACAAAATTGAATTGACGGTATCGCGGTTGTGGACAGCCCTTGTGCCCTTGTGTTTTAGCATCAAATTGTCTGAAGTATACTAAGTATGGACTGTAGGATGTGAAAATAACATCTCTTTCGATCTCAGAATCTCATGTCTGAGCCAGAGGAAGTTAGCACAATGACAGGACAGAAATTCCAAGAAAATGCTCTGTCGGTAAGTAACATGAGAATTTTCCATTGTTGTATTGCTATTGGATTATGGCTGGAGTTGATGCATTGATAACATCAAAGGGGCTGTGTCACGGTCATTTGAATAAATTCGTAAATACTGCTCTAACTTTGTATGTAATCATCCCCAAATCACTTATGTCACTTGGTATTGGCATAATAGGCAATGTAGGCAAGTTTTAGCAGCAAGACTGCCGAATTACAAGCAATTTTGATGTAAATTGAAACTTTGAAAAGTTGTCATCCTGACAAGATTTCAAAAATTCATTGTTGCAATCCGTTTCCATCCGCTCTGTAATAGGTCCATGAAGCCTACAATCATGATCGGTTTGTAGTTAAAGGGCTATGTAACAAACCTAGACTAGTATTTTGGCTGTCCATCAGTTATTTCTATGTTTTTTACATCACCAAAAGTGTGCTAAAATCATGACACAGCCCCTTTAACATTAACTTGTCAAATGTGCCATGTAAAAACTGAACATGACTGCCATCCAGTCTGATTGGGGATTTTAGCAAACACCTTTAGGTATGCTTGAATGCTATGTTTACCTGTTGTTTAGATTACATATCCTTCTCTGCACATACTGACTTCGAGCAAACCAGCGAGTTCATACGGATACTAAAACCTCCACATATTGTAAGTACAGATATTGTACATATTTTAAAGAGCCCGTGTCAGCCACTCCTTTGTTATTGTTTTCGTTCGATATTAGAAGACGAATGACGTGCAGAAATCTCTAAATCACATCTAAAAACAAAGTTTCAGATCTGATTTACCAATTCAATCGAGAACATTGCTCTATATTATCTTCATCAGCCGATGGAAATGGATGCTTTCTCCGACTTGGTATGTTGCTATGCTGACAAAATGGCGGCTGACACAGGCTCTTTAAGTACAATTGTGCTGTTCAGTCTTGAGTCGTGGTTTTTCGAGGCTTATTGCCAGTTATTATATAGACATGAGTGTTTTACTGGGAAATACGCATATGAAGCTACATCCGGGACCTGAGTGGCATATTTTCCATATCCTCACTAGTGAGGATATCGGTCAAAACAAAAGTGCTTAGAAATCAATTTGGAATATTTTTTCTGGTTTGTCTATATAATAAAAAGAAAATTACACGGTGGCTTGAAGATATGAGTTTTATTTTCTCGTATTTTCTCATTATTTTCTCATGAGTTTTATTTTCTCAGCGTTTGATAAACGTTACTGATTATTTACGATAATTAATTCCATGGCTATAAAACTGGAAGTATCCTTTTGGGGCGTGGCTCCACTTCTAAAAATGTTCAGCATATGAAACTCTATCAGTCTGCAAATTCATGCTTGTTTCCCTAATTTGCACAATTCTGCACCATTTTCCTGTACTATATATAAGACATATAACTTCAATGTTCAAATCCTAGATTCTCGTACATGGCGAACAAAATGAGATGGGACGTCTAAAGGCGGCGCTTATACGCGAATACGAAGACAACGCGGTAAGGGAGACAAATATACTTTTTTCTGCTGGGAGCTTGTGTTTTTTTTGTATTGTTAGTATTAGGTATGATAGCAACAGGGACGTCAAACCCAGGAGTTCAAAAACTTGGAGACCGCCTTGAAGTGCCGAAATTTCCTGCAATTCCCCCGGAGAAATAGAGTAAATGTATGTAGTCTCTTGAATGAAGCAAAAATTATTGAGACTCCCGGCAAACCGGGAGAGTTGACGTCCCTGTAGCAAGTCTCGAAAGTTACGCACGTATGTTATCTTGTTACCTTCAGGAGCTAAGCATTGTCGTCCATAACCACCGAATTGTCAAAGCGTCGAGCTGTACTTCAGAGGAGAAAAGATGCCAAGGTATGACCACATGCTTCTTTTAACTTGGTTTCTCTAAAATGAAAATATGTAAATAATGGGATGCTTTTGAAGTTCCTCGTTGTATTGGTCTTAGTGCAGAAACATCTTAGTGGGAATGAATTCAAATTAGCTGTATTCACACTAGAGACGGAAAACTCGTCTGAGACGTGTTTCTCTCGCCTGTTCTTCTGTGATCACGCGAAAACAATGTTTTTGAAGGAGAAAGTTTAGACAGATAACAAGCAAGTGTTTCTGAGTAGAATTGACATAAAGCAGGAACTTTTTCTGATGAGAAACTCGTCTCGACGAGTTTTCCGTCTCTAGTGTGAATACAGCTATTAATAAAGTAAGTCATATTATGGCATAAATTCATGAATTCAAGAAACAATAAAGAGGATGGCTTTGCATTCTATCCCACAGGAATGTTTTAACGACTGTTTTTGCACTCCTCTGGCTAATATGCCCTATCGAAATACTTTTTTGATTGCGAAGATATTAATAATAGTCTCTTCTTTATTCACATCTCTAGAGAATTATAGTACATTTTTTTTTACATTTTTTTAATCGTGGAAGTATTTTGTGAAAATGTATTATTAAAATGAGATGCCTACCGCCTAAATTAACAAAGAAGTTTTCGAGTTAGGCACTAGTCGAAGGAAGTTTCATTTTTGTGTAGATACAAAGAGCGCAGTAAATGTAGCGTATAGGTAAATGCCTAGAGCAAAGCAGAAAGCGCAGGCACAAGAATGTAAGGAAGGATATTTAGAAAAGTATAAGGCCAGAACAAATATAGGGAAACAAGTAGTGTTGTTAGGAGCTGAGGTAGTTAACAGTAGTATTGTTTTACATGAGCTGGAGTTTTCCAGTAAGCATTCCCAATCTGTATGCTGACATGGGATTAATTCAGACCACATTAACAGGAAATCTAACGCAGCTCGTCTAACAGGTAATGGGTCAGATGGCTCGTGACAAGGCTGAGGATGGTAAACCACTTTCTGGTATTCTCATCAAGCGTGGATTTAACTACCATCTCATCGCTCCAGACGACCTACAAAGTATGTACTGTTCTCTATCTATACTATTCATTTATGATGTGTCCTGTGCGAGGAACGTTTCTGATTGGCTAAATTTTTCCCGCCTAAATTCCCGCCATTTTTTTTTTGCGCGTGCGCGCGTTCGACACATAAGCACGCATCGTCAATCATATTTTGCTAAACGAATGGCAAAGAGGGCAGGCGGGGGAGGACGTTGAACAGTATAATAGGAGATATTTCGGGCGAAATAGCAACTATGCTAGCAGGCTAATAATAACGCTATATCCTTCTCGCCATAGATTATACAGAGCTCGCAACAAGCGTCCTAACACAGGTAATGCCAATGACATATACCAAGATATAGAAATTATGAAATGGTTTAGCTCGCTAACGATAGGTATTTATACCACAACGCGCGCGTTTCTCTCGACATCTGATTGGCTCTCAGCCATGGGTACATAAAATTAAATACCACGGAACGCGCCAAAAGAACCAATGAAAACACCGTTTGGCTGCGCGCGCGTAAAACCATTTGGTCGTTTGCGCGCTGTTCTGTTTTTATTTTTGCCTTTTTGTTGTGTGTTGAAAACAAATGTCCTCTTATTTTCGGTGGTATGTCCTCTTATATACCAGGTAATGACGTAATATAATGGTAAAAATGTACTGCGCGGCTGCGCCTCGTAAGTCCACAACATTTTGACCACTTTATTACGTCATTTCGTGGTATATGAGAGAGCATACCACTGAAAACCAGAGGACATTTGTAAAGGGTTTTCGTTTCTATCCACTTAGGAGAGCGTTCTCAAATCGCTACGTTTTCGGTGAATACGTTCATCGTCTAAGTGTGCAATGGCGGAGGCCTAAACGCATCAAAATGTGAAAAATGTATTAGTGTGGACAGGGCCTTAGCCATGGGCAGCCTTTGGATGACTGACGCGTTGTCTGATTGCTTTAGAAACAATCCGTGGCGTTTCATGGCGCGTTTTCCGTGCTGAAGCAGTGCCTTGAGAATCTCGCTGGTAGACTGGACGAGGTGACCATACAAGGCAAAGATGCCGTGCGTGTATTTGGCGCCATCACTGTTATACACGAGCGGAGGAGTGTCCTGATCGAGGTAAACACCAAGTCATTTTGTGATCTACCAGCAATGTAAGGCCTACGGCAAACGTCGAACTTCTGTCGAACCTTTCCTTTTTCAAAGAATGCCGTTGCTTTGGATTGGAACGGCGCGACTCTGGCACCACGGCGTTTGGCGTAGGCCTTAGTTCGTCAAGTGGATCAATATTTCCTTGTCTGGTAATCATTTAATGTAGGAGTGTGTTAATTGACGTAATCAAGTGAATCATTTTCTACTGGTTGAGTACCCATTCAATGTAGGCGTGTGCTTCTCTGGGTAAACTCTGAGTCATTTTGTGGTTTACCAGCAATCTTAATCAAGTGAATCATTCTTTACTGGTTGGGTACCCATTCAATGTAGGAGTGTGCTTCTCGAGGCAAATTTAAGCCATTTTGTGGTCTACCAGCAATCTTAATCACGTGAATCATTCTTTCCTGGCCGGGTACCCATTTAATGTAGGAGTGTGTTAATCAAGTTAAACTCTTAATCATTTTGTGGTCTACCAACAATCTTAAACAAGTGAATCATTCTTCCTGGTCACGTACCCATTCAATGTAGAAGTGTGCTTCTCGAGGTAAACTCTCGTAAAGTCATTTTGTGGTTCACTAGCAATCTTCATCAATTATTCTTCACTGGTCAAGAGTGTGCTTTTCGAGGTAATCTCTAAGCCATTTTGTGGTCTAACAGCAATCTTAGTTACGTCAATCATTCTTTCAGTTTTTCTAGTAACCTTTTAACCATGTCACCCTCTATTGAAAACGGCTATTCAAATAAACCATGCATTGTCATAAATGCATTGAGTGTTTGAATGCTGTCTTCATAGTTCCGATGAACAATGGAGCCATTTCACGCTATCTGAGATACCATCAGAGCTGGAAAGATTCTCCTCGGGACTGATCTTGTCACACAGTATTTCAGGACTTACGAAATCAGTCCGATGTGCAGCACTTTTTTGCCTATTACAGTATAAACTGAGATCATCTGAAGATAAGGATATCTGGTAATCCTACGTCGGAATATTTTTGGACTTTTTTAAGGAACCCTGGTTTGGTGGGACATAACAACAGTAACTATGGCTTTGAATGACAGTCGGAACTATGATTGTGCCGAAGCAAGGGCACTTATTACATCAGTCAATCTGCATAATACTGCTAGAATAGCCTAGTACCGAGCATTCTTCGTGGCTTCCTGTGGGTAGGTAGGAAAATGACGTCACTGCTGTGGGTGAGCTCGACCCAGCCCTCAAGCTTCCACTCGGCTCGTCTTACCACAGGGAGCCCGCTCAAGAAACATCAGAATACTGCTAGATCAGTCAATACTTCTCATGATAACTGGCCATCCTTCTGGATGATGTGGAATGATGTGCAGTTCTTATTTGTTGCAGTGGGTGGCTAATTCCGTGAATGACATGTACGCGGACGCCGTGCTGGCGGTGATATTACAAGTGGAATCTAACCTGCGGCTGCTCAAGGTATGCGAAGACAGTTTTAACCCTAAGAGCCCACCACAAGTATTTGAATGATATCTGTTATCTGTCTCTTATTGTATCAAGAGGCGTGTACTCGCCATATAGGCGGACTATTAATAGTGCGCGCCCGGACCGCAAAGTCATCTGGGTAGGGTCTTGATCGGCTGACGTTTTGAGTGCTCAAAAAATTAATGGCGAAGTTTGGTGTTGATCGGGCAGTGCTGAAGAGATATAGCTCAGCCATTCAGGAACTCAAAAACTTAATAGGAATCGCTGTATCCCGATCAGTATTGTTCTGATCAACACAAAACTTCGACATTTTGTACAGGTTGGCATGCTCTTTCTTGTTATGTGGGGCGTATGGTACTAATTATAATATTACGCAATTATAATATTACGCGAATATTTCGCCCCTGGCAATCACGATATGAAACCAAAATATTATGGAAACAGCCAAAAACGCTCACTCTCTAGGGACTAATAAATACGAATCACGTTATCGGAACGTTCAACACGCGAGATTACACAGCTAGTAAGTACGCACGCATATCCTTTTGTCAATTGTAAAGTCTAAAGTCGACATGGAAAAATTCCATGTGTCTGTACAAAAACATTCAGCCGTTTAACGGGAATGGTTACGTTACAATAGAGCAAATCTGCTAACGGTGTGTACATCTTGTTGCCACCCAATTCAAATCATGTGATAATTCCTTTGAGTGGTTACAATTGTCATATTTTTCTCACTCGACCGAGTGCACGGGTGTTTGCAGAACAACAGTATCCACCCAAGGGAATCATCACATGGTCTGAATTAGGTTGCAACAAGATGTAAACAACGTTAGCCGATTTGGTCTATTGCTACTATTCTGTGTTGATGGGTAGTAAGATTAGAGTGGATTTCGTATGACTGTCGCGAAACCAAATCGTGAATTCATTACACCATATTCTGAATAAAACCTATAGGAGTGATTTCAAAGTGATTACCAATTACTCACGACACTAGTCTGATATGTGTATCTGAAAATCTAAGAACCACGACACTATGAAATGTGAGGTTAACTTTTTGATTGTGATGTCCTAATCTGCTATTATATACTACTATTTGCGTTTCTCGCTCGCTGATTGGCTGCTGTTTTGACAGTTATTTTTCAACCAATCAGAGTGCGAAAGAACGCGACTACTAACGTGCACGTTTGAAACGTAAACCTACTAAAAAAAATCGTCAAGCTTCAGGGTTGAACGCAAATGGTAGAAGTCTGAGTCAGATAAAATAGCACAAAAATAAAGAAAAAATGCATTTTATTCTTGCCCTGAAGTGGTATCGTATCACTTCACACGGATATCCGGTCACAGTGTATAATAAGCTTGTAATAAGCACAATGTTGGAAGTTTGTTCAAAAGGACGCAACAAATGGCAGCAATATTATAGCCAACAATTCTGCATTTGATTATAAAGCTCTAAATGTATGTGGGTGCCACTATTTAGAGAACACCAGACAACGGAAATGTTGGCACTTGTTAACTGTGCAACGAGGCGCAATGATGTTTGGTATACGATTCCACGGTCACACGACCTACTGTGCTCTACATTTTTATCTTAAAAAGAACAATAATATCAATCAAAATAGTAATAGAAAAAAAAACAATGTAATATATAATCTAGGGTTTTGCTGCTGTTGTTGCTGTTGCTGCAGAACAAAAGAATTGTTGAGACTTGTTGGCTCAAACGTTTGACTGGTTTTAAACTTCGGCCAACAACATCCAACAAGTAACAACAACTCACAACACAGCCAGCATGCCGTGCAAACGGACGCAACATGTTGGGTCCAACAATTAGCCTACAATTCTGCGTCGTTTGCACGGGCCTTTAGTCTAAATAAATAGAAAGGATAATTGGTTCTCAGGTTGTTAAGAGAGACACAGGTCTATGCACGGTAACGCTCCTTATACCAACCTTAGGACAACACTTGTACCTGTTTCTTGGATTGTTAATTACACTGAATTTGTCTTTCCTGTTTTAGCTGCGGCACAACTTAAAAAGATCGACGTCAGTACCTTCCACGACAAGTAAGATCACAAAGCTTTTTCGACGAGTTGTTTTATTGATTTGCTCTATTGATATGTTCTTAGAGTTATGTTTCTGCCGCTGTGTTATTCAACCACTGTGGTTGACTGATAGGTCCCAAAGGGGTCCCAAAGTTATTCACATTTTACAAGTTCAAACTGTAAATCATTGACATCGCATTTTCAACTGTGTTTTATTCTGGTATGCCTAAAATGCGTCTTGGATGACCATGGGCCTTTAATCAGTCTTTTGATGATGTGTACTGATGATGTATTTTGATGATGTGTACTGATGATGTATTGTGATGATGTAGTCTTTTTTTAACATATTATGACACAGAGTTTGCCTCAAGAGCAACTGAGCTCATCGAGGAGGCTTACTCTGAATAGCAATTACATGAAATAATTTACGGTACGGATACAATACGCGTCCGTACCGCTAGCTCTGATGATGTGTTCTAATGTCTCCTGATGTGTTCTAATGATGTGTTTGCTCTGATGATGTGTTCTAATGTCTCCCGATTATGTGTTCTAATGATGTGTTATGATGATGTGTTATAATGAGGTCTTCTGATGATGTGTACTGATGATGTATTCCGATGATATCTTCTGATGATGTGTACTGATTGATGATGTGTTTTAACGAAGACTGATGACGTTACTACAAGGCACCTATGGTCAGAGCGAAGTGTCTCTATCGGCATTAGGAGATGAAATCACGGTAAACTATGACGGACAGAAGGCACTTATCAATCTAGACACCCTGGTACGTACAAGTTAACACTAGAATTAAATATAAATAGAGAATAATACATGGGCGTTCGGGGATATGAAATTTATCTTCGAGTGTTCAAATTTTGATACAGATTTGAACACATGAAGATGAATTACACATGAAGATCAATTTCATATCTACAATCGCCCATGTATTCTGTTTATTATATAAACTTTTTTGTAAACAATTTTCGATTTAATGAATTTCGCGACAGTGGGCATAACCCCCCTCCTCCCCCCCCCCCCCCCCCTCCCCTCTATCGGGAACTCCAAATTTTCTAATATTGTTGACTACCCCTTTGGAAATTCAAGGCTCCTGTGGAAATTTGATGCAGCCCTTGTGGAAATTCCACATCTCTTGTGAACACTGTGGAAATTCTGGGGTAAAATGGATGGGCCCAATGGAAATTCCAGGATCAAAAACAACAACCCCTTTGAAAATTCCAGGGTCAAACACAACAACCCCTTTGGAAATTCCAGGATCAAACACAAAAACCCATGTGCAAATTCCAGGGTCAAACACAACAACCCCTTTGGAAATTCCAGGGTCAAACACAAAAACCCATGTGCAAATTCCAGGGTCAAACACACCAACCCTTTGGAAATTCCAGGGTCAAACACAAAAACCCATGTGCAAATTCCAGGGTCAAACACAACAACCCCTTTGGAAATTCCAGGGTCAAACACAACAACCCCTTTGGAAATTCCAGGGTCAAACACAACAACCCCTTTGGAAATTCCAGGGTCAAACACAAAAACCCATGTGCAAATTCCAGGGTCAAACACAACACCCCTTTGGAAATTCCAGGGTCAAACTCAAAACCCCTTGTGCAAATTCCAGGGTCAAACACAACAACCCTTGTGCAAATTCCAGGATCCTCGATAGGATTAATAACTTTGTCACAGTCAAATTCCAGTATGAACAATGAACATTGGACAATATTTACGTATTTATTATTGCTGCTTGTTGCATGTACTGACTGCCCCCTTAATTCAGTGTTACCACTGCTATGGGTGTATTATAAATAAACGATTGATTGATTGATTGATTGATTGATTGATAGGGGGTAACGAATAAAAATAGAACAACCCATTGCGGCGGGCTCAATGGAACATTGTCGCGCGCAGTAAATTTTGTAGTCGGCACACACTGATCATTTGCAAAACAAGAAGCATTTCGATTTCTTAGTTTTGTCACTTCGAAATATACGCAGGGCATTTCCTTGTTTGCCGCAAATTAATACGTTACATAAATATTAATAGCAATAGCTAAAAGCAAGACAAATAAAAAATATACTTAATAACGGCTCGTATTGGCCTAGGTAATACGATTAGACCGCCAAACTATGTACGGCTGTTATGACGTCACGTTCAACTGCTGAGTGTTTGTCTATTTCCAGGACGTAGAGTGTGAAGACGATAGTCTGAATCATCACGTGACCTGTGTCGTCAAGCGCCTCCACTCCGCCTTTACTCCGTGCTACAGCTGAGCCGGCACACAGTGATTCGTCTACATACAGTAATGCCCATTGGTGCATGCGCGTTTGGACTCGAGTCTTCTGATATGTTGGTACAGCGGACATAATCGCATGCGTGCTGCGATATCTGGACAGCTCTGTGCACATTCTCGTTCCCAGAGCTCCCCTGCTCGTCACCTCGCGGGGAATGCTCTGGTAACAGCCATTTCAGGATGCGCAAATTAAGACAGGTTATTTTACAACTTCGAGTAACGTTTGGCCAAAATACTGTTACTCAATGATTTCTTTGCTAATTTGTAGATTTGTGGTCCACATTTCGAAATATCACAAAAGGCAGAGGACTGGGTTCGCGCCGCCGAAATAAGCGAAATAAACTTCCTCTGGAAATTTTTTACCGGCGCGATAATACATGAACACCATAAAGACCTTTGAAATGAGACTAAATTCAAAGCAACAACTTTTTTTATTTCGAGTAACAAGATTTTTTGCCGCTTTCTGGCAAAATTGCTCGAAGTTCTAAAAAAGTCTGTCTTAAAACAGCGTTATCTTGCTTTTTAAAAAGGTTTCTGGCTATATGGTACCAACATTCGTTTGCTAGTTGCCATTTCAACTTATGTGTTCGAGTTCTACGCTCTACAAATAATGATGATTCATAAAAAGGTAATTTATTAATACGCATGCGTCAGTGGCTGTTACCAGAGTTCTGGCTACGAGAATCCTCTGGGCATCAAAAGGCGTTGGACAGTAGGCATGTAGTTAATACAGCAGCGCGCATAAGGCACGAACAGTGACAAAGAAAACAAGAAAACAGTTTCGGTATAACGTCTATAAACCCACTTTTCACTGCGTTACAATCATGGCCCTCTTTATAAACACTCTTTTGTAAAAATGACATTTGTAAGGCTGCATTTATTTCCTGTGGCTTATCTGTGGATTGTTGTTTTGACAGTAAAAAAGCTTTTACAAAAAGCCATACATGTTTATATGTACGCGCCACCCGTCACAGCAGGCTGTGTATGATGCTAAGTGTAATTCCCTGCATGTTTACTATATTTAACCTTGCTTGTAGCTGTAATTAGCCATTTCATCTATTGCGACTCTCACGTGATCAAGTACCAACGTTACCACCAAAATGGTTTCCATCAATCCCAGAAACGTTTTACTTGGTTAGACATACCCGGTAACCGGATAGCTTAGAAGTAGAGCGGGAGGTTGGGGGTTCAAACCTCGACCGGGCCAACACGTGCAATCTTTTTCTAACATCTAATCTTTCTAATCTTTGCTCTAAATCTGCAAATGGTTAGACCTCGCGTCTATTAAGGATGTAAACCTCGGTCCTGTCTCTCACATGCACTACATGAACCTGGACCGGAGAGGCGTTAAAGAGCCACTAGGACGCAGGTGTCTTTATCCTCAGTGTTCTGTCCTTACGCCGCTTGGCAGCCATTGACGCCGTGAGATCCAGCGTAATTCAGCTTACGGGCTGCAAGTCTGGAAAATCTGTCTATATACATTTATGTTACCTCCGTGATACTGTTGTTCGTAGTCGGTAGAAGTGGACGTACGGAAACTAAGGTAGCAATTTTTGAGTTTAACCAGCGGATGCCAAAACGGTCGACTAATCGCGGTCGATGCATCAAAATGTTGCAGTAGAGTGCCCTTGCATCCTCTTTATAGCTCTTCAAGTTTCTAACTGCTCTCAAGTTGTTACAACATATTAAACTAGTCCAGTAGCCTGCAAAAATAACACAGAATCCCATATTGTACTTCAACGTTGTCTAATGTCGCATTATAATAATCATTCTCATGTGAGATTTCATATCTTTTACTACCAAATTTCCAAGTTTGAAAACGATTCAGCCTGGTGAGAACTCAAAAAGACGCTTTTCAAACCGCTCGATAACAAGCCACTAGGTGGGCGCGTGCAAGTAAGTTAAAGTAAGCTAAAATTTTAATCCAGTTTGTATCCGAAAATGGGATGCATTTGCTGTCCCTTGCCTTCCCAAATCTAAAAAGATCAATAACCTCGTTTGATTTAAACCTATAAACCTGTATGTCTGTGCGCTCTTTCTAGTGGTGCGAACAGATCGTGGTATCCTCCTTTATTGTATCTCTTTTTAGAGTAAACTTGACTCTGCTCATTACGCTCTAGTGCTCGCTAATTTATTCATTACGTACATATCGTCTACTTAAAGACCACTGGGTTGATATTGGTTCTTCGAGGTTTACTTGCTCTGCCAAACATCTCTTGAACCTTCCGAGCCAAAATATCAGTCCAGAAGTTATTTGCTCGGCTCTGGATGTTTTTTCCCTGGTGGAGCCGAGAATGAAGACCCACACGCTACTTACGGTAGGGATATCATTGCAGTAGTCATTAGTAATGTTACAAATCATTGATAGTGTCGCAGCAATGTTTTTTGGTCCCCAAAATCCTTCACCTCCTACTTTGACGGATTACTTGTACTAAGTGCGGTTAAAACGTGATTTTTTCCAAACCAATTAGTTTTATGTCTTTATTACGACTTTTAAAGTATTGAAATTTCTCGCTGAAATAATTGATCAAACTTCCTGAAGACTAGATATCTAACGAATGTCTATCTGTATCTTTAAATTCTTATCAAATTTCGATTTGCTTGAGTTGACATGATATCGAACCCGTGGAACACGTTTTGTTAAACTAAAATGTGCTTTGTCATAGCACAGACCGTCTTACCTAGTGGGAATCTCTTTATGGCTCCGATTATACTCTACATCTTTTCTTTAACCATGGTCATTGTATTTCTAAAAATAATTTTTCTATTTTACGGGGCGTTTAGTTTTTAAAATACAAAAAATGTACGTTTAAATCAGAAAGTGCTATTGATATTGGCTGAGAAATCCGAAGAGCTGATAACAAAACAAAAGGAAAAACGTATTTGTCGGAAAAATTGGCGATATGCGATTGTCAAGGTACTAAAAATGTTATGTACTTTAAAATGCTTATTTTCAAAAAGAATAACAAAATTTGCAGGTGGGCGTTTCAGGTTGAATTATACGTCTATACTTTAATCTCACAACTTCATTTTTTGCGCTTGTATTTGTTAATATATATATTCAAAGATGCCAATGTTTTCTCATGCCTGTAGAACAAGAATATTTATAAAATTGTGGTGAGCGATATCCTATACTTATCCTCCGACATATTCTTGTACTTAATCTCATAGCAACGAATGGCAAAGGTCGCACGAAGTTTCTATAGACTAACCGCAAAAGGGAAGTAGAATAGCTCGGGCTATATTGTTGCTACTTAACAATTAGACTGCGAGTTGAATATTTGACTCGGAAAAACAAGAACGAGTAGTCCAACTGTTTTAGTAGAAACCCACTGACATACTACCTTCGATTTTCTGCCTTAAAAGTTTTTATTATGATGGTTTTGGAGAGTTTTACGCTAGCGTTTTCGCTACTCAATATCTGTTACGTGATACATAGTAAGTAGGAGAGCCAATCAGATCGCAAGATTCGTGGTATGCGAGTGGGTTTCTACTAATTACTAATCAGCTCGCAGTTTCTGTTCATGTTTTTACATTAGTCCTTTTAGAAATGCTCGGAAAAATTGACGCGTCTCGAAAAATTGGACAATTTGCTAGCAAAATCATTAAAATGCTCTTAAACTGTGAATAGCACGTAGAAAAGCAAGAAATGCTGCGAGAGCCAGTAGAATTCGACTGGACAAGAAATGAGGAAATATCCAGTATTGTTGATACGAAAGAAAGATAACTGGTCAGGTTTTGTATAGATTCTGGGGAATATCCAGTATTGTTGATGCGAAAGAAAGATAACCGGTTAGATCTTTTGTAGATGCTGCTAAGACGAAGCACAACCCTATAAGACAAAATCGGCACTAGCAGAAAACAAGTCGCTTTCGTCTGTTGCTTCGCAAGAATACTTATCCCTTACCAGTTAAGCTTCCCGTGTGTTTTCTGCTAAGAGCGTTTAGAAAACCGCCTTTTTTTTTTCAGTCCTCCCGGTCGGAAAAGCTCGCCAGATGAGGCGAAATTAGTTGTACTCGTTAGGTTGACAAATTTAGAAAAACATTTCTTATTGTCACATCGAGATCAAAAGATAATTTCGGCCATGTACTATTTTCGTTGGCCCCCTTCGCAGACGCCAAATCAGTGAACATGATTCGATACAAAGTCGACTTGAGTCGGGAGGTGCGAGAGAATGGAGACGAAAGTGCATAAATTATCTATTGATAGTCTATAATTAGAGTGGATTTCACATGTCTGTGACTGTTAGTGATTACACCAATTCTAAACAGAACCTATAGGAGTAATTATAAAGTTACTCACGACAGTCATCTGAAGTCCGCTCTATAGACTAACTAGGTTGTGCTAAGTTTAAATTCGTGTTATGTTATTTCTTTTAAAAATTCTCGCACATTTAAAAATCAACTACCATCAGCAGCTTCCCTGCTGTGTTAGCTTTTGCTTTTGGGTATTTAGGCTGCTAGGGATTAAATATTCGAAGAGAAACTTTAATTTTACTAACAACCATCTTTATTAGACATTCTCCGAGCCGCAATTGTTTACAACTTTGATCGCAATCGACCGAGACGACAGTGAACTTATAAACACCCCTTATCGATATCACTCACCATCAGTAGCTTTGACCGTTGCTTTTACATATTTAGACTGCCAGGGAGCGAATATTCGAAGATAAACGTTCATTATGAACTGGTGAAAAAAACTTTAATGGACAACGGTCAATCAGAAAACAGAATTAGCACACTTTCCATTCTCCATTAGTGGCGTTAACTTGTTAAAGAGGGGCGAAAATTGCCAATATAATTTTTAGCTGGCGAGTCCTGAGCGTCGAGACAAAAGGATGCGTTTGTCTAGTACGACTCGCATAAGTGTTGTGTTCTTTGTAAAAAAATTGGAATCGAGAACCTAATTTAGTTGCTTAAAATCGTGTCATAATTATTTTTATTATATAAACACCAATGAAATATACCGGGTGATCTCCCGCGCGAAAACTTGATATCTTCACACGTGAAAATAACATGATATTTTCACATGTGAAGATATCACACTTGCCTTTGCTCAATGCTCGATTTTTAAGCTTAACTCAAATAAAATTCGAATTTGATATTTCATTGATGTTTATATAATAAACAGAACATTACCTGACCGCTTGTAGATACGATTTTTATCTTCTCGTGTTAAAAATTAATCTCACTCGTTCGCTGCGCTCACTCGTGAGATAAATTTTCAACACTCGAAGATAAAATCCGTATCTCCGCGCAGCCTTGTAATATCCTCTATTTTATTCAGTTGTTTTATTGCTCTCTTTTTCAGGTGTTGCCAGTACTAGTTTTACTTAGTGCGTATCAAGGCACCTCTTTCTTTGCACATGAGCCCGGTAAGATATACCAACACTTGTCGTGGTCTCTCGGTGAACTTTGTGTCCAAATTGGTCTCGGGCAGAAAAAGGGCGCACTAAATCAAATGATATATCTGGGAAAGGGATGCCCCCCCCCCCCCCCCCCCCCCCCCCCCCCCCCCCCCCCGGCTACGCCCTGCACTCCTTTGTGATTGTTTTCGTTTGATATTAGAAGACGAACTAAGTGTATAAATCTCTTAACAACATCTTGCAACAAAATTTGAGATTTGATTTACTCTATATTCTCTAAATCAGCTGATGGAAATGGATGCTTTCGCCAACTTTGTATGTTCCTATGCTGTCAAAATAGCGGCTGACACAGGCTCTTTGATATTAAAATTACGAGCATCAGACCTACGTAACATGAAAGATCACGTTGAAGTAAACAAAATGCCGAAGTTTGGCGTTAATCGGAACAAAACTGACCGGTATTCAGCCATTCAAAAACTTTTGAATGTACAGGTAAACATGCTCTTCTTTTTATATGGGTCGTTTCGCAGTGATTGTTATATTTAGGAATTCGCCCCAGGCACTCGAGATGTGAAACCCGGCAATTACAACCGATTTCAAAGCTAAGTGTACAGGAGGCCTTCATTCGACAAACGACTCAACAATTGCGTGGTCACCAGGTAATACGTTGAAATACTGAAATCCAAGATAAAGATCTGGTGTGAAGGGACGTTGTGAAAACAGTTCAAAGTTTCTCACAAAACACAAGGTTCAGACTTGACTGCCGGATTACCAAGCACGTCGCGATTTCGAATGAGAAATCCATACAAAAGTCGCACACAAAAGTCGCACACAAAAGTCGCACACAAAAGTCGCACACAAAAGTCGCACACAAAAGTCGCACACAAAAGTCGCACACAAAAGTCGCCTGTGTGCAAGTAGCTCTGAAATCGGTTGTAAAGCGTCGTCTATGCGCGACCTATGTTTGTGTGTCTTTTGATCTTGTGAACAGCGCAACAATTTAATGTCGTGATTTTCCGCGTTTAAAAAGCCACTCATAATCAACTAGGGCAGACAGACAGCCAGACTTTTTATTTTAGACACGGTTTAAAAACATTAGTAAATACAAATAACTATATACTTTAAATAGCAGAGGCGTAGTTACCTTAGAGCCAGTAAGTTCAAACTTACAATCTTTAAGGTATGAGTATACCTTTGCGCGAGGGTGTCAATTTTTCGCGAAAAAAATCACTGTCGCGTCATTATTTACACTACAAGGGCCATTTATATATCGTTTTGAAGCTAATGGGACGGCCTTACTTAGTAAGTGGTATATTTATATGCAACGTTACTTTGATGGATCATTTTCGTCGTTTTGTGCTTCAAAGGAAAAGTACCAATTTTTGCTTTTTAACCCTTTCAGTCCTAATAGTGCCAAATGGCACATTTTTACATACAGAGACTTAGAAGGCTCTACCATCAAACTCCCGGCAAAGTGACACTTAAACTCTGATTGTTTACATAGAAGAGTGATTTGGCTACTGTCCAGAAAAGCTGTTTGGATCAGAGGCTTGGATTTCACACAGAAAAAGACACATAATTTCACAAAACATCGCGCGATTTTTGACATGCAAAAACACATGTCACATGCTCGACTGAACACGATGATGGATTTTTTCGCATAAAATTCAAGACTAAATGAAACGCAATCAACAAGCTACAGGTATTATTTAAAAGTACCTTTAATCCTTAGCTCTGACATGAAGTTTCACCTCTCCAAGTCTACATTCAAGGAAAATATGGCGCTTTGAACTTTGCATCGACTGCACAGTAAAACAATGCAAAACCCTATCGCTCGGGATACCTGTGGTAAAAGAATGACATTTCACAGCGCTCTCCCCTGTATTGACAGATTAGACAAAAGTTTTATATAAGTCTTTTTGCCCTGCAACAATTAATAGCAAAAGCATCCTCAGTTGCTTGCTTTTTATGTCTAAAACACAGATTCCTAAGAACTCTGTGCTCAGGCAAAAAGATTCCACTAGAGAGGGGTTAGGGTTTCTTTGACCAATATTTTTCATTATAAAATAATTTAGATGGTACGCGCGCTCTGATTGGTCGAGAGCCGTGCATTTCCCTGTGCAAACACAGTTGTGCCGGTAATTTGAAATAGCTTTTAGAAAAAAGTAACATGTTTTAGGCAAAATCATTTATTAAGAAGTCAATATTACTTGGACATACATTTGATAAAGGACATTGAATTCACATAAAGCATGAGACTCGTGAAATAATATTGTTTTCGCTTCTTTACCTGAGCTAAGTTCGGCACACAAGGCGACAGTCTCACAAGTTCAGTCTCGTTTCTGCAGATCTTGAAAACAAATGCTTCCAAAAAGTAATCCTGGATCCTCGTATAATGTTTGACAAAACAGAAGGTACAAATAAGTGGATTCCTTCCTTCTTTTCCATGCTTGCCGTAAATAAAGCGTTCAAATACGCTCTTCCAAGCAGTTCCGCTGCCACATGCAAGTTCTTGCTCGGGAGAAATTCTTTCACAGACGAAGAAACTGGGCCAACACACATATGTAAGTTAAAACAACGGCTCCTGTACTGAAGTCTTCTGTTCACCTTCTGTCGTAATTATTTTGTGTTTTGAAAGGAAGAAGCCTCCATTTTAAGCCACGAATGTCATTTTAAATCCACTTCGCTTGCCGCCATCTCAGAAAACTTGCAGTCCGATCAGAAAGATTGACAAATCATGCGATAGACGGAGCGCTCTGATTGGCTGATGCAGCCTTTTCATCTGTATGGAGAATTTAGAGTCTCATCCGCTCCAAAAACTTACTATTCCTGTCCACGCGGATTTTATTTATGTAGATAATTATTTTATAAAACAAATAAACACAGTTTCCGTGACTGCACAGGCTTATGCAAACCTCGATGTGGTTTGGAGAATTCTCGAGCAGGTGCAAACACTCGCCTGCGGCTCGTGTTTCCACTGATCTGCTCTCGAATTCTCCCAACCACATCTCGGTTTGCATAAGCCTGTGCAGTCACGGAAACTGTGTTTTATTTGTTAAACAGCTCTCAGAAGAACAGTGGAAAAAGTCAATGAAACCCTTCAGCCATACTTCTTACTTGAAGCACAGCACAAATGCATTGTCCATAATAGACTTAATGATGTCCTATGGCCTCTTCTAAGTGGAATTTTGGTTAAATTTTAAGCAAAGTTATCAGATGTCTAATCTGTGCGATAGCTTCCTGCCACTGGAAAGCAACGTATGGGTCAGCGGTAAAGCTCTACAAAAAGCCCCAGCCTCCCTCTCAATAAAAAACAGGAATACCAGAAACTCGGCACTGATATGCAAAAATAGGCAGGGGTGTGTCTGTTTGCCCTCGTAAAATAAGGAGATTAGGGAAAATGCTATAGGACTGAAAGGGTTAAGAACTCCTGCCACTTCCAGTTATTACAAGCTCCAGATTTCCGCAAAATGTATTCTTTAGTGCGCGATCTGAAAAAAGGTGTGCGGGATTTTTAATATATTACGTATTTGCGGAAATATGGCTTAAAACAGGTTGAAAATCGATATATTTGGCAATGCTAACCACAAAAATTAGCATAAAACATGTTTTGAAAGGAAAATCAAAAATCCCGCACACCTTTTTTTAGATCGCCTATTAAAGAATAGATTTTGCTTAGATTTGGAGCTGTGCAATTTAATTGGAAGAAGCTGGAACTTTTTAAAGAACGTCGGTACTCTAGCGCTGTTCAATAGCGCTGTTCACCCTGACGTCATCCATTGTTATTAATGTGCCAACCAGAGATCGATTGGTTCTCAGAAAAAGGGGCGCTATTCAATCTACGGTTGGCACATTAGCATTAGGATGGCAATGTTGATAAACAGTGAATAGCGCTATATAATGAAAACAAAATTATTCATCAGATAGAACAACCTTTTAGCTTTAAAATGGTATATGAACGACGTTTGTGGCGTAAATTGTGACGCGATACGAATTTGTTTTCCCGTGACACCCCTCGAAGGTATACTCATACCTTAAGTTGTTCCTTCCACTCAAATACAAGTGAATGTATATCTTTCAATGAGAACAGCGAGAGAACACATGATGAATCCTTGAATCCTTGGGAAAGCGATTTTCTGTGAAAAGTTATGCGAATGAAAATAAATATAGCGGGTTTACAAAACAAAGCTGGCTAGCCACTATTTAATGTTTTGATCTTCTCTTACTTTTTAGAGAATGATGCTGAAATAAGTTCACGAGCAGGTGAGTTAGGCGGCTATCGGCATACTTTTTGCTCCGTTTTCAAAAAGATTTGCGTCCACACTTATCGTTTTCGTATTGTTTTAGCCGTTTTCGGTGATCGTTTTCGGCATTGTAGTGTAGACGATAGCCGTATCCGGAGGAAAAAGTATCCGTTTTCGTTTGAAAACGGAGTAGTTCGTTTGAAAACGGAGTAGTGTGGACGGGGTCTAAGGAAACCGAAATAGTGCTTGCAATTTTTAAACTGAAATGCGCTTTAAACGTCTTTCCTCGTGAAATTATTTGACTACATTTGTTGAGCTCCGGGAGCATCGTTCGCGAAGCTATTGTCCGGGTTGAAGACCTGGTTTTGGCGCTTGGGAATGTTCTTTTCTTCTTCAGTTGTTTTAGACCCTGGTGCTCATTTTGGCGTTGAAATGATTTACCATTTCTATTGTGTTCCATTTATTTCGGATGAGGCAGTATATCGAGGTCACGTCTCTTAGTCCACTACACCTAACCTGTATATGGGGGACGTTAAAGTTGCTACAGAATGTACTACACTGTGATTTATAATCCAACTTACTATTGTAAACTGCTGTTCTCGCAACTGTAAACCGCATTTGATCATATACAGTTAGTTAATTTGTGGTTTACAAGTGCTAACATTTCATGTTTGCTGGGCCCTAGGAGACTCAAGTTACAAACTCTGGTGTAAAATGACCAAGGCCATTTTATTAATCAAGGCCGTTTTATTAATCAGTGCCTATATCATAAAACAGTAATAGCACTTCTACTACTGTCCAGGAAAGATGAGGGCTATTTCTTTTTTCCCCCGAATTTAGCGCGCGCTACAAGGCAAGGCATCCTAAGAGATTTGATCCAAAAGAATTTTCACTGAAGTACCGCGCGCTAATTTCACAGGAAAATGCAATGATTTATACGGATGTTTAGCCCAAAATATACAGTGGCTCGTTAGAATTGCTCACCTTATCCACACCTTCATACCGCGAAGGTGCCCTGTAGATTTATTAATGCTACCTTATTGCAATCCGCAGCTAGCTTTTGTTCGATGATGGCCGATGGCCGATATGCAGATCCTAGGAACTGTGCAGCATATTTTCTGTGCGTTCATCAAAAGGGGCAGAAAAAGTTTTGCCTTGGTGGACTTTACTGGGACACAACGAAAAAAAGATGCGAGTGGCCAAGATTTGTAAAATGCGGTAACCGACCAGTACCCACAATGCCATCAGGTAGATCAATGTACTCCACGATGTGGCCATTATAGAAATGTTGTAGTTGATCCAGCCCCTTGACACTATCCCCATAATCTCAATGTTTCAACCGTTGCCACTTTAGATTATAGTTGTACCGCCAGGTTCCCCAGCTGCATAGGGGGTGAAAATAATTATATGAATTATTCATACAGCTGAAGTAGTTTCGATACCGTAATGTTTATTATTGACTTCACTTACATGAACTGTGCTTCTTGAACTTGAATAATATTTTACAGTAATCTAACTGATGGCCCTAAACATGACAAATATCTCGAAACATTTACGCAATAAAAATGCTTAATATATCATTCTAGGTAAGACATGTGCGAATGTTAAATGTCCTGCTGCCAAGCCGGTCTGCCGAATGCTTCGTGGAACTCCAGTCTGTGTCTCGTGCGTCCAGATTTGCTTACCACCAAAGGTGCCACAGCAAGTGTGTGGATCAGATGGCCTTACATACAGAAGTCAATGCCAATTGAAGATTGATGCCTGTCTCAATAATAGGAAAATAATCATGCTGAATAGTGGATTCTGTGCAGGTAAATCACCTTACCAAGCAGCAGTTAGTCTAGCTAGTCTGTCGGTATTTTAAAGAGAACATTGCGAGGTTGTTTTGTTTCGCACTGACACCTCTGCTCGCAGGAGACAGGGAAGCCATTCAGTGGTAAGGGTTGCCAATGAGAAATCACCATGACGCAATGCGTCATTTTTCCCTTACTCGACATAAACTGTAAATATGTATTTATGTTTCACTTTGATATATAGCATTGCTAGTACGCGCGTCCCGCCGATTGGTCGACGAGCTGTACAAAGATCGCGTATCCGGCCCGCGGGAGCTCCCATGCCGTGATCTTTTTCCGTCCGGTCTTTCTGTCGCGCGAAATTTGAGTTTGAAAATTGATTTTACAAGAGAAAGATACTTCATGAAAAAGTTACCTCAATAAACGAGTATTTTCATTCAACTTTGTTTGCATGGCCATCCTTACTCAGTAACCTAATCACACAAAGTCATGACTCTTATACCTTTCAGTGTTCGAGTATTCGAGTGAATCGGTATTATACAAGATTCACATCTAGAATCAATGTAAAACCGTTTAAAGGCCTGGTTACACTTGCAGTTTTTGCTGCAATTTCTGTCGCGGCGATTTTTCTCGCACGTACGCGTCAACTCAAAATAATTAATGTAAACTAGGCGCAACTCGTGATCTGCCGCGATTTTTGTCGCGTGATGTCGCGGAGATTTCAAACATGTTCGAAACTCTTTGCAACTTGATGCGATTTGAAGAAAAGAGAGCACAGAAGTCGCACCGGATTTGCATCTCGTTTGCACTAGAGAGTTGGAATTGCAACTCCGCGCGAGAAAAATCGCCGCGACAAATGCAACAAAAATCGCAAGTGTTAAAAACCGGCCTTAACACATTCAGTTTCTCTACTCACACTACTGGTGTGTTCTCTTAGCCTGTCAAAATGTCAAGTGCCCAGCAGGAAGTGTATGCCGCGTTATGTTTGGGAAGTCGATGTGTACTTGCAAAGTATTTCCAGTCTGCGATCATAGATTCCAACCCGTTTGTGGTTCAGATGGAAGAACCTACATGAGCCCATGTGTCCTTCTGGCTACGTCCTGCCTGACCAACCGACCTATCAAGGTGGTCAAGAATTCACCCTGTAATCCTGGTATGTACAGCAATTGAATTTTAGATGCCTTGAACGGTAGACGCTTATTGATGTCACGCGATATTTCCGACTTTGTACGCGGTCAAGTTTACACTATTACGTCACGATATTTCCAACTGTGTACGCCGTCACGTTCCCCCATTATACACCTTGCAATGCAATGAGCCGCTCGCTGTACGTACGCAAGGCTCCCGGTTATCCCAAAACCTTACGCTGGAGGATTGCTTACCTCTTGATTCAAGAACTCCCTTAGCCCACTGAACTCTGCAATTTTCCGTCGAGAGGGTGGTAATTTGGACAGCTAAGTATTGATTGACAGCTGAGTATTCCAGATCGCCCAAGAAATGAAATTGGCGCGGCCGTGGATTCGGTTGCAAAGGGGAATTGTGTACTAAAAAACGGCCCAACATTGAAAACCTGATAGGTCAATCAATCTCAGATCTCTTTGCTTTATTGATGTCATTATCCCTATTTCTCTTGCTCGCAAATCAAAACCACTAGCCAATCAGGAGTGAAAGCCATTCAACAACAAACCAATCAGGAGGCGAAGTAAGTCAGACTTGCGTTTAGTCATGACGTGAGCATTGGCGCGTTTTGTTGGAGTTCGCAATTTGATTGGCTGAAAGACTAAAGACTTTGCTCTCGACCAAGAGAAACGCTGACTAAACGCAAGTCTTGCTTACTTTCGGCGGTCATTTAAAATACGCTCTAAATGAAACTCAGACACCTTTTGAATCTAATTATTGCAAATCCAATGGATTTTCTTTTTAGGCTGCCAAAACTTCGTGTGTTCCGCGGGTCGTCGATGTATCCAGCTTCTAAACAGACCTGTGTGTTTGTGCAACAGAGTTTGCCACAGTAACTTTAGTCCCGTTTGTGGCTCTGACGGAAAAACGTACAACAACGTCTGCTGGCTGCAATATGCCGCATGTGTCTCCAGGACACCTATAGGTTTCCTTCACGCAGGAACATGTAGAAGTAAGTCGTTATCATAAAAATGAAACCTCTCCCAGAAGTAATAAATAAAATAGTCAGTGGCGTAAACATTACTGCCGAATTCGTAGTATCGCCATGATTCAAAGTCAAGATTACTGTTTCGTTTTGGTGGTTCTGAGCTGTCAATCAAAATATAGATCTCAATGAAAAAAAAGATTTCGCACTCGTGATCTAAAATACCACAGTAATTATTCGCGTAATCCTATCTAAAGTTTCGTGCACGCCATTTTGTACGGCCAAGTATTCAAAACAAGTTCCAAAAGTCTTGAATTCTGATGTGTATATTTTGATTGACAGCGCAGAATCGCCCAAATGAAATCGTAATCTTGACTTTGGATCATCGCGATACTACGAATTCGACAGTAAAGAAAAAAATGGGTTATCACACATTTTCAGTAGTTTACTTCCCTTCCCAAATGCTGGCTATGCGCCTCTGATAATGAATTAGTGTAGCATTAAAGCCAAGTTCGTAGCTTTGCGATGGTTCCCAGTCTAGAATCCGTGTTTTAGTTTTGGCAACTCTACGATGTCAGTCAAAACCTCAAACATCCAGTATTTGTGAGTATGTTTTACTATAGCTCGCTTTGGCTTCGTTCTTCTATTTTCTTAGCACCCACGTTTTGATCGACAGCGCTGGATTGCTAAAACAAACGGACTCTTTTCTCGTTGTGATACAACGAATTCGGATGCAAATTCTCATATCAAAAAAAAAACGAACACATTGTTTCGCTAATGAGAATTCTTCTTTTTGATCCTGGTTAATAACAAACTGTTACCTCCAGGCGAAAACTTGTTCTATGTGCGCCAACGTTACGTTATTTCCCGGGGGGGGGGGGGGGACTCCCATATTTTTTGGTCGGGGATGATCGTCGGAAATTTTCAGTTTCACCCCTAAAAGATACCAAACATGGCGGGCCATAGCGTGGCTCAAAAAAATTATTACCTTAAAAGATACCCTAAAAGATGAGTTCTTATGTGTCAAGTAGGCGCGAACGACACAGGTAACAGGGAAAAAATACCCATGAAGACATTTCCGTGTTTGTTTCTAATTCATGTCTTCTCATCGAATAATCTCTCTTTCTTACACGGTTTTTAGAAGCACCATCATGAGAAAAAGCAATTTGGACACAGTTTCGGCCCTAAAAGATACCAATCTCCCTAAAATTTATTGAAGATCAAGATCACCCCTAAAAGAGACCAAACCAACGTGATTTTAACCCCTAAAAGATACGGCGATCATCCCCGACCAAAAAATATGGAGTCCCCCCCCCCCCCCCCCCGGGCGTTATTTGTCCTTCCATCAAAATCAACGCGATTTTGAAGCTTGAAATCACATTATGTTAGTTGTAACTAACACGAGCAAACTGAACTTAAAGGGGCCGTGTCACGATTTTAGGGTTAATTTAGGTTGCTTAAGTGAAGTTCAAAAGAAATGAGCAAAATAATCATCTAGGTTTGTTAAATAACCTTCCAACTCTAGATAAGCACAGATTTGGAGTATTTCCGTGTGTTATCGAGCGGATAGAATTAGATTACAAAATGGTATTTTTGATTTCTTACCAGGCTAAACAGTTTTCAAACTTGTAAACTTGATAGCGAAAGTTATAGCGGAGCTCCTGCGCGGGCCGAAGGCCTGCGCAAGCGGAGCACCATACCTAAGGGAAAAAAGTATAGTATACCATCGAGTTGATTTTTGAACGTCACGGGCATTATGCATCATTTGATGACGTCATTGATGACGTAAGGGAACGTGACTTTGGTGTAGAGTTCCTCTTATGGTCTTTGAAACTTTGTCCAAGTTTGGCTTCTATAGAAGCTACCCTTCGGGAGATATGATTTTTTCTTTATTTTTCTGGTATTAAACCTATAGCGTCCGTCCGTGTACATATGGGAACCCTGTGGTATGCAAAGGAAAAACTATATCTCCTCAAGGGAACATGCTAAGACAACCATACTTGGGATATTTTGTCTATGCCACAAGGGGGGTGCTGTAACACGAACACGTGATGTGACGTCATCGATGACGTCATGTATGCTTGAAAAATCAATATCTCGTGAAGGGAAGACTCTAAGACAACAAAACTTGGGTAGTGTAGTCTAGGCCAACAGATGAGCGAAATGAGATGGTCACGTGATATGACGTCATCCATGACGTCATCTATGCTTGAAAAATCAATATCTCGTGAAGGGAAGACTCTAAGACAACAAAACTTGGGTAGTGTAGTCTAGGCCACCAGATGAGCGAAATGAGGTGGTCACGTGATATGACGTCATCGATGACGTCATCTACGCTTGAAAAATGAATATCTCATGAAAGGAAGACTCTAAACCAACAAACTTGGTAATGTAATCCAGGTCACTAGATGAGCGAAATGAAGTGGTCACGTGATGTGACGTCATCGATGACGTCAACCAAACTTTGGTAGTGTAGTCTAGGTCACCAGATGAGCGAAATGAGGTGGTCTCGTGATATGACGTCAGCGATGACGTCATCTATGCTTGAAAAATTAATATCTCGTGAAGGGAAGACTCTTAAACAACCAAACTTTGGTAGTGTAGTCTAGGTCACTAGATGAGCGAAATGAAGTGGTCACGTGATATGACGTCATCGATGACGTCATCTATGCTTGAAAATTAATATCTCGTGAAGGGAAGACTCCAAAGCAACCATGTAAACCATGTACACATGGGAATCCCTTTCATTCACACAGAAAATGTTATAACCAGGAGCTCCGCTTTTAGCCAGTGGCTAAATCTATATATTTAAATCTTATGTAAGAATGCCTATATAATGCAAGTTTCAGTTCTTTTTTCTTTATAACACTAAATAATAGTATAATGTAGGATTCTGAATTGTTTATGTAGGTCATTGTCTTATTTTTTAACATTTTGTTAAATCAACCGTGACATAGCCCCTTTAATTTCCCGCTTTCTACTTGGCGTTTGTCCGCTTTCTAAATGGCGTTGAAACTCAACGGTACATTCCACCACTACTGTCGCCTTAGCAGTTCCCGATTTCAAACTTGAAACTGTTCTGACAGTTCTGTGATAGTGCGAAGCCTTGGTGCGGAGGGAGTACTGATGTTGAGGAATTATAAGAGGGCCATATATTAAATTAAAGAGTGGATTTCCTGGTGAGATTCTGCTTATAAACCGTTGGCAAGCAGCCGCCAAGAGTTTGGAGCCAGCCATCTGCAAAGTCATAGGTGGAATTTGGAAAAATAATTGAAAGTGCGCGCTTCTGGACTGACTCTATTCGATTAGATAGATATGTTGGTAAGTGCCGCCGAGGCATATTCTAGCGTTTAGCGGACTGACGAGCGATACACAGCGACCATATCGGTCTTGGAAACGCAGCACTTCGCAAGCTGCCTTAGAGCGTACAAGCGGCGGTTAGCTTTCTTGATTACATAGTCCGTATGGGCAGCCCGGGACAGGTATTGGATATGTAAACGCCCAGTAGCTTGAAGGACGCGACCTGTTCGCCCAACCACCAATGACTATGGTAACGCAAAACAACGCAAAACATCCACCTCTATTACTTTACACCTGACAGGGTTAGGCGCCATGTTGTTGTTATATGCGAACTCAGCTATATTCTCAACAATATTATAACGCATGACTGATGGGGAGTTTCTAGACGTTCTATGCTTGACGATGACAGAGTCGCTCACACTGGTAAATCATGTTGGTGTTTTTATCCACAGACTGCAGTAAAGTGAAGTGCCCACCCGGAAAGGTGTGTCAAATGGTTTCACACATCCCTTTTTGTCGGTGTAGTACCTCGTGTCCTGCTGTTGTGGTTCCAGTGTGCGCGTCGGACGGTTTAACCTATATTAATGATTGTCATCGGCGATTGAAGGCCTGTGTGACGGGACATAATATCACAGTCATCAGAAAGGGACCTTGTATAGGTACGCGTAGTTCTGGGTTTCTGGGTATGGGCGGGGAAGGAAAAACAAACCAGGAACGAAATTTGTTTTCGGTGCTTAGTGTTATTAGAAATGGTTTTATAGTGCGGTTTTCATATGATTTTAGTAAAACCAATCGCAAAGAAATCACACCAATTCTGAATAAAACCTATAGGTGTAATTACAAAGTAATTACCAATTACTCACGACAGTCATCTGAAATCCGCTCTATTGAAAACAGATAGTTTGCACAGAAGAAGAAGAAGTTCTTTCACAGAAGTTTGCAATGCAATGCAATTTTTTTTGTCAACTGCTTACTCGAGTCCTGATGAGATTTTACCATGTATAAATAAAGTTACAAGTTAGTGGATTTCTTCTTAAACCTCTAGCAAATGTAATGTTTAATGTTTCTAAAACAAGAACATCTTGAGCTTGATTTCTGCACTATGTACCCGAGAAATAAGAACTTGTTCAGCATGACCCCCAAAATCATGCGGTCTTATATGCGGGTGTTTACTCTGTGCTTTCTTTTTGTAGATTGTAGAAACGTCAACTGTTCGTTGGGCAGAGAGTGTAAGATGATTGGAAACCTTCCACGATGCGTGTGTAAGACCATGTGCTCCGCTGTCATCAGAAGAGTGTGCGGTTCAGATGGCAAAACTTACAACAACGTCTGCCTGTTACAAGTGGCCGCTTGTACAACTAATAAGTACATCGCCGTGATCAATCAAGGCCCCTGCAAGAGTAGGTTTTACTGCAATTTTTGTTAATCTGCGAAATCCCTTTACATTACCAACGCCAAACTGCATGTTGGCTCTAGCTACAATTGTAGTCCAAATTAGTTTTAACATTCTCTCAAAGACCTTCGTGTCTTCTCGGATAAGGACGTTAAACCGTAGGTCCCGTCTCTCGCATACACTACCCTAAACCGGAACCAGAGGGACGTTAAAGAACGACGAGGACGTCGGACGTTGCCCATCCTCAGTGCTCACAACTTACTAACCCACAACAATGACCAGGGAACCTCATCAGCCTCGCTCTGTGAGGATTTCCCGGCCCTCGAGCAAATTTTATTAATCTAAATTAAATTAGATTACCAGAGCTGTTCACTCGTTCGATTGACGGAAGCCAGACCGCGGTTTGTAATGTGGCGTAGGGTTCGCAGAATTATGAACATTGCAGTAATGAAATGACAGCTGTAACGCAAGTGTGTGGTATATCCGGGGGGGGGGGGATTTACTAACTTGTTGGTAGAGTGGTAGAGTGGGGGGAGACTCGCATACTTTTTGGTCGGGGATGATCGTCGGAAATTTTCAGTTTCGATACCAAACATGGCGGGCCATGGCGTGGCTCCAAAAATTATTACCCTAAACGATACCCTAAAAGATGAGGTCTTATGTGCCAAGTAGGCGCGAAGGACACAGGTAACAGGTGAAAGATACCAATCAAAACATTTCCGTGATTGTTTCTAATTTATCGTCTTCTTATCGAGTAATCTCTCTTTCTTACACGGTTTTAGAAGCACCATCATGAGAAAAAAACTATTTGGACACAGTTTCGGCCCTAAAAGATACCAATCTGCCTAGAATTTATTGAAGATCAAGATCCCCTAAAAGAGACCAAACCACTGTGATTTAACCCCCTAAAAGATACGACGATCATCCCCGACCAAAAAATATGGGAGCAATATGATTGAAACGTAACTGGAACTTAACCTTCGTTGTAGAAATTGTTTCGTTTAGAATTCCAAGCGTTCTACACCCCACCGCCACCCAACCCAAACCCCTCCGCACGCTGTTGCGTTTTGTTCTCGTTGTTCATTATTATCATTATTATCATTATTATTATTATTATTATCATCAATATTTATACAGGCTGGTCAAGTTCAGCTAATGCTGGTTTAAATTGAGGCCTGTTTTTTTTCTAGCTTGTAGGGACATGAACTGTCCCCGGGGGAAGGTGTGTGTGATGAGCGGATTCCGTCCCGTGTGTGTTTGTGTCCTGAAGTGCTCTGGAGCTGTGGCTGCTGTCTGTGGCTCGGATGGTAGAACTTACGTGAATGTCTGCCAGCTGCGAGTCAGAGCCTGTGTTACTGGGAAAAATATAACAGTCGTCAAACAAGGACCATGTTTAGGTATCAATCAATCAATTTATTTGTGCCCTCTATATGTACAGTATAATATTAGTACGGTATCACAGCGCACCTTACTAAATCCACAAAAGGGGGGGGGGGGGCTCCTTATGTCGACTATAGGGGATTCTCTGCCCAAAAGGGGGTAAGGGTTTTGAGGCTCAAATTGTAATTTCACTCTATATATATGAGTAGCGATTTTACGAATTTCACTATATAAAAAGGTAGTAGCGATTTACGAATTTCACTATATAAAAAGGTAGTAGCGATTTTACGAATTTCACTATATAAAAAAGTAGCAAATCACTAGATTCTGTTTAAAAAAAGTAAGGTTTTTTTTGGGTTACAGTATAGAAAAGGGTTTCAATATTGCGCTACGTTTTGGAGCTATTAACGCGTATTTAACACATGCAGGGCTACCTCTTTCCCAATTCAATTTGTTATATTTTCTTGATCATTTTGCCTATGCTCATTTCACTCATCCTACGCATACGGATTTTCAGATGTGTGTTAGAAACACTTAGCCAATTAGAAACGTACTCTTCTTTGTCAACCAATTAAAGTAGTAGAATATGAGGGATCGCATTGCCAAATTTTGGTGAGTAATACTAATTTGGTGAGGAGGACGATGCGGAAGAAATTTATTTTTAAATAAACCATGATTATCCTTTAAACTAGTCGTAGTGCTAAAAGCAGCTATTTATTGACAAACCAATTAAAGTACGTTTTGTATTTAGTTTTGTGACCCAAGATAGCAACAGTCACTGTGTTTGTTGTGTTTCTGCACATTCTGTAAGTCCTCAACCTATAGGAATATACGTTTTTTCTTGACATTGATATTATACCTTACCTCAATGATTTATTATTTCAGTTCAGCCGTATTTCCCCCCAGATCAAGGGTTTATCTTCCTAACAATTGTCTCGAGAAAATTAAAACGCCACCCAAGTTTTAGCACACAAAAGCAGCCCGTGCGATAATGAGTTTCAGCGTATGGTACTGACATTTTTTATTTAGATTGCAGAAATGTATCGTGCCCTGGTTTCCAAGAGTGTCACATGATTAGAAGCAAGCCAGCTTGTGGGTGTAACTACAATTGTCCTGGCAGGGCACCGTTTGCGGTTCAGATGGCGTTTCGTACATCAACGTGTGTTACCTACGATTAAGGCGCTGTGTGATCAATACGCCTATTACTGTGGTCAGCAAAGGCCCATGTCCAAGTAAGTTGCAAATTTGTGAAAAATAATTAGACGGTTCTTCTAACGTAGGGACCATCGTTTGATAAGTTAGCCAAGGAAATAGCAGGCGGTTGTTGTATTGATTTCAAAGAAATTCCAAAGCAGTTGATTTGCAAAGGTTGACTTCGCCTACTCCTCGCAATTTATACTGCAACTAGGAATATACCTTGATTTGTAAAAAGGAAAGCTTATAGATTATACCCTGTATGATAGATAGATAGAGGTCATTAATTTCAAGCTTGCTCTCAACTGTGGTTCAGTATCCAGAAGAGTTTTCGTGATATCGCAAATATATATTTAGGCAATGCCTAAAAGCGGAACTCCAACTATCATACACACCCCATGTCTTACTGCATGATTTATTCTTATAAAAATGTATCCCTTTTGAGGAGCCCTAGAGCCCAGCTTGGGATACCCAGCCTGGAATTTCAGTGAATTTTGAAATGATCACCCTGAAATTTATGGTTACGCTTGTAAATAACCGACTGAGTAATCATATTGTTCAAGGGAAGACGATTAACACGATCTCGTTCCGGAACTGATCCTGCTTCCAATGAGAAGGCGCTAAATTCATCATCCAATGATAGGAAGCCCCGAAACTCCGCCTTTGGGACTGACGTTTTTAATTGATAGAACTGAGAATCCTGAGTTTCAAAAGAAACAAAAAGACTAGAGTCACTGAGGCAAAACGAACTACCACTGAAATAACCATAATACGACTGAACTTGGCTCGAAAACACGGAAATTTCACCCTGGAACCAGGGTAACAAGCGCGTGACGTCACGCGTGCAATAATTTTCAACAAAGTCAAGGAGTCGCTCGTCTTTAAAACATAAAGAATTCCCCGGTGGCGGTCGACCAATGAGAAACGGGAAAATATGTTGAATGAATAATAACTGAATTTGAGTGTGCACCGCGAACACGTTTCCTGGCGTTCTAGCCGGGCTTACTGTGGTTGTAGTCCATGCCGTTCTGGGCGGGCTTCCTGTGGTTGTAGTCCCTGCCGTTCCGGGCGGGCTTCCTGTGGTTCTAGCCCCTGTCTTTCTGAGCGGGCTTCCTGTGGTTCTAGTCGATGCCGTTCTGGGCGGGCTTCCTGTGGTTGTAGTCCATGGCGTTCTGGGCGGGCTTCCTGTGGTTCTAGTCCATGCCGTTCTGGGCGGGCTTCCTGTGGTTCTAGTCCATGCCGTTCTGGGCGGGCTTCCTGTGGTTCTAGTCCATGCCGTTCTGGGCGGGCTTCCTGTGGTTCTAGTCCATGCCGTTCTGGGCGGGCTTCCTGTGGTTCTAGTCCATGCCGTTCTGGGCGGGCTTCCTGTGGTTCTAGTCCATGCCGTTCTGGGCGGGCTTCCTGTGGTTCTAGTCCATGCCGTTCTGGGCGGGCCTTCTATGATAAGGGATGATAAGGTAGGAGACGTGACGCACAGGAAACCCGCCCAAACGTCAGGGACTAGGTTGACTTTTCGTGTCCATCACAGTCTTTTTTTTAAATACTGCAAGCACGTGTTATCGTCTGTCTCATCACCCCAAATGAGTGAAAAATCTGCCGCTTGATTAGCTTACATCGTTCTGTTGTAATATGATTGATGTTGTAAGCGTCTCGAAAGTGACTAAGGCCTAGTACATACGCCGCTCTTATCATGAGCCGATCCTAATGCAAAATCTCAATAAAACAACATTTTTTGTCCATCTCTCGTCTGCTTGTAACCTAAACTATTCTAAATCAAAACGGGAATGTAGAATCGATTTTAACGCCGCGAGTTTCAATTATTTCATAGTAACAGTTTGGTACGGCTCATGATGAGAGCGGCGTATGTACTAGGCCTTAGACAAGTATCGTTTCCTCGCTGAAAAAAAACTCGATCAAACAATTGCATCGTTGACGTAGTTCACTGGTTATGAAACCCAATACATTGTGATTGTACTACTCTTTGTTCAGTTTTTCCAGTGCATGTTCACGGCACATAAGTACAAACATGCAGTCAAAAGATGCAATGACTTTCACCTGCGCACATAATGAGCTTGAAATAAAAATTGTGCACTGTCAATCTCAAGTGATATTTGAAGTTAGCTGGGTTCGATTAACTTTGAATAAGGAGGAAAAGTGTTCATTGTCGACACTCAAATACTACTAGCGATATTGCGTCGCTCTTATTCTTTTTTCTCCTCCAACAGATTGTAGACCATCCTGTCAAAATGGGAAAGTTTGCAGGGTTGTCAACGGAAGATTGGTGTGCGTGTGTGATACGACTTGTACCAGGGAGTCTAAGCCCGTATGTGGATCGGACGGCAACACATATCACAATCTATGCTTGTTGCGCGTCAGAGAGTGCCAGACAGGAAAGCGTATCACCGTGGTTAGGAATGGAACGTGTCTAGGTACGTTGTCATTTAGAGTGGGATATTTTATTCCGTTATACAGAGGTTAAAAAACTTTATCGGAAGGTATACGCGCCCCGGGGGAGGGGTCTACTCCCTGTATTCGGATGGTAGGTATGACCGTCGTATTGTTTAGGGGTTAAAATCGGCGATCCAGTATTTTAGCGGTTCTTTGAACTGAAATGGTACGCTGAAGAAGATATTTTAGGACCGATGGGTATTATTTATGGTGGAAATTTTATTGACCAGGTAATTTTTAGGATGGAAATTTGGGCATTCGACGGTCATCTCTACCATTTTAACCTTGAAGTACCCATCCCCCGGGTATCCCCGCCCTGCACACCGCAAGGTTGTCTGGTTTAAGATGTCTTGAATCGGCTCATTGTTTGAATGCGCGTGTTATTAGTTAAACTACTTGACATCAACAGCTTTAGATAAAGCTCTCGACTTTAGCAAGCAGACCATTCAGGTCTCATATATAGTTTCTATCCATGCTAGCCCGGATCTTGGCGCGTAGGTTTTAGCGCTAAATAGACCAACAATCTTTATTGAAGTAGCCTTATTTTATATATACTGGTGAGAACCCGCCGGAACTATTATCGAAACATTCACTTTTAGAAACCTTAAAATGTCTAGAAACTCGTTTTGGATGTCCCGGGACGTCTATGTTGCCACGCTTTTGTGATTAATGAGATTATTTTGTTAGTGTGCTCTTATCACCTGAACCGGAAGTACATTAATATAGCATCAACAGTGCCTTCTCATAGTTACATATCAAGAAAGTGCTGTCGTTTTATGGCAAATCCGCGCGGGTTGCCTGTGGTGTTCAAAACGTGACTCAGGCCCCTCGGCGGGGGGTAAAAACAAAATGGCGATCAAGAGAACGATGTTTCTCGAGTATCTGCAAGTTTTGGTCAATTTTCCTGCTTTTTTCGCTAAAGCCTGTACCGGGTCTTACATTAAGCTACACGCTCCTCTAAATTAATCAAATCACAAATCAACCCTAGCACCAGAATTAAATAATTAGTCTACAGACCTTCCAAATAAGGTAAGGGGGAATTTCCTAATAAGGAAGTTTTGCAACGTCGGCAAAACGACAGCTTTTGGCGAAATTTTCTTGATATGACGTAAAGTTTTATTAAATTAATCGTAACCCACTGAAACTTGAGGGAAGCCGGCCAGCCTTAGAAGAGAGCCCTGATCCTTCAATGGCGGTTGTTATAAAACTTAGAAAGCAAAGACGTGCACTTACAATCTCAAAGACGTATCAGAACGCACCTTACTAGATCTAAACAAAAAATTTTCGTTAGCTCCTTAATCATCAGTATGGTTCATTTCACTCATCCTGTTCATACGGATTTCAGATGAGTGTCAGAAACACAAACGCAAAATAGATAGACTTAAAAAATCAGAAACGAAACCCATTCATTGATAAATCAATTAAAGTAGTAGTATATGACAAACCGAATTACCAGATTTTTTCGTGAGGACTACTAATTTGATAGACAAGGAAGGCGAAGGTGAGATTTATCTTGAAAAAACCTGGTTTATCATTTAGACTATCCATATGTGCTAATACAGCGTTTGCAAAATAGCGCCAGATCACTCAAAGAGAAGTCTGTTTGCGATTACTTTTGGTTGGGCAAGCCCGGACAGGATTTTTACGGAGGGACGTTGATATTTATATTTTATGTGAGTTGCACGTGATTTTTGAGTGCTCCGAAATGGACACAGATCCTAATTATATTGCTTTAGCTTGGAAGGGATTTCAATCTAGAAGAAAAAAAGAGTTCTTTAGGATATATTTGCAAATTTTGTTACTCTCCTACTAGAAAATTGTAGGACACTAGGACACACAATATCGTGTTCATTAAATATTCGTTTGGAAAATTAAAATAGACTTAATTCGTCTTCTCATCTTCCTCGCAGCAGTCACTGTGTTTGTGTGTTTTTCTGCCAATTCTTGTAAGACCTCGACCTATAGGAAAGTATATGTTTTTTTATAACAATAACAATAATAATAATAAAAGTAATAATAATAGATCACGTGGCATTTATTTGAATAATCTTTCTTTGTTTCGGTTGCTTATTCATATATCCTTCGGTGCGAGTAGAAAAACAAAGAAAAAATATTCATGGGATTAAATGCTTTCCAACGTAACATCGTGCAGTTGGTAAGCGTTTTCATTACGGTTTTGAGCATATGGAATCTCAATTCTATAATTCTTTGTTCTTCACGACAAAATAATGGTTTTATGATGTAAGACGTTTTATGATGTAAGACGTAACTACGTTTAGAGTGCCACCCAGCACCTAATTTCCACTTGCCTGAAATTCCACCAAATCGGCTCCTCGGCTTGGGAGTAATGTTCTCCCATTTCAGGTCACGTGGCATTCCCATGAGTATTCGTTCTTTGTTTTTCTGCTACGCATCGAAGGATATATGAATGTGGAAGTAACCCAAACAAAGAAAGATTATTCAAATGAATTCACGTGATCTGAAATGGGCACAACATTACGCCCAAGCCGAGGAGGTCTATTCAACACACAAGTAGCAGATATCATGGTCTTTAGAACTATTCCATTTCTTTTGCCAGAGGTTGAGAGGAAAATAGCGTATTTTCACGCCAAATTTCGAAGTTAATGAGCTGTCTTCGTCCTGATATTCATACAGTCACAGGGAGCCCGAACTGCAAACCATATTTGCGTTTTTCCCTCTCCAAAAATGAAGTCGTACTGTAATATGTCTTACTTCTCCGGTTCTAGTCGTCGCATTTTGTACTAGTTTTAGCATTATTTAATAGACTTCTTACATGTAATTCAAAAATCGGTCACATTTTGCTCGATTTCTGTTGGATTGAAAAGGTTTTACAAATATTCGTATAAATACGACAGAATTATGATAATTTCTCATCTCGCCTGTTGGACGCGGTACATTATTTTTGTTACCAAACTTCATGAAGTATTTAGTCAAGGCCTCAATCGTCGAGGCTAAAATCAGCGCATGCGATCGAGAAATGGGTTCCCGGTTTTTTCGCCTTACGGGTTTTACCCCGGGTTTTCGTATTGGGCGTTGGTTGTTTGAGTTGTATTTTTTTTAGGTATCCCTGAAAAAAGTTTGGAATTCTTGCAACTGCACTTGCACTTACGTTTATGTTTTTGAATATACAACATTGTATTTGTCATTAGAGCTTATAATAGCACTGATCGCTCTCTTTTTACTGTATTAGTAGACATATGTTTAGGATATATAAAGCGTGGTACCATTGTCCGCAGGCACCCACGTGATCTGAACCAGGAACGAAATTTGTTTTCGATGCTTGGTGTTATTAGAAGTGGTTTGATATCGAAAACAGATAGTTTGCGCTCAAGAAGAAGTTCTTGCACAAACGTTTGCAATGCAATGCAATGCAAATTATTATTATTATTATTTGTCAACTGCTTACGCGATTGAGTTTTACCGTGTTTAAATAAAGTTTCCAGTTAGTGGATTTCTTCTTAAGCCTCTAGCAATATGTAATGTTTCTAAAACAAGAACATCTTAAGCCTGATTTCCACACTATGTACCCGAAAAATAAGAAGTCGCTCAGCTTGACCTTCAAAATCATGCGTTCTTATATGCGGGTGTTTACTCTGTACTTGCTTGTTGTAGATTGTAGAAACGTCAGATGTTCGTTGGGCAGAGAGTGTAAGATGATTGGAAACCTTCCACAATGCGTGTGTATTACCGTGTGCCCCGCTGTCATCAGAAGAGTGTGTGGTTCAGATGGTAAAACGTACAACAACGTCTGCCTGTTACAAGTGGCCGCTTGTACAACTAACACGAACATCGCCGTGGTCAATCAAGGCCCCTGCAAGAGTAGTAGGTTTTACTGCCATTTTTAATTCTGCGAACTATCTTTACATTTACCAAGGCCAAACCTCGTTTTGGCTTCTAGCTAGTCCAAATTAGTTTCAACAAACTCTCAAAGCCGTGAAATCACCCAGAGCTGTTCACTCGTTCAATTGACGAAAGCCAAACCGCGGTTTCTTAGGTGGCGTAGAGTTCGCAGAATTATGAACATTGCAGTAATGACGCAAGTGTGTGGTATACTCCTATTCCAAAAAGGGTTGAACCCCGGGGGGGGGGACTCCCATATTTTTCGGTCGGGGATGATCGTCGTATCTTTTAGGGGTTAAAATCACGGTGGTTTGGTCTGTGTCAAAATTGTTTTTACCCATGATGGTGCTTCTAAAAACCGTGTAAGAAAGAGAGATTATTCGATGAGAAGACGATAAATTAGAAACAAACACGGAAATTTCTTGATGGGTATCTTTCACCTGTTACCTGTGTTCTTCGCGCCTACTTGGCACATAAGACCTCATCTTTTATGGGTATCTTTTAGGGTTTTTTGAGCCACGCCATGGCCCGCCATGTTTGGTATCTTTCAGGGGTGAAACTGAAAATTTCCGACGATTATCCCCGACTAAAAAATATGGGAGTTCCCCCCCCCCCCCCCTCCGGGGTTGAACCGTCACAACTGTCTGTTATAGGAAACGATGCGTTATGGAAGCAAATTGGTATACCAAAACAGAATAATGGACACTGGTTTTTAGAATACTTAACACGATGCTTATATGCCAAATGATTCTTTTACGATACATTTTTTCTAAAAGAATCATCTCGCAAGAAGGTTTGCACTTAACACGAGGATTTCGAACTCTTCAGTTTCTCTCACGACGCACCGCGGGTTACAACAGAGCGTTGTGACGTTGCAAGCTTTTTGGAAGACAATGTCCTCATGCAAAGTATGTAGACGACCTGACGATACTTGAGATTGTTCATAGGAACTCACCATCCTTACTCAACCATATTGTAGATATTATTTTTTTTGCACAACAAAATAACATGCGCCTGAATCCCCGTAAATGTGAATTAATGTCTGTTGACTTTCTTCATTACAATAGTTGCGTGCCCAAGCCCATTGTCGTCAGGGGATCTCTGATAGAACAAGTAGCTATTTTTAAGCTACACGGGGTACACTTATCAGAGGATCTGACATGGGCTGCGTACTGCGACTAAGTGGTGAAGCAATCCAACACACGACTGTACGCTCTACGTCAGCTAAAAAAGTGTGGTGCTCCACCGGCTGAAATCGTTTCAATAATTTAGCGAGCTTATAAGATCTACAATGGAATATGCTTCAGTGGCCTTCGCCGGCTTGCCTAAATACTGCCTTTATAAAAGTAATTTGAAAAAGAGTGCAATTTTACCTTCGTTACATACATTGTTTCGTTTAGAATTTCAAGCGTTCTCGCTCCCACTGTATTTATGCGCCGATAATGCCTATTCAGCGGTAGAGTTGAGAATTCGAAACTGGACTATTCTTTAAGCTTTTTGTTGCGTACAGTGACGTTTGTTTCTTGCAGATTGCACAAATGTAAAGTGCCCTCCTTTTCAAGAGTGTCGCATCATTGCAAATAAGCCAGTTTGTGGGTGTAACTACAATTGTCCAGGCACAGCCCCTGTTTGCGGCTCAGATGGCGTTTCGTACACCAACGTGTGTTTGCTACGATTAAGGCGCTGTATCATCAAGACGCCTATTACTGTGGTCAGCAACGGCCCTTGTCGAGGAAGTAAGTTGCAAATTTGTGAAAACTAATTAGACGGTTCTTCTACCGAAGGGACCATCGTATGAAAAGTTAGCCAAGGAAATAGGAGGCGGTTGTTGTATTGATTTCAAAGAAATTCCACAGCAGTTGATTTGCAAAGGTTGACTTCGTCCTACTCTTCGTCCACTTCTTCATAGTTTTTGGAACACAAGTAGGAATTTGTACTGCAACTAGGAATATACCTAGATTTGTAAAAAGGAAAGCTTATAGATTATACCCTGTATGATTGATAGATAGAGGTCATTTTATTTCAAGCTTTCTCTCAACTGTGGTTGAGTATCCAGAAGACTTTTCGTGATATCGCTAATATATAGGTTTAGGCAATGCCTAAAGGTGGAACTCCAACTATCATGCACACCCCATGTCTTACTGCATGATTTATTCTTATAAAAAGTGTATCCCTTTTGAGGAGCCCTGGAGCCCAGCTTGGAATACCCAGCCTGGAATTTCAGTGAATTTTGAAATGACCACCCTGAAGTTTTTGGTTACGCTTGTAAATAATCGATTGAGTTTTAAAAAAAAGATTATCTTCCATCGCGGGCTACACTAGCAACAGAGAGTTGGCAAATGTTAGTTCAGTCCCTTTTGCCTCCTTGCAACTCTCCCTGTTAATACCGATCCTCAGTGGTCTTCGCCGGCTTGCCTAAATTCTTAAGTCACGCATTGCAATGCGTATAAAAGCGTGCGCTTGCGATTGTCTGGCCTCATCTGTCATATAGTGACGCGCTAGAGCGGGCAAATATTGCCCCCTTAGGCGTAATAGGCGTGAGACAAAGTGAGTTAAATTTCTTACAGATATAAATCCAGGTAGCCCAATTTTTTCATTAATACACAATAGAGTTGTTCAATCTACCTTCAATATGTCCTTGAGGTCGGGTAGGCACTCTTACCCCATGTCCACTAATACTGACTGGTTTAAGAAATTTGTAACCGTCAAATTCCAGGTCTAAGATTTATTATACATTTATTATTAATATACCTATGTTACAGTTAGCCTGCAATTCAGTTTTTTAAATGCAAAAGGCCCTTAATAAACTATATTATGATTATATATTATAATGTTCAAACTGAAATAAATCTCGCTCACGTTTTGGCATGTACTGCCTTTATAAAAGTAATTTGAAACGGAAGTGCAATTTACCTTCGTTGCATACATTGTTTCGTTTAGAATTTCAAGCGTTCTCGCTCCCACTGGATTTATGCGCCGATGATGCCTATTCAGCGGTAGAGTTGAGAATTCGAAACTGGACTATTCTTTAAGCTTTTTGTTGCGTACAGTGACGTTTGTTTCTTGCAGATTGCACAAATGTAAAGTGCCCTCCTTTTCAAGAGTGTAAAATCATTGCAAATAAGCCAGTTTGTGGGTGTAACTACAATTGTCCAGGCACAGCCCCTGTTTGCGGCTCAGATGGCGTTTCGTACACCAACGTGTGTTTGCTACGATTAAGGCGCTGTATCATCAAGACGCCTATTACTGTGGTCAGCAACGGCCCTTGTCCAAGTAAGTTGCAAATTTGTGAAAACTAGTTAGACGGTTCTTCTAACGTAGGGACCATCGTATGATAAGTTTTAAAAACAAGGAAATAGCAGACGGTTGTTGTATTGATTTCAAAGAAATTCCAAAGCAGTTGATTTGCAAAGGTTGACCTCGCCCTACTCTTCGTCCACTTATTCATAGTTTTTGGAACACAACTAGCAATTTATACTGCAACTAGGAATATACCTAGATTTGTAAAAAGGAAAGCTTATAGATTATACCCTGTATGATAGATAGATAGAGGTCATTTTATTTCAAGCTTTCTCTCAACTGTGGTTCAGTCTCCAGATGAATTTCGTGACATCGCTAATATATAGGTTTAGGCAATGCCTTAAATGGAGCTCCAACTATCATACACACCCCATGTCTTACTGCATGATTTATTCTTATAAAAAGTGTATCCCTTTTGAGGAGCCCTAGAGCCCAGCTTGGAATACCCAGCCTGGAATTTCAGTGAATTTTGAAATGATCACCCTGAAGTTTTTAGTTACGCTTGTAAATAACCGATTGAGTAATTGAGTTAAAAAATAGATTATCTTCCATCGCGGGCTACACTAGCAACAGAGAGTTGACAACTATTAGTTCAGTCCCTTTTGCCTCCTTGCAACTCTCCCTGTTAATACCTCAATCTCTGTGATTGTGCTGGATGTGGAGAACGAAGTGCGCACTCAGTGATCCATGACGGACTGTGATTGGTTGTGTACACTAGCCGACACTAACGCAAGTGCGCATGCGTAAATAAGAGCCTGCGATGTTTTCGTAAACCGCTGAACGTTCTGTTTTTGCTTGGATAGATTGCTTTCTTATGCGACGTTAAATGATACGTATAAGGCTCCACTCCGTGCCTTCGGCGCGGGGAGTTCTGCTATGAAAAATGCCTATCAGTTCAACATAGCTACCGCTAGTTAGTAATTAATGAATTCCGCTGATAGTCCGGTCAATCTATGAAAAATATGGGGTTCGACCTATCACTAATTGCAAAAGAAAGTTTCTCAACGGTTATAGGGCCAGAAAGTCGTCCTCTAAAACATATCAAAAGTCCTAAAAAATCATAGAAGGGGAAAGTACTTAAATTTAGGAGTTTGTATTTTATTTTGTTGGCGGCCATTTTGGCTTTTGTTATTACCACTGTATGCATTGCTACGCGACCGCAAAATTCACTGTTGCGATAGGCGATTGGCGATTTTTAGCCGTCAATCAAAACCAAAACGTTGGATTCGGCTACTTCGGTGGGTCGACATTAATTGTAAAATTAACTAAAATAATTGTAAGCTATCCTTTGCCTTTCTGTCCTAGAATTATGAACTTCTGACTCAAGAAAATTGACATTACAATTCCTTTGCTGAGAATCGCCAATCGCAACCGTGAATTTTGAGGTCGCGTAGCAATGCATACAGTGGTAATGAGTTTTGCGGCACTTAGAGCTCTACGGTGATAAAATTAGTTATAGACTGTAACGCGTAACAGGTAATATGTTAACGTTTTCTTTTACTTAGAAGTGACCCCATGTATAGAGTAACTGCCAATGGAAACCATTAGTAATAATTACTGAGTTGCGTATGGAAACGTGTTCAAGATTCCTAGTCAGGCATTGTATTTGACTTTCGAGCTGTGACTTTCGGCATGGGAAAATTCTCTTGGTCAAAAATAACATATCTAACAAAGTTTATATAACACGAATGATTCAATATGAAACCACTAAAAACTTATATATTTAGCTGGGAATACTGTGCAGTATGGAGAATGCAGTATGGAGAATCTCATCCCATAAAGTTCTTGGGGTGTATATTGCGTCTGATTTATCTTGGAATGACCACTGTGGATATATTGTCAAGCACGCGCGCAAGCGACTCTGTGCTCTTCGAGTGCTTATGAATCGGGTTTGACAACTCGCGAGGTTGTTCAAGTATACAGTGTACTTATCAGATCCATCTTGGAGTACGCGTCCCCGGTGTGGTCTGGACTGCCTGAATACTTGAGCAATTGCAACCTCGTGGAATCTGTGCAGAAGGAAGCGCTACGGATCATTTTTAGATCTCTGTCGTATGATGAAGCGCCAGTCTGCTCAGGACTGCAGACTCTGTCCGAGCGCCGCGCACTGGCGTGCGAGCGATTCTTAGTGAATCTGTGGTCGTCATCTCCCTGCATGGCGAGTCTGCGCCCTGAACTGGCTAGCGCTTCCCACACATATAATACCAGGTCTGACGCAGCTAGGCAGCGTGCACCAGTCCATAACCTGCAGCACACAGATCGTTTCGTCACCCTGAATTATTGTTAATATTTACTATTTATTCGTATCTATTCGTATTCGTATATATTTGTATATCTAAAGTGCTGCCCCCTCTTGTAATTTAGCTGCTCAATTGAAGCTACAAAAATAGAGAATAAACATATTATTATTAACATACTATATTAAAAACTTCGCAAAACTAAGTGTGGCAAAACTCATTAATAACAAAGGGCAAGATGGTCGCACGATGGTTGCCCTAAAACCGTTGAGAAACTTTCTTTTGCAATTAGTGGTGGGTCATTACACAAATTGACTGGACTATGAGTATGATAGGATGATAATTCACATCGAGGGGCTATTATGAATTCAAGCAGAATTCATTAGTTGTTTTATTATTCATTCAAAGTTTAATTGTTTTATTATTCATTCAAAATTAATTTCCCTGCTTTAATTTTTGGAGAGAGCCAGGTAGTTTGCCAGCCTGCCTACAAGCGTGTGACGTCACGCGTGCAATAATTTCAACTTGTCCAATCCTTGAAGTCACCGAGTCGCTCGTCTTTAAAAAAATTAAGGAATTCGCCGGTGGCGGTCAACCAAAGAGAAGCGGGAATTGGTGATGAATTAATAAAAGCTGACCCTTTGAGTGTGCACCGCGAACACGTTTCCTGGCGTTCTGGGCGGGCTTTCTGTGGTTGTAGTCCATGCCGTTCTGGGCGGGTTTCCTGTGGTTCTTGTCCATGCCGTTCTGGGCGGGTTTCCTGTGGTTCTTGTCCATGCCGTTCTGGGCGGGTTTCCTGTGGTTCTTGTCCATGCCGTTCTGGGCGGGTTTCCTGTGGTTCTAGTCCATGCCGTTCTGGGCGGGTTTCCTGTGGTTCTAGTCCATGCCGTTCTGGGCAGGCTTTCTATGAGAAGGTAGGAGACGTTACGCACAGGAAGCCCGCGCAAACGTCAGGGACTAGGTTGACTTTTCTTGTCTGAAAACGATACGTTTTTCAACGGGAAACATCGCGATTCAAAGTCGGCTTTGAGACGCTTCCAACGGAAACCAGATCGAAAAAAAAAAACAATGACAGCCAATCAATTGCTTGTTTTAATACTGCACGCACGTGTTGTCGTTTGTCTCACCACCCCACATGAGTGAAAAAATCTGCCGTTTGATTAGCTTACATCGTTCTGTTTTAATATGATTGATGTTGTAAGCGTCTCGAAAGCGACTTAGAGAAGCATCGTTTCCTCGCTGAAAAAAAAAACTCGATCAAACAATAGCATGGTTGATGTAGTTGACTGTTATGAAACCCAATACATTGTGATTTTACTACGCTTTCTTCAGTTTTTCTGTGGAATTATTTTGCCTGTGCATGTTCACGGCACATAAGTACAAAAATCCAGTCAATAAGATGCAATGACTTTCACCTGCGCACATAATGAGCTTGAAATTTAAAGATTGTGCACTGTCACTGTCAATCTCAAGTGATATTTTGAACTTTGCTGGGTTCCTCACCATTCCAATCGATTAACTTTGAATAAGGAGGAAAAGTGTTCGTTGTCGACACTCAAATACCACTAGCGATATTGCGTCGCTCTTATTCTTTTTTCTCCCACAGATTGTAGACCACCATGTCCAAGGGGGAAGGTTTGCAGACGTGTCGACAACGGAAGATTGGCGTGCGTGTGTGATACGACTTGTACCAGGGAGTCCAAGCCCGTATGTGGATCGGACGGCAACACATATCTCAATCTGTGCTTGTTGCGCGTCAGAGAGTGCCAGACAGGAAAGCGTATCACCGTGGTTAGGAATGGAACGTGTCTAGGTACGTTGTCATTTAGAGTGCGATATTTTATTCCGTTATACAGCTGTTAAAAAAACTTTATCGGAAGGTATACGCGCCCCCGGGGGAGGGGGCTACTCCCTGTATTCAAATGGTAGGTATGACCGTCGTATTGTTTAGGGGTTAAAATCGGCGATCCAGTATTTTAGCGGTTCTTTGAACTGAAATGGTACGCTGAAGAAGATATTTTAGGACCGATGGGTATTATTTATGGTGGAAATTTTATTGACCAGGTAATTTTTAGGATGGAAATTTGGGCATTCGACGGTCATCTCTACCATTTTAACCTTGAAGTACCCTTCCCCGGTATCCCCGCCCTGCACACCGCAAGGTTGTCTGGTTAAAGATGTCTTGAATCGGCTCATTGAATGCGCGAGTTATTTGTTACTCTTCTTGACATCAATAGCTTTAAATAAAGCTCTCGACTGTAGCAACCTGACCATTCAGGTCTCATATATAGTTTCTATCCATGCTACCCTTGATCTTGGCGCGTAGGTTTTAGCGCTAACTAGATCAACAACCTTTATCGAAGCAGCTTTATTATATAATACTGATAAGCACCTGCCGGAACTATTATCGAAACATTCACTTTTAGAATCCTTAGAATGTCTAGAAACTGGTTTTGGACGTCCCGCGACGTCTATTTTGCCAAGCTTTTGTGATTAATGAGATTCTTTTGTTAGTGTGCTCTTATCACCTGAACCGGAAGTACATCAATGCCTATGTAATTTATTTCTAGAAGCTGACAGAATATAGCATCAACAGTGCCTTCTCATAGTTAACGTAAGTTTATTAAAATAATCGTAACCCACTGAAACGTTGGGGAAGCTTGGCCGCCTAGAAGAGAACCTTGATCCTCCTTTTGATGTTGTTGTAAAACTTAGAAAGGAAATAGACGTACACTTGCAACATCTCCGAGACGTATCAGAATGCACCTTACTAGATCTAGACAAAACGTTTTTCGTTATATCTCCTTTTCGTTATATCTCCTTTTATGGTTCGTTTCACTCATCTTGTTCATACGGATTTCAGGTGTGTGTCAGAAACGCAAACGCCAAATAGATAGACTTAGCCAATCAGAGACGAAACCCATTCATGACAAATCAATTAAAGTAGTAGTATATGACAAACCGAATTACCCGAATTTTCTTGAGGAATACTTATTTGATGAGGAGGACGGTGAGGTTGAGATTTATCTTGAAATAAACCTGGATTATCATTTAAACTATTCATATGTGCTAAAACAGCTTTGCAAAATGGCGCCAGATCACTCAAAGAAAAGTCTGTTTGCGGATTACTTTTGGTTGGGCAAGACCGGACAGGATTTTTACGGAGGGACGTTTATATTTAGACTTTATGTGAGTGTGCGTGATTTTTTAATACTGCGAAATGGACACAGATACTACTTATATTGCTTTAGCTTGGAAGAGATTTCAATCTAGAAGAAAAAGAGAGTTCTTTAGGACCAATGTGCATAACTCGTTACTCTCCTACTAGAAAAATTGTACGACACTAGGACACGCAATATCGTGTTCATTAAATATTCGTTTCGAAAATTAAAATAGACCTCATTCGGCTCCTCATCTTCCTCACAACAGTCACTGTGTTTGTGATTTTTTCTGCCCATTCTGCAAGACCTCGACCTATAGGAAAATATATGGGGTTTTTTCTTGACATAATATCACCGCAATAGACCTCTTTACCTTGGACGTAATGTTGGGCAGGTAGGGTTGTCCATGAATAGTTCAAGAGTAAGCCCCTCCTACCTAGGCGCCCAAAGTCGCACAGCCATCACCACAGTTAGAAGCTCCAGCTCGTTGATGTGCACCTTGTTTGAAATTATCCTTGGAGGGAAGAGACAACGGAAATATTCGCCGAAGCAAATAGCGCCGCACCCAGTCAAGTACGCATCCGTTGCAAACAGTTCAGGGCTCGCCACTATTATCAAGGAGGGAATAACAGATGCCAACAGACACCCCATTGTAGTGTTGCAGCAGATAAATCCACCATTGAATATCAGCTCGTATTTCGTCGTTGATGTGTTGCTTTCGCGAGTTAATATTGCGTAATGCATTCAGCAGGCGACACATATAAACACGTCCTGGACGGATACACGAAGTGAGAAAGGAAAGTTTCCCTAAAAGCCGCTGAAGATCTCGTTTGGAGTAAACATCGCTGTGTAACCACTGTGATAGTTCCTCCTGAAGCTCATTTATCATGTCCAAGGTGTTAATCTCTACTCCTAAACATATCATCTTGTAACACGGCGGACGTCTTTTGCAGCGCGTCCTAGTTCCAGAAAGAGGGCGTCCATTCGGCTGAACTCACGTTGCGAAACATCCGTCATTGCCACACCATAAAAAGCGTCAATGTATCCATCTACTAAAAGTCCCATGTTGGTAAGAATGTGAACCACGGCTTTCGTGGTCCTCTGACAGGCCAAGGTTTCAGAGCGGAGTCCGAATGGACTCCCGGATCCACAGGAATCTGGCGAAACGCACGACTTAAATCCTTCTTAAGGTATGAGTTTACCTTTGAGGGGTCTCGCGGGGAAAAAATTCGTATCGCGTCACAATTTACACCACAAACGTCGTTCATATATCATTCTAAAGCTAAAAGATTGGTCTATCTGATGAATACTTTTGTTTTCATTATATTGTACATGAACATATATTTTGTTAGCTCTAAAGGAAAAACGACCGACTTTCTTTAAAAGGTTCCATCTTCTTCCAATTAAATTGCACAGCTCCAAATATAAGCAAAATCTATTCTTTAGAAGGCGATCTAAAAAAAGGTGTGCGGGATTTTTGATATTCCTTTTAAAACATATTTTATGCTAATTTTTGTGTTAGCATTGCCAAAAATATCTGTTTTCAACCTTTTTTACGTGATATTTCCGCAAATATGTAAAATATCAATAATCCCGCACACCTTTTTTCAGATCGCACTCCAAGGAATACATTTTGCAGAAATCTGGAGCTTTAACATTAACTGGAAGTGGCAGGAACTCTTAAGGATACCGTAAACCTTCGCGGGTACCCTTCGCGCAAAATTTCTCTACGCGGCGCATTGAAATAAACCCCAAAAAACTAGATATCATTTTAAAGCTTACTAAACGTAGTTTATGACGACGCAGTTTTTATTCTGTTTTTTCGAAATCTGCTCTAACGCGGAAAGGAAAACGATAAAAGGTGCGATTTAAATATGCAAAATGTTCGTATAGAAATACGGCGCGCATTGGCTTCAATTCTGTCTTAAATCAATCAACACTCATTGAATGACTAAAGTGTGTCGGCGATTTTTAATATATTAATCCATTCCAGAATAAGAACTTCCAAAAGTTGAAGGTTCATTTATTTGACGAGTTTCGGCCTTCGAACAGTAATAAAAGTGCGAGAAATCAAAATATCAAAAATCGCCGACACACTTTCGAAGATCAAAGCTTGGACTAGCTGCTCGCAAAATTTGAAAGCAATCGTGCAAATCCTTGTGGGCGAACATTTTGGGTCTTTCCATTGAAACGGCAGCAAAATCAATACCGAGTTATAGCCATTTGAAGTTGTGTCAACATCTGAAGCGCTAACAGCAGGAGAGCAAACAAACGTGACACGATCGGCCAATTGGAGACAAGCCTTCTCTGTGCGCGGGAAAGTATTACTGTGCTCAGATTTCATGTTGTGCTTGAGCTTTGGTACTTGTGGTAATCGCTTTCTCTAATATCTTCGACCATTTCCAGCAGCCAAATTTTGATTAAAAATGGGCAAAGTGCCTCTTCAATGAAGAAAGCCAGGCAAGAAGCGCCAATTTCCTGACCCGAAGGCTAAGTAAACAAGATTAAAAGATTATAGCACCTGAATCATGTAACGCAATACAGTTGAAAACTAGATTTTCTTACTTTTCTTCGTGAAATATAAGTTATTTTAATTTTCTTTTTTGTAATATTGAAGTTCCTACCCTAACTTATCGACTGGGATAAAAACAAAAATTCGTCAAAATGACACCCGCGAAGGTTTACGGTATCCTTAAAAGCAAAAATTGGTACTTTTCCTCTGAAGCACAAAATGACGAAAATGATCCATCAGATTACCGTTGCAAAGAAATATACCACTTAGTAAGTAAGGCCATTCCATAAGCTTTAAAACGATATATAATTGGCCCTTGTAGTGTAAATAATGACACGACAGTGATTTTTTTTTCGCGAAAAAGTGACATCCCTCGTGCAAAGGTATACTCATACCTTAAAGACATGACAGCCGCGCCCCAGACGATTGACAAACTCCACTAAGCAGTCAATGCGTTGAAGCCGTTAACGAAAATGTTCGCCAAGATAAGAATCAATTGGAATACCATCATTGATAGAATGTCCCTACGGATCATTGATAGAATGTCCCTACGGAAAACTGAGGTCGTGAACAACCCGAGGCTCGTCGGAGTCGCGTTTTGGAACGCAAATTAAAGGGGAAATTACACAGTCAGAGTCAAAAGTCAAAAGACAAAAGGCCCGCAGATAGCATTGATCAAGTTCTTTGTGTATATACGATTGTAAACAATCAGTGTTCGTGTTCGCCGAGGGATGATTGAAAAACGAAGATGTAGCTGTAACGCCACAAGAATTAATTGGCCAACCAAAACGCAAAAAGTCAATTACAATTCTGTCCTGGTAGTTTTCGAGGTACTCGCTCCATGCATCAATCTTGAAGTGTGATACCACTGGCATACGAGCACCGCGGAAATTAGGTCTGTCGAAAGCGCGGATAGAGTTCGCCAAACAGACCACTGATAGTAAAACACGTTCCCACGTAGGCAGACCACTAGCACCAAAAATAGGATACTTGCGCTTCTGACAAGAAAACATGATAGGATGCGCGGCGTCGCAGACCTTGCAGAGGTGGATTGATTTATAGGACGCGTCGGTTAAGCCACGGACATTTTCCTGTATGATTCTTATCCTTGCAGGAACCCTCTTTCTTTGCTCTCGTAGCTGGAGTAGCATTACGAGCGGGTTGTGGAACTAATCGCAAGTCTGCGTGAGTGAAAGCAGTTTGCGCGCGGTCGCGGATAATAGTTGCGTCGGACTAGTTAAGCCGACCTGCTTCCACTGCGTTACTTATAGAGAAATGAAAATTCCTCACGCTTGACCAAGAATACGACGCGGCTTTCTTCAGATGGGCAAGAAGAAGCTGCCCTTCTGAATCGCCTCTGCTTTTAACGCACTCCAAAAATCCCCCAACAAACTCTGATATGTCAAGTTTGTCGTACTCCAGCGTACCTTTAGCTGTAGAGAGAAGGAACTCATTCGGGAGAACGGCCCGCTCGCGATGAGGCTTGCGAAGAGACGTCAAAGTCGGGACATCAGCGAGTTGGCGAGCAGGCGTAGAACTGAGCACGTTGCTCAAGGGTAGAGCGAGCTCTGCGGAATTGGCGGAGTTTACGCGAGCCAGCTCCAGCTGCGCCTTCGTCAATTCCAGTTGGAGTTTCGTGCTCTCTTGTTTTGCATTCTCCAACTGGAGTTGCTGTGCTACGGAGACTTCTTGTGCAGCGGAAGGTGTAGCTGGTAATGTTGGCAAAGGAGGTTGTGCCCCGTGTGTGACGTTTGGAACCCCTGGCAGCGACAGTTGTAACTCCTCGATGTGTGCAAAGATATCCGCGAATTCGCGGTCCACAGCAGATTTGGTAGAGGGGCGAGATCGTGATGTTTTAGATTTTAGATTTAGATTTGGATGCCATTCCGGCGGATGAGTTCGGATTTGAAGACTAGGTGTTGAAAACTAAGAGTTGCTCTCTAATCGAGCTGAAGGAGTGAACTGAAATTATATAGCTCACGTGCCATGGATTATATACCAAGTCAATTGTCTGTTTGATGAGTTACTTGTCTAAATCTTCATGCGTTTATATTTAACGGTTTCTGTAAACTTCATCAGTTGCCCTGATGAAGGCTTTTAGATAAAGCCGAAAATTTGGCACCAAGGTTTATTATCATTTTTCAGTATTCATTGCTTATTCCACTCAGCACAGAAATACAATAATCTCCTTAATTGCATGTAACTTCAATAATTTCACAAATGTTCATTGATTACTGTTCAGTTGTACTTACGATAAACTATACCTCGGATGATGTAATTTTGCCACAAATTGCAGGACAGTGGCTTTAAAAGAGATATTTTGCATTCATGCATTAGTTAGATTCTGTGGCTAAGTTTGGAGAGCGTGGGACTTTAGAATCAACGCTTACAAGTTCAAGCACTGGCGCGGGAGCAGAAGAATTTTTTCTGTACCCAGGCCCACGCGACAAAACGGCGTTTTGCGTCTGAAACGGCAGAAAAAAAAGGAGCCGAATTTATAACTCGGGCTCTTCACAGGAAGTCCGAGTAACAATTGTCTGGAGAAAAATAAAAACGCCACCCAAATTTCAGCACACCCGTGCGCTAAAGAGTTTCAACGTATAGTCAAATACTTGATCAGATACTGACATTGTTTCTTGCAGATTGCAAAACTAAGTTGTGCCCTGCTTTTCAAGTGTGTCGCATGATTGGAAACAAGCCAGTTTGTGAGTGTAACAACAATTGTCCAGGCAGCGCCCCTGTTTGCGGTTCAGATGGAATTTCGTACACCAACGTGTGTTACCTGCGATTAAGGCGCTGTCTTATCGGGGAGCCTATTACTGTGGTCAACAAAGGCCCCTGTCCACTAAGTAAGTTGCAAATTAACAAATTAGACGGTTCTTCTACCGAAGGGACCATCGTGTGATAAATTCAGGGCGGATCTAGGGGAGGGGTTGTGAGGTTTGCACCCCCCCCCCCCCCTATGAGAGTGATAGATTCGATGTATTAGTTAAGCAATAAAAGTACTTTCCGCGTGCTCTCTGCTTTCTTACAAACACGAGGGGGATGTTGGGAGAACTGATCAAAACTTGAAAGACACGAGCCGAAGGCGAGTGTCTTTCAAGTTTTATCAGTTCGACCAACATTCCCCGAGTGTTTGTAAGAAACCAGAGAGCACGCAGAAAGTATTTTTATTGCTTTTAGAAAATAACATACACACACGCGACAGCGTTGCGTGACAATCGTGTTTCTCAGGTCTCTTACAAACACGCTTTTTAACCAATCAGAACGCGCACATTCACAATACAACATAGGTGTTATTTTCTAATATTTATTATAAAGTTTTGAACTCACTACGGATTATAACACCAGTCCAACTTAGTGCTGCAACCCCTCCTCTGAAAAAATCCTAGATCCGCCCCTGAAGTTAGCCAGGGAAATAGCAGCGAATAGCAGGTGGTTGTTGTATTGATTTCAAAGAAATACCAAAGCAGTTGATTCACAATCGATTAACTTTCAATAAGGACGAAATGGCTTCGTGGTCCCCCTCAAATACCGCTAGCGATATTGCGTCGCTCTTATTCTATTTTCTCCTCCCACAGAGTGTAGACCACCATGTCCAAGGGGGAAGGTTTGCAGACGTGTCAACGGAAGATTGGTGTGCGTGTGTGATACGACTTGTACCAGGGAGTCCAAGCCCGTATGTGGATCGGACGGCAAGACATATCACAATCTATGCTTGTTGCGCGTCAGAGAGTGCCAGACAGGAAAGCGTATCATCGTGGTTAAGAATGGACCGTGTATAGGTGGGTTGTCATTTAGAGTAGGACATCGCATTCCGTTATACAGCCATGGCGCTGCTACTTTTAACCAAGGTCATCATTTTGCTTGTCACTGACTGTTTGGAGAAAATATTGTATTTGGGTTGGGATTTAAGCTGTTCCCGGAGTTTTCCCCATTTTGTAAAGTACATTGTCATTTTTAGATGCTTGTGAATAATTTACACGAGTTGAAAAGTAAGAAAATGTTTCCGTTTCACGCTTCACTTACTCATGAGATTTTTGTACTCGTATCTTTGCACGGCCATGTAATATCCTCTATGTATATAGAGGATATTACACAATTACACGGTGGCGCGAAGATGTGAGTTTTATTTTCGAGTGGCAAGAACAATATTTTACGAATGAGCGCAGCGAATCATGTAACTATGCTTTCCTTTTCCTTTTTTCTGAATTTAAAACCTCATGCGAAAACGCGCATTGCTTTTGTCATGCCGACGTCTTTTCTTACTTCCGTCACGAGAGAAAAATATTTTGCAGTTTTGCTGCCGTTTTGCTAATGGTCATGTACAGGTTGTATTGGGGAAATCAGCATGGTCGTTTCTTTTTTTTTTTTCTCGTTTTTTATATAATTTTATCCTTTCACAGTGTGTCCAGAATGCCCAAGAGGAAAAGTGTGTCAGATTGTGAAAAAGAAACCCGTATGCGTATGCAACAAGATTTGTAGTATGGAATACAAGCCTGTGTGTGGTTCGGATGGTAGGAAATACCTCAACTTGTGTCTGCTACTAATGAGGGCGTGCCAAACGGGAACGACTATTACTGTGATCAAAAATGGATCATGTACAGGTTGGTTTTACGTGCGTAACTATGTAACTATGCTTTCCTTTTCCTTTTTTCTGAATTTAAAATAATAATTGTCTTTAAGCTCTTCTTCTTCCATCTTACCATAAATTGAGTGAAACCCTGAACACAATATTTATATATATTAAATACCCTGATAAGGCTGGTCCGCCTCGATTAGTTGCTATTTGCGGATCAGTCACTCCTGTAAATAATGTTTCAAATAATAATAATACTTTATTTTGCATTTCGTTAATTAATATATATTTTTTTTTACATCCCATTTTAATTATCTATATTTTTCCTTTTTTTGTCGTGCATGATACTTTTATATTTTATTTTATTTTCAAATAAAGAGATAATTGTAAGGGAATACCTAGAGCCGAAATGAACCCTTAGGTTTTCTAGTTTAGCACTAGGCATGTCAAGTTTTATTGTTTTCGTAGCTTACACTCATTACACACAAATGCTAAAAGCGAGGAGCACAGCAAAATCACATAGATCGAAATGGACTTCGATCGAATTAGAAACACACAAAGCAAGCAATACAAGCATCAAAGAGAGAGGGAGAGAGAGAGAGAGAGAGGGAGAAGAAGAAGAAGAGTAAAATCCTGTAGATAAAGTAGACTCAGGAACCAATTTGTCTAAGTAATAAATATTGTTTAACTTTTGTGCTAAAACTGTGTTAAGACTTTTTAGTTCTAGAGGTAGATCTTGCCAAAGTTCAGAAGCTAACAGGGTTCACTAGAAAAACGCACGTGATTTGACTAGCACACAATCGTAAAGACATTCAAGTGCGCGCGCAAAACCGGTTTGAAACTGGTTTGCTATAGTGTAAAACGGCTTTCAACCATGTAATACGGCTTTTGCCGTGTAATACGGCTCCAAATCTGCACTCAGTTTTGACCTTGTATGGTAAAATGACGTTGCAGCAAGGCCTCTTGTGTAGATGTGTTCAATGTAACTCACTCATCTCGTTTGACAGGTTGCAGCGGCGTCAAATGCACACGACCCGGTCAAGTGTGTATTATGGTTGGCAAAGTCCCCACATGTGTGTGCAACATGGTGTGTTTGGTCTACTACTTACCCGTCTGTGGATCGGATGGAAAAACCTACCCTAGCGAGTGCCGACTTCTAGAAAGGGCCTGCACTACCAGGCAGAACATTAGGGTGGTTTCTAAGGGAAGATGCCCTAGTAAGTCGGCGATCTGTACTCTCTTCTTACCTACGGACTGCAATGCATGCAGTTTACGATTTTTAGTTTGGCGAGTACTCTCAATTAGGATGGCCCCTCGATCCCGCATCCCATTGCTTCTTTAGTGTCCTCCATTTCTACAGACACATTTTTAAATAACATCTCTTGACCGTTTGAGTTGATGAAGTAACGATTGCATAAAAATAACGTTCCTTTGAAACAAATTGTGAGAGATAACTGTGGAGTTGACAGTGATAGCGGCACGTCTTTGCCCTTATCTGTGAAAAGAAAATCGTTAGAGATTTACGAACTCTAGTGAGGATTTCCCTACGAATCTGGTGACTATTTTCACCTTCTTGGGCCCTGGCTACACACGAAGCGAATAAGAGCGTGAGCTCTTCTATTAAAACCGACGACCGGTTAGCGCAGTGGTAGAGCGCCGGGTTTATGTGCGGGAGGTTGGGAGTTCAAACCCGGGCCGGACCAACACTCAGGGTCTTTTTCTAATAATTGAGGAGAAGGTGCTGCCTTTGCTCTAACATCTGCAAATGGTTAGACCTTCGCGTCTTCTCGGATAAGGACGTTAAACCGTAGGTCCCGTCTCTCACATGCACTACACTAACCGAAGGAGAGGGACGTTAAAGAACCACGAGGACGTCGGAAGTTGCCCATCCTCAGTGCAGGGCTTACAACTGACTAACCCACCACACTGACCAGGGATCCTCGTAATTGGAGCCTCGCTCTGTGAGGATTTCCCGGCCCTCGAGCAAAGCTGAATAAATAAATAAATAAAATGGTGAAGCGATGGAATCTTACTGAATCTTACTGACTGAACTTTGGTACTTATGAACCGCCATGATGGCGCACAAGCAAAAGGGATTCCTCAATAACATGGTGCCGGTTTTCATAACCAACCCCACTCTACTATGATAAAGCGGATTTCAGATGACTGTCGTGATTTAATTGCAATTGGTTTGCTTTCTCATTGACTGCTTATTTCTATCAACCAATCAAATCGCGCAAACTTGCGAGCTTATTGCAAGCAAGGAATCACTAGCCAATCAAATTCGGAGCAATTGTGCAATTCTGAATTGGTTCGGCTCCTGATTGGCTCGGCTGGAAACCATTCAACAGCAAGTTGCAATTATTCTTGTTTCTGATTGGCTAGTGATTACACAATTGCGTTGACTTTTCAAAATAACGTCCGTTCAGCCCAATCTTGTACTGGTTTTATCCCGCAGGTAGCCGATGCCCCCCGTACTGCTCTCGCTATTATAACCCGTCTGCGGGTCCAACGGCAAAACGTATCCGAACAGGTGTCTTCTTAACGTAGCTGATTGTCTGGCCATAAGAAGGATTCTCTTCGTACACAAAGGCCATTGCTGTAAGTACTATATTAATGTAGTCTAGCGGGGACACTTTTTAACCCACGTACATAGGGGTAGGAGAGAAATGTCGGCCGCAGTGAACGATTCCAGCTATAAGGCACACGCGCGCTGCATATCGGTATATGTGGGACATTTGTCGAACGAACTGCTTAAAAGCACGCGCTGCATTTCTGGCGCGGGTTGTTCAAAGGTGGATTAAATTTAAACCAGGTTTAGTTCTGAACAAAACAATCGAGTCACCATGGTAATTAATCCTGGACTAGTGCTAAACCACTTTCGAGCAACCGGACCCTGGTAATTATGGGACATGGCTTGGTCAATTCTGAATAAAGAAGAGTAAGCGCTTACAGCTGGAATAGTCCATTAAGTAGGCGCGCGGGTATTTCGTAAGAAAACGAGATCCAAAATCTAATCACTTATATTTCCCAGAAAAGGATTAACTCATTCTAGATAGCTTTATTAATGTTGTTGACATAGGTATCTCTGAACATTCTTTAATACATGTTACATAAATATGAGCTTCGCCAGTTCTCATTTGAGAAGCAATAACTGTATTGTAAAATACAATGTTACCATTCCAAAAGCATATCAATATTTTTAAGTTTTGTGTTTTGATTTTTGATTTTTGTCACTTCATTTCCTTAATCAGCCGATTGAAATGAATCCATTTCCTGACTTGGTACTTTTCTAGGCAGAAAAAATGGCGGTTAATTGTGAGCCTTTGCTTCCTCATTACAGAAACGAGAGCTAGACGAACAAAAGAGGCCTCGGGCTAGTCTAGTTTTAGCTGCCTGAAATGAACTCTTACAGAATATTTGAAAAACATTGTGGTTTATGGGTTAATTTAATTACTATTTTTATTTTTGTTTTCTGCTCAGTGAAAAAGCCTTCTTGTAATGGGAAATGTCTCAAGGTCTTCACCCCTGTCTGTGGCACCGACAGGAAAACGTATTACAGCTTGTGCTTCTTGACGGAGGCTTCCTGCAGATCCAACTGGGCGCTTGGTTATTTACATACAGGATTTTGTGGTAAGATAACTAATGCCAGGCTGATATAATTCCGTTCAGCAGAATTACAAGTTCGCAAATAGATCAACCAAGTTGCGCCTGACGTGTTACGTGTTTGCGCAAATGTCATATGCGCCTCTAGGACAATCCTGTGTTACAATTTTAGAGTTAATTCAGCTTTTAGAGCTTCAATGCAGTCGAATTCACAAGAAGTAAGCAAAGTAATCCTGCAGCTTGTCAAATAACCTTCCAACTGACACATGAGTACAAATTCGGAGCGTGGTCGTTAGATATCGAGCGGATGGAATTAGATTGCGAATTGGCAATTTTTTTTTTGTTGCTTACCCGTGCCAATACTGTGTGGGTTACTGTAACAGTCTGTTAGGCCTGACTTTTCTAAGTGTTCTAATGCTACAGACCCTACGCCCACCTGTGCCAACCTGACTTTTCTATGTGTTAATGTTTTCTATGTGTTCTAATGCTACAGACCCTACGCCTACCCGTGCCAATACTGTGTGTTCTACTGTAACAGTCTGTTAGGCCTGACTTTTCTAAGTGTTCTAATGCTACAGACCCTACGCCCACCTGTGCCAACCTGACTTTTCTATGTGTTAATGTTTTCTATGTGTTCTAATGCTACAGACCCTACGCCTACCCGTGCCAATACTGTGTGTTCTACTGTAACAGTCTGTTAGGCCTGACTTTTCTAAGTGTTCTAATGCTACAGACCCTACGCCCACCTGTGCCAACCTGACTTTTCTATGTGTTAATGTTTTCTATGTGTTCTAATGCTACAGACCCTACGCCTACCCGTGCCAATACTGTGTGTTCTACTGTAACAGTCTGTTAGGCCTGACGTGTCTATGCGTTCTTATGCTACAGATCCTACGCCCACCTGTGCCAACCTGACTTTTCTATGTGTTCTAATGTTTTCTATGTGTTCTAACACTACAGACCCTACGCCTATCTGTGCCAATATTGTATGTACTGCTGTAACAGGATGCTAGGCTCGGTTCCCAGGCCGTCGTAACGTCGCGCGCGATTGCTTGGCTCATCGCGGGCGCACCGAACCCCCCACGGCTGGAAACCGAGCCTAACAGGATGCTACGTCTGACTTGTCTATGTGTTCTAATGCTACAGACCCTACGCCCACCCGTGCCAATACTGTGTGTTCTACTGTAACAGTCTGTTAGGCCTGACTTGTCTATGTGATCTTAATGCTACAGGCGTAGGGCCTGTGCCCACCTGTGCCACTACTGTGTGCGCTCCTGGGACAGTGTGCCGTGTCTGGGACCGACAGATCGAGTGCGTCTGCCCACCGACCTGCCCGCGGTTATTCAGCCCAGTCTGCGGTTCAGACGGCAAGAACTACACCAACGCGTGTCAGCTCGAGAAAGAGGCTTGTGTAGATCAGTCCAATGTGGTGGTTAAGTACAAAAGGCCCTGCACTTGTAAGTCAATCTTCACTCTAACCAACATGTTTTGTTTGTGGACAAGTTTAGAAACTTTAGCTGAGCGCACGAATATGTTATACACTTTTTACGACATTAAAGCAGGTTTTTCGGCATTTCAAACACTGGCTGGGGTATTTGTAGATTGTATATCTTGTTTGTGAGTTTAAAATGTGTTTAAATCTCCCTATGATTATATTCTTCCTGTCCTTGCGATTTTACTGGTTTTCGTGTCGATAGAAATCAATTACATTTTAGCGTGCTTTGCGAGAATGTTACATAATGTAGACAAAACAGGGGCGATGAGGGCGGAGCAGCAGACGTTTCTAGCTGTGTTAATCCGGGAAAATACGAGGCACAAGATCCCTCAAGTTGTCGCGCAACATTGTTGCGTTGCACGTTGATTATCGATGTTTTGCGTTTTATATTTCGCGCCACAATTTGTCACGCAACAAAAACATTTGCTGCAGGTTGTAAAAACGTGTTGCGCGAAGTAGAGCGCGGATCTACTTTGAGCCACAAATTCTGACTTTGTTGCTCGTTTCTCATCAAACTTGTCGCGCAACATTTTGCCTGCAATTCAAGTTTATTGGTCAATAGAAGTGAAGTACTAAGGGCAAAATCCGCCCAAAACAGATGTTGCGCGACAAGTTGTGATTTTATGAAAAACAAGCAGCAAACATTAGACTTGCAACGCAGCAATGTTGCGCGACAAGTTGATGTAGTTTGTGCCTCGTATTTGCCTACCCTGCGAGCAGTGGTTTCCTCCTCTCTCAGAGGAGGGAAACCACTGCTCGCAGGGTAGTATTTGCCCGGCCTTAGGTCGTTAATTTTCAAAGCAGTATCACAGTTTGGTGAAATTTGTAGCAAAGTACTGAGAAATGTGATAGTTGGGTTCTGAGATTTGTGATAATGTCACTGGGTGCTGTTCTGGTTAAGTGATATGGTGGTGGGGTAACCTTCATGCTGACAACACTAACATCACTTTTTCCTTGCAGACTCACCCCTCTGTAGCGGCAAGCCCAATGGTTTCTATCCTGACCCCGAGTCCTGCACATCTTTCTTGTGCTGTATTGATGGCGAACTAACGCGGCAAAACTGCACCCCGGGATTTCGTTGGAATGATCTATTAAAGTGTGTGATAAGGCAATGTCTTTTGTCCTCTGGATCCTACAACTCCACCAGTCACCCCGACACCAAGTACGTCTGATGTGATTTTTTTTTCTTCTAGTTTTTTGAAATCGCATCTTGTGCCGAATGCACAAAATCCCGTGACTTCCCGTGGCGGGTATGTGCAAATGTTAGGATGAATTGTTCACATTCTGCTAAAAGCACCAAATGTGGCAGGAGAAGGATAGCTTTCAAACGGCTAAGAAAGATTGGATATGGTGACAACGCAAAAAAATCTCGTTTAGTGCCGTATAGAGGATTTTCAAAATGGCTGGCGGCCATCTTGAATCGGAAGTGAAATTGAGCTGTAAGTTCCGGTACTAGCAACTCCAAAATGATCAATTTGCTTGCTCGAGCAGCTTGCCATGGAAAGTATATATGAGGAAGTAAAAGTAATTGGATCAAGTTTTAGGTTGTTTACATTGCAAACATCACGAAGTTCGAAGTCGCGGGCGCCATCTTGGATTTTTGGACGCGCGAAAGAATCAGCCTGAGACTTCAAATTAAGGCTAAGACCAAATCTGTGATGATCAGATGCAAAAAAAAATATCCTGTACTGATGAAAACGTAACAGAGAATTTTCGGCTGACACTAACCTTAGTTTGTTTGCACCTTTCTTGCTCTCGCTTGGCACCCGGAATCAGTTATTAGCTGCGATTTCTAGAAGCACGATTTATTGTAAGGCTAACCCCTCAAAAAACATGGTTTATTGGCGAGCGGAGCTATGTTTTTTTTGTGTGTGTGTTACAGTTAGAATTTGTTCTCTTTGCTTAGTTCCTCGGATTTATTGCTACGAGTGTGTTGGATCGGGGCACATACCGTGCAGGAAGAGGAAAGTGTTATGTAAACCACACGAGTTTGCGCCACCTTGTGGGGATTCAGTATGGTGAGCAAGAACACTTTCATCACCCGCAAGTGCCTTCTTAACTACTTCTGCTTCACGGCCTGTCGATCCTACCAGAAATTGAAAATGCATTGCCAAATACGTTGCTGTTCCAAGAATTATTGTAACACCTTCCAACCCAGATACAAACCAGGTGAGTCATGAGTAAGGCGAATCATAAATGCACCTAGCCAATCATCAACGAGATAAATTACCAGTTGCTGCTGAATGATTTACCCGTTAGCCAATCACAAGGATGTAAAACTACTATCACGCATTGAACACTTGTACTTCTGGGGTCTACATATGTTTGCTTGTTAGAAATAAACGAGCAATGAGAATGCAAATTAATCACAAATACAAATAGTTTTTCGAAACTAGCGGATGATAAGCGGATGATTTTTGGATAATTAGCGGCTAAATGTGAAGCCAATATATACATCGAGCCCATGGTGTAGCCCAATTTGTTTGGATCTCATTGTCCTAGTGCCCTTGGGCAAGATCATTGGAGACTCCAGATAACATACAGGCTGATCGCATTTTTAAACCGCACTGGGGGAGTTGAGGACTTCCCTTAAAAAGACCCCCTCCCCGGGAATTTCCACTCGTGAAACAGACCCAATCCCCTGGAATTCCCACCCTCACAAAGGACCCCCTCCCCTGGAATTTCCATTTATTCTGGCAAAATACCCCTGGAAAATCTATTTTTGGATAAAATGTCCATGGAAAGTCAGCTTTTTTACCTCTCCCCCTTGGAGTTTCCAGTCTCAATATGAAACAATCTCCAACCAAACATTGTCGTTTTTCAACACCTCACGGCCAAAACCATATTTGGAATCATTTACCTTATAAGGAAGTGACAGGAGATCCTCTTTTGATAAGAATTCGGCAAATGTCGCAAGAAAACTGTGAAAGTTTGAATGAAAACTTGCAGGAATCACAGAGACTCGAGTTCTCGATCTGTCTACCATTGATTTTGGCTTGGTAACCACGCTAAATACCCAAACTAGCCCACGCGCGACTCGACCCAGCCCTCTCAAGTGCATTCAGCAAAAACGACAAAGACTCATTGATACGGCAGACACACCCCCTCCCGTGGAATTTCCAGAGCCCAAAGCAACCCCCCTGGAAAATTTTCCTTAGTCTTCAACCCCCCCCCCCCCCCCCCCCCCCTCGGTGCGGTTTAAAAATGCAATCAGCCATAGCGTTGTATGTCACGACACAGGTAGTCGGTGAAGACCCTTTGCACAACGTCATGATAAGCAATAAATACTGAAAAAAGACAATAAAATCTTTTTGCCACTCAATGGTGTACATTCCCAAGAAAACTCGAGAATTTATTTTTAATATATTGGAACTAGAACCCGCGCACTCACTACCCTATTATCATTTTACTTCTATAAAAAATTATACCTAATCGCGCTGTAGTGTCGGGAGGCGCAGAACATGTTTGTTTGCCGAGGGTTTTGCTTAACTTGCATCTCTTGTCATCTGTAGGATTATTCCCCTGGCCAGGTCATGGTTATGTGCCATGTAATAAGGCACAAAAGTGAGTATAAAGGTCCTTATGTTTAATATCAGCGCTCCATGTTCCGGCGAGCATTGCTATTCAAAAATGTGCCAACTAGTGAGTTTTGATAGCGCGCTTTGTTCTGTGAATTATCTGATTGGTACAAAAATAACAATGTATAACGTCACGTGCAGTATCGCTATTTAATATACAATCTTCGTTGACTGGACAAAATGCGCGGACCCTATTGGCTAAAACTTATCACGTGACTTTTCGTTACCTAGCGACATCAAACGGGGCAATAACGCATGAAAATCGTGCAGTGTTCACTACAAGTGCAAATCTTTCTTGATTTTACAGCTCATTAATACTTATCAATAATTTTTATTTATGCTTTCTGTATTTCCGAGCTATCAGAATACAGTTCATGTACCTAAAATATTCAGAATTCAGTTAAAATACTTGCATTTGAAGTAAAAGTTGTAATTGATTTTGAGTCTAGTAGGTCCACGCCGTGAACTCAGATTGTATATTAAAAGTGTATTGTATATTAAAAGACTCTAGACTTTTTAATACTGCACTCGGCTAACGGCTCGTGCAGTATTCAAAAATTTATCGTTCATTGTATTACCAGCGCGTGCGTGTATTTGTCAACAAAACACTCAAAACCGTCTCTAACCCATTAAAAAAAGCGAAGCATTTTTGTCGTTATGCCTTGTTGGATCAGTGCTAATTGTTTAATTATATTGTATTCCAGGCGCATCCAACAACTCACTGATATCCTCAAGAAAACGAATGCCCTGGTGAGAGTCTAAAATGTCAATATAAAATTTCACTTGTCATCGCCTTTAGGAACTGTCACTGTTTCTAAGCGTTTCCCTCTCCTGTTTGCCTCACTGACGATGCCCTGGTGAGAGTCTAAAAAGTCGATACAAAATCTCACTTCTCATCGCCTTTTAGAACTGTCCCTGTTTCTATGCGTTTCTTTCTCCTACATTCCGGACAGTTCCGTTTTAAAACTTAGGTAACTGATATCGGTCTAAGGAGTTCCACAACAACACTGCAATTGTCATTCACTTAAACTGAAAATAAAGAAAAAATGTTTTTCAAATAGAGAATCCAAGTTATACAATAGCTTGAAAGAAAGTCACTCAATGTCTTTTCCGCAAAAATATCCACTCAAATATATTACTTATTTCATTTCTTTTATAAAATGTTTTACAAGCGAACAGTAGAAGAAACAAATTTTGGCAAAAATGTCTAGGTGACTTGAGAAGCGCAACGAAGTGATCAGGTGATGTGACGTCATCGATGACATCATAGAGACGTCATCGATGACGCCACGGTTTAAAAAGGGTATAAAACTGACTTGGAGCTCCGCTTTTAGGCAGTGCCTAAATCTATATACTAGCCTATGCCTCCTGTGTAATTCATCTGTACGTTGCCACGACTGACGTTCTAAACTAAACCTAAACTACTTCACATTCATGTTATTTTTGGGCCCAGAATATACTTAAAACAATTCTACGAATTAGTACCATCAATCGTACTGTCGCTAATAGATCAGTACTGATTTCTGTTTGCTTTTTTTCTACAGCTGAAAGTTGTACTGGCGTCCCGTAACCATAAATTTTATCGTAAGTAAATCGTCAATATATCTCGTCACATGAACCATAAATTATAAATGTTTTCATCTCAAACGCTCTTGTAGGATCAAATTACTTCTTTTCTTGCAAAATTTCAACGAGTTACTATGTCTATTTCAGCTCTGAAATATCAGGACCAAATGCACGCGGTCAACAAGAAATTGAAAACCGCTGACAATCCAGGCCTGTACGTGGGCGCACCTGACAAAATCAAGCTTACCCAACTGCGCATGCGCTTCCAACAGCTCGTGAAAATGTTTAATGACAAATCTGAGACCAAGATGGCAATGTGAATGAGCAAGATGGAGTTACAAGGAAGAAGTGTTAATTGTGCTGCATAGTATAGCATAGTTGGGACATGTAATTAGCATAGCACAGCATAGTTTGGACATGTAATTTGAAATGTGAGAAAATACTCAGAAAAAATTCTGAGTATGTGATTAATTCTATCTCTTCTTAATCTGGAATGTATTCAGTAACAAGGTAGGGCTAGTTGGTGCAGTGTGTTTGTACACTGCATACCGTGCGTGCGATCCTGAGTTTGAATACCAGACAGGTCAACATTGCTATTAGGATCACAGGTCCGCCTTCTCGCTCCTCTGACCTCGCGGGCAGGGAAGGCTCTGGTGACAGCCATTACCGCATGCGTAGGAAAAATAACGCTTTTATGTCTTGATATTAGTTGTAGAGCGTAGAGGTCGAAGTTGTAGGTCGAAATCAAAATGACAACGAGCACTAAATGTTGGTGATATTTTGCCAGATACGTCTTTACAACCAAGATAAATCTGGTGTTATGTTCGCATGCGCACTGTTTCGACCAATCGGAGAAGTTCACCAGAGCCACCAGAGCATATCCCACGGACCACGAGGTGCTACGAGCCGGGGAGCTCTGAGTACGAGAATGGGATCCTATCTGCCACAAGCCACGTCCCACAAGCCATTTGGAACCTCTTAAGAAAAGCGCCAAAAGTATCGCCACACATTTACTGTGTATCTTTAACTTTGACAATAGAGCGAAATTCGTATGACTGTGAAAAGTGCAACGACAAAATTGTCGCCGCGACCGTGACCGCGCCGCGACTACGCGATTTCATTGGCTCTCGATCTAAGGACCGTAATTCTCTGCCGCGACCATGCAATTTGATTTAGAGTCGCTACGCAGGCTACAGTCATACTAAATCTGCTCTATAAGCGAAATTGTGGGACATCTCCCTCTTGGAAAACCTCACTCAGTCCTATCCTGAAATGGTCCATTGTTTGATCACAACTACGAATAGATTTTGCGGGAAACTTTCTAAGCCGTAATCTGCGGAATTCGCTATACTATTCCTGTAATGAGATTATCAATCTAATTATAAAACAATCGAGAGTATATAATGGGATTTTTATCAACTTTTACTCATTTACTTCATATCTTTATTATGAGAAAGATTGACCTGCTGACGCGCTTGCAAGATAACCCCCTTGTGTTAGTACGTTGTCCCTAAGTTCTTGTCTCCTTGCTCTACCTGATAATTTCCCCTTGAGGAAATGTCGTATCACTCTATCGTCCCTCCACATCTTCCTTCTAATTATTTTTATCGCTCTGCCAAACTTGTAGGCGACATTCCTGCCCTTGTAGGCATTTCCGCGCCATGGCTATGTCTAAAGCCAATGGGTGGCGGGGAGCGTTTATGGAGGGGAGACATGGGAGCGGTTGCTGCTTTGACTGCTTGCTAAAGTGTTTTAACTGATGATGTGACGGTGATACAAGACAGTGAATATCTGGTGTCACTTCTTTATCATTCCTCACTATTTGCTACAGGCATTAAAGCGTTTTTCCCGGATTACCCATTCTCGACCTGATATTCTTCGCCGTTCTTTTCGCAGCTGCATGGAATAACCTGAATACAACAACCCTTTGTCATTAGAGCGCTGATACTTCTTTTAGCCACAAGGCATACACGCTTTGGCGATAACAGAAGCTGTTCAAATATGCCTGAAACGCAGTTATATCAGCATCCCTCTCTGTGTTTTTGTCTGGTCATGAACGTTTTTAACTCTAATAACTACCCGCGCACGTCCTGATAATCCATTGGCTGTACCTCATTAACATTAATTCATAATTGATGTGGGTTGTAACCCATGAGCTTAGCCTTTGCGCTTGATATGCTGGCGAGCCCGGAAACACTTCAAAAAATTGACCATAATGAAACTCTGCACTTCAGATAACATAATAACAAGAATCGTTCCTGGGAATGAGTAGGGTCATGCTAGTTTTTTGTCCTTTTGGTCGTACTGCGCACCTATGTCATGGCTTCTTTAGCATGAGAGAACTCCGTCTGTGATGCGCTACTTTATATATTCGAAAACATGCCGAGTATAACCCGCATTCACGTTTCTCGAGCTCTGATCTTGCTATGGTGTGCTATTACCTGTGTCTGTGTTAAGACTCCACCAAGCGAGAAAGAATCAAATCATCAAGACGCGCGCACGGTCTCGGATCTTGAGGATATCATCAGAACGCTTCGCACAAGGTAAGGCTTCTCCGCTTTATTTTGGATCAAAGCAATTCGATTAATGTCTCGAATTCTGGTTCTAATTTAGAGTGGATCAACTTGAAGCTGGCCAAAAAGGAAAGTATAGCAAAGGTGAGTTCAGTGCGTGCAAACTAGAAAAAAAAACTCTATTTTGAGAAGTCATATTCCTAGGACATGCATTGGAGTGCAACGTATATTGACTGCAATGGAAAGTAAGCAGGCCTTTGTTTCTGCATCCGCGCCGTTTTCTGTGTCAAAATAATTATATTTATGGAGTTCTATATGTAGGGCATTCAGCCAGACTAACGATTGAGTGCTCTCAGACGTGTTGTTAGATCTCGACAAGGGATCACCGCTATCTTTATAAGGGCTCTTATAATCTCAGGCGCAACCAATGAAAACCAATACTTTTACGTATGAATGTCGATAATGTCCTGTTTAGAATCAGTTCATTAAGATAACTAACACATATCGATAGCGTTATCTCAATAAGGTTTGGATAAATCACAATTAATACTTTAAATACTACTTTATTGCAAAAGCCTCAATCACGATTACCTCCATATTTATAAGCTTCTGATGTAGGAAAGAAAATTTACAATTAAGCGGGTATATTGTGGCTGGGAAGTCATAACAAGAGGTCAAGTCCGTTGTCAGAACAAGGGGATTCAGAATAAAGTTGCTGCGGGCCATGCGGCCATGCTGAACAAAGCCGAGCAATCAGATTTGGCATGGCTTGAAAACAATCAATCCTAACATAATTTGTCGTGCCAATGGAATAGTATGAAGGTGCGCTGTCGTTTGTTGGAGCAGATTTTGTACAATTGCGATTGTTTTCACGTCAAATCTGATGGGCCAGTTTTATTCGAGGATGGTCGGCTTCTAATTCAGTTCCTGCTTAGCAAGATCGCACGAACTTGTCTCTAAAGTTAATGCCAAAAATATAGGCTGGGTGTGGCATGACTATTACATAGATTTCGCTAGAACTGCGAGGAATGGCGAAATGCGGATCTCTACTCAAGAGTATTATAATACAGATATATGAGATGGACGCAGGCTAGTGGTTTTAAGGTTCCCCTGAATTTGATGTTTTCACATATAGTTATCATAGTTTCCCACAGTTCACAAACCACTTTTGTCGTTTAATCTGATAGACATAGGGAATATCGTGCGCATATTTTCGCAGCCCGTAATGATTATGTGATAATCACCCTAATAACAGTCTAATACGTCTGACCTTTCTCCTGATAGGAGCTTCTAGTGAGTGTATATCGAAACTTGGAAAAGATGGAAAGGACGGGAAGGATGGAAGGGACGGCAGGGAAGGAAAGGACGGTCGTCCAGGTATTCCAGGCAGACATGGGTTTCCGGGCCAGAGGGGAGCGCAGGGTCTGAATGGATTGCGTGGCGAGACTGGTAGGAATATTATAATTCTATTCTCTTTCGCCTTTGCTCAAACGAATAGCGGCATTTCTATTTTATTATAAACGACAAACAACTGTTTGAGAGGCATCGTGTGTGAGTCAGCGTCACTTTATTACAGGATAATACATTGACGATTGATGACTGCTCTACTGTAGTACAATAAACGCGATGCTACTTAAAGGAGCGATGTCATGATTTTAGCCACTTTTGGTGATGTAAAAAACATCCAAATAACTGATGGATAGCCAAAATACTAGTCTAGGTTTGTTAAATAGCCCTTTAACTACAAATCGATCATGATTGTAGGCTTCATGGACCTATTACAGAGCGGATGGAAACGGATTGCAGCACTGGGTTTTTGAAATCTTGTCAGGATGACAATTTTTCAAAGTTTGAATTTACATCAAATTTGCTTGTAAATCGGCATTCTTGCCGCTACAACTTGCCTACATTGGCTATGAGGCTAATACCAAGTGATATAAGTGATTTTAGGATGATTATACAAATTTAGAGCTGTATTTACAAATTCATTAAAATAACCGTGACACAGCCTCTTAAAGCATTAGAGCATAATTTTATGACTTTAGGGACGTGTCATTATTTAGCGGGGGGGGGGGGGAGGGCTCCTATTTTTGTGGGGAGGGTCCTAATTTTTTTCGCGTGTCTAAAGGGAGGGTCCAAATCTTTTTCACTCCTGTTTGGGGAGGGTCATAATTTTTTCATCAAACATTTGGACGATGAAGAGGGTAAAACAGATGGCGATAGTGGTTATTTCAGCATTTCTCTATAAAAATTTCGGCGCGCTTCGCGCGCAAAAACAATGACATCTAATATACGCTTTGAGCAATAAAGACACTACCCTGACGCCGTTTAGAAGAACAAGTGTTTCTTGACGAGGAAAAGTAGACTCTCCCAAAAATGCCCTTGGCAAGTCACTATATATTTGAAAGAAGACCCCATAGGTACGCGTGAGTTTTTGACGTTACAAGCATAGAAATTCGTCCGTTCGGCCGCGCTTCGCGCACATGAATATTAATAACTTCTTCATTTGCGGCGCGCAGTTGTGCGCATGAATAATGATGATGAGCCCATCATTAGAAGCTTTCATCTAACCTTTATATGTAGCGTACTTCCTTGGCTCCTGACAGGCTTTGTTTACTATACCGAACACAACACATGTTCATATACCCTTTCTCTGAGGCTTCATAAAATGCGTTTATCAAAATTCGGGCGCGCTTCGCGCGCAACGAAAGATGTGCGTCCCCCTTATTCGGCAAAATGTCTCAGTACTATAGGTCAAATAGGGGACGGGAGAGGTGGGATCACGTTAATCATTCTCCTCATAGAGGGAGGATCACTGTATTTTCCCCGTGTATTACCCAAAATCCTCACGTAAATACTCTAGGCGATAAATAATAACCGCGGTTCCTTAGCTTTGGCAGAAGTAAGAAAAAAAGTATTTCTATATTAAGAAGAATGAAAGGGACATTGCATCGGACAATAGCCTATCTGACAGGTGTTTTCAGAAATAAATTATATGGGGGAGGGTCCCAATTTTTTTAACCTACGACTCGGGGAGGGTCACATTTTTTTTGTTATGTTCAAGGGGAGGGTCGTAATTTTTTTTAGCCTTGTTTGAAAAAAATGGGAGCCTTCCCCCCGGTAAATAATGACACGTCCCTTATCGGCGAAGTACAGCACGCATGATGTTGGGAGAGACACGAGAACGTTGTAAAATCACGAGCCGCAGGCGAGTGTCTCTCCCAACATCACAAGTGCTCTGCTTCCCTGATAAAGTCATAGAAAGTTGTGTTATAATGCTTTTATGATATAGCTATATAGCGGGGGAGAACCATTACTTTATCGGTGTAATAGGGCACAGATTTGGACCAATCAGAGCGCTATAGAGCGTTATATCCTAGCTATATTATAAAGAGTAATATAGACGGAGCTGTGCGAAGTCAAGTGAAGCGAATATTAACCCAAAAGCGATATTTACTGCAATCAGAGACGAAACCCTGGTCACTTAGCACTCTCTTCTCTTCTGTCCCACCCAATGTTGTTTTTCACACTTTCGAGAACAACATTGAGGAAGGGAGGGAAGAGAATTAAGTTCGGGCAAACTATATTTACGTATTGATTTTAAGTGTAAATTAAAGGACCCATGTTGTGGCAAGCGTCCCCAAGGGGATGAATGTAACAAGTTATGACGACAAGGAATACAACGTATCTTGCGGAAGAGATGCGGTAAAGAGATACCCTGCGAGCAGTGGTTTCCTCCTACTGCTCGCAGGGTAGCAAAAAGATCGACCTAGTCCATGGTTCAAGACCCATTATTCTCAATTCAATGGGCTAGTGCATTTGACCAGTTAGCAATATTATGTCAGATCGTTGCATAAGAAGGTGCGAGGGAGAAGGACCGAGAGGGGAAGAAAGGGCTTATCTCCGGTGTAATAACCTGAGTGTGCGCACGAACTGCGTCACAAAGCTTCCTTTGTTTGGTAGAACGAATCAGGATGAAATAAGAACTGAACACAAAGGTGTCCTCTGGGAATGGTTATTACACCGGAGTTAACCCGAAGAAAGCAAGTCGCCGTCCGAAGACAGACGTAATATTGCCATGTAATCAGACCCCGGACGGCTTCTATAGGCTTGAGAGCTCTGTAAATCAAACACTGATGAACATAACTCGATACTTATAGGTCCTCCAGGTCCACCAGGCATGCCAGGTGTGACAGTAGCGATGCCGCCGCTAAAGCCAGATCCTGGACTTCCTGGACCCCCAGGCCCCGCGGGACCGCCTGGTCATCCGAGCGCTCCCCAAGGAGGTGGCACGGTGTATATACGATGGGGGCGGACGGTGTGTCCTTCCGGTTCGTCTCTTGTATATCATGGTTAGTATGGCTCAGTGGAGATGGTGGCGCGAAAGACATCAAAAGAAGCATAGAAGTAGAATTTCGTGAGATTTTGGATTTTGTATTTTCCGTGAACTTAGTTATCTGATTGTCCTCTGGAAAGAAAGATAACTGAAATCAGCGCCGTTGAACCCAGCTCACTCTCAAAGCATTTCTCGCTTAAATTCAAATCCATACTTTTAAAAAGGACTCTTCTACTCCTGTGCATATATCTAGACCTAGTAGAGTAATTGGAGGCTCCAGTTGATGGGCTCCTGATTCTTCTACTCATGTGCAGACCTAGTTGAGTAGATGGAGGCTCCTGTTGATAGGCATCTGAGGCTTGGCATCCTTAAGGACCACGTTCTGGGCCCCGGGAATGCAGGATTAGTAAAGCATGGTCCATTCTGACTGTTCTTTACCGAACTTCGCTCAAACGCGTGCGCTCCCTTTGCACGCAGTTAAAAAAATGCACACAGCTGGGCTGGAAAAGGTGTTACAAGTGCCGCTCTTGTAAATACGCAGGCTTCATCATACCTGGCCGAATTGTACCTTTCATTCATTTCACCCTTCATCGCAAAAAGATTTTTAATGTGATCAGTTCTACTCTAAACGTTTGACAGTGTACTAACACCATGTTTCTCAACAGGTCGCGTCGCGAATAGTCACTACTCGGCTACAGGTGGCGGGTCTTCCTATCTCTGTCTGGTCAATAATCCTCTGTATAGGCGCTATAACGACAAGCCTCAAAACGGCGGTTATATGTACGGCACGGAGTATTACGTGAACGGATTTAACCCATTCATAACACAAGGACTCAATGATCACGACGTGCCGTGCGCCGTGTGTCACGTCAACACCCGTATGGTCCACCTAATGGTCCCGGGAACGTACAAGTGTCCCGCGGGATGGTTCCGCGAGTATGAGGGCTACCTTATGACGTCACCACACCACCACAGGCATTCCAGCGAGATTATTTGTGTCGATACACGAGCAGAGACAATCCCTGCCAGCGGTGAGGGACTGAACGGATCCCTACTCTCGATTGCAGAGGGGAGGTGTGGGGCTCTGCCGTGTCCCCCTTATGCCGAGTATCGAGAAATCACGTGTGCAGTGTGTACTAAATAGACAGCGTGTAAATAACAATCACCACACTTTTTAAAATAAAACTACACGGGATTTCCATATTCAATATGTGAGTGTTCAGATTATTGTGATGTGAATTGCACTAAGGGAGTTTCCATGGCAGCAAATTGCATTTAACACCGAGCTTTTCATGTGGAACAAACCTGCCAAGCTTGGGTTTGATCCGTAAAATTAGTGGTCTTAGGCCTAGTACCATATGCCACTGTTATCATGAGCCGATCCTAATGCAAAATCTCAATAAAACAATATTTTTTGTCCATCTCTCGTCTGCTTGTAGCCTAAACTATTCTAAATCAAACCGGGAATGTAGAATCGATTTTAACGCCGCGAGTTTGGAGTATTTCATGGTAACAGTTTGGTACGGCTCATGATAACAGCGGCGTATGTACTAGGCCTAAAAATATTTTATTCCATTGTTTTTTTCTTTTACGTCGTTCACAGCCAGTCACAAAGTAACATATAGTAATAAAGTTCAACAATGAATTGAATAAAATGAAGTAGCTGAGTTATGAAAATGGACGCGCAGGATTGTGGGTAAAAATGAAGTGACACCCCCCCCCCCCCCCCCCCTCTCTACGCTCCTCTAAGAGTTCAATGATCAACGTGCTTCCCTTCAGAGCTAAAAAAAAGTTTTCGTAATTCCCCCCTCCTCTCTATTTCAACTAGTGAAAGACAGGGTATTCCATGTATCGTTGCGCGCCCTGATTTTTGATATAGACATTTCATCAAGCCTCAGAAAAAAGAGGGGTGGACATGCCATTTGTGTATAGTTGACAAACTATGTAGGTTTTATTCTTCATGCGTGCGCAAATGACGAATTCATTATTCTAAAAATGTGCGTGAAGAGAGGAACAAAATATGGATTTATATCCTTTTAACGTCAAACTACTCACGCTTAACAAATAATAAGGGGTCTTCTTTCGACCTGTAGAACTGTGACTGCCCCCCAGGCCTATATCACCTATCACTGCTACCACTGATAATTTTACACTGCAATTTTGTGAGGAAGAAAAGAAAAAAAAAAAAGAAGACCATACTTCCAGACTGAAGCTGAAGCGTCGTATGGTGACCGTACGGTTCTTACGCCCACGCCAGAGATTTCGGCCCTGACAGTCGCTATCCTGGTGTTGAATTGCTCAGTAGCTAGATACCTATGGGTGAGAGTACGCCCGGCCACCAGACCATATAAGGACGCCCCTTGTACCGTTAGTGAACAATCAACATAACTTATACATCACCAACGTATTTATAGGTCCGATAAGTGTGTAAGAGATCCATGTGGGACAGGTTGTTCATCCTTTATCAAATGGGAATGCAGAAATCTTTCTCACAGTTGCCGTTTCACATGTTTCGCAGTTGCCGTGTCACATCTTGTCGTACACTGTAATCCAAACAATACGCGTTATTGGGCACGAGAATGTGTTTCGTTTTTATTTTCCGTTCGCGCATGCGCATCAACGTCATCTCGTTTTCTCTTTATTTTCCTTGGACAGTCAAGACAGCGAGATTAAGGCTATAAATGATTCGAGATCGAGCTACTCAAACTCAAAGATTGATTCTCATACATTCTCTGAAATTCACGTTAATTTGTCAGAAAACGAGGGGATTACGAGACAGCCCTCTACATATTAGCTTCCTTTGCAGCCGTTGTCGTGTCGCTGTCGTGTCGCAGACCTTAAAGTCCTGCAGCTCAGACATTAGTGTAAGATACCATGAGCTAAATTTATTTAAGTTTAAGTTTAAGCTCGTTTCACTTTCTCGCCTGAAACGAGTGACACGACAGCGGCTGTAAAGGAGGCTATCTACATATCAGGATAAAAAATCAGAGATTTCGAGAGTAATAACTCGCAAGATTGGAGTGCATTATTCGAACAACCATACCACCCTAAGTTAGTTAGTTTCTGTAAAGACCTACTATATGGACTGGAAACTAAAGCACATCTCCGTAGATGATTATTATATAGAAAGGGGAGTCTAAATGTATTGATCGAGGGCGCCAACTCTGCAAAACCACACACGACTACCGCCGAATCCTCCGCGAATTCCTTTCTTGCTATTCTGAAATTATAATTCTTCCAACTCAGCTTTTCTTATGAATGCACAGGTGGCCCAAGTTCAGTGTTTGTACTTTGTGGTGTCCAGATCCCTTTTCTGTTGGCCGCGCGTGACGGTTCGTCAATGTTTTTCTTTACGATTTGAAGAATCCCACAACATAAAACAAGCAACTTTTATACGATATATTTTTTACTTAACTTAGTTTTTGAGCACATTTTTCGACTATGTTGTAGATCGTACAGAAACATTGACGAACCGTCACGCGCGGCCGACAGAAAAGGGATCTGGACACCACAAAGTACAAACACTGAACTTGGGCCACCTGTGATGAATGTGGCGGTTTGAAATCGATCTGACTGCCGCATTTGCTACTTTCTACATCGCGCGCTCCCAGCCACAGGTAGCCCAATCAACATCGTTTGTACTCTGAGGAGGCTTGGTTACATGTAGCAAAATGGCGGTCGAAAACGCCGGTTGAATCATCACTTTGTCCTCTTCCTTCGGCTTGATTCTTTAAGTTTAGTACAATGTATAGCAGTTTATAACCTAGCCAAATGGCCCTCCTAGCTGTAGCGTCACGGTTTTGTCGACAAGCTGCCCGATCGCATGCTGCATTCAGCTGCTCAGGATTTTCTGCTCCATCAAAACATCTCGCCAGGTGAAAGCTTGCATTTTTAACCTAACTCATTTCTGGGTACTCTTTTCAGCCGTGGTGTAAACCACGGTGTAAACTTTCTTGTATTCCTTTGACATAACAAAAACTGGACAACATCTATATGGCAACAGAGGAAACGTAGACCGTGGGACAGAGACCTTGCATGCTCACCACAAGGTTCTACAATCAAATGCAAAGTTGGCGAACTTGGCCTTCCGTTCCCTTTCCTGCCTCTTTCAATGTTGGCTGGAATTTAGGTCGCTTGTCCAACTCATCTAGCAACATTGAAAGGGCGAAGGTAGAGGGAAGAGGAGGCACGTGCGCCAACGTTTTGCATTTGAATTGTAGCACTGCTTTTTCCCGGGGATGACCTTTGTCCAGTTCCCGCAAAGGTGTGCTGGATTACAAAGAGTTCTGAGATCTTGCAGCGCCAGCAGGATGTTCTATAATTCTTTCTCTTTCCTTTCATAGGTCGTCAGCCCTTAGCAATGCATACAGCAATGTTGGAAAATCCAAGATCAAGAAGTTCAGCTCATTGTTCAGGACAAATCATAAATCAATATATGAGCAGCTATACAACAAGACACCCATTTCTTACATTGGCTTTGTATGTACTGGTGTCATAGCAGGAAAGACATTGTTCTCATTTGCACAATGTGGGTTGAAACTCAGTCACAAGAATACATTCTTGTCCAAGCCAAAGCTTCACAAGAAGAAAGAAGAAGAGAAACCACCCCCAGAATTTCATTTTGGTGAATTCTTCAGGTTACTATGGCCAGATATCTGGTTACTGATCCTGGCCAGTTTGAGTGCATTTGCAGTTGCTATGACCAATATTCAGCTCCCTCTGTTGCTAGGCAACCTAGTAAATGTTGTATCGTCACTAACAACAGAAGAGCACTCAAAGGATTATTTTGAGGTTCTAAAAACACCAGCACTAAAAATGATTGTGGACTTTACACAGCTCAGGCCGGCCTGACATTTATTTATATCTCCCTGTTGTCTTGTCTGGAGAAAGACTTGCTGAAAGGATGCGTACTGCATTGTTTACCTCTCTTGTACGACAAGACATTGCATTCTTTGATGCCCACAAAACTGGAGAGCTGGTCAACAGGTGAATTTTCTTTTTGATTCTCATTATTATTAATTGTTATTACTGTTGCTTGTTAGCCAGGTATACTTTACAGGTATTAAAATTAATTTTAATCAAAAGGCTTATTTGAACAGAGAGGTACAATTTTCTGCTTTCATCACTTATAAGCCTCTTAGAGAGTGAGTGTAGTATTGAGAAATAATAATAGTAATATAAGTATGTAGGATGTCTGAATTTTTGTTTTTACTTTTGTTGTACAGGCTCACAGCAGACGTACAAGACTTCAAAAGCTCCTTCAAGCAATGTATTTCCCAAGGGCTACGCAGTACCACACAAAGCATTGGCTGCATCTGTGCCATGTATTATATCTCACCTAAACTGACCAGTTTAATTTTGGTGATCCTACCAACAGTCATCATCTCTGGCACTTTGTTTGGGTCTCTGCTGAGACGCCTGTCCAGGCAGGCCCAAGAGCAGGTTGCTAAGGCAACAGGAGTAGCCGATGAAGCCCTGGGAAATATTCGAACTGTTAGGGCTTTTGCCATGGAGGACAAGGAAACAGAGTGAGTCAGCCATTTGTTGCACCTACCGGTACACTGAAGTGGTGGCTTTTAAAAGGATTTTTTCTAGGTCATGTACTAAGGCTGGGAGCTGGGGATTGGGGGGATGCAAACTTTTTTTCTGCATTCTTTGAGGCAAGACAAGGAGAAAACATGCTTTCAAAAGGATGTGATTTGATGGGTGAAGACTAGTATTTTGGCACATGTTAATTTAAAATGCTTACCGATATAAAAGCACTTGGGATGCTGGAAGAACACTTTAAAAGTTTGAAACTCACTCACGGCCAGTGAGTTCCAAACTTTTCTTGTGCTTTTCCAGCATCCCTTGTGCGTTTATCACATTATAAACCACGGAAATCCGCTTTTTGTTGCTTAAAATGTTTAATATTAGAAGTTTGGGTTTTCATGCTAGAACTGCCTTGGATGGTACATTGACCTGCTGTATAGCAGACCTTTGGGAACCCCAAGGGTCATAGCACTAGTGATGATTTGAAACCCTGAAAGATAGGTCAAGCACCCATGACGTTTTTCTATGGCAGCCCCCCCCCCCCCCCCCCCCCCTTTACTTTCTGTTCAGCAGCCAATTTCCAAACTCAGTTAAAACATTTGTCACTACAAATGAAAAGTGATCGTTTGGTTCTTACATCGTTTGGTTCTAACTCTATTTCATCAGCCTGTATGCTAGTGAGGTTGGCAGATCAAAGATGTTGAATGAGCTGCTGGGCATTGGAATAGGAGCCTTCCAAGGCATGGCAAATCTTGCTATTAATGGACTAGTGTTGGTGGTAATGTATGCTGGAGGGTCTATGCTGGCAGTACATGAGCTGAAACCTGGAGATCTCATCAGCTTCTTAGTTGCTACTCAGACCATACAAAGGTACATTGTAATTATGGTATAATTTGGGATTCCAGAAGTTATCCATACAGTAACCCATCCTCAGAAGGGTGAAACAAAGCAATGCATTATGCATGCGTCCTGGAAATCCTGGATTTTCATTTCCTTCCTGGAAAGTACTGCAATTTTAAGGAAAATCCTGGAAATCTCCTGGAATAATGTTTCAACTGAAATGTGGTTGATTCAGTTAGTTTTGTGAATCTGATTTTGGGCTGCAAATTATGATATCCTCCAGAATTATCAGGGGGATTTCTACCCAATAAAAACTCCTGGAAAAATAACTTACGACTTCCTGGAAAATCCTGGATTTTTGTCATTCAGAAAGTGTATATGAACCCTGATTACAGACATCGTGATTCAGGACCTTTAATTCTTCAGGTCTCTTGGTAGCATATCCGTCCTGTTTGGCCAGGTAATCCGTGGTATGAGTGCAGGTGCTCGTGTGTTTGAGTACCTCCTCATCAAGCCTACAATACCAGTCAAAGGTGGACAGCATTTTCCAATCGGAGACATCAAGGGACAAGTGGAGTTTCATGACATTTCATTCACCTACCCAACGCGTCCCAATCATGTTGTGCTAAGGTATGACATCATTGCTGCTTGAGGTAACATGCAACCCAGTGGGTTCAAAACATCGAGTGGGATTTTGACAGTTGCCTTTTTGTGTACAGTAGTCAATGAAACCATAAAGCCCTGGCCAAACGAAAAGCAAATTCACGCAAGTTGTGACTTGCACAGACTTACGTTCGCTTGCGTTGAGGTGGCCAAATGAGATGCAAGTTTTGATGCAAGTTGGGTGTTCTTCCCCTATGCGCGAGCTGATGACGACACGATCACGCCACATTCGAAAAAAGAGCGCACTTTCAAGCTAGTGTTTTTCTTGGTAAAAAAGACGAGAGCAATAAAGAAATCTCACCCACTTTCTTGTAAATAACAGCTAGAAATGTAAGGGCATCATTTTCATGACTTGTTTTGGTCATAACATTTCGTTAATTTGGAAAACGAAGAAAATCGGCAACTTACATTAACTTTTTCCTACACTTGCGATATGGTGGCCAAACGAGACGCAAGTTACCCTGCGAGAAGTGGTTTGCTGCTTAAGAGAGGAAGAAACCACTGCTCGCAGGTTAGATGCAAGTTGTCGCAAGTTGCATGAAAATTTGAACATGTTCAAAGTACACGCAAGTGAACACAAGTCATCGCAACTCATCGCAAGTCGGTGTCCAAACAAGCTTAAGTCAACGCAAGTAGCAAAACTTGCGTGAACTTGCGTTTCGTTTGGCCAGGGCTTAAGAGCCTTTCAGATCCTCGCCCCGTTTCGCCCAGTACAGTGAAGTGTCGCGCCATGTCTCGCCAGGAAAGCCATACAAATGCACTGAGCAAGGATCTGATTGACTCACACAGACTGTATCAATTGATAATGCAGAAAATCCCAACTGCCATACTCTATGAATCTGACAAGGCATGGTCGCAGGTTTTGCAAGACAAGACATGCATGTCAACTCTGCTGACATTTTATCAAGTAGAACCTCAGATCTCCACATTGTTTTAGCAATACCCTCTGATCCACACAGTTAGGATTGATGTGTGTGAGGGGGGAAGTGATAGGGACGTTGAGAATTGAGAATCAATAATTTCTATTCCCGAAGTTTACTCAACCACAATAAAGGTTATGACAATTTCCGCTCATTAGGAACATTGTATCATGTGAACTATGCTTTGCATTCCAGACATTTCTCCCTGCACATCCCCGCAGGTAAGATGGTTGCCTTGTGTGGGCCCAGTGGGTCAGGCAAATCCACTGTTGCTGCCCTGCTCGAGAGGTTCTATGAAGTCGAGTCAGGCAAGGTGATGCTTGATGGCCATGACATCAAACGGTTAGATCCCACATGGATGAGAGGCGGTGTAATTGGCTATATACACCAGGTAACCATATGATATCATACTAGTACCACACCGTACCATCTGTTTCTTTGTTTGAATAACCCAGAACAGTAGCGCTAGATGACCAAAGACCACTTCCCAACCCCTTTTATATATCTCAGGCCTAGTACAAACGTCGATCCTAATTCTAGTTGCACCAAATATCCACTTCCTATTGTTTAGTTAGTGAAGGCTATCGTTTCGGGCTCATTTTTGCATTAGGAACTTGAACTGAACTTGAACTAGACTTGACCTACCGGTAGAGCCGCACATAATAGCCGTATTCATACTAGAGACGGACGAGTTTTTAAAACAGAAAACAAATAACAGAAATACAGCAGAATAAATTGGTGCGACTAGAATTAGGGTCGACGTTTGTACTATGCTGAAAATGTCGTAAAAGTGTCTACTGTAGGACATCAGGAAATGTACGTGATTTTAGAAGATGTTCTTACTGGTGACTGTGAAAAGTGCCGCGACAAAGGTGTGCCGCGCCGCGACCGTGACCGTATCGCGACTACGCGATTTCATTCGGTATCTACAGCAGTCCAGGTTCCGTACCGCCACCGCGACAGTACCGCGCCGTCTCACGGCACTTTTCACAGTCACACGAAATCTGCTCTAGCTACCATATAAACAATGAAGCCCATCAGGAATTTTATCATGTACTTTAAATTTTCGCAATTTTTTTTGACATTTTCGTATAACGGGTTCAACAGGAAAACATGTTTAGCTAGTGTGCCTCCTTACATTTGCCGTCTGACTTGTATATGCATGATTGACATTATAATCTTGCCTGTGTTGGAGAAGAGGTGCGGGCAGGAGACGTAATACATGTCTTATATTAGAAATCAACATTATTCTTTACGCGCACAGCCTTCCCAACAACACTTTATTTGTACGTCATCCAACAAGAGACGCGTTTTTATATATTTTTTAAAGAACTTGGATTAACTGAAAAGCTATCGGTGCCAGGGAGTTGGCAATTTATTATCTTTCCCCTAGGATGATTTTCTGTGGTAGGCACGCCCAGATTTTTTCAAAGCTACGATCCATAAATTCAACGGGGCTAACAAAATTCTTCCTACTTTATGACGCTGGTTTGCCAACTTGTGGCAATTGTGGTCCTCAAAACAACCCATGCATTCTTTGTCACCTAATGCTAGGCCTACTTGGGGTCCTAAAGTCGCCGTTTTTCTACTGCTACATCCGGCATTTTATGAAGTTTTAAGGAACATAAGGGTATGGACCGCTAATGTTTTAGGCATTGTTGGGTATTTTTTGGCATTTTAGGGCGTTTTTTGGGGGGAAAGGGGTAGGCATTGTGGGGCGTTTTAAGGAAAATAAGGCTAAGGAGCGCTACATTTTGTAGCCATTATAGGGCGTTTTTTGGGCGTTTTAATGCGACTTTAGGACCCAGAGAAGGCCTTGTAGGCAACAAATGCCCATGAACGATGAAGCAAGGACCACGAGACATTCGTACAAAAACTAGTGTAAAACGGCAAACTTTCAGCCACCTCAACTTTGAATTCTAAATTGTCTGATTTCATTAGGAGCCTTTGCTGTTCTCTACATCCGTGTTGGAGAACATCCGGTATGGCCGACCAGATGCTACAGATGGGGAGGTGAGGTTATCTGCTTGATTCTGTCGGGCCGTACAAACAATTCATTAAATGAGTACTAATAACGTCTCTATTTAGGTTTTTGAAGCCGCAAAACTTGCCAATGCTGATGGATTTATTCGCAATTTCCCAGAGGTAATAGTACCGTCAACAAATGTTGTATGTATCATATTTAGAACTTTTCTCCATGTCGTTTGGTTTTCTCCCGTTACATCGGTTTATGCTATGTCAGTATAATTACTCAAATTTTAGAGCAATTATTATTTTTCTTGTTATAATCAACTAAAGGCGACTATAAGATTTAAATTATTGGGAGTGTGCGTGTGAGTTTAAGTATGATCATGATTATTAGCAGAGCTAGAAATTACTGCCAGTCATCGGACATTGTCCGACCAAAATTCATAATATTTATGCGGTTAATCGAGGTTTTTTTCTCTGTTTAAGCGTGCCGTGACAATTGAGATAAGGGAAATAATGTGAACTCCCATTTATCTCCAAACACCAGCAGACAATTTTTCAAAATACTCACAACAAGAGATGGTATAGTCATAGAATAAAATACGAATTCAATATCAGCAAGAAATTTCATAAAAGCGCCATGTTGTGTTATGTCTTTACAATTAAGGTTTGCAAGTTTATGTCCGACCAATTTTCTGAAATGTCCGACAAATTTTCAAATATGTCCACCACCACACTAGGAGTTTTTTTTTAAATAATATTTTTATTATTTTTTATATAAACATACAAAGACAACATAATGATATACAGTAGGAGTTTGATTTGGACATTTTGAGCTCTACATGATCATTTTTTTTTTTGGACAATTTGACACTAACTAATTGTTTAAATTAGTGTCTAAACAATATCGTTTATGCTGCTCAGGGTTATCACACATCGGTTGGAGAAAGAGGAGTCACCTTATCTGGAGGCCAGCGCCAAAGGTACGTAAGAAACTAAAATATCAGCATTGGTTATATTTCCTATATTTAGCCTGGTCGAAGAGACGAGATACTGATTTGTAGCAAGTTTACGCTTTTAATTCAGTAACCACTGAGTTATTGAGAAGTTATTTACGAGCCTACGAGCCTTCTGCTTTGTCATAATTATCGTCATCATCATCATCATCATCGTTGTATAGGACTTCATCATTGTCCTTGTCCTCGTTTGATCATCACCGTCGTCAGCACTTCTGTGCTGCTTTGTTCTTTTGGAATTCTCGTAGATCTAATGTTTTCTCTATACCTCAACAGAGTTGCGATTGCTCGAGCGTTACTGAAGAATCCGCCCATCCTTATCCTGGACGAGGCCACTAGGTAACACCTACCTTTACCGTTAGCCATCCTGTTAAGTCACCATCCTATTCAGTCACCATCCTATTCAGTCACCATCCTATTCAGTCACCATCCTATTCAGTCACCATCCTATTCAGTCACCATCCTATTCAGTCACCATCCTATTCAGTCACCATCCTATTCAGTCACCATCCTATTCAGTCACCATCCTATTCAGTCACCATCCTATTCAGTCACCATCCTATTCAGTCACCATCCTATTCAGTCACCATCCTATTCAGTCACCATCCTATTCAGTCACCATCCTATTCAGTCACCATCCTATTCAGTCACCATCCTATTCAGTCACCATCCTATTCAGTCACCATCCTATTCAGTCACCATCCTATTCAGTTACCATCTTATTCAGTCACCATCCTATTCAGTTACCATCCTATTCAGTCACCATCCTATTCAGTTACCATCCTATTCAGTTACCATCCTATTCAGTCACCATCCTATTCAGTTACCATTCTATTCAGTCACCATCCTATTCAGTCACACTTGTTCTCAGTCACCATCCTGTTCAGTTACCTTTCTTTCCAGTCACCATATGGGGTACTCCCATATTTTTCGGACGGGGCTACTCGTCGAGAAAAACGAATTTGACCCGTAAAAGATACCATTAACAAACGAAAAATGTGTATTCACCTTTTCCAAACACCTGATACAACGCCAAACTGACAGAGGTTTTACAGCGATTCAAAGCGCTCTTTTCTTAATTTGAAGGGCAAAAATGCTTGATTGGGCACCCTGAAAGATAGGAGATCACAAAATTTCCTGGCCTTTATATTTTTACCTCCTAGAAGATACCACAGGCCACGATTTGAACCCCTAAAAGATACGACCAGCACCCCCGCCTCGGGCTGATATGAGAGTCCCCCCCACGGGCTATTCAGTCGCCTTTCTTTCCAGTCACCATCCAGTCTGCTCTAGGACTACCTATGTACCCTACATGTACCGGTAGCCATCTCGTATCGAGAGGCTTTTAATCCACTGGCTGTTCAGTCACTACCTTTTTTTACTCAGTGCCCTGGATGCCGAATCAGAGCGCCTGGTACAAGAAGCTCTCGATAGACTGACTGAAGGTAAATAAAAGTGATCGAAGACTGCCTATGCTTCAGTGTAAGTTGAGTATACGACCTTGCCCTTTACAAAGCCGGGAAAGCTCCGTTGAGATTCGTACCTTCAGTATGAGCTTTGACTCCGTAAGGAGTTTCAATGTTTTCCGTAATTTCCTAAGGCAGGGACTGAAAGAAAGTATATCTCCATCTGCATCCCATTAAATAAGTTGATCCTTTCCATTTTCCCTCCACAGGTCGTACTGTTATTGTCATAGCTCATAGACTGAGCACCATTCAAGGAGCGGGTATGTCTACATACTTGCACACATAACATTGATTCATATTGACGAGATAGCCGTGTCAGAGCCGTGTAAACAGTAGAGATCGCTCAGGGACACGAGTCTCGAACCACCAGCGCTCCTAAGACCACCATTGGAGCAGATACACAAATAGTTAGTACTCTTCCACGACACTCCACATTCCATTGTAGCCTGCCTTTTTGTTCTTCTAAAAACTGTTTTTGTTTATTTGCTACTTGCAGATAAGATTGTGGTGCTCTCCCATGGCAAGATACAAGAGGTGAGGACATTATTTGAACTGTTGCATTCCATCAGCACAGAAGCTTCAAGTTTAACCCGCCAAGCCCTCGCCTCCGTTAATACAGAAATGTGCCAATTCTTGAGCTCAAAATCTATTCATCTCTCCATAGTTTTGACAGTTCGAGAAGTTGACTCATGTCCCATTCAGCAGCTCCTTTCTTGCAAAGAATAAACCCTCATAGGCGGATTTAGGGGGGGGGGGGCTCAGGGGCCCGGGGCCCCCCTTTTTCGATAGATTTCCCCATACATTTACTGTATTTGCAAGAGCAAGGTTTCAACTTTGGCCTCCATCCCCCCCCCCCCCCCCCCCGCCCTTTTGGAGATCCTGGATCTGTCCCTTCCTACTTTCAGTAGAGCATAGAAAGTCACCTTAGCTTCTCTCGATTTCTTATACTGCTGTGTGCATAAAATTGAGGGCTAATTGGGGAATTACAGAGAGTTTTTCCAGATCTAAGCAGTTTATTCGATCACGATTTTCTCCGCCTTCGCACTGACAGAAAGGCCGTTAAATGGTTTCTCTCTTATAAACACAGCTCTCGACCAATCAGCGCGCGATATTCTTGGACGTTATTTTAATTTAATTAATTTGTTACCAGAGTGGTACCCACCAAGAGCTGATGCGTAAAAAAGGACTGTATGCGGAGCTGGTGCGAAGACAGATGCAAGATCAAGACGATGATGACGACGACGACTAATGAAAAGACGGATATAACATTCGGCAGTCGCAAAAAAATGCGCACCCCCCTGTTGAGGACATTGTCATTTCTGGAGGGGTGATCTTAGAGCAACCTGGATTTTTGGGTGGGAGCCTTAAGGCCTGTTTACACTTGCGATTTTTGACGCGGGAGTCGCGGCGATTTTTCTCGCACGTACGCGTCAACTCAAAATTACTAATGGTAAGCTAGGTGCAACTCGGCGCGATCTGCAGCAATTTTTGTCGCGTGATGTCGCGGCATTTTAAACACGTTCGAAACTCTTTGCAAATTGATGCAATTTGGAGAAAAGAGAGCACAGAAATCGCATCGGATTTGCATCTCGTTTACACAAGAGAGTCACTTGAAGTTGAGTTCCTTGATAGTATAGTGGGAAGTTTATTAAATACAATAGCCTAATTCCAGGTTGGTTATGAAGACACCCACTGGAATTCCAGTCTGCTGGTGATTAGACAGGGTGGATGCGTTTTTTTTCCACTACCCATTCCGCGTCATGCAGAAATATGTGGATGGGAACCAAACGTTTTGATTACCGCTATTTATACGTAATGCCTGATTCTATAAAATGATTATTGGTGTCTGTTATCACCAACACTTTCTTAGCCCTTTTAAATGTCGTTATCATTTTACAATATGGGCAACGATTTTGGCTTGGGTTTCCCGCTGGAAATGTTTAAAATATGGCTTGATTTTGGTTTTCTGTTCAGCCGATCATTCATCTAGTGCAGTCGCCTGGCTTTCCGTCGCGTCAGACTTTGTGAAACACGGCAATGACCTGATTGGCTGAGATGGCTTGACAAGCCCCTAATGACCGCTGCACCCCCAAAATCCATAGCGACATTTTCAACATGCGCAGCGCGAAACAACGAATGCAGATGTATTTTGACTTTTAAGGAAATATTTTTTACATTTTAAATTGCACAACGTACGCCGCACATCCAAATGCAATTCTTGTAAATAAAGTATTGCCACTGATACTCATTGATCAATGGACGATTCCAGCTATAACGCACGCGCGCGCTGCATGTCGGTAGATGTGGGACATTTGTCGAACAAACTGTTAAAAAAGCGCGCACTGCATTCTGGTAGTTGTGGGACACGGCTTGGGCATTTCTCAATAAAGAAGAGCGCGCGTGCTTACAGCTGGTATCGTCCATTGAGGATAATTATAGTGCTTTCACACTCGTCAAGTAAACATGTTTCATTAAATATTTAGAACTCGATAACTTGAAACCTCAGGTGCAATTTGGTACAAATGTCACCACAGTAGATATTATTCGAGACAAACAACACATTGGCAGTTGTGATGTTTCACAGGAGGTGAAAATGGACAAGATAAAACGGTTTATTCCAAACATGTTTCAGGGCTAGTGTGGACGCACTATTACATTGGGCAGTTGGGGTGGTGATCAGTTTATATACTATTGTTTCATTGTTGAAACCTACCTTTTAATTGGATACGAAATATTTTACAAGAAATGAAGCTCAAAAACCCTAACCCGCCGTATTCAACTTAATTTGTTCCATTGTGTGCAGTTACTTCGGAAGAAGATTAGGGGACATGTCTTTAGAAACAGGAGATGGTTTGCCTTAATTGCTTGCTAAAACACGATACACCAGTGTCATATATTTTCCGCATCTTCTGTTGAGGACATCTGGGGTGGAATGGTCCTAGAGCTGCCGTAAAAAAACGCTTGAACCTTGAAATAATATATACATTTAGGCACAGTCTAAAAGCGGAGCTCCCAGTCTACCATTTTTAAACCTTGGCGTCATTGATGACGTCTCTATGACATCGATGACGTCACATCACCAAACCCTTTCGTTGCGCTTCTCTAGTCACCTAGAAATGTTTGCCAAAGATTGTGCTCTTAATTCTTCAAGCTTTGATGACGTCATCGATGACGTCACATCACGTAATCATTTCGTTGCGCTTCTCTAGTCACCTAGACAATTTTGCCCAAGTTTCGTTGTCTTGGAGTCTTCCCGTCACGACGTGATCATGTTGCAGCACCCTCCTTGTAGCATAACCAAAATACCCCAAGTATGGTTGTCTTAGCATGTTCCCTTTATGGAGAAAATCACATGAATTAGAGAAGCGTCTACGTAAGTCAAACTTGAACAAACTTTCAAAGGTCACACCAATTTCCGTTTCTTTTCCGCAACCTCGTGACTACCAAATTTACAGGTAAAGAATCAAAGTATCAGAACCTCTTGGCTCGAGAGAAAAAAGTCGAAATCCACACATTTAACAAAAGTGTTAAAGTAGTTAGAGATGTAAAATAGCAGGTAAAATGCGCAGAAACATAAACTCAATTTGCGTAGAAAAGCAATACCGCAGTAAAATAAACATCCAGTGGTGTACCAGAGCATGCGCAGCACGGCCGGTGCAGCGAGGACTGGGTGCAACTCCCAGCTGGGTGATTCTGTGGTTCAGGAGGAAGATACAGCGAAACCTAAAGGAAGATAGGCGAAAGGAGAAGAGAAAATATATCAAGAGATATCGGTTTGTTTTTCATATGCTTGTTTTATTAGAGTGATGTCCAAGGACAGACAATAGAACGACTTAACTACTTTGTGAGGCAAATTATTCGTTATATTCCGTTTATACGTAAGGTGCTTTGGTGAAGCGAATCGACCCTGATGGCTTAGTGGCAGAGCGCACAAGCTGATGCAGGTCTGTTAGTTCGAGTCTAGGGAGAAATACGCGTCTTCTTTTTCTCTTCTTCGATCAACACTACCAATCCAGCAACAATTTGTCCCTTGGATGTCAACAAACGTTTGTGAAATGGAAATTTAGAAGTGTCAGGAAACAAGAATTTACGCTGCGTGCAGACAAAATATAACATGATATTTTCACGTGTGAAGATATCAAGTTTTCGCGCGGGAGATCACCTGGTATTTCATTGGTGTTTATATAATAAAATGCTTTACCCGCACGACAGTTTGAAATAAACCTTTTTTATTTTATGTGTTTTCTAAAATTCAGCATTTTCCGGCTTTTTGATTTTGTGCCAAATAATCAAGTCCCACAATTTTATAAGTATAAAACCAAATCTTACATAATTTAAAAGAGTATCAAAAGTTAGACACAATATCTAAATATAGGCTTGATCAGATGGTTGGTGGTTTGATTTTTTTAGGGAACTCGACTAAAATTGAGCCAGAAGTGTCGTCCTGGCGAAATGAAATGTTTATTCTTATTTTTCTTTCGCCGAATTCATGATAAGTTTAAAATGACCTGATGAGTTTAAAATGACCTGATGAGATCTCATTAACGAAAACTCACTATAAAAAATGTTCATCTTTTTAAAACGTGCTCATATCAAAACGAAATCTCACTAGATTGATTCAAAATACAATGACAGACTTGCACCAGTGGTTTAAAATAATTTTCTTTGTATTTTGGTAATATGTATTCAACGCCCTAATCAGTTGGACTGGCGCCATCGATGACGAGAAAATTAACGAATTTATCGATGGATATGCGATTTTCCCTTATGTATGGTGCTCCGCTAAAAGAGGGCATCCAACTAGAAGTTTCCAAAACTGAAATAGCATTATAAGGTTTTTTTTTCATCTGTCTTTCTATTTTAAGAATTCTAAGGATTCCAAAATTCTAGGGATAAAAAAAAACTTCTGGAAAATGCCAGGCAGAAAATGATATCCGAAAATTCTAGGCGACCCGTAAATTTACGTGTTCATGTTTCCAAAAATCATGCAATTTGAATTTAGCCCAGGAGACGCACTATAGAACATCGCGAGCAACATTTGCGAAAAGTTCAAACTGTCGGAAACAGATATTTTAACCGAAAGAATTTTGCTGTTGCGAGCCCCTGTTCCGCACTGTCCAAAATGTGACTGCTGCTACCAGGATACTAGCAGTCTGAAATGGGTCCCGCCGCGGCGCAAGAACGGGGAAATGCAAAAGAAGTTTCGAATTTCCATATGATCCCTTAAATTGAGACTTTTATCTGCTAAATCTCCACTTTAACAAGAGAAATTTTGAATTGAATGATCAATTTTAAGATACATAAATTGGCTGCTTAAAACTTTTTAAAATTGAAAGTTTTAAAATTGAAACACGATACCCTATAAGGTCCCTTTTCTTTTGGCGGTGCCCAAATTAAAATATACAACTGTATACAAGTTATAAACGGGAGTCACACCAGTAATCTAAAAATATTTTATTGAAATAAAAACTCTTTATAAAACTCTATTTGTATAAATCTGTTTTATAAAATCTATATGGATATAATTCCTCTGCAATTCACTGCGCATAATTTTCTATATTATCAGAATGTTCTGTCCTTCATACCCCGTCGGCAAGAAATTGCTAAGTCGAAAGCAATAACAGCGATGTTTTTTCGGTTTGTTTAACGATGGGCGAGAATCGCGCCAATATTGAAGTAAAATTTTCAATTAGCCAAATTCACACTAGAGACTAGTTTCCCGTCTGAGACGAGTTTCTCGTCAGAAAAATTTCCTGTCTTATGTCAATTCTAGTCGGAAACTAGTCGGCTTACTATCGCCAAACTTTCTCTTTCAAAAACGTTTTTTCGCGGGATCACAGAACAACACGGAACCACATTCAAGACGAGGAACTCGTCTCTAGTGTGAATTCGGCTAATATGTTCAACGTCACCGACGTCACCATTGCTGGTGAAATCGCAATGAAATATCAATTATCGCGCGCACGTTTCCTGCTAGCAGAGGCCACTCCTATCTTGTTCTGTGTTTGAAAATGTAGATAAAAAGTAACCTCTGCTCGCAGGGAACGCGCGCCGCAAAACACGCAACCCAAACAACAGCATGTGAACAGATCAGCCGCACGAGCCCTGCACGTGACTCCGGCATAAATTATTTTGTGGATTTTTTTCCAAACTCCGGTAAAATTCACTTTCCTTTCTGTGAAGATTTCGCGAGCCCTGTCCTGAACATCCTTGTGGTGTAATAAGATATCACACTATGGAGTCAGTCTCAGGGCGTACCTTATCATGCACGAAGACCCAGCGCTACTTATTTCCGGCCGCTCCCACAGAAGCGCTGGATCATCGAATGATACCTTCTATACCTATACAACTTCCTGTTCCTTATTTTTGTTCCGTTAACGCTATCAGCTATCATTATCCGCTCTAATAAGCTCCTATCTCAATTCAGAGTACCAAGCTTGCGGCTACAAATCCGCAGGACAAGAATATCAAAAATAGTGCAAAATAAACTTGGACACTTTGAATACAGTATTCATACCTTCCGCGAAAGACAGGAGCCTTCCTTTCTACAACCAAGGAGGTTATATTGTGAAAACCGCCTTGCTAAAACGAAACCCTCCTTCACCGGAAATGTTTTTTAAACGCACACAGCGCGCGGAAACAACGTCAGAAAAAGATATCCTGCAAAAGATTCCATGATATCCTCCATGCGCGCCAAGTGTCATAAACATTTTAAAAGCCTCTGTCCTTAACTGAATAGCTTCGAGTTCACGAAAATACAAAAGTTTTTTTATATGAATTCGAGGTTAGTCAGGAGAACACAATTGTTATCTGTAGCCATTTTAAATTCTGTGTAAAACTTCCCACTTCCGCGCGGCGTTCGTAAGTTTTATCGTTTTCTGTTGCCTACTTTGCCTACACGTGTACATGTAATCTAGACCCTACTGCGGGCATGTTCAGCCACACCATGACATGTTGTCTCAGCTTCACTGGAGGGAAATATGATTGCGGGAATAGACTATTGAGTGCTCTTAAGACTGGTTTCCGTAAGGTCGCCTCAGTCGTATGATCAGTCGAAAGGGGCGTACGCAGGATTTAAAAAGTTGCAGTCACAGCCTCGTGTTAACATAGGAATTTACACTATTCTACAGGCCAAGCACAGAAGTGCAGGCCCGTGCCTGCAGGCCTATAGGCTGCATACGCCACTGGTCGACCGTGAAACAATAGAAATTATTCTATTGTTTCACGGTCGACTGATACGACAGATAAGACCATATGGAAACCAGGCGTTAGTAAAAAGGTTGGCTTTTGAAGCTGAAGGAGATATTTGTGGCATGCGGCACCTCGCCATCACTAGTCTAATCTGTTTTAGACCATATCTTCCTGGGACGTGTCTGGACCAGCCTACAGCTCTGCAAATCGCTGCTTGAGATGGTCCTTGAAAACTAATTTCCGTCGAATTTCTTCTAAGACCTTCTTGGCCTCGTGTCTTGCCTTTTCGTCGTGTTTAGTTCTCAGTGTAAACCATATGGCCACCGCACACCGCCTACCTTCTACCCCAAGCACGCCGTGTAGGTTCTCGACGCCAGCGCTAAAACCCACCATTCGACCACACTTTGGCTTCACTTTAGCCTGGGAGAAAAATAACAATGATTATACAACAACGCGCGCGTTTCTCGAATTCTGATTGGCTCTCAGCCATGGGTACATAAAACCAGATGGCCACCGCACACCGCCTGCCTTCTACCCCAAGCATGCCGTGCAGATTCTCCACGCCAGCGCTAAAACCCACCATTCGACCGCACTTTGGCTTCACTTTAGCCTGGGATAAAAATACAAAATTACTGTCGTTTTGTGCGAGTCTGTACTGGCTACCTGTGCTATTTCTTTGAATCGTTTCCAGGCCCTTTGGCCGACAAAATAACAGCATTGCGACCAAGAGTACGAAATTTCTCGAACGTAATGTATGGGTGCTTTATTCGCTGATATGAGGAAAATTACTTACAGACCTTCAAAAGGCGAGGAAAGTTTCCTAATACAATAGACAGATTTTTGACAAATGGCTGATTGCATTTTTAAAAAGCACCGGGGGGGTTGAGGACCTCTTTAAAAAAGACCCCCTCCCCTGGAATTTCCACTCGTGAAACAGACCCCCTCCCCTGGAATTTTCTAACCTCATAATGGACCCCCTTCCCTGGAATTTCCATTTTTTCTGGCAAAATACCCCTGGAAAATCTTTTTTTTGGATAAAGTGTACCTGGAAAGTCACCTTTTTTACCCCTCCCCCCTGGAATTTCCAGTCTCCAGACACACCCACTCCCGTGGAATTTCCAGAGTCCAAAACAACCCCCTGGAAAATTTCCATAAGTCCTCAACCCCCCCTGTGCGGATTAAAAATGCAATCAGCCAATCAGGGCCCGGCATGAACTTTTTCGCTAATTGGCAACTAATTCAAAAATTTAAGTCCCCAGAAAGCAAAATTTAGTCGCCACATAAACATGACCTCAGCTGAACTAAAAACGATGGGGTGCATTTGGCGACTAGCTCTATTATTGTGGTCGCCAAGCCCCTAAATTTAGTCGCCATTGGCGACCTTATGGTCGCAGCGTCGAGCCCTGGAAATGTTATTCAATAATCTCATGGATACAAAAGAAAAACAGATCCCAAGTTCGATCACGTTTTACGAATAAAAAAAAGAAGAGGGGCGAGGGAACGAAATGACCTTTAGGGGGTGGGGGTAGCCATCTATCTCTCGCTCATTTTTTTTTCCTTTAAAAAATGCACTTCCCTGTCATGAGCGCAAACAAAACGCAGACAATTTTATTTCCAACTAGTTCAAACTATTTGTACATCTCTGGATTTTAATTTTCTTACCTGTATTGTTTCATTGCGGTGAGTGAAAATAAACTCGCCTCCATCAAAATCGCCGTTAAGATAGAGCAAGGCGCTACAAAGAAGAGAAAAAGCGCAGTTATTGACGAGAAATCATCGAACATGCGTCAGAAGTAGGAACCATTTTGTATCCTCGTAGCTCTCCAGTGGGTTTCCCCGCGACACCGAAATCCCGCGCGCCAAAAAATAAAAATATCCGAAAAAAAACACACTGGAGAGCTGGCTAGCAGGCTAAAGAGATCTCCGTCGATATATTTATCTCGACAACGACAAGGATCAACAGTGGGTCCGCTTTTGCTCTAGTCGCAGTCAGTACCTTCTGAAAACATCCTCGCGAGGGTCCTCCCCTCACCTCCCCAAGGGGAAAAGGAAAAGGCTTTCTTTCCTCTGGGGGGGAGGAGAAGGAAGGACCCTGGCGCGCGAGGATGGCCTGACACCAGTCATGATTTACTACACTATTTCTTGACGGGTTTATTAGCCAAGGGCACAATGCGCTATTCCATTTTATATCCGTTACCCCCTATCGAGGAACCGAGACTTCCACAGGGGTCGTTGTGTTTGACTCTGGAATTTCCGCAGGGTCATCAATTTTTTCACTTGCAACTTTGGAAATTCCACAGTCCCACAAGAGAATGAGGAATTTCCACAGGTGTTGTTTCAAATTTCCACAGGGGTTGTACAGGAACCTGGAATTGCCACAGGGGTAGAGCAATTTTTGAAAAATATTTTTTGGAATAGTGAAATCTGAGATCCGCCCGTGGTCTCCCTTGACCCCATCCCATCGATCATTTAGAGCTCACACATTACTGTTCTTCGATTCGCGTGTTTTTATGTTACCTGTAGTCTCTCCACGTGAAGGCAGGGGACCTTTTGGGACATGTTTCAGGGCCATCTTGATGTAGCAAGCAATTGTCTGCATGGATAGGGTGGCTAATATGGGCCTTGTCTTTGGTATCTGCGTACAAATAAACATATTTCATGCTGAGAAACTACAGCCGTATATACCCTCGGTCGGGCACAGTTTAATAGGGTGCTTTACATCTGTTTCAGGTAAGCTCAGGGGTTTCAATAAGTTTTGAAGTAGTAGGCTAAGTTTTGGAAGTAGGCGGCTGGGTTTCAGGGTCCTATACGAAGGGCGTAAGGCCTGCGCCTTCTAGGGGGGGGGGGGGGGGGGAACGGGGGTATGCCCCACGGGAATTGTGAAATTTCGGTAGCAGAAAAGGCGTTTTCCTTCGTTTAGCCTTCTTGCAGGCGGTAGATAGTGTTTTTTTTCCGCAAAGAAAGCCGAGTTTCAGATCGCCGGGCGCCATCTTGGATATTTTGGTCGCGCGGCCTGGGATCGAACCAGAGAATACGAAGGGTAGGGGGGTCGCCCCCCTCCCCTCGCGTCGCCAGTTTGTCCTCGCCCCGTTCTCCCGCGTCGCGTTTTCCAAAATGGCGGCCAAAGATGGCGAATAAATGCGGACCGTGTAAGCCAATTAGATAATGATAACTCCGTGCACAGTTTCGCACCGAGAAGAGCAGTCACTTGGCTTCCCTTGCAAGAAATGTCACAACCTGTAAAGGATTCAGTTGAAATCGTTGTTGACCGGCCGTGAAACCGAGCCGGTTGCGCACGCTTACCCGAGAACACGGTCATTCTCAAACCCAGAGCTCCCCATGACGCATGCGCGAGATTTTCTCGCGCTGACATCCATTCGAGGGCCTTTGCCGAGTGGCTTATTTGAAAGTTGGGGCATGTGCAGAAAGTTCTTTCCCTCGACAACTATGTATCAAATTTCGCGCATGCGTTGATGGATGTCACCAGAGCCTCGTTTCCATTTCAAAAGAATAATAAGCTTCTATTCAGTTTCTGGTGTACCGAACACATTTCAAAAGAATATATTTGACGTCAAAAGAGGATAATGAGGCATTGTGGGATATTTCGAAAAGGGTGTATTAGTTGTATATCCACCACTATTCATCTTTTTTTTGGAATAGCATGTTTTTTTTTAGAATATAGACTATTCATCACTATTCATCCTACCTTCGAGGAATAGTTGTGTACTGTTCGTACCTGGTTTTGATGCGCGGCACACAAGATGGCTGTACGAGAAGTAGAGTGGTGTCTCCATTTGAAAATAGTCCTCCACAAAGTCGCGCATTCGGTCACTGGCATTTATGTACAACTCTACAGGTCCCAAGTCCGTCTTCCCCTCGTTAATCGACTGAAAGAGTAAGAAAAACTCATTCTAAATGGGGTCTGAAAGGTAATGGTGACTTAGGTTGAAATTTCCCGCCAAACCCTACATTCGTGGATTTTTAAGGCCGATTTACACTTGCCTTTGTCGCGGCGATTTTTCTCGCGCGAGTTGCAATTCCAACTCTCTAGTGTAAACGAGATGCAAATCCAGTGCGATTTCTGTGCTCTCTTTTCTTCAAATTGCATCAAGTTGCAAAGAGTTTCGGACATGTTCGAAATATTCGCGACATCACGCGACAAAATCGCGGCAGATCGCGCCGAGTTGTACCTCGTTTACATAGTGATTTTGAGTTGACGTGCACTTGAGAGAAAAATCGCCGCGACTCGCGCGACAAAAATTGCAGCAAAACTGCAAGTGTACACGCGCCTTAAGGTTTCAAATGATTGACAGATTTTTGTACCTTGACAGCAGCCATTGGCGTCACTCCTTCAAACGTCTCCTTTTCCGTGAACGAGAAGGGTTCCCGTCAGACGTGGCACGCTCAGTGTAGCCGTCACCAAGTTTAGCAGTCTTCTGACAAACACCAAAATCATCAAGACCACAGATGTATAGTGAAGCATGACCCTCGGACCAAACACGATTAACTAACAATCTACGGCTTAGTTAGCCTGCGAACATCCGGTACCCGCGAGCTACCGGATGTTCGCAGGCTACCGCTTAGTTCAACTCAAAACTTACAGCATGCTCTATGTGGACTCATTTTGGATAATTTGGGAATGAAAGTAAAGGCTAGCCCACATGGTAGTGAGACGTTGGCAAAACAAACGTGCAGGCGCAAGAAACCCTTACGACTCACAAGCGCAAAGAACACACAGTTTACGCAAGCTATTCTTATAACAGCGATTTTCTGTTGTTTTTCTTTTCTTTCCTTTTCCGTTTTTCTTTTCTCCTTTTTTAGCCGCGAGGTTATATTTCGCGATAATCGAAATTCACGTTCCTACAATATCCCATAGAAAGAAGCCTGCGGAAATCGACATTAGCGCTCTGATTTGCACGCGCCGATTTGTCGGGGCCGATTTTGTTTACTTTCAGTCGGTGTCAAAATCGCAGGGTATGAATGCACCGTCCGACAATCGGCCCGACAAATCGGCGCGTGTGAAATCAGCCTTTAGTGGTGTTGGCTTTCGCAGGCTAACTGAAAATAAAATTTAGAGATTTGTTTTTTGATATTCAATTAAATTTTAGTAAATTTACTGGTGTATTTCCACATGAAATGTTTGAACCCTCTGGATCCAGCCACGACGAAGCATGTCGCCACTGTGTTTAGATTTTTCGTTAGTTTAAGTTTTTAAAAACACTTTTTAGCTAATCCTGCGTCAACAAATTTTTTAAATGTTCTCAAAATATCATTGAAAAAATTATTCTGCATAACATAGGTTATAAAGTTTTAGAGTTGATTTGGCAATAACGATTTATATATTTATTGTTGAGGGTCATGCTATTATTTACTAACCTGCAGGTTTAGAAGTTCATGTTACCTTTACTTCATGTCACTCAATCTAGTGAAGGATTCTAATCAAGTGGTCAGCAAGGGCAATCAACTGATCTCTAATCTACTGCACTTTTCCAATACTTCAGTTAATTCGGCTTTCTGATACTTTTTCATATTTGGTATATATGTTTGATAATTATATGTTTTTTTCTTGGCTTTTATTAAATTTTATAATTGACAATTCCAGCTATAAGTGTACATGCACTTTTCAGTTTAGAAATGCCATTGCACGTAAGTGAACTACCAGGACGAAGTGCACTCCTTGCACCTATTTCACAAACATCACTCATTCAACGACATTCAGTTTGTGCATACAGGTACATTACAGCTAAAATCGTCCTTTATGATTCCAGAAAAAAATCCACACCCAGTCACAGAGGGAATTTTCCAAAGGACTCTCTGGAATTCTTAAATGAAAAAATGTGGTATTAGTAAGGAAACTGGGATATTTTCTTCTCCTGGAAGAATCAGCAAATTGACCCTATATCTGGACATTCCAATTCCCTGCATGGATCCATGGGTATGGTTTTTTCCCTGGAGATTACACATTAAATACCATGAATGTGAGTTCTATTTTTGCACTGAAACAATAAAGTGAATTATATTTTTAATAATTTATTTTTCATTCATATTTAGATGTTTTAAATTTTAGTGGTTTATCTCTACTCTACATACAGAGGGCATGTCAGGGCCCCAGGGGGGATACTCAGAGATACAAATGATGGGGGGGGGGGGGGGGGGGGGGGGGCAACAGAGCTCCAAATTTCATACCCCAAAAATACCTGAGCCATAAATTTTATACCCAAAAAAATTCCTGCTCCTCAAATTTGATACCCAAAAAAATACCCAACTTTCTTAGCCTAAGGCAGTATCTTGATGATCACCTAGCCTGTCAGAAGTTTCAAACACAAATATGCACGGATTTTCAACCCACCAAAAATACCAATTCCAATTCCCTGCATGGATCCATGGGTATGGTTTTTTCCCTGGAGATTACACATTAAATACCATGAATGTGAGTTCTATTTTTGCACTGAAACAATAAAGTGAATTATATTTTTAATAATTTATTTTTCATTCATATTTAGATGTTTTAAATTTTAGTGGTTTATCTCTACTCTACATACAGAGGGCATGTCAGGGCCCCAGGGGGGGATACTCAGAGATACAAATGATGGGGGGGGGGGGGGGGGGGGGGGGGGGGGGGGGGGCAACAGAGCTCCAAATTTCATACCCCCAAAAATACCTGAGCCATAAATTTTATACCAAAAAAATTCCTGCTCCTCAAATTTGGAACCCAAAAAAATACCCAACTTTCTTAGCCTAAGGCAGTATCTTGATGATAACCTAGCCCACTAAAATCTATACATATTATGTTATCCAAAGTTAATTTTAACATACGAATTATCTAAAGAACCATTATCTGAATAATAAAAACATAAAGAATATAATTATATATTCTTCCATTGACTTTTCATTCACGAATCTATCTAGAAAGCTTATTTATCTCAAAGTAATAATACTATTACAATAAAGTTTATAAACGGAGGAAATTAAATAAAGGGGAAAGGGAAATAATAAAGCCAATAATTATATTGTTAATAAACACAATAAATAAGAAACTTTCAAATTATTATTATCTAGAAAAACAATAAATACATTTATGCTGATTATCATAGTAATTATTTATCGAAGTAGTAATTTATCATCTCCATGCTACGAGAGAATCCATACAAACCCATGATGTTGAGCCGTAGTGCTAAGGGCACTCACCATTTGCCTGCCCTGCTCCTTTGTACGCTGCTTTACACCCATGCGTTTTGCGGTACTAAGGAGCTTTCTGTCAAACTGTTGTGCCAATGGTCGAATTGTTTTTCCGGGTTTTGGTGTAGTCATCCATGTGACACCTCTACTACAGTGTCTGCAATGATTTCGGCTATAGTCCCACCTACTGCCAGTTTCTCAGGACTAAAATTTTTCCATAACAAACCCAAGTGGTCATCCAGCTGGGTTTTGTATTACCCCAATTCTTCTGCCTCGCGGCATGTCCTTCTACAGGGTGGGATATCTCTACGAACCCAGGCCCTTGTGGAAATTCAGGCGTAGTTACTTTATCTCGTTCTTCGATCTGTGTTAATACCACACGATGCAACCCCCCGATAGCGTCTTGTAATCGTGCTCTCCCTGTTTATAACCTGCTAAACCAAATGTCCACCTTATTTATCCTATCCCTACAAGAATAACCATACGCACCAATCCTATACATTCTACGCCAAGGCTTATGTGCCAGGGTAACCTAATATACACAGGTTCTTACTCTATCAAGAGAAAAACAATGCATGCCCAAATGGCTCACAATAACACTACGCTTATTAATCATAGTGAGAGCAATCACATTCCTGTTCATATTTCAACACCTTCCTACAACCTAAAATCAAACCCAATAATAACCCGGACTCGAAATAACAACAACTTGATTTCTATTGAGCGTGATCCGTTGGTTTTCACAAAAAAACAGAGACGCCCGTTCGCCTTCTTCTGCTGAATACCCGCTCTGTCCGGCACAAAGCTCTGTTTGTTAAGGACTATGTCATCGACAACAACGTTGACATAGCGGCTATCACTGAAACATGGCTCAATTCAACAGGTGATGAACATGTTATCACTGAAATATGTCCCGCTGGTTTTGTGTTTAAACACATTCCTAGGACATACTCTGATGGTGGTGGTGTTGGAGTTCTCTACCGGAAATGCTTGAAACTGATACAAGAGCCTGTAAAACCCTTTCAGTCTTTTGAAATGATTGATTTCAGACTCAAGCTAACCTCAGATACTAGATTGCGCATCCTAGTAGTATATAGACCTCCACCCTCTAAAGAAAATGGTTTTACAGTTGGCCAATTCTTGGCAGAGTTCTCATCGTTACTGGAACAGCTTGTTACATCTGCTGGGAAATTACTTATTATAGGTGATTTCAACTTCCATGTAGACGATCAATCTGATTGTTCTGCAAATCGTTTCCTTGACTTATTGGACTCCTTTAACCTATTGCAACATATAAAAGAACCAACTCATAAGGATAATCATACGCTTGATCTTATGATTACACGGAATGATGAAAACATTGCAAATAACTTTATTGTGAGGAACCCCTGCCTCTCAGACCACCAGGCCGTATATTGTTCTCTTTCTATCACAAGGCCGACTTGTCCAAAGAAGGTGGTCACATACAGAAAACTCAAAAGCATTGACGTTGATAGTTTCCGAGAAGACCTGACAAACTCTGGTTTGTTATCATTAGAGACGCAAAGTGTGAGCGAAGCTGCGAGCAAATACAACTCTGTATTGTCCAGTCTGCTTGATTCCCATGCTCCCTTGCGTTCTCGAATCGTCTCACAGCGTCCGTCATCCCCGTGGTATTGTGATGAGATCGCAACTGAAAAATGTGTGCGTCGCCAGCTTGAACGTAAATGGCGTAAATCGAAACTTATTGTAGACTTTGAGATCTACAAAAGCCAATGTGATAAAGTAAATATAATGCTAAAAGATGCCAAAATGAAATACTATTCTACAATTATCAATGAAAATAAATCAGATCAGAAAGTACTTTTCAAAAATGTTGAAAAGCTGCTCGATAGTAAACCGGCTCCTGTATATCCCAGTTGTGATTCAACAAAAGTACTGGTGGAAAGATTTATTAACTTCTTTACTGACAAAATAACAAAAATCAGACTCGGTTTACCATCCCATACAGCGGATGTTTTCCCTGACGTCGAATACCGCGGTGCTGAGCTGCAGAATTTCACGCCGGTATCAGAAGAAGAGGTTGCTAAACTAATAACACCACTGTCACTGAAGTCTTGTGCTCTTGACCCTATCCCATCCTCTATTCTGAAGCAGTGTTTTGATCTCCTACTGCCGGTCATCACCCAAATCATCAACCTCTCAATGACTACTTCCAATATGCCAGACCGAATGAAAGAAGCCACCCTAAAGCCATTGCTAAAGAAACTTTCTCTTGACTTCGAAGTATTCATGCATTTCAGACCTGTTTCAAATCTAATGTTTTTATCGAAGTCCATTGAAAAAGTTGTTGCAGTTCAGACCTGGGACCACTTGATAGCCAATAATTTACAAGAAGAACTGCAGTCGGCCTACAAACTGTACCACAGCACCGAAACTGCCTTGCTTCGTGTACAGAATGACATCTTGCGTGCGGTCGATCAAAAACAAACAGTTATTCTTCTTTTACTTGATCTCTCGGCGGCTTTTGACACTGTTGATCACACTCTTCTTCTATCGAGACTTTCTTGCAGATTTGGAATCAGAGAAGGTGCATTAGATTGGTTCGCTTCCTACCTTCGGGGTCGCAAACAGTTTGTCACTATAGATGGTGTTCAATCATCTACGAAAGACCTCTCGTGTGGTGTTCCTCAAGGTTCTGTTTTGGGCCCCATCCTATACCTTTTGTATACTGCACCTGTTGGTGATATCTTGAGAAAGTACAACATCTCTTTCCATCTGTACGCAGATGACACCCAGATGTATGCAGCTTTTCATCCGTCAGATGAAACTGAAATGCAATCTACAATCACCAGGCTTCAAACTGCGTGAATGAAATAGATCTATGGATGGGCGCCAATAAATTAAAACTTAATCGTAAAAAGACAGAAATGCTAGTGATTGGCTCACGATTTCGCCCTAAAACAAATCTAGGGAGTTTTCGAGTGGGAGACCAGTTAATCTCTCCGAGCGACTCAGCAAGAAATATTGGAGTCATTTTTGATAGTTCTTTGGAAATGAAAAGCATGTTGCCGCGATTTGTAAATCATCTTTTTACCATCTTAGGCGCATCGCAAAGATCCGGAGATATCTAAGTTCTGGAACTACTCAAATTTTAATCCATGCTTTCATTACGCAGAAACTTGATCACTGTAACTCTCTGTTGTATGTCTCCCGAAAAATCTCACACAGAAGTTACAGTACGTCCAGAACGCGGCCGCACGGCTACTAACTTATACGCGCAAGTTTGACCACGTCACCCCTATTTTGAGAGAACTTCACTGGCTGCCAATTGAGCAAAGAATTGAATTTAAGATCCTTTTGATTACTTTTAAATCTCAATATGACTTAGCTCCTTCTTATTTAAGTAAACTTATACAGAGGTATCAACCCTTCAGGAGCCTAAGATCGTCTTCATCATGTCAATTGAGTGTTCCCCGCAGTCGCACCGTTAATTATGGAGACCGGGCCTTTTCTGTAGCTGCCCCGACATTGTGGAACCGTCTCCCCCTCCACATAAGGTCTTCCACAAATCTCTCGATTTTTAAAACTAAATTAAAGACACATTTATTTAATTCTGCCTATTAGCTCTATATTGCATTTCTTTTATTGCCTTTTTATTGCTTTTTTGCTTTTGTTCTCTTGTTTTTTGTTTTAACATTTTTATTTTTTAGATTTTTATTTTTAGATTTTAAATTTGTAATACATTTTTAATGTAAATATATATTTTGATCACAACAATGTAAAGCGCTTAGAACTATTTAGATATAGGCGCTATATAAATGTTATTGTTATTGTTATTATTGTTATTGCCTGTCAGAAGTTTCAAACACAAATATGCACGGATTTTTCAACCCCCCAAAAATACCAAAAAAATACTTTTACTACAAATTTCATACCCAAAAAATACGTCTGACTCGCCCGTTATTTTTATATCCAAGTATCTCCCCTGGGGTCAAGGCATGGGGTGCAATCTCAGCGCCTTTGTCATCTGGCCAGTGGAAAGCGATGAGCCATTGCTCTGGATGGGGAGGAACCCAATTTCACAAGCATGCATAGAATTCACAGTTTTAACGATCAAAAATCAGATAAAATTCAAAGAAAAATACAAATATCGGAGGCTGACTTCCCATACGCTGGATCTCAATGGCGCCATTGGCAGCCAAGCGACCGTGAACACAGACACTGAGGGTGGTCACTGCCACAGGGTTTGTTACGTCCTCAGGGTTCTTTAACATCTCCCCTGGAACTGGTTAGAGTAGCAATTGCATTTGCCGACGTTTTGTCACAATTTAGACGTGTTCGTTAAGACAGAAGTCCTCGAATCTAAGTCTGCCTCAAGAGTCTTTGTTTTGTCGCCTTCCACTGGCCAGGTGGCCAGAGGCTCTCGGGACGAGATTGCATGGGGTGCAACACAAATAGAGCATGTCAAGAGGAATACCAGTCATACCCTTGCTAAGTCCATCAGAGTTTTGCACTGGTCTTCTGACAAAAAGTTATCAGCCACAAATCTGTTGGTCCCATTCAGGGCCTCCTCCTTCATCGTCAGTTCTACTCCCTGGAAATATTTAGGTGCAAAAAAACCTTTATAATATGAGCATGTGCAATATATAACAATTATTCTTGAAATGATTGAAGAAGGATCTCAGGTTGAGCACTACAGGGAGTTTGCACCATAAAAGGCCACTAAAATGGCTGCCACCACTGATTCATCAATACATAACAGGGACTACACAGGATTTTTAAAAGTTGCAGGCACAGCCTCAGGCATATGCAGGATTTGATAATTTAATTCTTTTAATGTGTGGTTCCAGAAAATATCCCCCCCCCCCCCCCAGAAGGGTGTTGAAAAGTGACCCACCCCTCTGGAATTTCCAATCCCTCCCGTGGGGGGGCATATTTTCTGGAACCACACTAAAGTCCACCAAAAAATTTGTAGGGAGTGCCTGCAGGCCTGTATAGGCTAGTGCTTATGCCACTGGATACTTTATAATACAGACCTTGTATTTGCCAGATTCTATAAGTTTCTCAACAGGTTTGATCTCAGATGCTTCCCTCAATGGCCCCAGCCCAGAGAGTTTGATTGATGAGTAATCTGGCGCTTCCCCTTCGACAAGATCCTGGAATGAAAGCAACTACATGTCTAGGAACTTGTGAACAATTTAAAATAAATTGTTTTCAGAACTTCGTCCAATTTGAACAAGAAATCGTAAAAAATGTTGTTACTCAAAAGTCAGAAACCTTTGATTTGGTTTTGGTGATTTTGGAAGATATGAATATTGTAAGTGACTGAAGTGAGAATCTGTGATTATTGCAAAACAATTCTCATAGGAACGAAAATAAAATACAATGTTCACAGAAATCTTTGCCAATGGCAATCCTTTATATCCCTGAATTATACAAAACTTTGAAATTTAGTTTCTCAGGTCTCCATGAGAATTTTTTGGTGGGACCTGCTGCTTATTTTATTTCATGGGAACTTTCAAAATCAAACCAAAGTGAAGGTAATAGGTATCAAACTTTTTAGTAACAAATGTTTTTGGCCAAGCATTGCTTGAAGTCCTAACAATCTGTCTTAATTGCATTTTGTTAGCATAACTCATACCTCAGCTTTCCCCTTGTGTTCCTCATCCTCATCTGGCTCATCACTATCATCAAACAGCTCATCTGACATTTCTTCCTTGTCCTGAGCAGTGTACACCAATGCAAGGTTTAGGAGTTTGCTAGACAGCACAATTTCACGATGGTAGTCAATAATTTCCTGTGATTGACAAAAAAAAAACATGATTGATACTGTTATACTGACAGACATTTCTTAGACATTGAGGAGGGGGGGGGGGGGCACAGGGGGCCGGGGTCCCCCTTTCTCGGGAGATTTTCACATACATCTACTGTATTTGCTGGAGGAGGTCTGAAAATTTTCGTCCCATGTTTTCACTATCTGCCCCCCCCCCCCCCCACCAAAATTCCTGGCTACGCCCCTGTCTGGATATCACACATTACTGAAAACAGAGCAAGCCAAAGCATTAGGGCATCATCCCAGGGGGGTACTCGGATATAAAAATGACGGGGAGGTCCGACATATTTTTTTGGGTATGAAATTTGTAATAAAAGTATTTTTTTGGGTTGAAAATTCTACCAGGTATTTTTTTTGCGGTTGAAAAATCCGCGGGTATTTTTGGGGGGTTGAAACTTCTGACAGGCTAGTAGTTGATCATCAAAATACTAGGCTATTTCCGGGCAACGCAAGCAGCTCAGCATCATGTGTATGCTGGTATTAAACAGGCTTTTTAGGCTAAAAAGTTGGGTATTTTTTGGGTATAAAATTTTGGGAGCAGGTATTTTTTTGGGTACAAAATTTGGAGCTCCGTCGGACCCCCCCACCCCCCCCCCCCCCCCCATCATTTTATATTTTTTTAAGTACCCTCCCTGGGGGCATCATGCCTTCAAAAACCCTGCTCACATTATTCTCATACCTGTCTTGCTTCAATCTGATTGCCCCCAACATTTACTTCAGAGAGCCAAAAACGGAAGTACTTTAGATTGTCAAACATATTAGCATCATCAGGATCCAGCAAAAGATATGTGGTTGCACACTCAGCTGCTTGCTTGATTTTGTCAGCTGAAATGGAAACAGAACATTCCAGGTACTGTATATGACTACAACAATCTGTCTTGTCTGTCTGTCACTCTGCCTGCCTACCTGCCTGTCTGTCTGTCACTCAAAGCAATCTGTGTCCTGTGTTTCTTCTTGTCTGTCTGTCACTCATAGCAATCTGTGTCCTGTGTTTCAGGCTGTCTGTCTGTCTGTCACTCATAGCAATTTGTTTCCTGTTTTTCTGCCTGCCTGCCTGTCTGTCACTCGTAACAATCTGTGTCCTGTTTTTCTGCCTGCCTGTCCATCTGTCTGTCATGGAATTTTGTTTTAATATGACTTACATATTTAATATTGTCTTCCATGAGCAACTAACCTTTATAATATGACATCTGTAGATAGTTGAAGTGTCTAGCAAAGTAATAGTCAACACTCTTTCCCTTGATGTTACTTAGTGTCAATGGGCAGTGAGACCGGCAACTTAGGACATCAAGATAAACACCATACAGCCCTGATCTCCCAAGAATTTTATTTGCTTCTCTCAGCTCTTCACAGTTGAGCGTGCATCTTTCATAGGCCTTTAGATACTCCTTTATAGCTTCTTCAAATTGCTCAATTGCCATTTCCCATTTTTGCTCTTCGTAGAGCTTGACAGCTTTGAAGTATAGACTTTGATGGACTACAGGTTCATAAGACACTAGCAAGTCATTAGCAATCAATGGCATTTGCTTGTAAAATCGCAAATTCTTGAGCATGAATTCTTCATTGGGTGAGGTTTCTAAGTATGTGACTGCTGCTCTTGCTGCTTTGATGACTTGGCCCATCTTTAAAAAAAGATCATACAAAACTGAACTCTTACACATTAGCAGATCCCACTTATCCAGCTTGAATGGCAGCACAGAGGAGGTGCAAAGGATGCTTTGGGGGTTTTGTTGTTGGGATTCATTTTGTGTTCAACAATTTCGTCTTGGACTAAAGACACATTAACCAAGCCTGGAAATTTTACTTATTTATTATTAGTATTATTTTGTGAGGGGGGAGGGGGCAGTGGCAGAATGGGATCATGCCCCTCACAATTCCCAAAAATCTGATCATGTCTTTTTAAAATGGCTAAATTATGGTAGTATTTTTTTCCAGAACAGTTTGCAGACATTTTCACCCTGCTTCATTCATGTAAATGAATACAAGCATAATCTCAGGGTGGTAGCTGCTATCACAGCCTCATTAACCACAGGTTAGTACAACAAGCAAATTAATCAGGAATGTGTAATTCCAGAGAAATGTTCCAATTACCACAACCAATTAGAAATTCCAGGAGATAGGCGGTCAAAACACCACTTTTTCCATTACATCTCTACGGTGTATCTTTCAAAGGAAATTCCTCTAGGTGGTGTTTGGAGATGGTATAAACAATCTCAAAAACTGTGATTCCAGAATATCCATATCTAGACCTGCCAGCTTTTGAAACAATTTAGGTGAGGTACTTTTGATTCTGATAATACATTTTCAACATAAGCCAACAACGTTCCGACCAAACCCCGAGACTGACCCGAAGACATCCACAGCTTCGTACTCATTATAATATAAAACCAGAAACATATAACTTAGTTTAAGCATGTAACGGTGAACCAAGCTGTGGATTATTCAAGATAAATTTATGACCATATTTGGTCAATAATGAACTCTCGACTGCTAGCCCAATAAGGTTTTTTTGTCATAATTTCTTGAAGTCTTGCAACAACATTATTTTCAAAATATGTTCAATTGTTTATTCTGCCAATATTCCGCAGCTTGGCACTTAAGTAATGTATGTTTGTTACATATTTCAACTCACTCACTGTATATGTTTCTGATAAAACTAATCCCAAAAAAACTCAGATTGTTTTGGAACAACCATGTCATTTAGTGATCTCTGGCATGATCACTGAAGAATGGGTTTGTTAAAAATTATTTACAATTGACTGGTTACAATTGACTGGTGCATTGTTCCGAATGCAACTAGGGTTATTTTTTTGCATTTTAGTTGTATTGATAAAGAAATTCAGACAACTGAATTTTTCTACTCTGGCCATACAGTTTTGGGAATTTTGCTGATGTGACACACCTCACTCACGCTACAGTTTTAGAATTTTTTTGCTGTGTGACACTCACGCTGACATGGAAGAATACAAAACAATAGGAAATTGTCTGATTCATTGTTTACGATCATAAAAACAATTTCCATTTCAATAGTCCACCTCACAAATTCAACACTCGAGTTGAAAGGTCTAACAAACAGCCGATAATAATTTCAAATGTAACAGAACCCACCCTACTCTTGAAAGACAGTCTTCCATTGTGCTTGACCAAGGGTTAGATTCCTACGTTTCCCCTAGACAGACCTGCGTGCTTGTCACGCAAAGTTTCCTTAGAAACCTCAGTTCCCATTGAGAAGAGATTCAAATTAATTAATATTCCGATACTCCGTTTCGTAATGAGTCTATTGCTCGAATATGAAGCACTTACCTTATAATACGCGAACTGGAGATACGAATACGGCATTCGATATCTGAAATCTTCGTCGATTCTGGCGCTAACTGCTGATCTCTTGCCCAAATATTTCTCGCGGCATATTTGGGTGCATTTCCGAGAATAAATCGTAAGCCTGAAATATTCGAGCTCCAAGTCTTGTAAGACTCCTCGAACGTTGCGATTCACTAGAGATTTCCTGAATTTCAAAAGGCATTTTGATCTACACTGAACCTTAACTTCCCCTTGATGCCTGTAGTCAGCAATCGCTAGCTCAAAATACTTGGCCGCCGCAGAGAAATTCTTCAAGTTGTACGCGTACAAGCCATCGTTATAAAGTTCATCATAGGCGTCTGTCTTGGTTCTTACAAACTCCTTGTTCGCCGAGGAATCAGAGCAGAGCAATGGGTAAAAAATGTAGTAAAATTTAGCAGCCAAAAAAGCAGTGGGCCAGGCATGTTGCTGAGATGCATGAATGAAGACTTGTCGCGCCACCGGCCCGCGAATAACAGGGGTCAGTTTCAACTGAAAGACCAACCAATCACAGAGCAACCCGTACCTGCCGGAAGTGATTTTCGCGTTAGTACTTGTTGAGTAAATCCTCGCTAAAAGCCAAACACTATGTATACATTTTGTTATTTTGATTTCGCTCGAATTAATTTGAAGCAGAAACTACAAAGAGACCATTCTAGTGGCATGCTCGAGAATCCGTTTCAGTGGAAGAGCGAGTTTCATATGTGGATGTGGGATGTGAGCAATGTGGCCGTTAAAAAAAATGTGCCAGAGTAGGCGCGCTATCATTTACTTTTGTTATATTTCGGCAGCTTCATGGTTAATCATTTGATTAATTATTGGATGTGTCATACCTATTGAAACAATGGAGTCTCAGTTAAATATACCCATTTAGCGCCGGGGCATCCAAAGGTTTGCTAAAGAATCCGAGTATGGTGAAAAAAAATTTGTACGGGCCCGGCTTCTTTATACCAATTTTAGAGCAGACCAAAGCCGAAAAAGGTACCCCTTTCTTATATCAAGCCTTGAAAAGGTACCCTTTTGAAAAACCGGTGAAATACAGACCCCTTTTTATACCAAAATTGCAATTTTCCGTACCCTTCTTTATACCCAGTCCAAACCCTACCCCTTTGATCTTATACCCAGCCTGAAAACCTAACCCTTTCTTATACCTCCAGCCTGAAAACCTTTCGGACCGCGCATCCCCGTATTGTCCATATAGGGACAATATGGCATATGGAGCATAGTATGCAAGGTGGTGTACTACAAGGTAGAATGCGTGCAGTCCCTTTCGTCGGCGAACGGCACTTCTTGCGCTCTCTCGCTCTTTGAGGCACGATCGTGCCTTCGCTATATCGGTACTTCAAAGCCGGCCATCGGCGGCGCTCGTTTTCTTCCACGTGTTCATGGTTTTCACGGACATTCGCCAAAGAAGCTAGGGACTGCAAGCAGTCTAACTACAAGGGTGTGGCATAAATAGGGGGTTATAATCACCAAGGGTGAGCCATTACTGTGCCACTCAGGTTATTATGTTCGGCCCTGAGGCATTCAGCACATTTTCATGTTTTCAGAGAGATCACAGACAATTAAAAGTCTACTGAATGCCCCACTGGTTTCTCCGTCTATGAAATCCCAGTGCCAGTGAACCCCCTAACCTCAAATTCTGTTCGCCGCCCAGTTTTATTAAACATAACGAACCGACAAAATACATTGAAATCAACGTTTTAATGAGAGTGAATTACATAATAAATCGATCTCGGGTTCAACAAGCCTTTTACACAATTACAGAGACGTTTCACTAAATAAACTAACCATTATCAAGAGAAAATGATTATGTAATCAGAGCCAGCTGATACAACGTTGGAAATGCTACGTCTAAATGTTTCATGTAAGTCAGCAGTATGATGTACTTGGGGAGGGGGGCTCTCATCTTTCATAGAAAGGACTATACACCCTTCTCCGCCCCTAAGCTATTTATTGAACACCAACGATAAATCAGCTATAACCACACTTGTAGATATTTTAATACAAACTGAGTATCTATATAATTTGAGTACGGTGCGTATGAATCTTACTAAATTTGTGTTCAATTGTATTTACAGGCAAGACTATAAATTATTTTTTTTAGTAACTCAAGACACTTGTCACAATGGCAATCCAATAGTTTTGGTGACTACCGGAGCGGATTTTGGAAGACTGTGTCGTGAGTAGCAGCTACAATTACTTTGCAATCAATCCTATTATGTTCTATTTTGAATTGGTGTTATGACTTTGCGTCTAAAATCTTTAGTCGGGTCGACATAATTATGGTCGCACCAGCAAGGAAGTAGTCGCCACTGATATTCAAGCGATTGGTGTTTTGCATTATACAGCAATCACACGGCGTTCACTCAGCATCCATCTTTAGAATGCACACACCACTAGGTGATTTCAACGAATCAAAAATGTTAACGAAATTGTCCGTCCCTGAGGATCTGGAGATGGCAACTAGGCAAAAATAGCGCTGAGCGCTATCGTGAACGTGAACTGATAAAAACATCAATAAAACATCATTTCGTGAAACGCTGATTTCTTCTACAACCTATTTTTATGGTTGGTTCATTTGCTAATCTGCCCCTCCAGGGGGGCCCGTGGCCCCTTGTGCCCCCCCTGGCTACACCGCTGCCCTCCCTTTGACCTGATGCTCAGGCTTGTGAAGGACTTCTAGGAAGTGCACTGATTGTGATACAGCAAAACTGAAATCATTTTGAAAACGTGAAAATTAAACAGTGACCATTCCAGCTATAACGCACGCGCGCGTTTCATGTCGGTAAATGTGGGACATTTATCGAACAAACTGTTAAAAAAGCGCGCGCAGCATTCTAGTAGTTGTGGGACACGGCTTGGGCATTTCTGAATAAGAAAGAGCGCGCGGGCTTATAGCTGGAATCATCAATTCATATGCCGAGATTTTCTGAGCAGTCTTTGTTAACCTGACCACCCCTACACAATCTTTTCTGGACTCACTGGACTGTCGAGATCCAACCCCTCATTAATATGACCGTCCCCTTTGGGGTTGAACACCACAGCATTACCAGCAGCAGCTTTGGGCGTGGTCTTCAACTTTGGAAGCTTCTTGTTCTTTTTGTCTTTACTTTGCATTTCGACACTTCCTTTTGGAGTGAGTTTGATGCTATTTCTCAAGTTATTGACTTTCTCGTCATCTGTCAAGCCTTTACACTGTTTTACGTCTGGCTCTTGGCTCTTTGTATTATTTGTATCACTACCCACTCCACTGTCCTGACTTGAGTTACTCGTTTCCCTGTTGCTGGGGTTAGATGACTCCATTGACACGCCCCCATCTGGTGTACTGCCCACTTTAGTTCCATTTCCAATCTTGGCACCTGGCTTGCCATCTGTATAATCACCAAACGACATGTTACTATATCCTCTTAGTGTGTCAGTGTCCTGGGTGTCCTGTGGGTACTGTGAAACAGAGATCTTAGTGCTCGGAACTGGAGAGTTCTTCTCACTTGAACTAACTTGTGTACAGCACAAATGCTTGTGTACTTTATACCTGAAAGTACAAAAAGAATTACACTTAAGGTGACTCATTCGAAATTCAAAATGCACCCAACTGTGTCTAGAGCGCAAATCTGCGTCGTCAAACTAACGGCTATAACTTTTGTGCCTTTCCTCTATTGTTATAATTACTTTTTCAAATCCTACTTTAATGATGTATAAATATGCTACTGGGAACCGATCTTCTTGAAAACATTTTTAGAAGTCACAATCTAAATTTTTGTGAGGCCCTAATTTCATATTCCGGTCGTACTAGAAAAAAAATTGCCGGTTTTTTTGGGCTGAAATTCCAGGAATCGATTCCAGTTGTAGTGATCTCCAATCAAGCGAAGTTACAGAAAATTCGTCGGAACAGAAACGCGGTAATAAAAATACCGTTAGTTATGGTCAACTATTGCCAAATTAGAACGCTGATTCTGCTTGGCTTGAATTGAATTTTAATAGTGCTCCGAAAATTCATTATTTTGGGCTCTTCCGCCGGCACTATGTTGTATAGTAATGTATTAAACTTTACCGAGGTCAGATTGTAAATACCATGAAATACTAAAATGTTCGAACATTATCTACCGAGGAAAGAAATTGTGAAAGCGCAATGAATTTATTACAAGAATGTCGAGTGAAAATGTGTTGTTATTACGTATTATTTCTTGCTAAGATGTATATAGACGAGAAACTCGTGGCATTGGTAATACTTAGTAAGCAAGTTTGAACATCATGCGTGCTTATTTGATATAGAAGAAAATTGTTAAAGTTACGGCGGTCGCCCTCTGGTCATGCACGCAGATTTTAAGTAATGTTTACAAAACGAGCTGGAGTGTTTTATCAGCAGATAGAAACACGAGGCGAAGCCGAGTGATTCTATCTGCTGATAAAACACGACAGCGAGTTTTGTAAACTACTTCTAAAACGGTTGCCAGTAATAATTCATAATTCCAAGCTAGTTAAAAAAAGGAAATAAATTTGTGAGAACTACTTCATTGAAATCGAGAATAAGAAATCTGATATAGACTGGCTTCAAGTTGCATTGTTTAGCTATTTTGAAATGGCAAACAAAAGATCGACAACGAGAGCTTTTCATTACGAATAGTGTATTTAGAGAGGCGTTCCGAATAATTGACATATCTTCTGTGTTGGGACAAAAGGTCTGTTCATAATTACATGACTTTCAAAAGAGAAGAACTCCCTTGGAATAGCTGTCACTTTTTTACCTATAATTATGATGAGCAAAGAAATGCCGTTCAAATGTCATAGAAAAGAAATGATGTATTAGCGATACCAGCGATACCTATAATAATGCTAGGGCTTTCTGATTGGCTTTTGTAAAGAAAGTGCTATGTCATTAGTTTTTGGGGCAGTGTTTCCTATTGTTTTTTATTCTTTTTATGATTCAAATTTCTTTGACGAAATTGTCTTTGTCATGCGCGTAATGCATCATATGCAATTTGCCCATTCATTCTCGGTCAACAAAGCAGTGCGGTTCGTACGGACTCGCCAAGTAGAGTAACTTGGACGGGTGAGTTAAATCGTTTATCTGTGCATGATTTTGAGCCCAATTCAACTCAAGTACTGCCAAATAATTGTCAAAGATGTCCGTTTTGGCTCGTTTCACGAAATGTTCACAGAAGGATGGTCGGCACTGCCCGAGTCGTTGTGGGATGTTTAAATCATGGCCACCGAAAATTAATAAATGTGATAAATGAACTATCGTTTTACAAAATGCACGTATTCATTTCTAACATGCGTTCTTTTTTTCGTAGGTTACGGGAAAAGGGTGGAAATCATGACCACAGAGCGTTTGTAAGAGATGGGGTCTCCATGAATATTATCGGGGAAACATGCTGTTCTGGTGAGTTGTCCTATCATTACTGATGCTCAGTGAGCCAAACTTGATAGAGAACTGTGCTCACTGAACTGGATCTGATATAGAACTCTGACGTCACCGGAGTTCTATATCAGATTCAGTTCAGTGCGCAGCAGTTCTATATCGTTTCTGGCTGATTGAGCACCATTATGATATGGCAACCAATCAGAACAGCTGTTCCCTGAAAATATTCATGGACTCCCCAAAATGCTAATTTTATCGGGGTATACAAACGGCCTTCATGGTCCTGATTTCCATTGTGTTTGCCTGATTGACTATTCATGAGTTTTAGAAGCTGTCTTATTTATGAATGGTAATGAAATCTCGCATTTTGCCAGGGGGAACACACAGTAGGCCAACTCTAATCATCGAACAAAGAAAACGTTTTATCGTCGACTCTTTTTGTTCCATAGGGACTTATCAAACAATTGCCATTTTTGGAGCGTGACTGCTTTTGATTAGATTTGGCCTAATGAGCTCCCCCTGGAAAAACGTCAGATTTCATTATCATTCATAAACAGAGAGCTTCAAATCTGCGTGCAAAACTAGAGGGCGAATGTCGTAACTTTGTAATTTTCTTCTATACCAAATAAGCAAATATAATGGTCAAACCTGGTTACTAAGTTTTACAATGCCACAAACTTCTCGTCTATATAAATTTTAGCAAGAATAATACCTAATAACGGCGCATTTTAATGCAACATTCTTGTAATAAATTCATTGGTCTTTCACAGTTTCTTTCCTCGGTAGATAATGTTCATACAGTTTAGTAGTTTATGGTATTTGAAATCGGACCCTCGATAAAGTTTAATGCATTACTATACAACATAGTGCCGGCGGAAGAGCCCAAAATAATGAATTTTCGGAGCACTATTAAAATTCAATTCAAGCCACCAGAATCAGCGTTCTATTTTGGCCACAGTTGACCATAACTGACGGTATTTTTATTACCGCGTTTCTGTTCCGACGAATTTTCTGTAACTTCGCTTGATTTGAGATCACTACAACTGGAATCGATTCTGGAATTTCAGCCAAAAACCCGGCAATTTTTTTTTTCTAGTACGACCGGAATATGAAATTAGGGCCTCACAAAATTTTGATTGTGACTTCTAAAAATGTTTTCGAGAAGATCGGTTCCCAGTAGCATATTTATACATCATTAAAGTAGGATTTGAAAAAGTAATTATAACAATAGAGGAAAAGACACAAAAGTTATAGCCGTTAGTTTGACGACGCAGATTTGCGCTCTAGACACAGTTGGGTGCATTTTGAATTTCGAATGAGTCACCTTAACCGTGATTTCATGTAATAATGATAAAATGATAATTAGTATTATTACTCAAGCCATTCCGCGCGCTGATTGGTCGAGACGTTCGTCATATTTTGCTATATTCATATAACATTGAACACATTGTGGCATCGCGCCTACACATTTGCTAACTACCGCCTAGACTCTGTATATTAGCATTTGCTATTTGCGGTGTTATTTCTCTTTCTAGATCAAATAAATAGAGGATATTACATGGCCGCGAGGAGATACGGATTTTATCTTCGAGTGTTGAAAATTTATCTCACGAGTGAGCGCAGCGAACGAGTGAGATTAATTTTTAACACGAGAAGATAAAATTCGTATCTCCAAGCGGTCATGTAATGTTCTGTTTATTATATAAACATCAATGAATACCAAATTCAAATTTTATTTGAGTTAAGCTTAAAAATCGAGCATTCAGCAAAGGCAAGTGTGATATTTTCACATGTGAAAATAACATGATATTTTCACGTGTGAAGATATCAAGTTTTCGCGCGGGAGATCACCTGGTATTTCATTGGTGTTTATATAATAAACTGTTGTTTCTAGATGTTGTGTGAATCTTGCAACAGAACAGTTTGCAAGTACCCAACTCATTGTACAACAACACCCCTGCTACAGAACAAACACTCACTTGTAGCACGAATAGATCATTATCAACATGAGTAGGAAAACCAAAGCCACAAGTATCAATGCTGCATTCCTCCACCACCCTGGAAAGAAGATATTAAATTTACGACTTTGCAGTTTAGGTTTTCAACACTCATCAGCATTCTGTTCTATGAAACTTTTGCAGAGCAGTCGTGCTTTATCGGGTGATCAATAAAAAGGAGGGCGCACCCCCCTGATAAAGCATGACTGTGAGTGTTTTTTTGTACTATTATAAAACGCTGACAATAATAAACATCGACTTAGACAAATCATCATTTTAAAGTTCAGAAAACGTAGCGTACAATGAAGTTGCACATTGGTCGGGATTTTATCAGGCATAAACCAGCCTTTCGCGGTTGTGATTTCCTTTGTATTTGCTTCATTAATGCATCGCAGCATTGCCACACAATTTGTAAAGATCAGAAAACGTAGAGTACAATGAAGTTGCACATTGGTCGGGATTTTATCAGGCATAAACCAGCCTTTCGCGGTTGTGATTTCCTTTGTATTTGCTTCATTAATGCATCGCAGCATTGCCACACAATTTGTAAAGATCAGAAAACGTAGAGTACAATAAAGTTGCACATTGGTCGGGATTTTATCAGGCATAAACCAGCCTTTCGCGGTTGTGATTTCCTTTGTATTTGCTTCATTAATGCATCGCGGCATTGCCAAACAATTTGTAAAGATCCCAACCCTATAGATCGTTTTCATGTGACGTCATAACGTTCCTTTTTTAATTTTGAAACTATGATCGCCATCCCTTGTGCTTTTTTGTATCATTTCTAGCCAAACTTGATGAATGTCTGTTATTAAGTTAAAGGTATTTGGTTGCTTTTTCTGTTTTTTTTTTTTTTTTTTTTTGTGCGATTGGCTTAGTGTATTTCATTTGGGCCTCATTTTGCAACTTTAGAGCTTTATCTTTGCATCCAGTTCACACTCAGGATCCAAAGCAATGTTCACTATTACCAAGGGCAGATACAGTGGGGGTGGATTGGGTGGATATCCACCCCCCCTTTTGATTAAAAAAGTCCGTCTTTTGTTTTAGATAATATAAAAAAAGTCTCAAACTCATGTATTTGAAAGTTTAGGGGGCGGGATACAGTAAACCGTTTTCAGGGCATTTTTGTAAGAGCGTTTTCTCCTCACTCCGCAAACCCCCACCCCTAAATAACTGGTCCGCCTCCTCCTATCCACCCCCTTTTTTAAATCCTGGATCCGCCCCTGATTACTGTACTTCAATAGTCACTAGAGGGGAAAACAACGCTTTTACACAGGTCATCAATATGAAGCTGAATCAAATGCATACTTAATTCTTCAAGGGTTGCAGCAGGAGTTCCCACTCGTCCCTCTGCTTCAGGTCTGTAGTTGCTGTATTGCTAGTGCAATTGTTTGCAGCTGTGGCGGTTCTGTTCCTGTAGCATTGGATGGTTCTGTTGCCTGGCCAGTAGTGGATGGGATGGTTGTAGGCTGTGTAAAATCTGAATTGCATTTCAGTACTCCCAGTTCATTTTGGTTCTGGCATTTCGCATCTACAATTAAAGATAGGTTAGAGAAGTCTTCAGAAGTAAGATGCTATTGGTACTAATGATGGGCTCTCTGCATAAAAGGGTTGTACTGAAAAAAATGGTAGACTGTTCATCAGGCTCGACAAAAAGCACTCATCTCAGACAAAAACATTGACAAGAAGTCTGATTGCATTCCTTCACATGGAATCATTCATGCGTTGTGTCGCTAGCAAACAAAAGCTTACATTTCGGGGAATAACACCCTCACTGATTTGTATTTCTTTACCTCATAAAATATTAGAAAACACAAGCAGATGGCTTTACTGGTATGTGTTTAGTTTGCAAATTTGCAAAATAAATGCTTGAGTCACACACATCGCTGACCTCAGTAAAGGAATTCAAACTACATCGTGAATGTTTTTTTTTTCCGGAGGTGAATAACCAGTCTGCCGGTTTTGGTAGTATACATACCATCATCTTTACAAAATTAAACTTTGAATTTCAATCTGATACCAATGTTTTTGTCATCGCAGTGGCCACCTTTTGTGTGAGCAACAGAATTTTTTGTCCCATCAGACGTAGCTGAAAACAAAAGATAATAAAATGATTTTTTATAATGCAGCTTTTGCATGGATACCTGTACAGTACCTCAATAGTGTTTCCTTTGTGGGTACTCTAATTCACAATGCTAGCTAAGAAAGATGCACTGCCCAAAGGGTAAAATGTAGAGGCAATCTGCTGACCTAGCTACTGTTTATTGTATATGACAGTACATTGACCAGGGTATACAGGGTAACATGAGTTGATCCTATGTTCTAGTCATACTGGGTCCTTCAGATGACACTACACGTTTTTCTCCAAAAGGTGCAAAGGATATTTTTAATATGGGGTCTGAACCTTTTGAGATTTTTTGGGTCCTGATACAAAAAGTCTGGAGTACGGTATGCCCTGGGGGTTCCAGGTGTGGTCATTCTAAAGGATGCAGTAGCACATCTGTCATCCTGGAAGATAATGTATGTTGGGATCCCAGCAGCAATCTCAGCTGGGGGCAGGTGGGATCCTACCTAGTCTCCTGGCAGCCCCCCAGACCAGTGTCATGCTCGACAGGTGAACGTGGCGTGGTACCAGTCTGGGTGGCTGCGAGGAGACTAGTGGATCCAGGCTGCTGCATTTGGGACAACTCCTACATTCAATTTCTGGTACCCCAGATAGAATTCCAAATCTTCAGTGGGGATAATGTGGAATTGTTGCACGTCTTTCAGATGAGACAATAAACCGGGTCCGATCTCTCGCCCACTGCACTAACCACTATGTAAGGGATGTTAAACAAGCAACTTGAGGATCTTCAAGAATCAGCATGATTCTACGCACACAATGCATCATGTTCCTAGAGCACTTAAATTCCTTCCCCCAAAAAAGTGTTTGTGTAAAAGAAATTGCTTGAGAGATAATACTTACCCATAAAATAATAGTAACGTCCTTGATCAAATTCTATTGCATCTGCAGTAGCTGCTAGTGTCTGGAATGTTAAAGTGTATTCCTCAAGTCTGTTAAGGTTGTTATCATCTGGTGTGGTACAGTTTTTCAAGATAATGTTTTTCCAGCCTTTACTTGGATGGGATACACGAGTTGTATTAACATCACAGTTGGTGAAGCTCTCATTATCAAAGATGATCCACAGGTTCTCATTCAAAAACGTCTTGTCAGGTTGGCGTGGAAGAGTCTTTAAGATTATATTGATGTTTGGGCAAATGAAGCTGAGGATAGACTGCTTCATGACACGCATTTCGCGAATCTCTCCATCTGGGCAAGTGTTGTTCATAAACCTATAATAAAAATAGTAATTAAGCATTAGAGCACAACTTTCTATGACTTTATCAGCGCAATAGAGCACGTGTGATGTTTGGAGAGATTTTAAAACGTTTCGAGTGTCCCTCCCAACATCAGAAGTGCTGATTTGAATCTGAATTTGCCGATAAAGTCATATAAAGTTGTACTCTAATGCTTTTATGATATATAGCGGGGGAGAATCATTTTCTTATTGGGTGTAATAGAGTGAAGGGTAATAGGGTGTACCTAATAGAGTATAGATTTGGACCAATCAGAGGGTGTGTTATATTGTAGCTATATTATAAAGACAATAATTAAAATACACATGACAAAATATCCTAAGTACGTACATATGACAGAATTGGAAATTACTGCAGCTGGTCATTGCAGTAAATTGTCTTATAAAAATAACAATTTAATGCAAGGTCGAACCATCTGGAAATGTACTACTTTATTACGTTATGAAGTTGGACTTTTTAGCTTTACATTCATCTACAATCTTGTCTAAATCACAAAGTTCATTTTAGCGAGCAAAAACTTCATTTCACAATTTACTAGGTGGGCGGGAAGCAGTTTTTTTTATTGTTTTTTAAAACTTGACCAACTACCGGTAGTTGGATTATACTAAAACAATTAGACCTCCATCATGATTTTAAATAGACCATTTGTTTGCGCTTCACGGTCAGGTTTAATCATATAGCACATTCTGCCTTGAGGTCTAATATTGTTAGATATATTAATGCATATTTCCAGCTTTTGTATAATGTATGATGTCTAGACACATCGCATGATACCTTCTTTTAATTATTGATTTTCTGAGAAATAGGGATAATTAACAAATGATATATTGAAAATAATAATATCCCAGGACTTCATTTTTGGGGCACAATATCAAGTAAACATAAAGGCCAATGTCTTCATGTCGGCATAAAAAATAGCAGGAAGCTTGGCCTAGTAATTGTGCAGACCCTAAGTCCCAAACATCAAAGCCAAATGAATATATTTTGCTTGAAAATAATATATATTTCAAGAAATTGTTGGGCAATACTCCTCTTGTAGGAGAGGGGAGGATATTCTGAAATCACACAACAATTGTTTTTGTTTATCTTAATTTGATAGGATAATTCAATTGTATAAAATCATTGTAGCTTTTTGATAATATTTTTTCTAAAATGCTCTTTATAGTTTGCCATTCAATCTTGATTTATTAAACACTTGTAGATTAACCATCCTGAAGTGATATTGAAAGATTTTGAGTTTCTGTTTTACAAAACATGTTTATCTTATCTACAAAAATGTCCATTAACAAAACAACTTCAAAGGTTTAGTCCTAGTCACTATTTCAGTAATTCAAATATTTAATCTTGCCACAATTACTATAGGGTTGACAGTTTCTCTTCTCTGTCAAGAATGCAGTTACTGTAAGTGGTGCATTTCTGCCATATCACATTTCTATAATGATAAGCACCCTATATATTTTATTTCTTTTTGAAAATAGGTTAGCAGGGACAGATCCAGGAGGATATAAAGGGGAAGGATGTGAAAATAAAGGGGGCAAAATCCAAATTAATTTCCCTTGTCAAATACAGTAAATGTAAGGGAAATCCTGTAAAGGGAGACTCAGCTCGGCCCACTTATGTAATCCACCCATTTTGATACTCTTTGTCTAAAACGATCTTCAGTTTGCCATCCATTGTGGATTTACCAAACACCAAAAGGTGAACTACCCTGAACTGACATCTCAAAGATCTTGAGTTTCTGTTTTTGCAAAACATGTTCATTGTTTGAGGAAACAGCACTTTACAAAATGTCCATCAACATAGCAACTTAAATTGTTTTGTCCTATTATAATGTCAAATATTGAATCTCGTTGCAAGTATGTTTGATGGTTTCTCTGTCAGTGTGTCACAGTTAAGGACATTTTCCACATCACTTTTCTTGCACTAACAGCTTTTGCCTTTTACAGTCTTAAACAAATAGAACCAAATTTAAAAAAAAAATGATTGGTGGGTTGTTTGTTTTCCATTGTTTCTTGTACCTACACCTTTCTCACAGAAGCTTTATAAATGATTATCTTTTATAGGAATGCAAAACATGGAAAAACAAAGAAACTTTCAGGAATTTATTTCCTTGTTATCATTTATTCAAAAACTTTCCTAAAATTCATAATATGTGATAAGATATCCCAAAACAGATTATAGAAGGACTATTTCCTCCTTTATTATCAACCACAATATGCCTGTCTGTTCATGACTTTCCATAAAACCCAAATTGGCGTAACATGATCATAGTTCCTGTTATGAAACACAGGAAGTCTTGCATGCAGGCTCTGCTTATAGAACATGATATTTTTAAGCAGAATTTCCTAAAAAGGGATAGGGAAATACGAATATGAAATGAATATGGAAATATGACAAACAGATGTTTAAGGGGAAAATATATTTTCTGGAAAAATGGAAAAGAAAACATTGCATAAAAGAATTAGCTGTTTTCATTGGCTTTATCTCTGTTGTCAGAGAGTAGTTGTTAATAATCTGAGACCAACTCCTCTAGGGTTTTCCATTAATTTAGCTTTAGTCATTTGTAATTCGCGACACATCCTAGAAAGTCTATTAAGTACGTCATAGGAACATTTATTTAAGTATGACAATTTATGACATGAATTAACAGTCATGCATAAATTGTGATTTTAAAAAGCACTAGAAATAAAGTTACTAACGCACAAAGAATCTATTCATGTGGTAAAAAATAGTCGTAAAAATATCCAGGAGTCTTTCCTGTCCCTAGCCTATCTATTATTACCGCACACAGGGTTTTTAAACTCAAAAGCACACCCCTAAATATTAGAAACCTCAGTTTCGAGAAGTCCACGGAAATTTCACTTGAATATTAATAAAAATTGCAATTTAAGGAATGTTTCTTTCAAAAGCATTCATTTGGAAACTAAGCCAAATTCTCTCTAATCTAACTTATCTAGTATGAATACCTAACATTCTGATTCATACATAGAAAGGTGCGTCACTTTGGAAATTATTTCATAAAATTTTCAAGATTTGCCAACGCCAACGAAGTAAAGAAAATAAAACGATAAGAATACGTTCATACTCCAAAATACAATATCAAGTTGCTTGTTACAACGTTTTAGAAATTTCGTGCCTTGTCGCTCGCGCTCCTCCGATTTGCACCAGGAAGACTTCATTACTTTCTCGGCTCTGTCTATTTTTGCGACAAAACTTTAAATGTTAAAGGCTACTCACATTGGGTTCTTGGGTGACCAGAATATCGAGGGATAAAAGTCTGCTAAACCACAAATACTTAGTGATAAAACGACGAAGACTACAATAGCTCCTTTTCTGTATGGCGCATCCATCACAAGATCGTCAACTTGATAGAGGCTGTTTTAAAACCGCAAAAACGCTACTTTGATTGCATCTCACGTAGTAGAAGCGTACTTTTCCAGACTACGTTTGCAATTTAGCCAGGTTTGAGTGAACTTATGGCCGAATTTGGTCCCATTTTTCGCTTGATTTGGCAAACAAGAGTTGTGGTTTGTACCACCGATGATGTTTTCCTACTCTTAGTTTCCTGTTCTTTGCGCATGCGTATATGTAGGGTTGAGCCGCACACCTCCCCCCTGGGGATCGTGATGTCAGTGTCAAGGACGCCATAAGCGGATGACCCATGCAAAAATTGTATGCATTCTTTTTTCAAGCGCCAAAAGGGGTCGAAATATCACCCATACGAGGAAAAGCAACCGCGTTTCCCCCAAACGATGTTATCAATTAGCTACAGAAGATATCAGAATTCATTGCAAAAGAGGGGCTGATCGAAATCGAGTTAAGTGCGAAGAAGCGATATTTTTGTTCTATGATGGCAACTCAGGCTTCGTCGTCGGCGGGATCTAGCCCGAATGGAACGTTGAATCGCCCGATACCCGCCGGTCCAGGAGGAAATCCGTCCTAAAAGAAGCCGTAGATGCAGTTCTCAAATCATTTGCGAAGCACACACAAGGCTATGGGGAGGTAAGGGTGCACAAGATTGCAAATTATGTCATATATCATTCCCCATAACCGAAATCTACATCAGAGTGGCAGCCATGAACCATCACACTTTCGTTTGGCGAAAGGGCAACCTCTTTCGGCTTGTAACTGACGTGAATTTCCGCACGAAAATGAAACCAAGATTATAATACCAGGAATGGTTTAGGAAAAAGACGAAACATAGGGAGTGTTATCGCTCGAGTTTTAGTCGGAAAACGATTAGCAATCGTCATTGTTTGGGACATGTTCTACGTATGGTTCTACGCTCGCTCAACGATCTTGTTGTCCAACAAAAGATTTTTATTGTGGCGTTGTTAATTACTTTGTGAATGACCAAATGCCGACAGGATTGCTATTTCCTTTGCTTTTTAGCTTTCTCATACATGATTTGACGTTTCCTTCGGGCGAAAATATTGGTCTCTTTGCCTTAAAACATGCAGTTGTTCTAGAATTGAAGCATCTCGATCGTCGATCTTCAAATCTCTTGAAAACTTGTATTCTTGTCGAAAGTGCTTAATAATTTGATTGAATTGTATAAAGCAATTCATATTTTATTTAAGTTATCAATGCCGACATGTCGACAATATTAAGGATATGAAATAAAACTTCATAATTTTATTTATTTTATTATTGTTAGTAGAGAAAACTTGTCTCGAGAAAACTTGGTGGCATTGAAGTCAATACTTTTCTTGGCAGTGTCGCTACTTGGTTTCACATCTTAAAATCTTCAATAGTATACGGCCTGTCAATCTTCAACATATTATGTAATTTAGTATATTCTGTTGCGAAGATAGCAAGACATCCTAGTAACCAAAAATGCACAAATGGTTTGCACAAGTTGTCCTGGGAAGAAGGGCCAAACTGTTTATGTCTTACTGAAATACATACCCTACCATACAGAGACCAAACAAGCGAAAAACGATATCCTACCGCAGACCTGAGGAGACCAAAAACCATTACCCTTATGGTGGCACATACCCGTATGCCATATACAAGGGAGCTCTTCCTGCCCCCCCCCCCCCCTCCCCCCTTGTCATGTAAACAGTTTATTGTGTTTTACAAAGAAATGTATGGAGAACTGCCTGCCTCGAGTACAATATCTCGGCTAGGTGTGTTATCCTTCTTCCCGTGACAACTTTTCCCACATAAATTCAGGAATGATACAGCTACTTGTAGGATCTTGTGTGATTGGATAGGCAGAACAAAGCATTCTATTGTTTCCCTCGTTCTATTGTATGACCCTCTATTGTTTTGCTCTGAGGGTATCAATCCAATAGGTTCAGATCTTACGAGAGCTGTATCATGACCCATAAATTGGCCCATACTTGCTATGAGTTTCATTTTTTTCTTTACTACACCTTAGACAGAATCCTTGATGTTCTTTGATTATTGATACCAGTGTCCATAAATGTTTTTCTTTCAGTCAATGTTATTGAAGCGCTAGAGGAGTTCTGGCAAATGAAAAAGTCCAAAGGAGCAACATTCAAGGACAGTGACTGTGTGAAATATGAGCCAGGACTCTCAGAAAAACCACCATATGTGTGTTATGTTACTTTGCCTGGTGGTAGCTGCTTTGGCAGTTTTCAGCCCTGTCCAACCAAGGCAGAAGCTAGGAGAAGTGCAGCAAAAATTGCACTGATGAATTCTGTCTTTAATGAGCATCCTTCAAGGCAAGTCAGTTTGTTAGTACTGTTATCATGTTAGACAGAACACCAGCCCCTTCTTTTATAAATGTCTGTAAATTGAGAGAAATCTCCTGCAGGCTAATATTGTGATGGGCAACGTGCACCACATGGGACAAAACACTTGACTTGGGAGGGAGGTTGGGAGAATTCAAAACTGTTATCCAAAGTTGAGAGGCAATCATATTGGTACCAATAACTGCAGAATGTTAGGTGGCACATGTACTTTGCTCCTTTATACACCTAGTTCAAAAATGGTTGCTTTTGGAATTGGTCTTTGGTCTTAATGAAACCCATTGTTTGCTGGTCACTCAAGCATTGTTTTCCCGGCGCTTCAACGACCAAAGCCAAAAGCAAACTTTATTGAATAAGGTGTATAGTTTTGTTATGGCCCATCAATGCACACATACTTCCTTAGTTATTTTATAGTTTCTTCTGGTGTTAAACTGCATTTTGTATCCATAGGAAAATCACAGATGATTTCATAGATCAGGCAGTACAAGAAGCCCAAGGAGCTGAAGCAAAAGTTGCCGCCAAACGGCGCACAGTCATGCTTAAACCTGAAAACCCACAAGACCCAAATACTGGGGTTGGTGCATTCAGATTTATGCTTGAGGCAAACAAAGGGTGGACTATGTTAGAATTCCAGAACTTATGACCATTTTCCAGTTATTGCACTGGAATGGTAGTCTAAAGGCAATGAGAGATCGGAACTGTTCGCGGCAAGAAGTTCTTGCTCATTACAATGAGCGTATTATTGATGATGACATGCAGAGTCAGATGGCTTTGGACTGGATATCTCGCGAGCAGGAACAGCCTGGAATAATATCAGAGGAGCTTGATCGAGCTGGTAGAGAACTTGAACAATGTAGACTCAGTGGCAGAGAGCTCAGGTTTCCAAAAGAGAAACGAGATATTTTGATGTTGGCTTGTAGCCAGCTTGGCAAAGTCTGATGCATCAAGGCGGCTCATGGCTTATTGTTAGTGGCCTGATCACTGCTAGCAAATCGTTGTATCTATTCACACGTGTGTGGGTAGTTTCTAGATAGGGTAGACTGGGTAGTGTGGCTTGCTTGACAAGGTATATTGTAGTGTCCAGATAGTGTGGAAGCTACATATGGTTCAGAGACCAAACTAGTTCAACATCTCCAGTTAACATTTCCTTTGTTCTTCTTGGCGCGAAATTTGCAAATCAGCTGAAAGCATGGCTAAAATATAGCACTTGTGAAGATTTGAACCTTGATATTTACGGATGTTTTTCATGAATGTTAAACGGTTCAACATATTCATTTAAGATTATTCAACATAATTCAACACATGCAGAATTAGACATGATTCATCATCATGGAGCATTTCCCGAACTTACTTTCATTGATTTAGACAGCGATAAACATGTTGAACATGCCTTGAAAAATATAACCAAGTTTCGTCGGTTTGACAATGCTTGTTCATCTTATTATAGAAACAATGGAAAATATTTTCTAATGTGGAATGGGATGTTGAACCCCCGTTGAACCCCAGCCTTTAGAGCAAGAGAAGCGGGAAGAGAAGTTAAGAATGAATAATTTTTCATGCCCAACGTATCGGTAAAACTTTAGAAGGAAAATGCTGTGAAAGTTGGTAAACGTTGTATAAGTGTAGGCATGTCAAACATGCATACCGCCAAAAAGGACAAGGTATGCTATTTTTTGCTTCCTGCATTTCTAGTTGAGTGGATGCAAACAATATTTCTGTTAGACATTAAAACAAAGCTCACCAATTTTTACAATTTTGTAAATAGGTTATCATTTTGTCAAGTCATTGTTTTCGTACCATTAAGGTTTCCACGAATGCACATGCATCGCACATTTGTGTTTCACTGGAATTCTATTAGACTATTGCATCCTGTGACAGCCTTATTTTTAAAGACTCATGGAATGTTTGGTTAGCTTTGACCTCATTTTATTACCAAATTCACTTAGCCGCCCTAATGATACTGGTCAACTTTATGGCGCTTGGAATGCATGCTCAAATACATAGATAGCTACACCATTGCAGGCTAAAGCTGATCACTAAATGTTTTTCTTTGTGGTGTCAAGGAGGATGAATGGAATTTAGCTATGTTTTGAGTTGGATCACAATGATATTGTGAACATCTGGCCGACACCCTAAGGCAACAGAAAACAACCACTGTTTTGACCATTATACCTGGTCAGCCGAATAGTAATTAGCTACGTTTGAACTACCTTAGTATATTATAGATGCAGAATTATCTGTCGCACTATGAAAAAGAGTGAATCATGCACGACTCAATAAAATCTATCTTCTGAATACACGTCGAAGTTTGTAGAGTTACAAGTTATTGATGTAACATTTGTTTAGAGGGCAGTGGTAGAACCCAGGGTTACAAATTCGTTTTTTTTAGCCACGAGATGAATTTATCTTGTAGAGATGAGATCTACAAGCTAAATGGACAAGCCACAAGATTTTAAGTTAAAGCAGAAAAATTTTACATTTTTGTCGTTTCTGTGGCTTTTTCCCGGGAAACGCGAATGGTATTCAACCAAGAAAGCAAGGAACCTGGGGATTCTTGTCCCACGCAACATGGCGGCCAGCGTCGCGGCCTGTTGAAAGACAAACGCGTTTTTCACTCTTTTAAGCCTATTTACTTGTAATGTCGTATTTTTTTGTCAACAGAGATCAGGCTGAGACATTTTATTTTATTTTTGAAATTATTTTTTTTAACAAATAAGAGGCAGTTCGCTAGAAAGTGGCGAGAGATTTTTTTTTCCACACTCGATAATTGCAAATTCTGCTCGCATTTAGCGGTAATAGCTTGTGGGCTTGTGGGTAATAACTTCAAATAAAATGCGTTCTCGACACGCTCTTTGAAACTAAAATGCTTTGTGTGTTTGTGTTTGTTATTGATTGAAGCTAAGGAACAATCCGGAACTCTGGTTCAAATGTTCCTTATTTCCCGTATCTCACTTTTTTGTTGTTGTTTGTTCTCATGTAATTTTTGTTCTCGCGGCAATGGCGCCAAGATGACGCCGAAATTTTGCTTCTCTCAATAATTTTTGCGTGTTTATGTGTACCTAGTTAAATCCTTACGTAACGTTTTCTTTGTCAAACCATGTATCTCATCACTCCACCAGCAAACAGTTGTCTTTCGCATGCAACGTACGGCGCCACTTTCGCGGCTTGTATTTCATAGACATCAAAGTTAAACTTCACACACTTTTTCCAGTGCTAGCGTTTCTAAGCGTCGGCAACAAAAAAACGTTTTACTGTTTGGGTAGTCTCAGACCCGTAGCCCGTAGGAGGGGGTTGGAACCCCATGGGGCCAGAAAAATCAGGTTTTTTGGTCACTAAAAACTGAGGACAAAGGACCCCGGGCCTGGGTACTGGAGCTCGCTGCAAGGAATAGCGAGAGCGAGCAATAGAGTAAGCGGACGAGGGGAGAATCTTCTCTTTTTCTAGTTTCTCATTTTCCTTTTGTGGTTGCTACGTAAGCTATACTGCTATTTGCGTGCACACTGAACGCTTCCTCCCCAGAGCCCGTGTTTGACATGCGGTTGAAGGAAAGTGCCCCGAGGTTGCATGCAATACAAGTAGCCTCCTTTGCAGCCGCTGGCGTGTCGCTCGTTTCAGCGGCTGCAAAGGAGGCTATTTATTGCATGCTACGCTTGGCAAAACGCTCATGCATATTAGTCTCCAATAATCCCGCGCTGGATGTGCATAAGAAGCCTACATTAGAAGATACGTGATGTGGTTTTATATTAAAAACATCGTCTGGGCCTTGATTTTGTAAAACATTCCCAAAATCATCAAATTTGTTTAGTGACTCCATTTCATCAACGCGACTTTTTTCACCTAAACAAAAGCCATTCAGTCACTTCCCCTCGAAGTTCCTTCCAATGCAGATTTCAAAACCACAACGTTGATATTAACCATCGGGCAGATCCAAGGGAGGATCAGAGGGTAGGCTAGGCCTCTGTAGCCTCTCCCACAGTCGTTCTCTATGATTTAAGGGGGCCATGTGGTCGGATCTCAGGATGGATCACCGCATACGTTTCACGTTGTGTTCGTTTTTGATAAAGCTTACATGATTTTACTTGCGGTTGATTAAAATATTTGTAAAGGATTATTCTCTATTCGCGACTCTATTAATTTCTTTTTCGCCGCTGCTCGTTGTATGATTGAAATAATTCTTGACTGACCTTCAAGGCTTTAGTAAAGATTCTTATAAGAGAATGTTTCCCGCGCTGTCGGAAACCGCCTTTCCGTTGTGGTATAAAAATGACAGCCAAAGAGAGTAAGAAACAAAGCCCAGAGTTGGGAATAATTCCTGTGAGGCCGGCTCATGGATATATCCATCCAGGAGGCCATTATGATGTCATACATATATTTGCTTCCCTGCAATAAACGATGAATTTTTGTGAAATGCGTCATCCCCCGTACGCCCCGCCAGTCCCGCCGAACCGATTTGTTGACAAAATAGAAAGGCGCTAGATTTCTATGTTAATTTATTCTATCGTCATGTGTTAATATATAACAGGACAGTAATTGAATATTGTCATTGTGTAGTCGTCGCGTCGTTGTGCTTCACTTGTGTCACGCTATATCCACACACAAACTCTAGCTTGAACTTCTCAGCGGCAATGGATTGGTCTTCTTGAACATTTTACCGTCCAATACACATGGCACCTTAAACTTCACTGGTCTCAAGCTTTGGATGGACGAATGTGCAAAATGTTGCCCACGTTTAGCGAAACTCGAGCAGTTCTTGCATGTCTAATTGTACTGCTGAGTCTTGCAGGTAAGACCTTGGTGAAAAGCATACGATTTCACAAACAAAATAGCACATCGTTCGTTTATTTCTTCACGACTTGCATTTTCGCTTGTAGTACATACCATAGAGTGAGAACGCATTGTTCGAGTACTATACTATGTAGTACCGTAAGCGAAATTCATACATTGCCGGTTGTTCTCTGCATGCACGATGACTTTTGTCAAACGAAATCTTAATTCTTTGAATTGCCATGCACGTTTCTCTACAAGAGAACTTCACTCATCGTATTTGCCATTTACAAGTAATCTTCTCTCATATAGTTCATGATTCCTCTAAAATTTTAATTTAAACACGCTAAAACACTGAGTAATGTTCTCTTACCATTCGATTCCTTGTCGATGTACAATAACTTTCTTTGATTAACCTCTGTCACCGTTGGCGCGGGCAACGTTTCGATTTTTATTTCCGAAACTTTATCACCTCTGTATGGTATAATTGTATGATTTAATTCGCTACTGTATACCTTATTTGGAGTATTTCAAGTTTAAGGGCCGCTTTCATGTTTAGCCGCTGTAAAAAGCGCCAAACTCGTCGAAGCATTATCGCTGCCTGTGTGTCTGTGTATTATCTATAGCATGTTTTCCGGGATCGTTTATATCACAACAATAAATGAATACAAAACATATTCATGACGGCAGTTTGGTCCTGGATGACAGCAAGAAACTATAACTGTCTAATGTCTCTTATTTGAACAACCCCAGGAATGGTGAACAATCCGTGGTCAATTGATTGATTTGTTTCTTTTCGTTGCAATCCCCCCTCCCCGACCATCAAATTTTTGTACACGAAATGCATTCTTGGTCAAATCAGAGTCCCCTCGGTACTGTGTGTTGACAAACTGTCAGTGTGTTGACAAACTTTCACTTGTTGTCAAGAGCAGACATACACTGTCATCTTGAAATCTCGTTCTCCAATAACATCTGTAAAAATTGGTCACTAGTTTAATTAACACCACCTTTCATGTGAAACAGCCTGTACTAAAATATATTTACGTCAATTAGGCTTGTTCCCCATCCTTCGTTGTGTCGGGTCTGGGAGGAGCATGTGTCTGAGACCCCGTCCACACTACACCGTTTTCAAACGAAAACGGATACTTTTTGCTCCGGATACGGTTGCTCCGGATACGGCTATCGTCCACACTACAACGCCGAAAACGATCACCGAAAACGGCGAAAACAATACGAAAACGATAAGTGTGGACGCAAATCTTTTTGAAAACGGAGCAAAAAGTATCCGTTTTCATTTGAAAACGGTGTATTGTGGACAGGGTCTCAGAAAGCGGGAAAGGCACAACGTCGGTCCTCGCTCGCTTGCCTTCCTGGCTGCGCCATGCACGACTAGCCAATGTAGGTTACGAACACGCACCATCGCTGTCTCAGCAGCACCGGCAGGGCTGACTGAAATTTAGCTAGCAAATTATATTGATAAAATGCATAAATTGAGAGGCAATACGCTCAAGCAGTTTAGAAATGCAATGTTTGTTTATAGTGGGCTGTAGAAGAAAGGATGTACTGCACCGATATTAAACAATTTACCATGTTGGTGATATGCGGTGCAAGCTTCTCAGCACCCAGCATGAAGATTTGTGCTGCGACTGGGTCGAGTAGGCAATATTATTAGGAGCCTTTTCAGTCATCTCAGCCACATAGATTGCGACACTGGAGCAAAATCCATGAATGATGACTGACCGACATGCTGGCCTAGGGTGATAAAGCATAGAGAGCTTCGTATTGGAAAAATCACATGCATTTCGAGGCATTCAACTTCTCGGGCAAATTCACAATCTTGGGTGAAAAAAGTTGCTGAAGGAGTCCGCAAGACCAGTAAGAGATTCATGCAAAGGTAATGGCGTGATGGATTTCACATAAAACAGTCCGTGAAATAGTTTGCCATTACCAGCATCAGATTCTTTTCTTTATAGTACGAGGGCTTTGCATTGTCAATGGCACTAGTTTCGGCTATACAAGCATCAGTGTAAGAGTGTACACCTCACGGCGAACTTCCAGTTGTGTAGACCGTTGCCGCTCACACTAACGCCTACGTTGCTTCATTTCTTTTAGTTCATCAGTGAACCATAAGGGGCGCGAGAGCGTAACCTGATTGATCGGGTCACTACCGCTGCATGTGTATCTAATGTCATATAAATTATCAGTCAATGCATTCGCATCAGTTAGGGACTGTTCGTTAATTACGTCGCAGGGGGGCTGGTGGTTTTATAGGGGGGGGGGGGGGGGGGGGGGGTAAATTTTGCAGAACGTCGAAAAGTTTTGGGGTAAATTTTTAGAACACGCGAAACGTTTGGGGGGTGCATTTCAGTGTCATGCAAATTTTCAACAGGCTAGGATTGAGACTGAGTGCGATTGCCTGAGACGCAGAACACTGTATTGAATCCGGATGATTTCTGCTGAACTTCTCTTCTCTTTTCTTGCCATTTTAGAGCTTGTTCTACCGGTACATCCTCGTCAACAATCGTACTTACTTTAGACGCCATTTGGAAAATAGGAGACTGATACTAGCTTTGAATTAGCGCGCAGGGGGGGGGGGTAAAATTTCAAATAGCCGTTTTTCGAAGGGGGTAGAAATTGAAACTACTTTTTCTGTACGGGGGTAAGTTTTCAGAAAACCTACAAGCAGAAAAAACCACCAGCCCCCCCCTGCGACGCAATTAACGAACAGTCCCTTAGAAAGTGAAAACCTTCAGTAGACAGTGCGAGGTCCTCTAGAGATTTCGATTTATCTAATGGCCAGAGAAAAACAAGTTTACCGCTGGTATGTTTCGAGCCAAACGTTCTCTTGTTCTAGCTGATTTCTCTATGCTGGTTGGAGGAACTAATTATTTTTCCTGGATACTTGCTACTAACTGGTGATTTCAATTTTCATATGGACAAGCCTGTTGACTCTGACACCATCAAGTTTATGATCTTCTTGACTCAGCTGGTTTGGTCCAGAGGGCGAAGGGTCCTACCCATCGTTGTGGCCACATCTTGATCTTGTCATTGATCGCCAGGATGATCACAGGCTTTCTTCATCTTTTGACGTTTTCATGATTTACAATTTCCTCATTATGGTGTTGTTGGTTCGCTTGAATTTTGATCTGAGACCAAGTTCAACTAAAGCGTCGTCCACTACTCGAAACCTAGGGTCTATAAATCACCACAAGACGCACGGGATGATGCGGAGTTTCATCAAATGCAGAGCTCCATGTACTCCAGGGATCTAGATATAGAAGTTTTTCTTTCACAGTAAATCCCTTTCGCAGCAGAGCACCGACTCAACCACCTATACCTGCCACGAGTGCGTGAATAGTTTGACTAATGGTCTTGGGTAGTGGGTACAAAGTCGTGGGTCGTGGGTCGTGGGTGTAAAGAGAATCATAGTCTTGCAAGGTGTTGGTAATTTCAGCTATAGTTACGTCGTCCGTGGCAACGATTCTTTGCCTAGTCGCTTTGAATTATTATTATAATCACAGATGGACGCCGTCGAGGGATAGACGCGAGGGATAGACGCCTTTCTTTAAACCCAAAATAACTGCATGTTGCTACAGCCTCCCTGCTATTAACAGGAGTCCTGAGGGAGCTTCGGAGCGTTGATTTTCTGCTGAAACTTTGATGTTATTCAGTTAGGGCTCCTTGTCCGATGGGTAGGAGTTAAGGAATGACAAGGACGTTGGTCATCATTTAAAATGTTATTTTCCATTTGTGTTTCAACATGAAGGGTTTAAAAACAAGTTTGGTTGAATAATAACTCAGCTATGCGGATTTCTTGAGGAAACCATATTAGCAAGTTTCTGCACTCTGCGGGAGGATATAATAACGGGGTTAGGCACCCCGCCATGATCATTTTCCCAGTTATTTTTTTCTGGGCTTCTTAGAACATCAGGTGTAACTGGTAGAAATTGAATAACTTCTGTTGGCTTCAGGGGAATATATGGGGCGATGATTTATGGAAATAAATGGCCAACAAAATAAGATAGGAAGCAACAAGCGAGGTATGATGGAGCGACCAGAGCACGCAGTGATGTGTGGTGTAGATGTTAGGGTTGGTCTGCTGCACGGTTGGTCTGCTGCACATGGGAGACCTCGATAAGATGCTCTTGTCGAGCTTTAGTGTCATAGCAAACTTCACGTGATGACCACTAGAAAGAGAACGATAGCCAAAAATCCGGAGGGTCGCATTAAGGTCATGTTACACGAGGCAATTTTTCTTGCAACTCGCAACGCAATATTTGTTGCGTTGCGAGTTGCAGCGAAAAGCGCGCGTGTAACATCCTTCTGCAATGCAATATTTTGTTGCGTTGCGAATTGCAGAAAATGTAGAACCGAGCTCTACTTTTCGCAACGTTGTGAGACAAGTTGCTACGTGTAACATGTCTTTGCAATTTATCAAGCAATGATTCCCTGAATGATCCAATCCGTTCCGTGCGCTTGGTTTTAACATGAAAAAGAGCTTTAGCTACGACAGAGCAAAGCTTTGGAATTCCCTACCTGAAGACTGCCGAAACAAGGAAAATATTAAATCCTTTTCAGACAAAATGAACTCGGGCTCCCACCCTTAACAAGGCACAACATCTATGAAATTATTGTACATATGTATATACATTTTTCTATATTAGAATTAATTTTAATTACATTTTTGAATATTGTAAATTTTAAATATATTGTATTTTTTAGTCCACACGCCCCTTGTGGAAATCAGCTGAGGTTGTCGGGGCAAGCGTGTTGAAATAAAGTGTTTACTACTACTAATAATAAAGCGATGTAAATTAAAATTTTCCATGCCGGCATATTGCAAGCTGCAAAAAATATTGCGCTCGTGTAAAATCCAGCGGCAACTCGCAATTATTTTTAATTCGTCATCATTGTGGTGTGCGTTGCAAGGAAATCCTGCGACATGGCCTTTTAGTCATTTGTCTGTCTGTCTTTACGTAGACTATACACGCCGCCCATGTGGGAGAATTATCCAAATAAGTGCAGAGGCTAGTACATAATATTTCTTTTTTCCAACAGGCCAGTTTTCGTTAACGGATGGACACTCGAAAAATCAGTCACTCCTCGAGTATCTAACACACTTCGAAGAAATCAGGAATGATCTTCACGATTATAACGAGAAAACGAAAGTGAGAGACTATATCGCCAGTGCCTTCAAGGCGATAGGGCTTCATACGTGGATGGAACTGTTCGATGTCGCGGACTCGGTCAACGATGGGTGAGTCAGCCTTGTCCTTTCTGGCCAGTATTTTAGACAGGTTTTTAAATCGATAGACCAAATCGGCTAACGATGTTTACATCTTGTTTCCACCCAATTCAGATCATGTGATGATTGATTCCTTTTTGGTGGATACTTTGTTAATTCTCTGCACATACACTCTTGTACTCAGTCGAGTGAGAAAAAATGGACAATGGTAACCACCAAAGGAATCATCACATGATCTGAATTGGATGGCAACAAGATATTAACAAAGTTAGCCGATTTGGTCTATTCGAGTTTTGTGCAGCAGGTTTTATGTTTGTCATTTGGTGTTCTGAAGGCTTCAAACCCGACTGTTTTCGCTAGTAGTAAGCTATCAGGCCCGTAGCTCGCATTCTTGGAGGGGGTTCGTTGTCCTCAGTTTTGTGACCAAAAACATGATGGGCTCACGGAAGGTTCGTTCGAACCCCCCTCCTACGGGCATGACTATATAACTTATTGCCTTTGTCCTACACTAGTGCCTTAGCCAATACGAATGCAGCTGCTGCATATTGATAATAGACCACGTGGGATTTGACTAAAAACTGTTAAGGAGGAAAGGAGGACCAACCAGCTTCACCCTAATGACGGGGACAAAGTTTGTGTCCATCTCATCTCATATCTGAAACTTACTAGGCTTAGTTCAGCGATCATCATGGATTATAACAGAAACTCTACTTACATGACATGTATATGGATATCAGACACTGGCATAGTGAACGTAGCCGGGAAAAGCGCAACCGGGTAATTGCTTCCACAGATTTTGTTTTCCCGTGACAAACATGTCAATGTTTTTATCCTGTGCCAGATATAACGTAGTCGGACGATTCACTGGTAAGCTGTCTGGCACAAACGACGACGAGATACTAATTATTGGGGCCCACTATGACACCGTGAGGAACTCCCCTGGAGTGGACGATAATGGTTCTGGCATGGCGGCTTTGCTTCAGTCTGCTATGGAGTATATCGATACAGGTATGTCTTTTAAAGTCGACATTATCTAGCAACGTCCTCAGGTGTCCTCCTATTCCAGAACGTGTTCTCAGAACTTCGTGACGGCACTCACCTGGACGATAAGACAGCAAGCAAACGGAAAAGTTTTTAAAATCAATATTAATGTAATAATGCTTTGGATCTCGAGCCGCGCAGCCAAAAGAAGCCTGGGACGAGGCTAAAGAGAGTGTCAATCATGAGATGTGAAGCCATGGCGATACACGGGATGCGACCGTTTTTTATTTTCAACTTTTTATTCCAAAACCCCTACGCATCGCAGCCGCGGCCATTTGGATTTTTGCACGCGTGGATTCGTGCTGATTTTATACGAATTGAAAACCTTGCGAAAATGGCGAAACGATTACATTCACCGCCATCTTGGATTTTTGGTTGCGCGATCGCAGCGGAAAGAATGCCTAACTTCGGGCCAATCACAAGTGTGGTTTTTAAAAGTAAATTAATAGTATTTTGTTTTCACAACAGAGGCAGACGAATGCGAGCGAAATTACACCGTCATGTTTGTAGCGTTTGACCGCAAAGAATGCTACACAGGACCATGTACAAACCCTGACCCAAGAGCCTGTATATGCTCTTTTGGCAGCAAAGCATTCGTTGCAAATCTGACTTCGGCACTTGGCCCAAACTGGATTAGGGGAAAACTGCAAGGCGCCATTATATTAGATAGTGTCATGAACTTTGACAGCCGCGAAGGCACACAGAACTTTACACAGGAGATGGAGCAGCTGGGCGGCGGGCTGTTGAACGAGATAAGGGTTGTCCAGGGTAATGGTAGCAAAGGGGATTTCTTGGCACTGATAGGACGAATTCCAGAAGATAATTTCCTTACTAAGAACTTCACCAATAACGTGCAAGGTAGGGTGTATTGGTTGGTTTGTTTGCTAGTCTCTGAATAGAGACTAAATTTCTGTTCGTAACTCGAGAAGCCAATCTAAATACAACGAACTATATGCAGCAGAAATGGGAAGCTCAGCTCATAAAAACAATGCAGTGCGTACCTCTGGCTACGCCCCTGCAAGCCCACGGTTCATTTACCTAACATCCTGCTTGTCTGTCTGTGTTTATCTGTGTCTCTGTCCATGTCTGCTAGAACAATAAACACCTAGAAAGTCCTGTTTCGAAAGAAGACCCATTATTATTATTTGGCCCCTTATTATTATTTGGTGTGAGTAGTTAGAAGGAAAGAAATTCGTCATTCGTTCCGCGCGCGCTTCACGCTTTTCGTCATTAACTAGACACAATATGACATGTTCACCTACCTTTTTCCTTGCTTGATGGAATGCCCTTTTTGCTCCCTATCCGAACTGTCTTCCATTGGTTCAAACAGGGAGCGCGGAGGAGGGGGATCACGAAAACTTTTAACTGCTCTGAGGGGATCACATTAATCATTGTTTCAGGGGGGATCACTTCGTGTATTCCCAAATCCTCCGCTCCCCCAGGCGATAAATAATGACCGGTCCTTTACCTATTTGCAAAGGCATGGAGACGTAACCTTCTTTCCGACGCCCACCCTACACTGTATTGATTTGTCACACATGTAATTATGTTGTTTTCTAGGCTGGCTAAAGGTTCGACAATTGCCAATCACCCTTCAGCAAAGGCCTTCCCAAATCAACAATGCATACTTTCACCGCTACGGAAAGATCTTTATTCCGGGATCATTACTGGTTTTGGGACCATAACCCTCCGCTCAAGGCCATCTATCTGACGGACACAGCCTGGCTTAGGGGCGACATGAGATCCTGTTACCATAAAAGCTGCGACAACAGAAACTTGCACGTGACCAAGAAGAAATTGAACTTCCTGCGGCTGATCGCTGACACAGTGGCACTGACGGCGCGTGATATGACCCAGCAGAACTGCACATCCAATAGAACATTCTCATGTAAGTTTAGAGCGGAGCGTTATTCGCACCTAAGGCCCGTGCAATCGGAGAACGACTCCCCGTTTTCGTGCCTTTGTGTCGTGGGCCCTATTGGGTGGATGCACCTCACAGCTGCAAAACAACTGAAGCACAAGAATAGAACAAGAAATAACACAACGAGGTGCATCAACCCAGAGTTATACGTCTGATGTCATTTAATCATTTTAATTATCAGATACCAGAATGAGCATTGGTTGTTGTAGGTTGGAGCGTCCAGATGCTATTTTGACGTTTTGGTATAAGGCAGGCACTGGGGCTATATATGTCGAGTCTAGCTCGCGTCGTCTTAGTCCACAACTGAATAATGCGCGCGCTCCAAGGAATGTCGACTGTCTCTAGGGTACAGTACTTTTTGAATGGCACAAAATCAGAAGCAAATGCTCTTGAATTAGGGATGATTTGTAAGTCCGTGCTGAATGTTTGACAGATTGCGACCTGGATGGGAGAGCCTTGGGATGGGCGAGCCTTGGGATGGGAGACCCGTGGGATGGAGATCCTTGGGATAGGCGTCCTTTGGGATGGGCAGCCCTCTGGATGGGCGACCCTTGGGATGGGAGACCCTTGGGATGGGCACCCTTGGGATGGGCGACCCTTGGGATGGGCGACCCATTGGATGGGCGACCCTTGGGATAGGCGACCCTTATGGTAGGGCGACCCATTGGATGGGCGACCCTTGGGATAGGCGACCCTTATGGTAGGGCCACCCATTGGATGGGCGACCCTTGGGATAGGCGACCCTTATGGTAGGGCGACCCATTGGATGGGCGACCCTTGGGATGGGCAACCCTTGGGATGGGCGACCTTGGGAGCATGCGAAGGGTTGTCTGCGTACTAAACCCATTAGTCGTGGTTACACTAGCCAAGTTTGCCACAGCTTATAGCACATATTCTCGTGAGTTTTATTTTTCCAAATAATAATTAGTATTTAGAACAAAGCAATTCACGTGAAAATCTGCTCTAAGCCTTGGCTAACTTGGCTAGTGTGACCACGACTATTGCTACGAATCCCGATTTTCACACCTTTATGTAGTAGAACAAATATGTTATGATTGTGTCACCCGCTTGACACAGTCACGATCTTTGCGAGCATCAGTACAACCGCATGATTCTTTATAGACTAGTACCTAGTCTCTTCTCTTGGCAAGTTTGATTGCGCGCGGTGCATGAAGGGAAGAGCGCAGGCAAAGAACGGTGACAACAACGAGTCTGGAGCATGCGCAAAATCACGAGCATGCGCTGTCCCATAGTGACAATAACAGCTATTTTAAACACACGACTTTGCAGTTGTACGTTTTGTGGGATTTGGCTGTTAGGTTGTCAATCATTGCGAACTGTTAGCCAATCAGATTCTTGCACCGTTTTACACAGTGCCTTCGCTTGTCTTCCCTTGCTTGACATGTCGCGACACCGCGCAAATAAACTTATGGCTCTTCTGGATTTGATTGACCAGGGAAGTGTGAGAGATGGTAATGAAGCTGCATAAATTAACGCGATTTCGCACATCAATGCTCGTTGCGCTTTCCGCTAAGTTGATCAAGAAAAGTCATTATGTAAATCAGTATGCTAGCAGCATCGCCATGGAAACGTAGGAAAACAACATATCCAGAATAAGAAAATGGCGGACAAGTTTTTCGTCTTGCAGCTTGATTTATCTATTTTTCTTATGATTCTGACCTCGAGGATGAAAGAAAAGTCAACTAGTTTATATGTTTTGAATTTGATTAGGTGGCAGAAGTGAAAAACTCGAAATATGCCCAGTACGAGCTTCATTGCGAGCTTTAAACTCGTGGACGGCTGGCGTGCGCTTGACTACGAATGACGACCGTCAACAATTTGCTCCAAAATCTGAACTGGACCAAACAAACATAGCAAATTCTCTCCCTGATGCTTATTTTACTAAAATGTGACATTATAGATAGATTTAGACCTAATTCTGATCCGAAACATCCAACGAAATGATGAGCAAGCGACTTCTCGACTTTCAAACCAGCGTCAAGTTTAAATAACAGACTAGCATTTTCGAAGCCTCAATTTTAAATCTAAAATTTAGAAATCTCAATCGAACACGCAGACAATGCTCTCGTCTATGTTTATTTTACACTTCCCTGGATTAACTAAGCAGAAACCCCAACAACCAAAAGCCTACTTGGATGTTTAGAAAGCACTGGTGCATAGATGAGAAGCCCCTCCTGCGGTCATTGTCAACGTCACTTACAATGCGGACACGACACAGAAAGCAGGTTATGCTAATACCAAAACTGATCAATCAGATGTGGCGTGAAAACAATCGCGTTTGAGAGAGCGCACCTAAAAGTTTCATGGGCAGGACAAATTATGTCAGGATAGATTGTTTCCACGCAAAATCTGATTGGTCAATTTTCTTCAGCATGACCCACTTTCTGTGTTCACGCTGTAAGAACTAGCCTAGAAATTCAGCCGTCGTTTGGACTAGGAGTGTAGGAAGAAAAGACGGCTGAAATTCAGCTACTACTTAGCATTATGATGTATCATTACTCAGTGATATACTCTTCTTTGTTCGGCAGATATCAGAGAAACGTTTAATTGGAACAGAGGGGAATTTACTTCCCCAGGCTATCCCGACTCGTATCCTAATAATGCGGACTGCGAGTGGATAATAACCGTCTCGCCAGGCCGTGTGGTCGAACTCAAGTTTAAGGAGTTTAACTTGGAAGGGAATGGTTGTCGTAGTGATCATGTGGAGATAAGGGATGGGACCAGCAATCTGGCTAGATTACTGGGTGAGTTGTGATTAGCCTGAATTTTAGCCTGCTAGCAGGCATTGGTTGGCTATTGTTAGGTCGTATTATGGCGAGAATCGAAGTCGAGAATCCCGATGCACCCGCCTCAGACCGTCCAAGATAGCACCCGCCCGCATCGGGATTCTCGCTCGATTCTCGCCATAAAACGACCTAAAAACGGCCAACCAACGCCTGCTAGCAGGCTACCTGAATTTTAGTTGTGACACCTGGGTGTCTGGAAGTTCTTGCTCAATTTTTTTGCATGAGGGGAGGGCGTTCGTCGTCATGGATCGTAGGAGAAGTCAAGTGTTCCTTGCTTACCAATAACGAACCGGCCAAGCAGATTCTACTGATCGATTTTGGGTCAGTAATAATTACGTGTAAAGGGATCCACAGAAGTTTTGGATCCCGGATCCCGACCCGTGGATCCCAGATCCCAGTGCCCTGGATCCCGGATCCCACACCTCTTGATCCCGGATCCTACACTCTGGATCCCGGAACCCAAACCTCAAATTTAGCTTGATCCTGGATCCCTTTACATGGGCCGACGTGTTGAACGAGGAAATCTCGTGGCTGAATAGCATATGCTAACAGTCACGCTTTTTTCTCGGTATAATATGAGAAACTAACCATACATCCCTTCATGGTTTTCATGGTTTACCATGCTATAGCCTGCGAACATCCGGTAACCGTTACCATAAAGGTTAAGCTCGCGTGTACCGGATGTTCGCAGGCTAACCATGCTAGTGCCCCAGAGTGTTTTCGTCCTGCTTCGGCGCTTCAGTACCGCTAACAAATACCAACGATATTGTAGGTCTTAGACACATGAAATAAGAACCATGCAACTATGATAACCCTGATGATGTGATTTTCTGTTCCGCAGGTAGATTTTGTGGGAACTCTCCCCCGAGTTCTCCGGTGAGGAGTTCAGGCCAGAACATGTTTGTCCGGTTCTACTCAGATCATTTTCATGACAGTAAAGGTTTTGTAGCAGGTTGGACAACAGAAGTTGCTTCTGGTAAGGCAATATTTGTTTTAAACCAAGACCTTCAAACGCAAACACCTTATAGCTTCCTACAAGTTGATGACAGGGTCCTTGTTCCCCCTAATTGCCCGGGTGGGTACTCCACTGATTGTTGGGTTGGGGTGCGCCGCTGAGAGTTGCTGAGAGGTCTCCAAAATCTGACCCTATCAGAGGCATGAAATTGCATACCCTACCGCAGACCTATAGTTGGTCACCAGGTAGTCCAGATGGTCACGATCAAAGCGACATTTTGTTAATCATGTAAACCTTTAAAATAAACTGTCTTCATCACTAAATGCGCGGCACAGCTTTTATAGAAATTTGTTTGTTTGAGTAGTCATACTGAAATACATACCCTATCAGAGACCAAACAAGCGAAAAAACGATACACTACCACAGACCTCAGGAGCCCCCAAAAAACCATACCCTAGGGCGGCACATACCCCCCCCCCCCCCCCCCCCCCCCCCCCCCCCCCCCCCCCCCCCCCCTACACACACACACACACTTTGAAACCCTTTGCTTCGCTCTGTACTTAGCACACCGCTTTCGAACCCCGACCCTTGAGAGCACGCCTCCTCTGTTATGTTATTTACAGTCACATTTAGCATATTAGTATCACCCAACTAGTGGAGTACTGTCTGTTTGGCTACGCTACTAGGGGACTATTATCAATAGACCTCTAATAGTGAAAGCGCCGATTTGTTTGTAACATAAAAAACAATGGCGTCCGTTTCTTGTTTTGTCGAGATGTCTGGTGATTTTTCACCTTTTTTGTCCAACTAGTTGGGTGATACTAAAAAAAATAGATCTCTAGCCCTCAAGGGCCAAGGGTCAACAGCCCATTCTACCTGCGGGCTCATGGGCTATTGACCCGTAGCTCTTTCGGGCTCGAGGTCTAATTGTTAAATGGACTACTCGATCGCTTGCTCGACACCCAAGTTCGGCTACCCACGCGCCGCATGGAATTGTGGGAACAATCCGGGGAGTCTATTTGTCCTGGTAATAACGAGCTTTCTTCCCTCCATTTCCTAGCCGGACGACTTCTGTTGCATCCCCTGCTTATCACTGCTGCCGCTTTCCTGGCGATGCTCGAGAGTACTGGCCTGGCGACTAGCTGATGCACAGCTCGAAAAGACACACGATACAAAAACAGTTTAGCATACTTCATCAAAGTGGTGTTGCTGAATGGAAATACGATAATCTAAGCACCTATGCACCTTTAAGGGGATTTAAAGACAATAATAGATAGCACACTATAAGCAACACGAAGTTGCTTAGATGCACGGATACGCCAGATATGGTAAAGTTATGCCAGTTGGAATGCTGTCTGAAAAAAAGTTGATGCCAAAGCGTGTGGACAGAACTAGCTACCGGTGCATGTGCGGTTTCAGTATCCAGCGACAAGTTAAAGTCCAAAACTGCGCCATCACAGGTCAAATGTGGACGGGCGGGATGGCAACCACACCTGGCAACCTCCCAGCCCTAGCAACCAAAAACGATTCATATTGCCTAGCAACCAACACCATTAAAACCACTCTAGCAAAACACAAAACTACCTAGAGTTACCTAAATAATGCGAGATATCACAACCGTGACAACCAAGACGACAATAAACGACACTACCTTAGCAACCCCGATATTCCACATTCCTAGCAACCAAACATTAGTGTAGGTATCACAGCCCTAGCAACCAGACATAACCATAGACATCACATCCGTACATAAACTCGACAGGTCTGACTTACGCCAAGTACAAATCAAAAGGGGGAGTGAAGCTACAATCTAGTGAAAACAATGGTAATGCTATGCTACGAAACACGGCATGTGATAATACAAGGCGATGCTAGAGGGACAATGAAACTGAATGGCCATGCCAGGCAGCAAAATAGAGAGCATGATGCGAAACACAAACAACAAAACATCAAGCGTAAAGTAACAAGAATGCACTGCCTGGTACATAGATCATCCATATTTTATAATAAACTAATAAAATACCGTACAAAAAAACGTGGCTAAAGATTATTTATTTGTTATTTTTCATATTATTTGTCATAAATAAATTACCCATTACACTGCGAGCAGTGATTTCCTCCTCTCTTAGCGAGGGAGAGAAACCACTGCTAGCGAGGCAGAGAAACCACTGCTAGCGAGGGAGAGAAACCACTGCTAGCGATCGTCGGCCTAAGAGAGGAGGAAATCACTGCTCGCAGGGTAATTACCCATCTATTCTATTTCATTATCCCTAGATACAGCTTTAACAGACCTAGCACTATTTTATGTATAAAACTACAAATTGTTCAGTTTCATAAAAAATCTCAGAATGTTTGTAGAAAATGCTTATGTTGTTGCATTGAAAGTTGGCATGTATATCGCGGGATACCATTGGCTCATGTGATAGGTTTCTGATTTACTTTCCAAACATCATATATAAATTATCATTCCAGTGAGAACACTCCTATAAAATTAACACATTTGTTAGTCAAGAGTGGCGGTCTCTTAGGCCTCACTAAACAGAAGAAGGCCTACGGCAGACGCCGTACTTCAGCCGCTCTTCTTCTGTCGAACCTTTTCTTTTTCAAAGGATGCCGCTTCATTATACTTTATAATCAAGAAATTTCTATTGTTTGTATTGGAACGGCGCGACTCTGGCACGGCGTTTGCCGTAGGCCTAAGGGGCGGCTTAGTTGAAAAGCTGGAGGGGTTTCATATTGGGCTGTTCCAAATATAGCAGTACCCCTTAACGAGAAACTCTAAATTTTCAAAACGCTCCTCTATCCCTGTGGAATTCCAGGTTCCTGCACACCCCTGTGGAAATTTAAAGCCCCTGAGGAAATTGCAATTGCTGTGGAAATAATCGCAAATGAATACCTGTGGAAATTCTGGGGTAAAACGAAAGGCCCAATATAAATTTTGGGGTAAAACAAAAGGTCCTATGGAAATTCCGGGGTCAACCACAACGACCCCTTTAGACATTCAAGGGTGAAACACAAAGACTCCTATAGGAATTCTAGGTTCCTCGATAGCGGGGTAACGGATATTAAATGGAACAGCCCACTGCGAGGCTGCAAGAGATCATTTTACGTTAGCAGTGGCTTACCCACAGATTAAAAAGAATATATGGTAATCCGAGAACACTCTGAGAACACCGTGGAACTATGAAAAAATGGGGGGCCAAGCTAATCACCCTTCCCCTTCCTTAAATTCGCACAACAAACGCTTGCCATTTAACAATTAGACCTCGAGCCCGAAAGGGCTACGGGCCAATAGCCCATGAGGCCACACTAATTGTTTTAGTATCACCCAACTTGTTGGACAAAAAAAGTAAAAAATTACTAGAAACCTCGACAAAACGAGAAGCGGCCGCCATTGTTTTCATGTTCAAAATCGGCGCTTTCGCTACTAGAGGTCTATTAATAATAGCCGCCTAGTGGCATAGCCAGTCAGAATGCAGCATTGGCAATAGTCCACTAGTTGGGTGATCAGTAATGTTTAGGACAGAAATTGTGGTAGATATTGTTTTGGTACCATGCTAGCAGAGGTTTCATTCTGTTAGTCTTTTATCTAGCAAAGTTGTTCCCTGAAATACCAAACACGATAACGACAAAAAGAAACCTCTGCTAGCAGTTTTTCTTAGGGCGGAGGGTAGTATCACAGTTTCAGCAGAAAGCCATCCATGGGAAACGCTTAATTTCCCAAGGCACACGCAAGGAAAGTGTTCGGTATTCACATGCATAGCCATGGGAAATTTGAACACTTCCCATTCTTCTACCATGGGAAATTCAGCTTTTCCCATGGATTGGTTTCTGCAGAAATTCCTGTGAATACCCCACTCCGACTATTTCTCCGCCGCTTTATAATTTATTTCATCTTTTCAATTTTGGATATTTTTTACTAAACATTATGAAAACTTGCGGTTGCCCGTACGCTTGTGCAGCCTGCGAAAGCCGACACCACTTAGCGCTCGTCGAAAGAGACTCTCAAAAAGAGGTGTCTGCGCGCTCAAGCCAGACATTCCATACAGATGACGTATTTTGACCCAGATCTGGTCAGAAGTATTACGTGGCCAGTTTGACTATTTGATATTTAATTGTTATAGCATACAAAGCATTTTATGGTAAGGTATTCAAATAAGACGAAAAAAGATGCAACAAAGTTAAAATGGCCACGTAATTCTTCTGACCAGATCTGGGTCAGAATACGTCATCAGTATGGAATGTTTGGCTTGAGCGTGCAGGCGCCTCTTTGCGAGTCTCTTTCGACGAGCGCTAAGTGGTGTCGGCTTTCGCAGGCTAACGCTTGTGACGTCAATGCAATTTGTCGTATTCAGTACATGTCTCACTCCAATCACTACCTAACACAGAACGATGTGCTACTGTGCTCTGATTGGTCGTCATCTCTGGTAGCGTTGTAACAGACTAGTATGACATCTATCGCACACGCGCACTGGCTTGGCTGATGACGGCAGAGGCATGGTGTTATTAGAGCACGGGTGGCAGTAGATCCCTCCACAGTTACGGCAATGATGCTGGTAAAGGTAACAAGTCGGGTTTAGTTTACCATTTGCGATTGCTGTGTACGAACCTGCCCTTTGAACGTCCTAAATTTGTTTTCACATTCATCTACGCTAATGGAAGGATTGAGGTTTAATGACGCTCAAAGTGTTCCAGCTAATAGTAATAGTAATATCATTCCGTACGTTGTATAGAAGTATCCAATCAAATTGATTGCAAAACCTTTGATTCAACCCATCGAGTCGAGGAATCCATTACCACCAAGTCATATCCATTCCGTTATCACTTGACAAATGTTATACACAGATTTAGGTAATGCCTAAAAGTGTTCGCGACCGACTCCCCAAACTTGCAGCTCGTAAGCTGAATTACGTTGGGCCCCAAGGGCGCCACTCACAACCATCTTTATATTTATATATCTTTTTTCAAGTCTGCAAAAGTAGTTGAATCTCTTTAAGACCCGTTCACACGGCGCGATCTTAGCTGCGATTTTTGCGGCGATCGTCGACGTCGTATCGTGCGGTGTAAACGGCCGGCGATTTGGCTCTGCGATATTTGTCCGTCTGCTTGCGATCTGAAGAAATCGCACCCGTATCGCAGTAGAATTTGAATTGAAATCGCCATAAGATCGCCGGCCATTCACACCGCGCAATATGGCATCGCCATGGGATCGCCACAAATCGCAGCTGAAAATCGAGGCGCGTTAATGGGCCTTTACAAGACCTGATCACACGAAGTCATTTTTCCCTTCTCTTCTTCCTTGCCAGAACAGACATGAGCCTTAGGACACAAAGTCTAACACGTCATTACCTTTCGTCTTGAGAGCGAGAATGGCTGCTCACATTGCTGACAGGTCATCGCTTCCTTGTCCTCTGTCCACTTCATTTCCTGCAACAAAGACACACAGCAGCTCAGTATTAACAGAAGGCTACACAAGGTATAACATATATAATTAAGCATTAGAGCACAACCTTCTATGACTTTATCGGCGCAAAATGATGTTGGGAGAGACACGAGAACATTGCAAACGGTCGAAAATGGAGGTTTTCATTTACGATGACGTCAAAGTTAGGGTCCAGTGCACTGCGCATGCGCGATAGGTGAAGTCTTCCGCGTTCGAATCGTTTTCGCGTATACGTGAGGACGGGAAAATACGATTTAAATACGGTCCGTATGGACGCGGATTTTTTTAAAAACGGAGAAATATCCGGATACCAGTGAACGGGGTCTCAGAATTGGTGCAATCACTTTGCGATTGATTTTACTACAGTCATTTGAAAATTGCTCAATACTAAGGTTACCTTCATAGTTTGCGTCACTTCTTTCATCTCCTCTACCTTTTGCTGAGAGCTGTCAGATCGAAAGAACAAATAATCAGTCACGTGTGCCTTTCAAATAAACCGACCTCTTAGTTGCCACAATTTGTATTAAGACGTTTCACACCCGACACAAAAAGAAATGGAGCGGATGAGGTCTACTGTTACCCACCACAACATAAACAACCTATAATGTTTTATCGAAACGTTCTCAAGTTTTCAACTTTTCGATACGCTCTTTTGACTTTGACCTTCTAGTTTTCCCTGAGATAAAATACTTCCATTTTCGTTCAACCCTGGTGCTTGACGATTTTGTCGCGTTTATGGCGTTTGTATACGTTTCAAACACACGTTTTTTTTTTGGTACGGTGTGATTTGCTCTCAAAATGCAAGGTTTCCTTCTGAAGGGTCATCTCGTTTCATCTCATGAAACGTGCTTGTGTTGTGTCATAAACGTGCTAGTTTCACGGCAAAACCGAGACGTTTCAATGGCCAAACGAGCGACATGCCCAGACACCCTGTATGTTTGAAACGTAAACGAACGCGAAAAAAAATCGTCACGCATCATATTTGAACGAATGTCACACAATACCAGCAAACAGTCCCTTTTCCTTCACACGAAAATACAGTAGAAGAACACACCTGCTTAACGTGGATCCCATCTCTACTAGCGCCTGCAAATAAACACATGGACACTATTTCAATCTCGTTAATCCAGCCCTGCCGTTGGTGGCTTTTGATCTGATTAATGCCGTACGTACCGTCTCTTGTTCTGTGTTTATTTTCTTCAGCGATGAGTTTCTCTCAAGGAGGACTTGGTATTCCTGGTAGGATCACAAGCAAAAAGGGTGACTACATGTCTGAGTAAATAAGAGACCCCCCTCCCCATGCTCAGCAGGGGCCAGGGAGGGAAGGAGGCTACTCCTCCCTCTCCCCAGCGCACACACATTTTTCAAAAAATGTCCACATTTATGTACGTCAACGCCCGCACTTTTGTGATGCTTAATAGAATCCTTCATCCCAACTTGGAGTGTGTTTCGTGGCCCAAGTCCATCCATGAGTGGATACTGTTAACATGGTTGCACTGTAACGATAGGCTGTCGGAAGAAACAATGAAAGTCACCATCGCCAGCACCGGTTAAGGAACCGTTTCCGCTAGCCATCCCGGAAATCTTTAGTTGCCTCTATCAACTCCGGTTGAAGAATCTGGCAGGGGTATGATTAAAATTTACACGATTCTCTTCATTTACTCCGCCTCCTTGACTTACCTTTTTCAAGTTTTCCAATTGCTTCAAGCTGTGCTGCATGGCGCCAGCCCGCTCCTTTTCCTTGTGAAGTTCTTCTTGTAGATTTGTCCGCCATTCTCGTTCTATCCTTAGGTTCGTCTCTAGTGCCAGCCTATGATTTGAAATAACTAGGTGTTAACATGCTGGCAATACAGGATTCCTGAAATATCCACTAAAACTGATGCTAAAGATAGATGTCTGGACCGGTTTTGCGTAGAGTATAGGGCCACCACATCATGCACGTTTGAGAGCCCATTACCACGAACTGCACCAGCAGTTCCATTTAGTTTATTGCGATTGGATAAGAAATTAGAAGAAATACCTTTCACTTTCAACATCAGACACCCTGTTACGGAGTTCCTCCACTGCTTCCTCTGTGTTTAGCTTTTCTGCTATCGTTTCTTTCAGCCTGTAACATGGAGTTTAACATTGTAAGTTGGGACCAAAAGGCGCAGTGCCACGATTGTCGGGTTAATGTACTGTAGGTAACTCAAAAAGAAATACTCCAAAAAAGATTTGACAGACTTGGAATTCGACTCCTTGAAAGAGTATTTTCGTGTGTTATGGAGCGGATGGAATCGGATTGCGAATTAGATTAGATTGCGAATTAGATTGCGAATTAGACAACCCCTTTAAATTCCAAAGAATTGCGACTCACAAAGAAAACCCCGAGGAACATGCAGAAACCCCCTATTCTTGGTAAATCTGCCACTTACAATTGTTCCTGTTCCTTGATCTGGCTCATGAGGCGAGCACAGTTCTCCTCCAGTGAAGACCACTTTTCCATGTGCTGTCGGTTAGACGACTCACATGTCTGACGAGAGATAAGTAGAAACCATTACATAATATGACACGTCCTGGTATGCCCCATGTGAAACTACCTTTCATTAGCTCTGATGAGTGGAAAGTACTCAGGTAGTAGATAATCAATATTTTACGATCCCCAGAGTTTCCCATACATTTACTGTATTTGCTGGAGGAAATTTGAAAATTTTCGTCCCATGTTTTCGCTATCTGCCCGGCCCCCCTTTCTGAAATTCTTGGATTCGCCCCTGCTACATTTGGATATTGGATGAAAACCTAGATCCACATGTAACTTCCACTATTAATTTTCAAACTTGATCAACGGATTCTCGCTTTATTTATTTAATAACTTAAATACAGTAAATCAATAGCATACCTGTAGCCGTCTGTGCAGGTCTAGGTTTATTTTCTTTATGTCGTCCAGTTGTCTCCTGAGTACAATCAGAGTATCCTGCTTGTCATGGATGTCCTTCTCCAGCAATCTCATCGCCACTTCACTCTCCTCTTTCATGCATTTTATCATCTCTAGCTCTCGCTCCGTCTCCTAAACATCAGGAAGTAAGTGTCATGCTTAGGGCTGTTTAACATACGAACACAAGCGCAGGAGGCAAAGCAAGTGTAAATCATAGCAACGTAAGTGCATGCCTTAAGGTTACTGAGAACCTTCGCGCACCTCCTCGGAAAACGAATCATACACCTCCTTAGTTTAACCAAAACATGTCAACCTATTTATCGGTGCAAAGCTTATAAAAATAGACTAGTGGGCTATGGCAAAAAGAAATAACTTATTAATAAATAGAATCTGTTTTAGAAACCGAGTAAAAGTTTTGGTGTGCCATTTTAACGAGCCAACGCCTTGACTCCCAAGTAACACATTGTTTTAATCCTTAAAGTGCATATGAAACGAAATCTTTTTTTGGATCTCTGGATTGATCATTGTTAGACAAACATCCTGACCAAGTTTGAGAAAGATTTGATAAATAGCCGCGAAGCTATGCGCTTGCAAAGTCACGAGTTTTGTGGCTAGCTAATTTGCATGTGAGCAATGTAATTTGACGCATCATTTTGTTTGCTTCTGTACAAAGATTATGACCGCGATCACGCTAAAAAACTAACTTGCATACTATAGAAGTCTTATAAACCTTACAAAACCGGTTAGTTAGGTAGATAAAAATGTTTTCCTTGAGCTGTCTTTAATTGAATTCCCTGCTGCATGTCTGAAGGGCAGAAAAAAACAAATTCGTCATTTTCTTTAATCTCGACTTTGAGTGTAGAAACAAAATTACGTCACGAAACAGTGTCATCTGATATCCTGAATGCCTAATGTGCTAGCCAAAGATCACAGCAAAATACGTAACTTCGAACTGTCATAACTTCGCAGCATTTTACCGAAATTCTTTTAAACTTGCAGTACTTACTTCTTTAAAAACGATGTGTTGAATAATGTAAAAACAGATTTCGTTTCATATGCACTTTAAAGGTGTTTCTCAGAAACTGTGTCTGTATTTTTTTATTTTGTTTAGTTCAAAAGACCTAAGAATTTCGAAAGTCAAATTTTATAGCATTTTCACGCTCGTCACAGCCACCGCGGAGCATAATTTCGATTGGGGGGGCTAAATCGGGATGGAACAACTTGGGGGGGGGGGGGGGGGGGGGGGGAGCTGAAATTGGCAACTTTAGCCCCCCTGCTCCGTAGTTGGTTTGTCGAATTGGAAAAAAAATATAATATGATGCATGGCTCATGATACAGCACATGGTTTTACGGAGCAAGGTTTATTGAAATAGGTGTATACTGCTACATGGCAGACTCGCAATTCACTCACCTTTCTCAACTGCATCTCTGTGTCAAGTTGCTTTTGAGCAGCATCATACATTTCATTGAGTCCTTCCCTATAGGAACATAATGAGATCAATATTAATTGAGACAGGCCATGTAAAAACAACCACTCAGCTCATCTCACCACATGGTGCACAAAGGATTGTTTGCCAAAATGAAACGTTCCTTGGACAGGGTTTTTATAAGTCAAACACTGTTTCCAGCTGATATACAACAATATTTTCTCATGAAATTTGAAAAAAAGTTGGTGCTCAATTGTTTGGAATGATTGCATGACAATGCAATAAAAATCATTCTCTGTTAGACCTTTTCTACTTGAGAGGGGCCGGTTTGTTTCCCTAAATGGCACTCTGCATGAGCAAGCTCTTTAATATTCATGCGACAAAACAAAGACATTTTGCATGAATGCCAGTTAGGAAAACAAACCACAGGACCCCCACTCAGTGCCAGTTAGGAAAACAAACCACAGGACCCCCACTCAGTGCCAGTTAGGAAAACAAACCACAGGACCCCCACTCTGTGCCAGTTAGGAAAACAAACCACAGGACCCCCACTCAGTGCCAGTTAGGAAAACAAACCACAGGACCCCCACTCAGTGCCAGTTAGGAAAACAAACCACAGGACCCCCACTCAGTGCCAGTTAGGAAAACAAACCACAGGACCCCCACTCAAGTGGAAAAGGTTTATTGGGGAGCAAGAAATCAGCTAGAAATGATATGTTAATATCATTGGATGGACTCCCTTAGTGCAAAAACAATTCAAAATGCGTGGTTCCAGAAAAATCCCCCCTCCCCCCTCAAAGAAGGGTGTTGAAAACTGATCCCCCCACCCCACCCCAATGGAAAATACAGTATTTGTATGGAAAAAATCAGGTAAGTTGACCCCCAGGCCCCCCCTCCTCAGGAATTTCTCTGGAACCACACAATGTTTTGTTCTGCTATGCGATGTTGCTAGCTTTACCAAAAGCTCCTTACAACAACAGGATGGACTGCATAATTGCACTTGATTACCTTGATTTCTGATATGTTTCTCGTTCTACATCAATATCTGCCTGTGCAAGCTGAGGGCATCAACAAAAATAATGTTAAAACTAGCGGTTTCAATTGAAAGTAAAATGCTGCGAGCACGATTTTACAATCTACATGCCTTGGTATACACTTATTTTTAAAAACTGTAAGCGGCTGCTTCTTGTTGGGGTAGAAATGCTATATTCTCTTTGACTGACCGTAGCCTATTGTTGTCGTGTTTTACTGCATTCCTGGCCTTTCAAGTAGAAGAAACCATTGCCACAAAGGTGAGAGATGTTGTTTTGGCAAACAGCAGCTTAACCGAGAAATTTGGGAATTACAATAAACATTTGTATACCGACTGTAGACGGCTGTTAGCAAAAGTTGCATTTCACTGGGGTCTTCAGCTTTTTCGAACACAAGACAATCGGATAATCTGATGCACTTTGGCACGCGACTGCAACTGTATAATAAACAAACACTGAATAAAACCTAAATTGATTGTGAAAATAGCGCTTCATTTTTTTATCTCATCATTGTGAACATTTATTTGGTCTCAGACGTACCTTAAAAGGCATAAAATGCAGTAAAACCCGGCATTACAAAAGCGGAGATGTTTCGCCGGGCGATATCAGAAGATCTCATGGGTGAGTGCTATTTCCTGTCTACATCCCCCATCGCAAAATGTGTCGTCGTGATTGTGAGGCTCAACAGCCGTATGTCCAGCCCGTTGAAGCGACCTCAAATAAAATCGTGTTATGCAAATCGCGGCCGGCTGCAAATCTCGCCCTTCGTAGGGAATCATTCTTCGTAGCGAATATGTTGCTGCTCCTAACGTCGCAGCAATCAGTAAAATCAAAACTTTGGAGCCACAACAATTAAAACTTGCTCTATCACCTGAATCTTTTTAGCGCTAGCTTGATTCATCTTATCATTCTCTGCCTTGAGCTTGTCTTTCTGTTCAGTTACTGTTGCCAAGGTCTGCCTCTCTGCAGCCAGCTGGAAACAACAATGATTTATTTTAAGTCGATAACGTGGGGAGTAATCACCCAATCTCCCGAGCTAGAAGCTCATGTATGTTAGTATGAGTATGAGCCTATACACTGGGGATGGTCACTCCCGCGTCCCCGTGGTTCTTTAACATCCCTCTGGTTCCGGTTAGTGTAGTGTATGTGAGAGACGGGAGACAAAAATACAATGCATTTGCCACTCAGTGGCACTCGATGAAGAATACACAACATGTAAAACCTATAATGTACAGAATCTTCTAGCCTTGCTGTTCAAATTATTATTAAGAGAGTGTGGCAATTCATGCCCACTAAGACCAAGTCACTTGGAGAAGGAAGCTGCTGGCCCAAGCAATGCCAGTCTTATTATTAAGAGAGTGTGACAATTCATGCCCACTAAGACCAAGTCACTTGGAGAAGGAAGCTTGGTCCAAGCAATGCCAGTCTTAACCAGGTCAGTGAGTGTTTTTTGATATGTACCCCACCTCTTCCGATATCTCACCCTACCCATAATGTACTGCTTCACCACTATTTTCGATACCATCAAAATTCAGAGACTCAACAAATGAGCGAAGATTTCTGGTTTCGATTCAATATATAAATCATCTTCAGGGACTTAGAACTAACGTATGCCAACCAGAGAAAACTCACCTGGACTACTGAGCTTCTCAGTAGTCAGTTTACATGGTAGGAATATCCTGCCTAAGACTGGCATTGATATGGATTCGACCCACACACCAATCCCAATGGGCTGATAGCTTAGTTGGTAGAGCGGCAGTCTAGATACCCGAAAGGTTGTGGGTTCGAATCCCACTCAGCCTGGATTTTTTTCAAATCCAGGTGAGTTTTCTCTGGTTGGCGTACGTTAGTTCAACAAATGAATATACTGTACGGTAGATTTGTTGTTTTTCTGTTTAACACATTTTACCATAATGCATTTTACCATACAAATGCGAGAAAAACGTGTAATAGTAGGTAGCTGTCTTCAGTATTAAGTCAGAGTTTCTGATGAACAAAGCAATGCATCATGGGTAGGGTGAGTCTGCCCTTTAACGTCTTGTCAGGATTTACCTGGGTTATGAGCTCGTCATTTGAATTCAGTAGCGTTTTCATTCTGCTTTGCAGATCACTTACAGAGGAGCTGGAAAAACAAAATCATTGCATTAACAATAATCTGAAAACAGACACAAGGTAGCAAATGGTCCCTTGAAAAAAACATTTTCTCATGAAATTTTAGGAGTTCTCAAATTTTTTAATTTGCCATTCTCGGATCTCAGATTTTTCCTTCAGGTCCCCCCCGTTTGTTGTGTTCTTATAATATGAGGAATTTCAAATCAAGTTCTCAATCTCAAATTCTGGAAAATAAAGTTCTTGATCTCAGATTTTGAAAATGGCACTCTCACGCTCTCAGAATTTCTCACATTGGCCATTCGCCACCCCTTCCTTAAATATTTTTTTTTGTTTCCAAACTTTAATAGAAGGGGTTGTACATTCAAAATACAATAGATAACACCATTGTGATTGAATAATCAGTGATGCCTTAGAAAAATAACAAGTTTACCTCAAGCTCTTGTTGACCTCTTCAAGGTAGGTTTTCTGATCAATTAAAACAGTCAGGTCTGTTGTACCGCCAGGATCAGTTCTGCATAGGAAAATACAAATTGTGTGAAATCTTCATATAATTTCCTTTTTACAGCTCTCTCAGTTAAGCCATAACATTGAATGGGCTTTTCTTTTTTTTGTGATGTCAATCAAACCTTGTGAGCCAATCAGACTGTTGCTCAATTTTGCCTAGTGCAGTCAGGTCATATCTCTCAAGGGAAGTCAAAGCAACAGTACTGGACAAAGCTGTGCAAGGATTTCATTGGGTAAATCAGTTCACATTGATTGACAATGCAGAAAAAAAAAACTGCTGAACTCCACAGTAAGGTCATGTGTTACCTGAAATGTAAAACATTGATTAACTTCTTCAAAGAACGATTTCCAAACTGCAGCTATTTCAACCCACTTACTTCTTTGTTTCATCCTCTGTAGTCTTTTCAAGATAGTTCCCCTCTTTCAGGTAAAGACTTAAGTCTAACACAGCAGACTGAAAAATAATAACAAAATTATATGCATACTAAATAAACTCAATTTCTCAGATCACTGTGGACTTGGTACTGCATACAATGTAAGTGGGATATTTTAGCCATCCCAGTTGGCTCCCTCAAGAAGAGGTGGGATTCCAGCCATATGTACCAGGGCCCAACATTAACTTCTTTTGCTAGGTGCCACTGGTAACTAATGAAACAAATTTTGTCGCCAAAATGCAAAGATTTAGTTGCCACATAAATTTGGATCTCAGCTGAACCCAAGAAGATGTGGTGCCATTTGGTGACTAGCTCTAAAACTTTGGTCACCAAGCCCCCAAATTTAGTCGCCATTGGCGACCATATGGTCACAGTGTTGGGCCTTCCATACTGCCTAAGACAGGTGGAATCCAACAGGTGGTCCAATTGAAATCCTGCTTAGTATAGAATGGGGTACCAGGACAAGATGGAACCTCTGCAGGATAAAGTAAAACCGAGTGATCATATATGTAGGTAGTTCCATAGTTTTTTTCATGCACATTTTGCCATTACAACATAATATGGAAGTCCTAAGCTCTTCCCCACCCAAAGCTCAAAATATCCTAAGGCTTGTCATCTGAATAGGCACATTATTATTTTATAAAATACCGTACCATATAAGATTTTTATACCATATTATTTAAGCAATAAAAAGCGGATTTCTGTGGTTTATAATGTGATAAACGCAGGAGGGATGCTCGAAAAACATGAGAAAATTTGTTTTTTATTGCTTTTATAAAATAGCATTGCATCTGGCATGCATTTAAAATGTGAGAATGCACAGCTCTCAACCAATCAGAGCACAGGTACTATCTTAGCTATTTTATAAAAAATCATAATGAATAAAATCAATAAGTGCATTTGGTTCATCCTTACCCAAGTATCAAGATTATCTCCTTTGAGATCAAAGTTACAGTCAATGACATTAATGCCAACAAGCAAACCAGCAATAATGACCCCTTCCTCTTGCATCAGCACTGCATTACTCTCATACCATTCCCTGTAGTATAAAAAGGATCATCATTTTATGATTTGGAGTTTATGAGATTTATCTATATGGTGCATCTGATCAGAAACTTAATTGACATGTGGTTCCAGAAAATATCCATCCCCCCACAGAAGGGTGTTCAAAAGTGACTCCCCCCCCCCCCACCCCTCTGAAATTTCCAAAGGAAAATACGTAAGCATTTGTATTAGCCAGCGTAGCAAGCACAAAGGGAAAAGGACCAGAAGGGCTGCGCGCGTGGCTGGGGACACACCCGTTCTCTCCCTTTTCCCTTTTCCCTTTTCTCTCCCCTTTCCTTTGCACTTGCTAAGCAGGCTACATTTGTATGGAAGAAATCGACAGGTAAATTGACCCCCCATCCCCCACCCTCTGGAATTTCAAATCCTTTCCAATTTCCAATCCTGCCTAATATGCAGGACATCTAATGGGATGTGGAGGTGTGCATCTTCCAGTAAATTGTCTGCACCTTCAGATTTCACAATCCTGCCATAACTTTTTGTCCTGGCATGACAATTAAACCTGACCACTTACGCCATAACAGCCTTGTGTTCTACCATAATCCTCATGTAGTCAGCAAGTTTTTTTTGCATGAGTGCTAGTCTAAGCCAGGCCCTTCCTCGACCATGGTTGGATCTAGTTAGGAAAAATGGAGAATATCTCATCAAAATTAATAACCAATATTAGAGAACTGCATTTTCAGTAGCCTACACAAAGGCTTACTGCTTGCCTATCCAAAACACATATACCAATGCCAGGTTTTGATACCTTTCTTTAAAACAAAACAGTACTTAGAGTGATATTGTGAACAAGGTTATTTTCAATCACTTCAGACTTGTACTTGTATCAAGCGAACATTGGAAGAGAGAGCCAAAATGAGTGCTGACACAAAACACTAGAAGAAAAATTATATGAAACTTAGCTCAACAAAAACACATATGGCACTCTTTCTTTAGAACAGCTCAGATTAGACAAACCCACAACAAGAATACAATGTTTTGATGTTCTCACACTATTTCCTGTATTTTTAGAAGAAAATGGTATGAGTTAATAATAATGTCTTTATTGATCAAGAAGATAAAAATACATATCTTATGTTACATTTAAATTTAGATAAATAAGCTATTTACATAAGTATAAATATATGATATTATTAAAAAGGGCATAAATATAAATGTACACTATTTACAAAATGTTATACTTAAAAATGATTCTATTGAAAAAGGTATCCTTAAAACGATCCGTATTGATGGCGGGCATTGCAGGCGATTTCCTCCTTAAATTGTAACTAATATTCTTAATAGTTGGGATATAAGTTTAGAGGGGATGACTCACAATTCGTTTAGCCTTGTTATAAATACTCTTGTCTTGAGCCTTAAGTAGCTCCCCTTTTAGCAGGGACGTCAACTCTCCCAGTTTTGCTGGGGGTCGCAAGATTTTTCGCTATATTTCTCCCAGGAGAATTATAGGAAATTTTGCCACTTCAAGGCGGTATGCAGATTTTTGAAGTCCTGGGGTTGACGTCCCTGAGTTAGATATAAGATAAGGTGCATGCTTATCATGTGTTTTCATCCAAGAATGAATATAGCCTGACTCACTTAATACTAGGCAGGTTCCTGACACTGTTAGTGATCTCAGAAGCATCTGAGGAGATCCTCTCTAGGGATTCCAGGGGACCCCAGTAGTCTCGCCTCTGACCCAAGAGATTCCGCTTCACTGATGAGAGAATAAGAAGTTATTGAAAGCATAGGTATTGTATGAGCTGCTGTACTTTGCAGGGTGCAACATTTTCCTTTTCCTTGCTGATGAAGGTGAAATGCAAAAGAGTTCATATCCAAGTGGCACAGAAAACCAGCTGCTACTTAAATAATCAAATAACACTTACATTTCAGCCCATGTCTAAGGATGTTTTCAGCAACAACAAAGAACTGTTGAAAAGGCTCATGTTCTTCTCCGATGACTTTGCCAACCTCAAGAGCTGATTCGATAAGATTTTTGATGCACAGTTTGGCAATATTCAATAAATTCGACCTCTCGGTTTTCCAGTGTATCTCGCGCTTCATTCTCGGCAGGGAACCTGAGTTCGATAGTGTGCGAATTAGTAATCTGTTGGAAGTTTCTGTTGTTTCTTCTTCTTCTGTCCCCGCAGTCGCCATTTTGATTCAGCAAGAGCCTCGCTCACATGCTGCGCACGCGAACAAATGCACAGGGTGACCATCAAATCAAAACAAACTTTTTAAATCTTTTTCTTTGCCTAAATTTTGTTTGTTTGTTTGCTTTTTATTTTGACACAAGAAGACAAGGAAAAGGTATAGACATATACAATTCTAGCATAGAGACTATTTTTTCCAGCTTTTCTTCGAGTTTTTATCTTGAAAGAAATTTCAGGTTTAGAGGTAGATGACGGGTTGCCTGTGGTAAGAAGAGTCGATGGATCCCAAGATGGCGGCTGTACAGCCACCGAGTGAAAGAATACGGAATTTATCCCACCATGCCAGCCTTGTGGACGTGGAAAAGGACATTCCTCCCAAACGTTATTTCAGGTCTGGTGTGGAGATAGAAAGAATGGTAGGTTTTATGGCAAAATGACTAGTTTTAACCAGGTTTTCCGGTGGGCTTGGTAGTCTAGCTGCCTGAGCTCTCAGTCAATATTTTCAACTTTCTCATTACAGCGCCACCCAAAATTGTAATTCATCCATATTTAAAATAAGTACCTATTTAAGTGAATTTATTTATAAGCTTTCATTTATATTTGTAAATATATACACCTTCTCTCTATTTTTGGTATATTCTTATATCCACGATTTCTTAGTCATGTGTACTTGCTGATGCTACTATTAAGTCTTGTTTGTAGTGATGTCAGAAACTATTTATAGACCATCAATCTTTTGATTTGACAATTTTCTAGATAAAGGGGTAGGTTTTTTTTACTACACGATTTTTTAGAATGTGTAACAATGGTATAATTTAATTTTATATCTTTATGCATACTTAGAGATGAAACAATGTAAAATGTTATTTAGTTACCTTCAAGTCCCCAAAGCTCAACCGTAAAAGTCCTTTGTCATTGGTTTCTTAATTTCTGTTTATCATTTAAACAATGCTATGATCAAAGGCTCACTGATAGCGAGTCTGTCTGTCCATTGACAGCATGTCCCTTGCTTATGTATCATGTGCTCTCTATTGTATTTGGTAGGCTAAGATATACCAAGATGAGAGAAATTATGAGAGTGCATTTATTTTGTATTCAAAATACATCACGTAAGTAAGATGTGTACTTGTTTTGTTAGGACATTTATTTATTTATTTATTCGGCTTCGCCATTAACAAAGAAAAATTAATAATTATACAAACATATTAGACTAATTACACATCACGAGACAAAACATAAACATCTGGCAGGGAGTCCACAACAGGCAATTACTGTGGTCCCTTAGTTATACAAGACATTAACTAGCATCTAATAGGCATAGAATGGAAACTAATTGGGTGAGGAGGTAAGGAAGGCACCAAGAATTCCATTGCCCCTACTGCATTGGACAAAAGAAATGAGGTTTCTATGGTTTTTAACTTTGCAGCTTACTGTGTACATTAGTCGGGGTAACTGCATTGTCCCTGATATTATTTGTGTGCTCACTAAAAAATATGTAAAAGGCAAATTGTTCATTGATTGCATCCTAGGTTAGTACAAACCCTATTTTGTCTATTTTTTAATCAAACAGCAGGTTCAGAACAATGTCCTCTTGCAGGTTATTTGTTGAAAAGTTACCTCAGCATCCAGAGTATGGCACCATCACAAAATATGACAAGAGTGCAACTATGAAGGTATATTACCCAGAGCCCCATAAGAATACAACACTCCATTTGTTTGTCACAGAGAGAGGTTTATTTTCCAGACTACCTGATAAACAAGCTGACTATCACCATGGAGAAATATAACTGCCCACCATATGCTCCTGAGGGAGGGAGGGAAACCAAACTTAAAGAATGAAAGAATGTAAACTGATCTGATACTTAGACTATGTACTGTGACACTCTGATAGACTAGTTATCTATTCCAACCTATAAGTACTATGCAGAATCATGTGCACACTTATCCAATGCTCAGTCTTTGTAATGAAAATTAAAATTTTTTAACAAGATCAAAATAATCCGATTTGTTTGCTACGTATGAAACTTGTACTACTATTCAGCATAAATTAATCACCACATTCACATTATTCTTTATTTTCCAGAAACTTCCCCAGATATTTCAGATTGCAGAGGAGCTAAAGAGGATACTAACCAGGAGATATGAAACAGAGTACAAACAATGGGAGGAAGAGGAAAAGAAAAGGGTAAAACATCATCTCTCTTTTTCATTTTTTGGTATAAGGGCTGCGTCACACCACACCAATGCTATAAAACATGACAACAATTGCCAAAAGTTGAACTATATTTGATTTTTTTTTTGAAGATAATAAACTGATATTTTATATGTTTTTCATGGGAAATAATTTAAAATTCCCTCCTTGGTGGGGTGGAGATCCTTTCTGGAATAACACATTCTCAAAATCCTTAAGCTACGGCATGAACTAAGACACTAGGAAACATTGCACACGTGTGTCTCGGACACATAAAATGTTTCTTGTCTTGCAAAGAAACATTTCTTTGTGTCCTGGCTACCAAATTTGTTGTATGCGGCAATGTTTCGCACATGACTAAACAGGGAAACATGAAGGAAACATGTGTCTGGCTACAATGTTGCACACTACTTGTGTCCTAGTTTAACCAGGGTTTTACAATGTTTGCACCATTATCATCCACAGATAGCAGAGGCAGAAAGACTTAGACTGGAACAAGAAAGAATCAAAGAAGAAGAGAACAAACGAGCACAAGAGGAGCTTGTCAAAGAATTAGAGCAAAGAGAAAAGAATAAGGAGCAAGTCATACTACACCTGCCGCAGGTCCTAGTGCCCCCCCTGCCGAGAGCCCTTTGTCATCCACTCTAATTGGCGACTATCCTGCCCCGCCCACTCTCAATCAGACAATTGACAGCAACAGTACCATAACTGGTGATAATAACAGGTCACATGGGGCAGCAAGTGTGAGCACAGAGCCAGCTAGACCACCACCTTCATTTGCTTCTCTTTATTCTGTGCCATCAAGGCAAGTATTATCCTAAGTTTGCAAGTCTATCAGCTTTGACTGAGAAACAAGGATCCTTGTAAATTGTAATTCTTGGAGTTCACACTCCCTTATTCATTCCCATTTGCAGCACACCATCTGTAGACAGATCAACCAAGCCAAGTGACCTTTCATCAGGTACAATCGATATTGCTTATAGTGATCAAAATTGATAACTTAATGAATGCTTACCATTTCTCACACCATTGTGTGTCTAAGCCATTAAAGAAGCAAATTCAATTTGATGATTAGCATCTTTTTCACGATATGGTGCTTGGATTTTCAATCAGGTGTGTGAGGACAGTCTAGCCATCTTGGAAACCTGCTGTTTTAAATACTACCTGTGAACTGTGATGCTTGGTGTTTCTTTGTTATTGTTTGATTCTTTGCTGACCGCAATAGGGGATGGAGCAAAACGCATGACTTGGTTAATTTTTATAGAAAACATACTGGAAAGAGGAAAAAAACCAAAACTATTGTCTAGCTGCTTCTGTGGGTGTAAAGAAATTGTGGGAGGTTGTAAGAAGTTTGTTGCTAAAGTCAGAGTGTCTACCCCCTTAAGTACCTTTTTCCAAGGGGATCTGAGGTCAGCCATAACTATTCGCTTAGGTCTGGCTCTCAACGCGTGGACAAGTTTCAAGGGTCCACTGACAGACTCAACAATTTTGTAAGAAGAAGTCTTCAAAATGATTTTTGTACAGAGTATAAAAACGCATGCTCGATATGCTAATAACATAATTATAAAAGGGCAGAACAGGGGCAGATCCAGGTTTTTGGAAAGGGGGTGCATTTTCTGGTTTGAAGAGACAGATTTGCCAATAGGGCTACTAGAACTTCATCTTTAGGACTAAATTTTGCCGTTTTTAAACCATTTTTTTATTGCAAAGGGGGTGTGTCTGCACCCAACACACCTCCCCTGGATATGCCACACTGCAGATGATCATGGTTTACAGGCGGTATTTAACAGCTCTCTCTAAAAAGGGGGGATCATGCCCCTGGCTTTTAAAGGATGATTGATTCATCAAATTTATTATTAATATAACTTTTACTTTTTGTTGGGTTGCTTTTATTTTATATCTTTTAGTTTGGACATTTCTGTATTGTTTTCTTTTTAGATTCCTCAACAGTTGGAGGGTTACGTAAAGTGAACATCCCAAGTGTTTTAATAAGCCGCTTCCTGGACATTGCATCACCCAACACTAGAAGGAACATGGAGACATGTGGAATACTTACAGGGCATCTTGTGAGCTTATTGTTGTTTTGTTGTATTAGGAGCAGCAGCAGCAGCAGCAATGGTAGCAGTAGCAGCAATAGCAGCAGCAGTAGTTGCAATTGTAGCAGGAATAGCAGCAGTAGTAGTAGCAGCAGCAGCAGTAGTAGTAGTTGTAGTAGTTGTAGCAGTAGCAGGAATAGCAGCAGCAGCAGCAGTAGTAGCAGCAGTAGCAGCACTAGTATTAGCAGCAGTAGAAGCAGCAGCAGCAGTAGCAGCAGGGCAATAGCAGCAATAGCAGCAGCACACTAGTAGCAGCAGTAGCAGCAGTAGCAGCAGCAGCAGCAGCAGGGCAATAGCAGCAGCACACTAGTAGCAGTAGCAGCAGCAGCAGTAGCAACAGCAGCAGTAGCAGCAGCACACTAGTAGCAGTAGCAGCAGTAGCAACAGCAGCAGTAGCAGCAGCAGTAGTAACATCAGTAGTAGAAGCAGCAGCAGTAACAGCAGCAGACGTAGCAGTAGTAGTAGTAGTAGAAGCAGGGCAATAGCAGCAACAGCAGCAGCACTAGTAGCAGTAGCTGCAGCAGTAGCCTCAGCAGCAGGAGCAGTAGCAGCAGAGAAATAGCAGCAGCAGTAACAGCAGCAGAAATAGCAGCAGCAGGATTAGCAGCAGCAGTAACAGCAGCAGAAATAGCAGCAGAGCAGTAGTACTAGTAGCAGCAGTAGTAGCAGTAGCAACAATTGTAGCAGCAATAGCTGCAGCAGTAGTAGCATCAGCAGCAGTAATTGTAGCAGGAAGAGCAGCAGCAGTAGTAGCAGCAGTATCAGGAATAGCAGCAGCAGTAGTAGCAGTAGCAATAGCAGCAGTAGTACCATCAGCAGCAGGAGCAAGAGCAGCAGTAGTCAATAGCAGCAGCAGTAGCAGAAGTTACAGCAGCAGTAGTAGCAGCAGCAGCAGATTGTGCTACAGTGACCTTTTACAGTTACTTATGCCAGCACCATATTGTTTCTTTCAGCAACAAAATCAGTTTTGCATCACCCATCTGGTTGTCCCTAAGCAGACGTCTACACCAGACTCTTGTACCACGCTGAGTGAGGAAGACATGTTTGAATATCAAGATGCACATAACCTTATCACTCTAGGCTGGATACATGTAAGTGTTGAGGGTATTTAAAGCATAATTCTCTCTCTTTATTAATAACATCTCGTTAAATAGCCTTTTCAAGAAACGTTGTCGGTGCCAAAGAGAAAAGGGAAAAGACCAAAGAGAAGACCGAAATGCACTCTGGGTAAAGAAAGAATTACGATAAATAAAATATAGCAGCCGGGTAGAACGAAAAACTTTTGAAAACTTGTTTAGTGTCTCAGTTTAATTAAACTCAGTTCTCTCGTCTTAGTTACAGAAATATAATTTCACACACAACACTGCTTTTGTTTATATTATATCCCTTACATTTCAGCGCGTATCCCGGCACTAAACAATATAGTAATTAGGTTGGGAAATTAGACGTCTGAAACCGCGTGCAAATTGCTTTATTGCTGTACACAAAATACAGTTTCATCATGTCGAGTGTTGATCTACACACACTGTGCCTACCAACTGATGATGAATATGTTGTTGTATTTAGACTCACCATCACAGACTGCCTTCATGTCGAGTGTTGATCTACACACGCATTGTGCCTACCAACTGATGATGCCAGAGGCCATCGCCATCGTGTGCTCACCCAAATATGGAGAGTAAGTCAACGTACAACATTATATGACACCACAAGACCATATTTTTTGTGGCCTGTAGGGCTTACGGCAAACTTCGTGCCAGAGTCGCGCCGTTCCAATCCAAAACAATAGAACATTTTCTATTATAAAATCGAATGAAGCGGCATCCTTTGAAAAAGGAAAGGTCCTACAGAAGAAGTTCTACTGAAGTTCGACTGGGCCTAACTTTCTGTTACCTTTTTTGCAACATGACATCTATGCCTTTGTATCCAAAAATGTTCCGTTTTCCAATCCACGTTACTCAGAATGCAAATATAAGAGGCTAAAATATAGGTGCCTAAAATGTATGTGAAGGCTAGGGCTAGAACCGTCTTCTAAACTGTCCAGTGAAGGACTACACCACTTTTAGCATTCTGGGCTAACATTTGTGAGCAATTTGCGCTACTGACATAAATTTAAACACATAAATTGTTAGTGTGCATTTTGCTTCCTTGTCAATCTCCTTTTTCAACTTTGTTCTGAAAACCAATTACACGAAATACCAAAACGTCTATGAAGGAAGCCGTCACTGTTTTGCCTTTCTTTTTTCTTTTCTTTCCTTTACTCTCAGTTTAGTTATATATTCTCACTGGGCCCATTGTGCTATATATAAGATATGGGAGAGGAGACCTGGCGGAGCCGACGATGGCAATGGCAGGTAAAGGGAGGGAGGGCGGGAAAAAATATAAAAGGCACCGCCAGGTCCCAGGTGAGCACAATGAGACCCACCACCCACCACTAATACATGGCATCTTCCATAGACGCCATTAAGGCTCTCGTTCTCAAAGCAACTGAATGATATTATGTTAATGAGTTAATCTCTTATATACACACCGCTGGCCCAGGGAGAATAGTTATATATTCTCACTGGGCCCATTGTGCTATATATAAGATATGGGAGAGGAGACCTGGCTCCGCTTATCTGACACTTGCAAGCAGACTAGAGCAACTCCTAACAGCCTAACCTGATATATGACATAACTCCGAAATAACCCATAACCCAAAGGTATCTAATAACTCAGAACATTCCTATAGCTCAGGACTATCCCATAACTCAGAACTATCCCATAACTCAGAACTATCCCATAACTCAGAACTATCCCATAACTCAGAACTATCCCATAACACAGAACTATCCCATAACTCAAACTATCCCATAACTCAGAACTATCCCATAACTCAGAACTATCCCATAACACAGAACTATCCCATAACACAGAACTATCCCATAACTCAGAACTATCCCATAACTCAGAACTATCCCATAACTCAGAACTATCCCCTAACTCAGAACTGTCCCATAACAGAGCTATCCAGTAACTCAGGGCTATCCCACAACTAAGAGCTATCCCATAACTCAGAACTGTCCATAACGCCACATTCCGTAAATCCGAAATGTCCCACAATCCTGGAATATTTCATAACCCTGAAATATCCAATACATAAGTAAATAATTGCAATGCAAGATTAAGACACACAAGCTGATAGTTATGTACGTAATAAACTTCTTTAATGGTCACTTCCATATCTGAATTGCCATGAGCTGCACAGGAGGTGTGAGCCTCCCAAAACTCAGAAGTCTTTTATTGCATACAACCAATAATAATTATGTATACCTAACTCAAGACTACATGCTAATGTGCGTGGGATTACTGGGCTTGGGGCTACATCCCAATTCAAAGATGACCACAACAACAACAAAAACACTCCATAACCAACGGAGGTTACATGGTGTGCTATCTACTGAAATGTAGATATACATTAAAAAAGGGTACAACCCCAAGCCCAGCAAACCCAGAATGCTCCGCCACGAGGACAGTGCACTGGACCGATTCCAGGTATCCCAAAGGACAAAAGGAATCGAAATCGTCCAAAAGGCATGAGATAGCCTCTCTAGGAGTGCTGGGAAGGGAGGTGCAACCCGAATACTAAAAACTGTTATAACTAAACCGGGAGAAACGCAACTGAAACTCAATCGCTCTGTTATTGTACTATTTACGTTTACGATTCTGATAACTAAACAGAGAGAAATCTGAGTTGAAACAAATTTCGCTCAAGCGTACAAAACGCTAAACTAAAGAGAAACATTTTAGTTGAAACCAATACGATACCAAACTCTAAAAAGTTAGAACAACTATAAAGCGAGAAGCTGAAGAAGCTGAAACAAATTCGCCAAACGTACAAAACGCTACAAGTTGTGATAAGGAAAGAGGGGGAAATTAACTAGCAACGAAACTAATTCGCCAAAACGGTAAAAGTTGTGATAACCCACGAAAGAAAAATTGACGAGCTGAAACTAATTCGCCAACTAAGCATACAAAACGCTAAAAGTTGTGATGACCAAACAAATAGAAATTAACAAGCTGAAACTAATTCGCTTAAGCATACAAAACGCTAAAAGTTGTGATGATCAAAAGAAAAAGAAAAAAGAAATTGTGAAGCTGATAACGCTAAAATTTTGGATAACCAAAGAGAGAAATTACAAGCTGAAACTAAATCGCTTAAACGCGTACAGAACGCTAAAAGTTATTATGACCAAAGAAAGAGAAATTGCCAAGCTGAAACTAATTCGCGTAAGCGTACAAAACGCTAAAAGATGTAATGACCAGAGAAATAGAAATTGACAAGCTGAAACTAATTCGCTGAAGCATACAAAACGCTAAAAGATGTGTGGACCAAAGAAAGAGAAATTGATAAGCTGAAGCTAATTCGCTTAAGCGTACAAAACGCTAAAAGTTGTGTTAACCAAAGAGAGAGAAATTACAAGCTGAAACTAATTCGCTTAAGCATACAAAACGCTAAAGGTTGTGATGACCAGGGAAATAGAAATTGACAAGCTGAAACTAATTCGCTCAAGCGTACAAAACGCTAAAAGTTGTTATGACCAAACCAATAGAAATTAACAAGCTGAAACTAATTCGCTCAAGCGTACAAAACGCTAAAAGTTGTGATGACCAGGAAAATAGAAATTGACAAGCTGAAACTAATTCGCTTAAGCGTACAAAACGCTAAAAGTTGTGATGACCAGGGAAATAGAAATCGGCAAGCTGAAACTAATTCGCTCAAGCGTACAAACGCTAAAAGTTGTTATGACCAAACCATAGAAATTAACAAGCTGAAACTAATTCGCTTAAGCGTACAAAACGCTAAAAGTTGTGATGTCCAGGGAAATAGAAATTGACAAGCTGAAACTAATTCGCTCAAGCGTACAAAACGCTAAAAGTTGTGATGACCAAACCAATAGAAATTAACAAGCTGAAACTAATTCGCTTAAGCGTACAAAACGCTAAAAGTTGTGATGACCAGGGAAATAGAAATGGACAAGCTGAAACTAATTCGCTTAAGCGTACAAAACGCTAAAAGTTGTGATGACCAGGGAAATAGAAATGACAAGCTGAAACTAATTCGCTCAAGCGTACATACAAAACGCTAAAAGTTGTTATGACCAAACCAATAGAAATTAACAAGCTGAAACTAATTCGCTTAAGCGTACAAAACGCTAAAAGTTGTGATGACCAGGGAAATACAAAAATTGACAAGCTGAAACTAATTCGCTGAAGCGTACAAAACGCTAAAAGTTGTGATGACCAGGAAATAGAAATTGACAAGCTGAAACTAATTCGCTTAAGCGTACAAAACGCTAAAAGTTGTGATGACCAGGGAAATAGAAATTGACAAGCTGAAACTAATTCGCTCAAGCGTACAAAACGCTAAAAGATGTGTCAACCAAAGAGAGAGAAATTACAAGCTGAAACTAATTCGCTTAAGCATACAAACGCTAAAATTGTGATGACCAGAGAGAGAGAAATTACTTAAGCGAACAAATCGCTACTAAACAGATTGCTGTAGCGGAAACAAATATAGCTACACATTTATGATAACTACACAAGGAAAATTTTAGCTGTAGCAGGATGGAATTTACTAAACGTTTGCATTAACAACACAAAGACGACTTTATCTGGGATAAATGGGCAGTAGAGCAGAATTCTAAACAAGGAAAGTAGGCAGAAAGAAAATGCGCTGTAGCAAGGGACGTACCCGACTACGAATCTAAACGAGAACCATAAGCAGGGAAATAGGAAGATAACTTACTACGTGGACGAGACGACAAGATGTACAAGAATGTCGAGGGCTCCACATCACTAACACATGGCCAAACCAAACTTGAAGACTCCAACGCGGATAAGGAGACTTGAATTGTGTAAGGAGGAGAATGAATGGAGAAGACGAGGACTGTAGACTTTATTGTAGAATTGCGAGGTCTTGTGAAGAGTAGAACCGTAGATTTGTAGATTTGAGAGTCGACCAGATACGTCTTATAGGCGTAAGTTCTCAAAGCAACTGAATGATATTATGTTAATGAGTTAATCTCTTATATACGCACCGCTGGGCCCAGGGAGAATAGTTGATCTTCTCGGTTTTCGTTGATTACAGAAAAATATCCTCCTATTTAGAAAATGTCCCCGTTTTTCGTAAGGCAGGTGGTCAAATGTCGCCCTTTTATCCCACCCATTAATACCATACCCTCTGTATACAGGACGGGAGTATTCACACTTACCCAGAGTTATGGACTACAATTCATTTCATCTTGTAAGAAGCCAGGTTTCCACCCACATCCAAAGGAGCCACCTATTTATCAGGTCAGTAATGTCGTCCCTTTATACCAGGTCTTTACATAAAACTAGTCTAGTTTATCGTGAGCTCAACTCTGTTTTCTTCCACCCACACCCAAAAGATCGCCCTACAGGTCAGTAACGTGGTCCCCCTATATCAGGTCTATCCATACACTTGTTAATCGTGACCTCAACTTTGTTTTCTTCTACCCACACCCAAAGGTGCCCCCTCTCTATCAGGTCAGTAACGTGATCCCACTATATCAGGTCAATCCATACACTTGTTAATCGTGACCTCAACTTTGTTTTCTTCTACCCACACCCAAAGGTGCCCCCTCTCTATCAGGTCAGTAACGTGATCCCACTATATCAGGTCAATCCATACACTTGTTAATCGTGACCTCAACTTTGTTTTCTTCTACCCACACCCAAAGGTGCCCCCTCTCTATCAGGTCAGTAACGTGATCCCACTATATCAGGTCAATCCATACACTTGTTAATCGTGACCTCAACTTTGTTTTCTTCTACCCACACCCAAAGGTGCCCCCTCTCTATCAGGTCAGTAACGTGATCCCACTATATCAGGTCAATCCATACACTTGTTAATCGTGACCTCAACTTTGTTTTCTTCTACCCACACCCAAAGGTGCCCCCTCTCTATCAGGTCAGTAACGTGATCCCACTATATCAGGTCAATCCATACACTTGTTAATCGTGACCTCAACTTTGTTTTCTTCTACCCACACCCAAAGGTGCCCCCTCTCTATCAGGTCAGTAACGTGATCCCACTATATCAGGTCAATCCATACACTTGTTAATCGTGACCTCAACTTTGTTTTCTTCTACCCACACCCAAAGGTGCCCCCTCTCTATCAGGTCAGTAACGTGATCCCACTATATCAGGTCAATCCATACACTTGTTAATCGTGACCTCAACTTTGTTTTCTTCTACCCACACCCAAAGGTGCCCCCTCTCTATCAGGTCAGTAACGTGATCCCACTATATCAGGTCAATCCATACACTTGTTAATCGTGACCTCAACTTTGTTTTCTTCTACCCACACCCAAAGGTGCCCCCTCTCTATCAGGTCAGTAACGTGATCCCACTATATCAGGTCAATCCATACACTTGTTAATCGTGACCTCAACTCTGTTTTCTTCTACCCACACCCAAAGGTGCCCCCTCTCTATCAGGTCAGTAACGTGGTCCCTCTATATCAGGTCAATCCATACACTTGTTAATCGTGACCTCAACTCTGTTTTCTTCTACCCACACCCAAAGGTGCCCCCTCTCTATCAGGTCAGTAACGTGGTCCCTCTATATCAGGTCAATCCATACACTTGTTAATCGTGACCTCAACTCTGTTTTCTTCCGCCCACACCCAAAGGTGCCCCCTCTCTATCAGGTCAGTAGCGTGGTCCCACTATATCAGGTCTATCCATGTACTTGTTAATCGTGACCTCAACTTTGTTTTCTTCTACCCACACCCAAAGGTGCCCCCTCTCTATCAGGTCAGTAGCGTGGTCCCACTATATCAGGTCTATCCATGTACTTGTTAATCGTGACCTCAACTCTGTTTTCTTCTACCCACACCCAAAGGTGCCCCCTCTCTATCAGGTCAGTAGCGTGGTCCACCTATATCAGGTCAATCCATACACTTGTTAATCGTGACCTCAACTTTGTTTTCTTCTACCCACACCCAAAGGTGCCCCCTCTCTATCAGGTCAGTAACGTGGTCCCTCTATATCAGGTCTATCCATACACTTGTTAATCGTGACCTCAACTTTGTTTTCTTCTACCCACACCCAAAGGTGCCCCCTCTCTATCAGGTCAGTAACGTGGTCCCCCTATATCAGGTCAATCCATACACTTGTTAATCGTGACCTCAACTTTGTTTTCTTCTACCCACACCCAAAGGTGCCCCCTCTCTATCAGTTCAGTAACGTGGTCCCTCTATATCAGGTCAATCCATACACTTGTTAATCGTGACCTCAACTCTGTTTTCTTCCACCCACACCCAAAGGTGCCCCCTCTCTATCAGGTCAGTAACGTGGTCCCTCTATATCAGGTCTATCCATACACTTGTTAATCGTGACCTCAACTTTGTTTTCTTCTACCCACACCCAAAGGTGCCACCTCTCTATCAGGTCAGTAGCGTGGTCCCACTATATCAGGTCTATCCATGTACTTGTTAATCGTGACCTCAACTCTGTTTTCTTCTACCCACACCCAAAGGTGCCCCCTCTCTATCAGGTCAGTAGCGTGGTCCACCTATATCAGGTCAATCCATACACTTGTTAATCGTGACCTCAACTTTGTTTTCTTCTACCCACATCCAAAGGTGCCCCCTCTCTATCAGGTCAGTAACGTGGTCCCTCTATATCAGGTCTATCCATGTACTTGTTAATCGTGACCTCAACTCTGTTTTCTTCTACCCACACCCAAAGGTGCCCCCTCTCTATCAGGTCAGTAACGTGGTCCCCCTATATCAGGTCTATCCACATACACTTGTTAATCGTGACCTCAACTCTGTTTTCTTCTACCCACACCCAAAGGTGCCCCCTCTCTATCAGGTCAGTGACGTGGTCGCACTATATCAGGTCTATCCATGTACTTGTTAATCGTGACCTCAACTTTGTTTTCTTCTACCCACACCCAAAGGTGCCCCTCTCTATCAGGTCAGTAACGTGGTCCCTCTATATCAGGTCTATCCATACACTTGTTAATCGTGACCTCAACTTTGTTTTCTTCTACCCACACCCAAAGGTGCCCCCTCTCTATCAGGTCAGTAGCGTGGTCCCACTATATCAGGTCTATCCATGTACTTGTTAATCGTGACCTCAACTCTGTGTTCTTCCACCCACACCCAAAGGTGCCCCCTCTCTATCAGGTCAGTAACGTGGTCCCCCTATATCAGGTCAATCCATACACTTGTTAATCGTGACCTCAACTTTGTTTTCTTCTACCCACACCCAAAGGTGCCCCCTCTCTATCAGGTCAGTAACGTGGTCCCTCTATATCAGGTCTATCCATACACTTGTTAATCGTGACCTCAACTTTGTTTTCTTCTACCCACACCCAAAGGTGCCCCCTCTCTATCAGGTCAGTAGCGTGGTCCCACTATATCAGGTCTATCCATGTACTTGTTAATCGTGACCTCAACTCTGTTTTCTTCCACCCACACCCAAAGGTGCCCCCTCTCTATCAGGTCAGTAACGTGGTCCCCCTATATCAGGTCAATCCATACACTTGTTAATCGTGACCTCAACTTTGTTTTCTTCTACCCACACCCAAAGGTGCCCCCTCTCTATCAGGTCAGTAACGTGGTCCCTCTATATCAGGTCTATCCATACACTTGTTAATCGTGACCTCAACTCTGTTTTCTTTCACCCATACCCAAAGGTGCCCCCTCTCTATCAGGTCATTGACGTGGTCGCACTATATCAGGTCTATCCATGTACTTGTTAATCGTGACCTCCACTCTGTTTTCTTCCACCCACACCCAAAGGTGCCCCCCTTCTATCAGGTCAGTAACGTGGTCCCACTATATCAGGTCTATCCATGTACTTGTTAATCGTGACGTCAACTTTGTTTTCTTTCACCCACACCCAAAGGTGCCCCCTCTCTATCAGGTCAGTAACGTGGTCCCCTATATCAGGTCAATCGTGACCTCAACTCGTTTCTCTTCTACTCATACCCAAAAGATCCCCCTTCGATCAGGTCGGTAACGTGGTCTCCCTAGGTCTATCCATCTCGACTCTTTTGGTTCCCTGGTGTTGGCCTTTCATTGACATGTGAACGACCGAGTGAATCATAGTGAGAACAGTGAATCACGTTTGGAGAGGAGTGGGAGTGACTATAGTACCGTGTTAAATATGAGAGAAAGAGAGGCCTCTAAAACCACGAGTCCAAGAACATGCTGAGAGAGTGGACCGCCTTCGATCCCACCCTTCACCTCCCTTGAAACCACCACTGTATTCGCGTAGCGATCACGCTGTGCCTCTCTTTGTTGATGCTGATGTTTTGCCTGTAAAATACCTGTATTTTGAATCTGTTTTGACGAATCTGTTTCGTACGTCATTGCATGACGTACGAAACGGGAGTGCTCCTAGTAATATTCTCAATCTTCTTACAGATACCCGCAAATTTTCTAGTGTGCATAAGTCCCAGGGACTTGTCCACTAGTTTGCCGGCCTTAAAAATTGCTTGTTACCATTCTTTATATACATATTTTAATTTTACTGATCCGCCACGATTAGCTTAGCTATCTGCTGATCAGTTTATGATGTAATTTAATATTTATATTATTTTCAATAATAAAGTCTAAAAGTCTAAGTCTAAGGCCCTGTTCTTAGGCTGGGGACCAAAAATTGCAAATTTCCATCGGCAAATACAGTAAATGTATGGGAAAATCTTCCGATGAAGGAGGCCGCAGCCCCCTCAGCCCTCCCCCCTAAATCCGCCTATGTATCGTCCACACGTATACGATGGAAACGATGACCGAAAACGCAACTTTTTGAAAACGAGTCGAAAACGCTACGTGTGGGCGCTATTTTTTGAAAACGCAGAGATAAAGTTGCGTTTTCAAAACAAAACCGCAATCGTGTGGACGGGGTCTTAAAGTAGTGACAGGAACTTCGATAGTGTATAATGTCCAGGAACTTTCATTATAGCAGCAACTTTTGGCGTATCTAGTTTTGCGAAAAGAATATTATATGGCAATTATTTGCTTTCTATAGGAAAGTGAACATATTGTCTGGGACAAGACGGCAAGGATAGAAATCGGCGACCTTCGATAATAACAGCTTACCATAGAATATAAAATGATGTGATAACCTGCATTCTTTGACAGAAATAGACTTCATGATACGACTGCTACTAGTGTAATCAATTTCTAACTTCCAGACTTCTGGAATAAGTTACTACAACTTGGAAAATGGATATAGAGAAGTCAACAGATTTGTAAAGATGTAGAACATTCTGAATTAATTAAAGGGTCCTAATCTCTCATATCAAGCAATACATTTTTAGCGTAAATACAAGCCGTTGTTTGATCTGTTTGATGTAGATACTAGTAGTGCGTTCCCGCTCGTCAGGTAATCATGTTAAATATTCCGAACTCGATAACTTTAATCCTCAGATGGAATTTGGTACAAATGTCACCGTAATTAACGGCGACGTAAATATCACCGATATTTACGGAGCCTGAGGCGACTAATTGTTTTAGTATAATTACTCAAGTGACTTAAGATTTTCGACAAAAAAATCGCGTTTAAGGGGTATTTTTCTCGTAATAAAGTGCGCGCGCGATCCCAATGCTTTCAATGCGAAATATGGCGAACGTCTCGACCAATCCGCGCCCGGAATTGCTTGAGTAATTATACTAATAGAGCAGATTTCGTATGACTGTGAAAAGTACCGCCGCGATTTCATTGGCGATTTCATTCCATCTACAGCAGGCCAGGTTCCGTACCGCCACCGCGACAGTGCCGCGTCGCACCGCGGCACTTTTCACAGTCATACGAAATCTGCTCTAGATATCATTCGAGGCAAACAACACATTGGCATTTGTGATGTTTCACAGGAGTTCCAAATGGACGAGATAAATTTTGAAACACGTTTAGTCTGAACACAACTTCCTGGTCTGAACAGGTTTCAGGACTAGAGTGGACGCACTATTTGACTAGAGGAATCGTACGCTCACCGACAAGGAAGAACAATGGAATGCATGAGGGGACAGTGGCGGATCCAGGGGGGTCCGAAGGGTCCCATGGAACCCCCCTTGAGCACACAAACAATGAAGACTTAGACCACGCATGGTCGAGCTCAGCGGATTATATTGCCCGTATCAGACTTCGAAGGAGTGGGAACCATTTGCCTTTGTAAAATCCTGGATCCGCCACTGGGGAGATCTCAATAAAAATATGGAAACACAAATTGTTTTCTTTGGTTCCACTGCTTTTATAGTTCCCTACTAGCAGATGCCTCTTTTCGAAATGTCTTATCCAGATTTTCCGACCCTTGAATGGTTCACTTAGCCTGGTATGGGGTTTGCGCAGCCACTGTGTAGTATTCAGTAGTAAACATTCAATGCTTGACGTCCCAAACATCTCACGGGAAATGGCGTTTCAACAATGACGCCACAACCAGTTAAAGACGTCGAAAAAGTAGCAGGTCTCAGATAGTCTGCCTTACATATTAGCCTGGTGCTCAAACTAACATCGAAACTCGTTATTGTTAGGTGTATAAGCGTAAGGTCGATAAAACTCGGATTGCTTAACTTATTGACCTTATATTATTTGATAAGGTAAAACCTGTTAAAAAGACCCGATATGACATCGTGTTAACGGGTGGTTGCTACGAGAGTGAACGGGATCTCTATAACAAAAGTACATTTTGACTTGATTTTCGCTTTGGTTTTCTTTATCATTTGGACAAGACTGAGGGGACGTTAAATAGCGTCTTGTCGCCATGGGACAAATAGAATCAAGAGGAGGATGTTTTTACGGGACCATGTTGATGATCTTGTTACTTCAAGGTAAGAAGTTGATGTATTCTGCCACCTGTGTGCCAATTGATCGAACACCATGACTAGTTGTAGTCATCGAAGAAAAACATGTTTCCATAATGCTTAGTCTCTATGGAAAAGTAAAAAGATGACCATACAGCTAAATGGCATTGGGATATTAGAACCGACTTGTAAAAAGTCTCCCACAGTGTAAATGGATGGCGCCAAACAGCGAATTTTCCCTCGAGATGTCCGTTTTCTTATATTTGCTAAATCTGGAGGGTTAGATTTACGCAGGGTCGCATTTAGGGACGTTTTCAAGTTTCCAGCAACGGCGTTCCGATATAGGCAAAGTGTTTTGCTCCAAATATATTGTGGTCGCACAGCGCGAAAGCGCTTTTTCTGCTATTTCTACTTCTGTGTAGGGTTTTAATTTGATTGCCTGCGAATTCTGTTATTCCGAAGAAGGCAAAGCAGTCTTGGGACTGCTATGTCCAATAAAGGACATCTCTCAAAGGCTGCTCTTTTGACGCTTGTGTTTTGTTCAGCTGGCAAAGTTTTCATAGTTCGCGAGCAAAGCGACGGTCGCAAATTCTAACCGCAAATGCAGAAACATTTACGACCCCTGTATGAGTCTTGGTTATCAGCATAAAGATCACTACCCATGGTTGCAGAACCTGTAGAATGTCGCTCGGTTTAATGACTCTCCAAGCTCAGTGCCCTCGAACGTCCGTGACTGTGCATGGTTCCAGTGTAAAGAGATCACATAATCGTATCAGTGATTTCACACGGTGATCTCAGGGTCTCAAAAGGTTGCTCCCGTAGTTGTTTCTTCGTCAAAGAATGAAGATCTGCGTCTAGTGTGAGCCAAGCCCTCTTCTAAGACACGTTTATGAGACGGGCTGCCGTGGCAAACTGGGACGAAATTTCCATTTCGGCACTGTGTTTATAGAATTCACTCGGTTGATCAAGCAAACTCCAGCGTGTGTAAATATTTTGATTTTCATATTGCAAAATAAGTTGCGTTCCAAAAGCGCTCCTCATTCTGAAATCAAATAAACGCATCTGGGATAGTTTTACATTGGTAAATTGGTTTTCGATAGGTTAATATTTGGGATTTTGTACATACATATGATTAGGTTAGCTAGGCGCTGTCCCGCAGTTGTTGTCCGCCCGTTTTGCCGTGGAACCCAGCCGTGGAACCCAGCCTATGAGTTGTTAACTCTTTCATTCGCTGTCATGACAGGTTATCTGTGGTTGGCTGCTTCCAAACCAAGAGGCCACAAAACCAAACCACAAAACACGTGCGGGCAAGTTGGCAAGCCCGAGACTAACGTGACGTTAATGTACGGCATGGATAATCCAAAAATAAAGACCGCTATTATCGGACACTTCACAGAGAAACCCCTGGAGAACTGCATTAAACAAGCGTGCAAGAATGAACGCTTCTCCATCGCCTTTACTTCCAGGTACGACTGTCATGCAATCATTTGCCCCAAAGAAGAAGAAGCTTGTTGGTTTCTACCGAGTTTTGAGCACCGGAGTTTAGTATTTGCGAGGATTCAAAGAGGACAGCCCACGGTGCTACACAACAAGAAAAAACGTAAGCATGGAAAAAAGAACTGAGCTGGCCAAGGTCTGACGCGATTTTTCAACGAGGATCAAATTTCTCTACTTGCCGAAATCTATTTTTTAATGCTCTGGGAATCGCCGCTATAAATTTCCCTCGGTGGCACAAAGGCGCATGAGTATGTCTTCCCTTCTTAGAGATCATTCTCGAACCCAGAGCTCCCCGGCTCGTCACCTCGCGGGGGAGGCTGTGGTGACAGCCACTGACGCTTGCGCGTGATTTGATACAGAGCCGCTGAGAGAAAGAGCTTTCAGCGCATGCTCCAACGCTCAAAATCAGCCAATCACCTCAAATGATGCCCCAGAGCCTCGCCTGTGAGTAGACGAGCCGAGGAGGTCTGGGTACGAGAATGCTTACATATCGCATGTCAGAGCGTAAAGCCGTGCTCTTGTTTGTCGAGATAAAAAATGAGCACGATCGCAAAATCGCGTTTGTTACTGGCGTTTCACCGTTCTCGTCTCCATGGCCTTCGATCTTTTGAGCGACTGAGACGAGATTAACATTTTACTCACTGTCAACCTCGTCACCAGGGCATTGTGGGTAATTATTAGTCGTCAAGATGGCATCTGACGAGCCTCTTTCACATGGCGACCGCATCGCAAAAGCGTTTTTTGAGACCCCATTACGATAAGCTGTCCGAGCGAGCGAAAAAACTATTTATTTCATAAATCTCGACAAGTAGAGTGATTTGAGTTGTTTTATATAAACGGGGATTGGCCGTAAATAGGAATTGGTTGGTTAGTAAAGTATCTTCCTCTATAAACTTGAAGTAAATAAAAATAAATGAATTTTAAAGCACTCGTGACATTAAAAGATTGACAAACTGGCATGATTTACAATTTGGGGTAAGATTATCTGATCGAAACTGAATTAGAATTGAAGAAGGAAGATTATAACCTAGACACGAAGTGCAACTCGGTGCAACCGACCGCAATGTTTGTCGCAGCGTGATGTCGCGGAGATTTCAAACTTGTCCGAAACTCTTTGCAACTTGATGCGATTTCAAGAAAAGAGAGCACAGAAATCGCACAGAATCCGCGTGCTTCCAGAACTGGATATACACACGCTAAGCATGGACCATTCCTTAAATAAACTGAGCACGCCGTTTACAAGGGATAACTGTTATAAAACATTTTATTAAAAAATATATATATTGATATCCCTAAAGTTAACTATTGGTTTTATATGTCAAAATGATGTCTCGCTTTTATTTATACGTTTGGCATTCTAGCAATTCTTGAGACAATAACATGAAACCCTCGTCTATGTTGCGTATCTGTGACTTTGACCACGACCAACGACATTCCACACGAACAGCATGCGAGTCCGTTAAAACTTTCTAACTGAAAACTCTACTGAGGGCTCTTTTCGTGTGTTTATGACATTTAAGTCTGTGGAATTCATTTTTACAAATACCTGAGGAGTAAGCTCAACAACCATCAAGGGTAACGTCAAGCTCTTTTCGTCCAACAGCGCTTTGACAGTTGCAATTACCCAACCGTTTCTTTATACTTTACAAATTTCCCAATACTGCCATTTCTTAATCGTCCAGATTCATTCTACTCCTTATAGTAAAGAGTTCAAGAAACCTCTGCCAAGTCTGTTCACAATTGTGAGGTTGTAGAAGCATCGTATATCTCTACTCCAGGATCTAATATGTATGGACGGTAGCTCGATAGCCGAGGATAAAAGAAGCGCTGGTCCACTGTTCCGTCGCTCCAGGTAGCTAATAGTGCATCATTATGATTGTTACAGCATTGGTTCTCTTCGTTTCTGGGATCGGGAAAGAAAAAAGACGTCAGTTCAAAAAATAGTATAGTCAGAGACCGATTTCCAAAGAACCGATGCAAGACGTCTATGAGTGAATAACTTTAAAAGTCGTTCGTCAGTCTTGGTGCAACTTTTGTCAAATTCTATAATGTAAGGCTACCCTGGGCACCAGATTCACTTGTTAGAGCGCATGCGCGAGGCTCGTAAAACGACAAGCGAAGCGAAGAGCCAGGCGGAAAGCTAGTCTTACTTCCATGCTCGCTCGTCATCGCCCGTCGTCTCAGCTCGCGCGCATAATCAAACGAGTAAAGTTAAAGACTGGTACACAGGGTAATGTAAGGCACTTTCAAGAAAGAGGTTTTCGAGGCATACTCTATCTGTCCATCTGCGTGGGAGATTTCCAAGCGAACAAAGGGCATATGGGATGCATTATCTGCAGCTTATAACTTCAAGTTATATGTATGCCATCTAGACCGGGCTATCGCAATGGGATAATCTTACGACAAGAGCAAGAGCTCTTAAATCAGGGCGAAAATGTAAGGTACAAGGAGATAAAAATGTAATGCTTTAACAAATAGTAGAGTGTGTACATTGTCTTTACCTTGTAGACCTCATGGTAGGCATTCCTCAAAAGCGAATACGGGAAACAAGACTCCAGCACATCCATAGTCAGGTAAGGCGACTGTTGGACAATCTACAAAACAGAAAGAGAAATATATTAAACTAAATCGCCGAGGAAAAACGAGAACGATTTCTGTAGCAGGAGGGTGAATGGAAATGGTGATTGCTGGGGGTGAATTTATGGTGAAGGAAAACAAAGAGGAGCAGAAGCAGGAGGAGGAGAACAAGAAGGAAGAGTTAGTAGTAATAGTTGGAGGAGAAGGAGGAGAACTAGTAGCAGTAGAAGGAGGAGGGGGAGGAGGAAGAAGAGCAGGGGGAAGAGAAGTAGGATCAGAAGGAGGAATTGAAGAAGAAGGATGAGTAGTTGAAGGAGGAGGAGGTGTAGGAAGAGGAGTAGTAGAACGAGGATGAGGAAGATGATGATGAGGAGGAAGGGTGGTAGTAGTAGGAGGAATAGCATTAGGCGAAAAAGGAGGAGGAGGAGGGACAGGAGGAAGAAGAGTAATAGGAGGAAAGGAAGAGGAAAGGAAGGAAGATGAGTAGTAGTGGAAGGAGTTAGGGGGGGGGGGGGAGAAGTGGGAGGAGGAGGAAGCGGACAGTAAAAGTTATGGATGAGTAAAACAGTTGTTCTTTCTGATGGCTCCGATTGGCCGTATAATGCCAACAGGATCACAACGGAGAAAGCAACATAATAAACAAACCTAACTACAAAGCAAAAGATATGTATCGAGGAAAGAGTGAATGGTAGAGATATTTGAGAAGAGATTGGTGGCGAAGGCCGTGGAATATTCAGAAATCAAAAACAGGTAGACTGGGATGTGCTGAAAAAGACGAGGGAAGGACAATCAAGGGGTTGATAGTGAGCTCGGCTATGAGAAAGCGGCGGCTCTTGGGCCAACAAGGGAGTGGAGTGAGCTGATAAGGCAGCCCATGGGAATGGCAATAGGAATAAGAGGGAGAATCAAGCAAGGGAATCTTACCAAGTCAAGTAGAAGATAAACTGATTCCCTGGCTCTAAGGTCTTTCTCGGCTTCCATCCCAAGCTTGAGTAAGCTCGACGATGCAATCTGTCAATAAAGCATATTATACCTCAGTATTAAAACTGCTACCTATAAGCTCAGGATGTAAACGATCACAAACTCCAACATGAATGTGTAATTAGAAACTCACGGCTAAAAACTCCCGCAGTCTGTCTTCAGGGTTGTCTCCATTGTTGTTGCACATGCCTCCAGCTATGCTGTTAATGGAGCTGGCAATACAATGCGCATTGTTCTCGTGGGCTACAAAAGAACAGATCAAGTGCTCGTAAAGCCATCTCATTCATGAGGCAACAAGTACCGAAGTATACCATGAAAATATTATTTTTCGATCTAATTACAACTGCAGGTTGATGACAGTTTTGAGATTCACTCTAAAGCATCCAATTTATCTCACTCTCATCAACCTTGGTTACAAAATTTAATGTCTAGTATAACGCAGTTACAGATCCTTACCTTCTAATTCGCAGTTGTATTCAGAGGCTTCCTTATAAGCTAGAGATGGCATCGCTATGGCAACAAAAACCTGCAAACAGATAGTTGTCATGTTAAAAGACAGACAGACGTTTGAGGAGAAAATGTTGGAGGTTTAGAGACTCATGGGTATAGCCAGATGAAGAAGGACCCGTGTCTTTCTCTTTTAACGCCAAAAATACAATAATCATATCAGGCTATTATCGACGACGATATGCCTATCCCTATCACAGAAAATCCTGTGCACACCAGTATTATAGTAGAGACCAAATATGCAGGGTCTTTTAGGGGTTTCAATAAGTCTTAAGCAGGAGGCTAAGTCTCGGATGTAGGTGGCTGGGTTTGGTGGTCCGATAATGAAGGCCGTAAGGCCTGAGCATTCTAGGGGATATGGGGACATGCTCCCCGGGACATTTCGAAATTTCGGTAGCAGAAAAGGTGTTTTCCTGCGTTTTGAGGGTAAGATAATAGGCATATTCATGTATTCTTTTGCTTTAATATTGAAGTCATAATGAAGTTGCAGGCGGAGGTCTGCAGTGGAGTAGACCGTGGTTCACCGCAGGTAGCCGCATTGTATTGAAACCGCTGGTCTTTCTTTAGCGGAATGAGTTATAAATGATTTCCAGACGACTTCACGCCCTTTTGTTCTCGGAAACAAGAGAAGGACTACGAGCGGAAATATTTTCTCGGAAACAATGGAAGGATAAGCGAGCGGAAGTCTTTTCTTGGAAACAACAAATCAAGAGAAAACTCACCCAGAGAAGTGACCACATCAGCACATCGTCATCTGTTTTCTTTTCTGTGTGAAAAAAATATCGTGATGCTTTAACTATCATGCGAAAGCCTTGGAGTGTTATCACAGGTGATACCAATATTTAGCTAAGTATGGGGTGCTATAGCCTGCGAAAGCTGACACCACTTACCGCTAGTGCAAAGAGACTAAGAGGCGTCTGCGCGCTCAAGCCAAACATTCCATACTGATGACGTATTATGGCTCAGATCTGGTCAAAAGAATTACGTGGCCAATTTTAAATTTTAAAGCACACAAAGTATTTTGTAGTAAGGAATCCGAATAAGACGAAAACAGATACAAAAACGTTAAATTCTTTTGACCAGTAAGATTTGGGTCAAAATACGTCATTAGTATATAATGTTTGTCTTGAGTGCGCAGACGCCTCTTTGCGAGAGTCTCTTTCGACGAGCACTAAGTGGTGTCAGTTTTCGCAGGCTAGGGGTGCCAAAAAGAATATTATTTATTCGGTATTGGGCAGATAAAAGGTAAATAAAATAGCAAAAAAGCGCAAATCACCCTTGAAGGTGTAACAGTAATGACGTGTTACCTCTCAGAGTCCTGAGGGCAGTGCAGAGGAGAGGATCCACCTCACATTGTTGACCCGCGGACGTGGCCATTTCATCCACGACCTAGAAAAATAATCATGATCATTACAACATCTCCCCCCAAAAAAACATTTAGAGTCCAGAATCTGTCAAAGAGGGCACCCGCTCTGATTGGTTCCCAGGCGCTCCGGAGCCTAGTATAAACTGTCTGTGACGAGCCCCTTTCCTCCTTTCGCGCGCGTCCAAGATGGCCACGCATCCTCGGAGACCAGGGAATTTTTCCTGGAGCAGAGAAAAAATTCCCTGGGTCTCCGAGGATGGATGGCCACAGCTCACCAGATCACCTTCAACCAGACTATCTCTTACCTGTCTATCATTAGTGACGCGAGGGAAGTTCTCTTTGAAGTCTGTTACCGAGTTCATCAGGAATGGAACTCGCGCCTTTAACTTCTGTAAAGTCAGACAGGCGTCAAGCACAGTAGAATATCATTATTTTGCTTTCCATTGTTCTTATGCAAGTGACAAACATTATTGTCATTTAATATGCTACTGTCCAGGTCCAAAAGGCTTGGCTGGAGCCCTTTGTTTATAGCGAAAAGGACAAGCGAAATGGCACAAAAACAAAATGTAAACATCACATTTCATTAATCCAGTTTGATCCTTTCATACGACAGAATATTTCCATTTGGACTTAAATCGAGTTCTTCGAACAGCTCGCTTGTCGCGGGGTCAACCTCGTTTTCAGAAATGGCTGATTGCATTTTTAAACCGCACCGGGGGGTTGAGGACCTCTTTTAAAAAGATCCCCTCCCCTGGAATTTCCACTCGTGGAACAGACCCCCTCCCTGGAATTTCCAACCTCATAAAGGACCCCCTCCCCTGGAATTTCCAACCTCATAAAGGACCCCCCTCCCCCTGGAATTCCCATTTATTCTGGTAAAATACCCCTGGAAATTCTATTTTTAGACAAAATGTCCTTGAAGTCACCTTTTTTACCCCTCCCCCATGGAATTTCAAGTCTCCAGACAAACCCCCTCCCGTGGAATTTCCAGAGTCCAAAACAACCCCCCTGGAAAATTTTCCATAGGTCCTCAACTCCCCCGGTGCGGATTAAAAATGCCAGCCAATATTGCGTCTCACAAGCGCAGGCGTATTATTTGCTTTTCAGGGTAATCTTAGCCTCCGAGCCCCCCCCCCCCCCCCCCCCAAAAAAAAAAAAAAAAAAAAAAAAACCTCTGGATAGCCGGCTCTCAGGCTAGGGCAATCTTTATGGAATTGTTTTTCCTGTGTTATGTACAAGTGCAATGTTACTAGTGCTACTTGCATGTTCTATGGCCCGCTGAGTGAGACGCCTGAAGTTCAAGATGACTCCAATGATTATCATCCGCAGCACCACATCATCCAATCCTACAGAAATAAAACAAACTCAGTCTAACATATACTAGTTGTAGCTCTCGCTAAAAGTGCCAACGAGCAATAGAACAGTGAATCATGTTTTGCCCTTCTGAAAATATGGGTTCCTCTGACTCACTGCACATGCCCTAATTTAATTTGGCCGACTATAGGTTAAGAGGCAAATATCTATCTCTAAATTTCATACACGTTGCATTTCCATGAGCATATGAACAAGCTAAATCATTGTGATAGCAATGACTGTGTAATAACAACAGCGCGAGAAATATATACAAACACAGCATCGCGGCGTTGGCTCAGAAGTGGACGAGGGGTCAATAGTAGTTAGTAGATTTCTCTTCTGATACTGATAGTGCTCAAGTATTTGGTTACCACTTGAATAATAATGCTCTTCGAAATCCTGGCACTCTGATTGGCTAGTGGTTACACCACTCTGAACTCCAGAATTTTTCTCCTCGAACGGCTCTATAATGCTGCCGCCTCGCAGCCTCGCCTCTTGGCTCGGCTGCTCGTTGGTAATAATACAATTTTGATTGAAGTGACTATACGAAATTCCGTGCGCTGATTGGTTGAGAGTTGTGTTTTCTCTTGCCCTAATCACTCAGCTAGGGGTGACTAGAGCAGATTTCTTATGAAAAGTGCCGCGACAAAGTTGTGCCACGCCGCGACTTTCCAACTGATTTTCAGTTTAAAGGGGTTCTCGCACGCTTCATATTCGTCCACCGTGGACATAAAACAAGGAAATTTGTGACCGTGAAAACACATGTACACTTGACCGTAGTAATCGAAATAAATGTCCAGATTAATAGAAAAACCTTTCAAGTGTTAGACAAATGCAGTTCTAGGTTGTTTTGACCTGTTATCAAGAGGATGGAATTGGATTGCGATTTGAGCTATTTTCTTGTCAGAGAAGTGACCAGCAAGCGTGCGAGAGCCCCTTTAATACAGGTTAACGAAACATACCTCTGATTCGTCTGATGAGCTCTATACACTGATCTGGTTTGTCAAAACTTGTTCTGAGTGTGACAAGGACATCTTTGTTCTGTATCACGAGTTTCTGAAAAACACAATAAAACGGAGGTTATCCATATCTAAGTCTATTTGGGTAGTTTACCCTTCTGGCGAGAGCCTATTTAAAAGAAAAGGTTGCGGGAAGCTGGGGGACAAGGCCGTAAAGTTGTCTGGGTAGGAGGTATTGAATTGGCCAACTTGAGTATGGGAATTACTAGCTAAAACTACTTGACATTACAAGCTCTAAACAAAGGTCTGTTCTGTAAGATGTAGGGACAGTGTGGCATCATTAAAATGGGATATTTTGTTTTTGCTCACGCAGCCTTTCGGTCTGGGCGAGCTTGAGCGCTCACAAGGCTGACAACCTGAATTGACATTGAAATAGCTGTATACAATGGAACGGCGACATGAATGTTGCCACAACAAAGTAATTCGTTGCGTGGCCAAGTAAAACAAAGGAGTGGCCATTAAAGTTTGTTTTACTATTGAAGTAAATAAGGTAAAAAGCAGACAAAACAGGAGCCGAGAGATGCCAACGTTTCGGATGCCAACGTTTCGAAACGTTGGCATCTCTCGGCTCCTGTTTTGTCTGCTTTTTACCTTATTTACTTATATTTCTGCGGACATTGTATCCTATTGGATCCAGAGACATCGCTGTTTGAGTTTCTCGTCTTTCCCTTTACAATTTTACTATTGAAGTATGCGGAGACGTAAGGTATGGACATCAAAGAACGGAGGCGGAGAAGGAGACGTAAGCGCGAAGAAAGCAGAACGGAAGGTTTCTTTTTTCTTACGTTTCTTTCTCCATTTCCGTCCCTTAAGTTGTAGTGGAAATCGATTGAACGGAAGCGGAAAAGAAGACGAATCAAATAGACCAATATGGATCTCTCAATTTTTAAACAAATTTACCAAGTTTCGTACCATGTTATGTGGTGCATACCAATGAGACATACACTTATATCTCCGTTCCTTTGATTTTCACATCCGTATTTAACCCTGGCACGTTAGTTTTAGTAGCATTGTATTATTATTTTATCCCGGGGCGTGATCAAGCAATACCTTGAGCTCGCTGACTTGACTAGCAATCTGAGTCATCATTTTCTCACCGAGGTATCTCATGCCATAAGCGCCAAGCAGCTCGGCTAGGGCTTGTAACTCTGCAGAAGAGAAGCAAGTGTCCTCCATCTTTGTTCAGATGGTGTTTTCCTGACACTGGTATATCTAAACAACCAGCCGATATTAAAGTTATAAGAAAAAAATGATTGTGTACTATACTATAAATACAATTTATAGTATAGTACACATGTCATTTCTCATAACTTTAATATCGGCTGGTTGGTTAGATATACCAGTGGACATCAGGAAAACAGCATCTGAACAAAGATGGAGGACTTAACGGGCTGCATTAGATGGTGCAAATTGCTGAAGTGCAGCTTACAATCTCGAGGGCTGTTTTACAGTATGGTATATCTATCTTATAACAAAGCGTTGTTGAAACGGAGTGTTGTTGAAACTTTTTTTCGCAGTATGCGTGACCATTGCTTGTTTTGTTGTGAGAAGCGATTTTAAAATATCCACGCGCCAAATGCATTAAGCCGTGCCATTTGGTAGTTGCCGGGTTGATTGAGTAATTTAGGTTACGGTAGTCAAAGGAACAAATATGCAACTACATAAGCAAATCGTAAATTTAGTTGTTACCATTCACATCAGTATATTCCTCAGCTCTGAACGCAAGACCAGGTCTGTTGACAAACGCCATGCGCCGGGGAGAGAACACGATACCGTCAGTCATTACACGCCGCAAGAAGACGTCCAGGTACCTGAAGAACAATTTGGAATAAATGGTGAGAATCTCCTTCAAAGAGCCCTAGCCACTCCTTTGTTATTGTTTTCATTCGTTATTAGAAGACGAATTACGTGTAGAAATCTCGAAAGAACCGTCTACAAACAAAGCTTTATATTTCATTTACCGAATTCATTGAAAGTTTTTACATCACATTACCTAAATCAGACGATGGAAATGGATGCTTTATTTGACTCGGTATGCTGGTAACGTGACAAAATGGCGGATGGCTAGGGCTTGTTAAAAGGAAAAGTACTCTGCCTCGTTGACATTTTTATTTAAGTTAGATATCCTTATACTTGCTGTAAGAAAACATCCTAATTTTGTTCGAGCTTCTTCTCAAATGCAACCTATTTCGTCTTGGGGAAGCCTCAAACTTCATTACCTGGACGATAGTTAAGTACGTTGACATGATCATATGTTTCTTTCTTTCTCTGCCATCAGGCCTCAAAACTATAACTGATTTGGGGCTAAATAGCTGCTATGGAAAATCCGTGAATAGCGCGATTTTTTGAGACCTCCCTTTTCACTAAACACGCTTGACTAGAGTGCCAGTAGGTAAAAGACAGTGAATACTTTACCAAGTAGAGTACATCTGAGTAATAGTGTTGGCGCCTTGGCTGTCTTGAGGCTGCGTCTGCTGGAGCAACACGTGGTTGAACACTCGAGCTGTGTCGATACCAGCTGGAAGAGAGCGTAACAACATTATGTTGCACCTTGATATAATTTACTCCGCTGTGACTTACAGCTAAAATCGCTGCATCGCGAGCCGCGTTTACAGAACATCGATTTGTTTTTGGCTTTTCAGTTCCGCCAGTCAAATCATATTCTCGTCGTTTTTCGCCTAGTGCAGTCGCCTGGCTTTCCGTCGCGACGTTGTCTGGTTTCATTTAAGAGGGAAGCCAGTTGACTGCACTAGGCGAAACAGGGCAAGAGTTTCATTGGCTCAGGTGGTTTGATTTGCGGAACAGCAAAGCCAAAAATCAATGTTTTGAAAACGTGAGTCGCGATGCAACTTTCCATGATCTGCCTCCGATTGGCTCCATAGTTCAGTTAGTAGAGCGCTGGCTCGTGAAAGCTAGGGTCGGGGGTTCGAATCCCACGGGAAATTCTTTCTCTTTTTTCAATGAAAATATTGGTTTCTGTTGAAAATACTTTTCAATGTATGAAAGGACTGATTTCTTTTAGTTCGGTGTAATTTGGTAGTATAGACCAAATCGGATAGCGGTGTTTACATCTTGTTGCCGCCCAATTCAGATTGGTCTATTTCTCGCAGTATCCGGAAAAATTACTTACATAGACTGTAAAACAGTCATTAAAGAGCTCTCGCATGCTTAATATTCGTCCACCGTGGACATAAAGTAAAATTGTAACCGTGAAAACACATGTACATTTGCCCGTAGGAATCAAAATAATCCTCCAGATTAATAGAAAAACATTTCGATTGTTAGACAAATGCAATTCTACGTTGTTTTGGCCTGTTATCAAGAGGATGGAATTGGATTGCGATTTGAGCTGTTTTCTTGCCAGAGAAGTGTCCAGCAAGCGTGCGAGAGCCCCTATCTTATTATAACTCATTATAATTTCTCTCATGAAAATCAGGAAAGCTTTCGATGTCTATGATCAAACTCAGGTGGATTATCAACTTACTGTAGTTTTCTAGACTTCTAAGAGATGACATCATCGCCTGAAAATGAAACATGAAACAGGCAGGCGTTGATGTAGAATGACAAGGAAATTGCGACATGCGAAACTTGTCTAATCTGTGGTTCCAGAAAATATCCATCCCCTCCAACGGAAGGGGTTGAAAAGTGGATAAATTTGGATAAATTTTAGATGGAAATATTTATGTCGAATGAAATAACGGGAATTGGGGGTTTCATTCAATTCATAACCGAACTTTAGCCCAAGTCAACGAATGAGAAAGCATTGGACCATGGAACTCCCGCACAGCAATCTTGAAAACCAGTACTCATTTTAAATGTATATCACTCAAGATTCGTACGCTTTCTGAAGACAAAAATCCAGGATTTTCCAGGAGGTCTTTAGTCATCTTTTCAGGAGTTTTCCAGGATATTGGACCGATCTACGGCAATTTACATACTTCTATTCACTCTTGTTGCAGTATGAGGGCTGATGTCATAATTTGCAGCACAAAATCAGATTCACGAAATACATTTGGGTTGACAAACATTTATTGATTTTCCAGGAGTTTTCCAGGATTTTCCTTAACATTCCAGGACTTTCAAGGACTTTCCAGGTAGGAAATGAAAATCCACGATATTCCAGGATTTACAGGACGCGTACGAACCCGGACTTTTTTAGTGTATCTGTACTGAATGATTATCCGTGTATTACAAGAGGATATTACATGGCCGCGCGGAGATACGAATTTTATCTTCGAGTGTTGAAAATTTATCTCACGAGTGAGCGCAGCGAACGAGTGAGATAAATTTTTAACACGAGAAGATAAAATTCGTATCTCCAAGCGGTCATGTAATGTTCTGTTTATTATATAAACATCAATGAAATACCAAATTCAAATTTTATTTGAGTTAAGCTAAAAAATCGAGCATTCAGCAAAGGCAAGTGTGATATTTTCACATGTGAAAATAACATGATATTTTCACGTGTGAAGATAGTCAAGTTTTCGCGCGGGAGATGGTATTTCATTGGTGTTTATATAATAATAAAGAAAAATATATATGTATGGCATTCGAAATCATTGTATAACTATTTTATACCGCGCTACAGAAAATACAGGGGGATAGTTTGAATGAAAGGTTTAGGCGCAGTGTATGATTGGACAGTTTCCGGCTGTATTGTATGTGGCTTGGTGTATATAACGGTGGTGACTATGACTGGACATGTGTTCTCACCTTCACGTTACTAAGGACTTCAGATGGTCTTGCTATTTTCCCGTTGTCAATATCGTACTGTACCATGTTTACAACAGCCCTACAGAACAAATCACGTCAAGTTAAGAGGCTGTGTTTTCTCTTTTTCAATGCTTACAGGCTAAAGACCAAATGGATCATGTTCAATGACGTTGAACCGTACACCATTCGTGAAAAAGATCCGAACAAATCAGGGTATACTACGTCGTGTAAAATGATCTTCACAAGTGCTATTGTTGAGTCATCGCTTTCATCTGATTTGAAACTTGTTGAGTGTCTATTGAGACCCCGTTTACACAGAGACGGTAAAATTCTGGTACCGCCTGTTCATACGGTACCGGTACAATTCTGCCACATTTTGCAACAGTGTTCACACGGGACCTGGTCCTTCATATGGTAAACTATAGTCCCGTGTCCTTCTGTATATCCTCGTTCTATAAGACATGGGAGATATTTATACGGAGGACACTATAGTGTACCATATATGAAGGATCTACCCAAAATCGGCCCGGCACCGCAGGTCCCGTGTGAACACGCGACGGTACCGTACCAGAATTGTACCGGTCCAGTTTTGTACCGGTCTGGTGTAAACGGGATTTGAGGATCGGTGAAAATTTCGCGTTGAGAATAAATAAATGTTGGCAATGGTGAAAGGGCCATCATCAACCGGCAGCCCCTGCGGCCCCGCTTTCTTTTGTTTCCAAATTGATCCATTGTTTTTCGGCTGCTGTGATTGGCTAATAGCCCCCAACAGGCTGCTGATGATGGGCGTTAAGCCGGTTTGGCCCCAGCCTTATATATGAAAATATCACAACATACTTGGCAAATAACGCTTAAATATCATATCATACTGGCAAATAACTCTTAAATATCACAACATACTTGGCAAATAACTCTTAAATATCACAACATACTTGGCAAATAACTCTTAAATATCACAACATACTTGGCAAATAACTCTTAAATATCACAACATACTTGGCAAATAACTCTTAAATATCACAACATACTTGGCAAATAACTCTTAAATATCACAACATACTTGGCAAATAACTCTTAAATATCACAACATACTTGGCAAATAACTCTTAAATATCACAACATACTTGGCAAATAACTCTTAAATATCACAACATACTTGGCAAATAACTCTTAAATATCACAACATACTTGGCAAATAACTCTTCCATGTGACTGCTGAGGTACTCCTTGGGTGCGAACACGTGCTCCCAGACAGGAATGGCTTCCGTATGAGTGATGGCCAGGCACAGCTCTGTCAGCGCCAGAAGTTTAGCGTCCAATCTGCAAGGGAAACGTCTTTACTAGCATTCTCCACTTGACCAAAACGTTTTTCGGAACTTTATTATCTATATTTGTTATTCTTTTTATACACTCCAGGGTTTGTACGCTCAGAAATTGGAACAAAATCCAGGAGTTTTAAGGAGATGTTTCGGAGTTTTCCAAGATAATTTTCAGCCTTTCGAGTCCATTTTCGATAACGTTTCGAGCTTGAAAACGATTTTTAGAATGACTACATTCTTGATAGTGAATGATGAAATTCGTTTCATTTTTCCAGGAGTTTGTTCGAAATTCCAGGAGTTCCAAGGACTTTCCAGGAGTACAATAAAAATACAGAACTTTCCAGGTTTTCCACGAGCCGTATGAACCCTGACACCCTTACAAAAATGTTGTGTCTCTATAAAAAAAAAAACCAGGCATTTTTTAGGGTGTTATTTCGCTAAATATCACCCGGAAATTGTTGAACACTGTAAGGATTTCGGGTGATCCTAGAAAACGTGGTACTTTTAAGGAAGAAAAGCTTTTGGAAATGTCTGTGGCTAGGTATTTTTGAAGTGGTCTTTTTCAGGACTTCCGACGGTTATCTTGGCATTAAAAACCGCGCCCGGGGAATTTTGCTCACACAGCGGTATACTATGTACATCATAACGTGCCACTCGCACATGCTGCAAAGAATCTCTTTCTTGCTTGCCAAATTGATTTAATAAGCGGGAGGGAACATAGAAAGGGAAAATTCAACAATACTGATCTACTTACGATGTTAACGTCTCTCGACTCTTCCTGAAGCTCTCGATTCCCGGTGGCTTGAACTCATTGTCTACATTCTTCTTGTTTTTGTCCTTCTTACGGTCACTTGCCATGTCCGCCAGCAGACGAACAGCTCCTGTGTGCCATAACTACAAGATAGACATACATGTATAGAGCAAAGTCCAAATGACTTTCAGTAACACCAAATACATCTAGCCAATCATCAACGAGAGAAATTACAAGTTGCTGCTGAATGGTTTCCTCGTCAGCCACTCACAAGCCAAGTAAAACCGCTATCACGCATTGAGCACGTGACCGGTTACTTTGTAAGCCAAGCCGAGTAAAACCACTATCACGCATTGAGCACCTGAGTGGTTTGTTTGTAAGCCAAGCCAAGTAAAACCACTATCACGCATTGACCGCGTGACTGGCTTCTTTGTAAGCCAAGCCAAGTAAAACCACTATCACGCATTGACCGCGTGGCTGGTTTCTTTGCAAGCCAAGCCAAGTAAAACCACTATCACGCATTGACCGCGTGACTGGCTTCTTTGTAAGCCAAGCCAAGTAAAACACAGTCACGCGCTGCGTACGAGATTACTATTTACACACAGCTGCATTTAGATCAGAATTTAATTGGTTGATAAAATGAGGGACCAATGAAAATGCAAAGTAAACAAAAATACAAATAATTTCCGAAACTCTGAAACCAGCTCAATGTAAGGTACAGGCACGCGAGAGTTACAAGGCGCGCGAAAGCGGAGCGTATGAAAAGTCCCAGACTTTCTGGATGGGCTTCCTGTGTGAGGTGCTTTCGACCCGCTTTCACTCGGCTCACAAGTACCACAGGGAATCCGCTCATCACGCCACGGAATAGGTAAGGTAAGGTAAACTTTATTTTACCACGCTAACCCATTCAACACAAAGGCTGATTTCCAATAGGGGCGTGGAGTATAAACACTAAAAATTACAATAAATAGCTAACTCTCAAGTTACAATAATTCTATCTAGATATAAACTATATACTAAATAACATAATAATAATAATAATTTAAAAAATATATATTTAGATTGACTTATTGGCCTAGGTTGACATGTGACCATTGAAGGTGACTCACAGTTTCGAAGATCACTTGATAAGGCATTCCAGACTTTAGCACCATTGTATGAAAAACTTTTTTTTAAGAATTCAGTCTTTGGAAGGGGGAAGGCAAGTTTATTATCTGAATTTCTTAGATTATAATTGCCCTCAAAATACGAACCCCTAAAAATATTTGAAAGCCGAATCGGTGCCATTTCATGCAATACCTTAAACATTTGTCTAGCCATAATGTGGGTTCTACGTTCGCTCAGTGGTCTCCACCCTAAATGACCCATTGCCAATTCAGATTGACCAGCTTCATTTGGAAAATGCATTATCACTGTAGCACATCTATTTTGAAGCTTTTGCAGTCTTTGAGCCAAAACGCATCCTAATGAGCCCCATACCTCACAGCAATAATCGAAATGTGGAAGACCGATGCATTGTAGACAGAAATGAGTGTATCACGATCAACAAACTCTCTAAGTCTTTTCAAAGCACTGAGGTCTAAGCGCATTCGAAGTAAGTCTAATATTCCTTGGTTAACCAAGGATATAAGGAACAAAATGCGTGAGCGCAACCATCTGAAGCTTGTAGCTATTAGAAAAAATGATGACCTTAGTTGGAAACTCTACAAATCTTCCAAAAATTCTGTAAACATTGCATTGTAAAGCCAAATGTGATTATTATGCCTCGCAAATACAAAATGAAAATGGGAATCCAAAGAAAGCTTGGAAAATTGTGAATGATATCCTAGGGCGGAAGCAACGTGATAATGATATCAAGGAAATTAAGGTAAATGATCAGAATTTTACTAATCCTGAAAAATTGCTGAAGCCTTCAATGAATATTTTACCAACATAGGGCCAAGCCTAGCTGAGAATATTGAGAGCTCTGGAACTGAGTGGGACTTTAGTCAGTTTTTGAATATATCTGATAGTAATTTACCTAGTTTCCATTTTCAGCCCGTGGGTTGCTCTCAGGTTTATAAATCATTGAATTTGCTTTCCATTAGCAAAGCCACAGGGATTGATAAAAATGGAATTTAGGTCACCTAAAATATAAAATTCTTGGAACCCCCTTTTACCTGTTGATGTTGCTTTATGTGCTCGGAACAAACTTGACTCAGGATGTTGCGTGCTTCTTTCGCCATGGAATCGAGGAAGAGATTCACAGCAGACAGGCTTCTTTCGCCAATCGGATGCCGCTAAGAAGAAACATTTACGTAAGCACAGAAGTCCTCGTAGGGCGCAAGAGAAACGCATTTTGAGAAGGTATCGAAACTCGGTCTGTATTCCTACCTCTTCTGGACAAAATTCATTAGTACAGGCCATAAAGTGGCCGCAAATAAGAGGAAATGCTATGGAGTATCTGAAACAAAAGTGTACTGCATGTGATTAACCTGGCAAATATGTCCCTTGGAACCAGTAAATGGGAACAAAACATCTCTACAAAGTGAGGACAAAATGTGGTCTACTTGATGCACTAACACCAACTCGGAAAATAATGCAATGCTTTGCGTCAGTGACCACCAAACAATAACACTCTAACGCTACGATTTGTCAAACCAATTTCTTGTAAGCTTCATTCGGTGTCAGCAAACGCAGATCAAATAAGTCGCGGCTCAGAAAACAGTCGGCCCGACAACATGCAGTGTATAAATCAGTCACTAGAATCTCTTTTTGTTATGGACATTTTATCTTGGCAAATAGACCAGTAGACGTACCTTGACTGTGAGATGTCCTCTAAAGATCTGATAAACGATTCTTCAAAGAATCCTGGATAGAAACTAAAGAAAACATGGAGATTTCAAGGCGTCAAGCTGTTTACCATTAACAAGGCTGCCTCAGTAAGTCGCCATTTGTGAAGCTAGTAAAATACCAAGTGAAGAAAAAATTCGTTTCCATCGAGCAATTTAGAGATTGTAGTGCAATTTTACAACGCTCTCGTGTCTCTCCCAACAACGCGCGTGCTCTATTGCGCCGACATATATTTATATTTATTCTTTCTTTTTCTCGGCATTAAATCATCAGTTTGAGATGTAAAATCAAACACTTTAAAGTATTTTTCCTCAGGATTTCAAACACCTCGAGGTCGTTTTTTTCAACGCTCTTCTCAGTGTTTGGAAATCCTGATGAAAACCGCTCTCTAGTGCAGACAGTAGACTGAGACATATTTCGTCAGTTTTAGTGTTTCTCGAAATCTATTGAGAAAGAGTTCGAGAGCCTTCGAGAGTCGGGCGACAGACCAGGGCGCTTCAATTTGCTGGATGTGTTATCATCTAATGTCCTACCAGAACAATGAGAGGTCGGAGACTACATCAAGTGTCTGCTCTTGTTGATCCACGAGGCTGGTATGGAATATAACATTGTTCATCAAAATGGCCAGGTCTCTGTTCTCTTTTAACTCTGGTGATGATCCACGCACACTTGTGTAGGCCTGAAACACCAGAGATTGGAAACAACGTATTTTCTAATAAAGGCCATGTTACACGAGACTTTTTGCCTGCAACTCGCAACGCATCCTTTGTTGCGATGCTGGTTACAGCATTGCGCGTGTAACGCAACTTTGATAACGCAACTTTGGGCACACGAACGCAAGCGCAAGAATATCAAACTCCTACATTTCCCATTCTCGTACCCAGAGCTCCCCGGCTTGTCTGCTCGCCAGGGGAGGCACTGGGGACATCCATTTGAGCATGCGCTGAAAGGTCTTTCCTTCAGCGGCTCTGTATTAAATCTCGCGCATGCGTCAGTGGCTTTCGCCAGAGCCTCCCCCGCGAGGAAACGAGCCGGGGAGCTCTGGGTTCGAGAATGTACATTTCCCTTCTGTTGTTTACACTTAAACGCAAGCGCAGAACGTCGAGATGTTCAGAGCTCCCCGGCTCGTCTGCTCTCAGAGGAGGCTCATGAGGACATCCATTTGAGGGCCTTCGCTGATTGGCTGATTTTGAACGTATCGCGCACGCGTCAATGGCTGTCACCAGAACCTCCCCAGCGAAGGAGACGAGCCATAATTAATTTGCATGCGCAGAAAATACTGGGCTTTGGCGTTCATGTGTTAGCCAGCCCTTTCGCAAGTTGCTGCGTGTGACAAATTGTAACGCAATGGTTTTCGAAACGAGCAAATCAAGACAACTCATGTTCTTGGTGTTGAACATTTTGTAATTTTGCAGTGAGCGCGTAACGATTCAATTTCAATTCAATTTTATTTACTCACACTATAAATATTATTTACAAAATATATTTAAAAAAAACTGTAATAAAAACATGACGTAGAAAGAAAGGAGAAGAGAAGTTGTGAGACAAACTAAGAGCGTGTGACATCCAAGCTGCAACTAGTAATGTTTCTCATTCGCCATCGTTGCATTGCGGAGTTGCAAGAAAAATTGCCTCGTGTAACATGACCTTAAAGGCCCATCACCAACCGGGAGCCTTTGCGCCCCGTTTTCTTTTGTTTTCAAATTGATCCATTGTTTTTCGGGTGCTCTGATTGGCTTAGAGTCCGCAAAGGCTCTTGGTTGGTGATGGGCCTTTAAAATGTCTTAGCACTTTATCACGCAATGGTTCCCTGAGTGAGCCAATCCGTGCGCTTGGTTTTGATAGTGCCGCTGTAATTTATAATTTTCCATGCGGGCGCATTGCAAGTTGCAAAAAGTGCGAGTGTGTAAACATCCAGCGGCAACTCGCAACGCTTTTTAATTCGTCATCATTGCGTTGTGAGTACAAGTGTACAAGTGACAAGCAAAGGGTTCAGGTATTAAACTTACCTGCAGCCTTAACCAATCAAGTCGGAGTCCACTGAAGTCAAAGATTTCTCCAGCTTCGACTGTAAAGTTAAATTACATTAGTCTATAACTAAGAAAACAGACAACAGTGTACGTTCAGAAAACGTTGTATATATTTTACCTTGCTTGACACTTAGCGATGACAGCTCATCAATGAATGATGTCATTATCAAAGAGATGTCTTCTGAGCAAACGGAGATTTTCTGAAAAGGAGTTTCGATATTAGTGCCACGCACACTATAACATTTTATCTCCGAGAAATGCATCACGTTGAAAACAGAGAAAAATGATGATACCTGAACTACTTCTTTCAAGACAGTGACATCAAAACCGGACATATACTGGACAAAGTATCTCTGAAGAACGGAGGAGTATTTCTGGATCATGCCTGAAGAAAGCAATGACTGACTGAAAATATGAATTTTTCACTGACGCAATAGTGGATAAAAGTGTATTCATGCAACAGCTGTACATGTTGAACAGTATACAATATAAATCACATTGTTCGATATACTGTACTTAGTTTACTCACCTCGGACCTCCTCTACAGAAAAAAGGAGCTGTGGCAATTTCCTGGAAATAAAAAGGATAGTTGCTAACCAACAAGAGAAGTAGATTTGCTTCTATAAAGATGCTGTACTCACGGTCAAAGATGTCATCTTGCGTGATTTTCTTGCCTTTAGGGGGGATGCTACAGCAATGACGGACAAGCCATAGGATCTCATCATGAGCAAGTGACAAGCCATGAAGAATAATCAGCATCTAAATTAACAGGTCCATAATCAGATATAGTACAACCAGTACTGGGTGCTCAGGGCTGCCATTGATAATAGCATGCTTAGTGCATCTGAAGGGACTACCCTGAGCGTTATAAGTTAAAGATTCTATTACTACCACTACTGTAGTGAGAATGCCACATAGCGTTTTAGCCATGACTAGACGGCGATGCACTATGTGTACAACCAGTACGAGGTGCTCAGGGCTCCCATTGATAACAGCATGCTTTGTGCATCTGAAGGGACTACCCAGAGCGTTATAAGTTAAAGGTTCTACTACTACTACTACTACTGTAGTGAGAATGCCACATAGCGTTTTAGCCATGACTAGACGGCGATGCACTAGTAATATGTGTACACTCCTAAGTTTGAATGACAGATTGATTGGCCAACTGCACCAACTTTTCTCTGTTTTGAGTAGCTTGCTTATTTCCCTGCGAGCAGAGGCTACTTTTTTTTTATCTCCCAGCATTTGCTTTGACTTTTTAGCGTTCTTTTGTGTTTTTTCAACTTCGTGAAACACAGAACAAGATAGAAGTGGTCTCTGCTAGCAGGAAACTTGATTATACACACATAGCTTTGAATTCCTTTCACCTGGAGCTGTTTTATAAAAGAAGGGGGTAAAGCTGTTTACCGTCAAACCTCAGGTTTGCCAGCCCAGCCCAAACATGGTAAATAAGGAGCTTTATTTTTGTCACCAACTCCTGCTTATCATGACATTTTGTGCAACACTAAATGCTCCCTGATCCCTAGTCACCAACCATTCAGACCAGCATTGCTAATGACAAGAAAGCAAGGCAGTTCCTGTCTGTGTGAAAATTTATCAAATCATGAATCCACTACAGGGCCAGACACTATGACCATATGGTCGCCAATGGCGACTAAATGTGTGGGCTTGGCGACCAAAATTTTAGAACTTTCTTTCATCTTTCATCTTTCTGAGTTCAGCTGAGATCCACGTTTATGTGGCGACTACATCTTTGCATTTTGGCGACTAAAATTGTTTAATTAGTCACCAATGGTGCCTAGCCAAAAAAGTAAATGTCGCACCCTGCAGTACTGGGTGTACAAGGCCAAAGGAGAGGTGAGTGCATGTGCTACCCCCTAGTTCATGTTGGGATAATGAACATCTACCTGGGCCATTTCTGGAAGGATAAAACTCACTTTTGGGCCTAAGAGTCCTGGTTGGTCTGCTAAGATTAGCGCCATTTCTGCTAAGGCTGATCGGAGATAGTTTCTTCTTTCTCTATGCGTAGCAACACTGCAAATATACAGGTTTCAAATCAGTATGTTTTGAAACACCAAGTAGTGTTGTCACCTGGAGTTCATTCAAAGGGGATCACGTATGTTCTCAAGGACTGTGTACAGTACAGGTATGTGTGCACAAGGAATAGCATTTCTTGAAGAAACTCTCTTGTCCAAAAATTCAGGGGTGTAGCGGGTCACATTTTCTGCATCATTTATGGAACATTTGGAACAGAACATCCACACATGGCAATCCATGTTTGTGCAAATTATTATTTCTTCCCATACCTGTTTGCCAACTGATTTGAAGCATCCTGGATATCTTTTACTCTTTTGTTATATCTACAATGAAAAATCAATAGTAGATCAATCTTGCTTGTACCTTTTTATGAAGAGGTTTAAACGAGAAAACTCCATCATACCCTTTCATTCCATCTAACAAGCTGTAGAATTCCTTATGAAACATGAAGACCTCATCTCGGAAGACAGTGATACAGTATCCATCTTGTAGTGTTAGTTTCCAGATGTCGGTGATGCCAGGCATGGCTAGCTGCTGGTGACACAGGGTGTACCCAACTGTGGACAAATTTAGATATTTTTGCATTAATATATGACCAGTTTCCCAATCGCGAAAAAAAAAAAAATTCGCGGGATTTTTAGGTCGAAATTCGCGGAAAAACAGCCAATTTCGCGGCAGAATTCGCGGAAAACAGCCGATTTCGCGAGAAAAACGACCGATTTCGCGTTTTTGTTAGGTTGAAATTCGTGGGAAAAAAGCGACAGATTTCCGCGGGTCAAATTTGCATGAAAAAAATGGCAGATAACCTGGGAATTTTACAAAAAAATTTTGGAGGAAATGGTTGCGTGATATATTTTCAATTAACGTTTTAATGAAAAACGAATGTACAACTTAGTCACTTGTCGCGAAATATTGTGATCATGGGTTGAGGCAATTACTATTGTGTGTCCCTAGGAATGGTTTTATATAACAAAGGTAATCATTTGCTATTCCAACAACAATGCGCTGAGAAATGCGCCCAAAGGAACGCTTCTTACATCTTGGCTAGTATCCAGTTTTCGCGAAATTTAAAATGCCTGCTTGTTTTGAATGTCGTTGTACTCGAGTCAGTGGCAAAAAATGTGAGTTAAATTTGCAGGTTTACCTTGTTTTTAAGGCAAGTAGATAACTCAAAAAGCCAAAACGAGTTTCAAATATGCTGTGTCATTATCATTCTTTGAGATTTATAGCAAATTCTTATGGATTTCGTGGGATTTCGCATGATCTCCTGTGCTTTGAAATATTTCGCGGGATTTCCCCAAATTTAGCAGGGACGCGATGGCTGGAAATACCAGAAGCCATGTTTTTGGAAGCAGCCACAATAATTTGAAAGCATTCCACATACAATAGGGAGTAGTAATTTTGTGAAATACCAAAGAAGTGGAGGGCATTTTTGCCTTGGGAAGTGTACCATCATTTCATGGAATCCCATATGATATGAAAACGTTTTTGCATTATACGAGTAGAACTGCTGATGTAGTTTGAACTTACTCATAATCCATCTCTGTATTGTACTCATACCAAGATATTCTACTGCAGGCTGAAAAAAAAAAAACATCATTTGATTAGATAATTTAAATGTAATGCAGTCCACAGTAACAAGGTACGGGAAGTCCAAGGAGCATTTGACGTTCATGTACTGTGAGCGGACTCAACACCGAGGACAAGAAGCAAGTGATCAACCTGTTTATTGCAGAGAGGGTGTAGTTTGCAGTCGTGGACGACAATGTAGGGTGTATCCCTGGACTCCAAATGGACGATTGTCCGGTCCAGAAGAATTTCATCTAGATCCTGTGTCTCTTACCGTATATACAGGGGTTAAAGGTTTATAAAACCATCTAAGTATGGAATAGCAAGTCAGGCCATACCCCCCAACGAATCTAGCATTTCCTGAATTCTAGGTATCAGGTGGCAGTCAAGCAATTCCTGTTGAGTTCATGATAATCCACGCATAGTCTTAACCCTCCATCCTTTTTCCTGACACAAACCATGCTGCTAGAAAATGAGGACTTAGACGGTTGTACTGTATAAACCCTCGATTGAGTAAATCCTTAATATTACCTTTAACCTCTGGATAATAATATAAGGGATGCAGTCCAAGATGAAATTCTTCTGGACTGGATTATTGTTGGTAAGGGTGAGGTCCATTTGGAGCCCAGGGATACACCCTACATCATCATCATCGACTGCAAATGACACCTTCTCTGAAATCAACAGTTGATCGCTTGCTTCTTGTCCTCCATGTTGAGCCCACTAAGGTCTACTGGTGGGATGTTGCTCTCATGCACCTCTCTGTTCAGAGCCCCTACCATATGGTATGAAAGTGTCTACGAGAACCATGCGTATAATGACATATTATTAAATACTTACTACATCACTTTGTGCAGGGCTCAGCATTGCTGCTGGGGTGCTGATGATGCTTAGTATCTGACCTTGTCTCCACTGAAACAAAAACAGGTGATTTCATGTTTTATTTAGTTTTCTACAGAAGAAGTAGTAGTAGTATAATATTTACCTGTTCCCCTGACATGGTTTTCCTGCCATAGATTTCATGTAAGGACTGCAGAGCTGTTGAGACTCTCTGGAAAACAAAAAAGCAACAGTTTAATTTATTAAATTTATAATTTTTATTTATTAGTTTTGCCCATTAACTACAGACAGAATCACAAACAGGTACATTTTGCAAGTTCAATGGAATCAGCCAGTTTTATTCAAAATTGTGGCTACAAGTTATTGAACACACACTAAAGTAGTTATCACAAAGGCTGATTCCCTTGTACCTGTAGACCTGTCTTGGAGCCAATCTTGTTGCACATGCATTGACCCCAAAAATTGGGGGGGGGGGGGGGATGCTCCCCAATAATATTTTGATAGTGGACCAAAATAGAAAAGCAATAACCTGATGTTTTCCAAATTTATAATAATTAGTCCAAGTGCATTTTGAAAGTGTGCTGGACCTTTCTCCTGTTTCATGTCACATTTTTTTTCATCTACCAACTGCTTAGATTATCTCAGCCAAATTTTATGAATCGACCACCAGCTTTTTATGCATTTCCAGCTGTCTAGTAGATGCAGCCTTTAATTTCAAACTTTTTCTTGGGGAGCATGCTCCTATAGCCCCTATTGCAGGGAAGAAACGCCATTGCAGAGAACATAGGAAGAAAAATATTCATACAGTGCCTCCCCCCCACACGTTTCTTCCATTGTTCCTGATTGTCTGTTGTTGAAAAGGCAGGCAAAAGAGTATGATATGATCCTGCAGATTTGTTCAGGCCAGACAACCTTTACATCAAGCCTCTGAAACATCTAACATTTCTGTTCAATATTCAAACCACTTCAGCTGTGATTTTTGTTTTGACTATTGGGTTCTTAATAATTTGCTTACAATAAAAATTAATATAATATTGCACATATACAGACCTGTTGGTGAGGGACAAACTGCTCTGCCAGCTTCTTGATAGGGTTCTCATACTCTAGAATCATTTGGCCAAGTCTTGGAAATGACTCCTCACTGCTCAGGTAGAGAAACAAAGACAATGAACTATCATCAAAATCAAGAATGGCAATGTGCAATTCCAGAAAAAATCCATAGCCCCACCCCTCTGGAATTTCCAAAGAAAAATACATTTGTATAGAAAATAACAGGTAAATTGACCCCCCACCCCTCTGGAATTTCCAATTCAGTCCAATGTGGGGATTTGGAATTTTTCTGGAATTGCACAATGACCTTTTATCATGGGCATAGATTGAGTTAGCAACAGCGACTAAGTAACAAGCTTTGTTTAAGGCCCATCATCACTCCCAAGTTTTCATATATTGAAAGTCTTATGGCTTGAATAAAAATAGCTGCAGTTTTGAGCTGTTAGATGTTCTGTTTGAGCTGTTTCCATTTCATGGAATCATGAGCATTCAGAGAGACCTATTAAGGTTGTCAGGCAAGAGCATAAGAATGTTATTCAGCCACAAAAATAAGGCCACCAGTTGGCAATGGGCCTAGCTATTAGAGCGGATTTCAGATGACTGTCGTGATTTCATTGCATTTGCAATTGGTTTGCTTTCTCATTGGCTGCTTATTTCTATAAACCAATCAAATTGCGAACTAATTACAAGCAAGGAATTACTAGTCAATCAAATTCAAGAGCAATTGTGTGACTACAAGTAATCCTGAATTGGTTCGGCTCCTGATTGGCTGGGCTGGAAACCATTCAACAGTAACTTATAATTACTCTAATTGTTTCTGATTGGCTACTGATTACATAATTGCGTTTACCTTCACGATGGCCATCTGAAATCTGCTCTAATATCCAGTAGTTAACTAGTAACTTGAGTACTCAAAGAGTGGTCAATCAAAGGCCTCCTACCCAGACAACTTTTGTGGTCTTGGTGAGCATAGCATCTGACAATGCCTCTTGAAATACATCATGTAGCTGTATAATATTACATTATTGGGTACAATAGCCAAATGACCAGGGGGCAGAGTGCAAAAAAATAAAGCTATACAAACCTTCTTCCATTTCTCATTTCAAAAGCATGATTGAATAATCCAAGTACAGATTTGCGATCTTCTACACGTGATACCATGATCATTAGGGATGACAGGATTACTATCAAATCCAGATATGCTTTGGTAAGCCCAAAGTTTAAAGTCTGATGAGCAAAATTAAATAAAAGTAAATTCAAGTTCAGCATCAACAGGATGTCTAACACATGATTGTACAGCCGATTGCGTTTGACTGTTGTTGTAAAATATATACTGAAGAATAATTAAGAACACTATTTATGACATCACAGACGCATGCTTGTAATCAACTACACACTTCTTTGGAGAATTAACATGGCGTAGTTCACAACTCTATACTCTCTGAAAACTGTTAACCCAAACAGTTCGCACATTACGTTTGAAAGTTGCGTTGTGAGAGAAAAAGTGAGATGTTTCTAAGGGCAACTACCATGTTTATTTTCACTGACCAATCAGAGAAGACAGAACTCTGGTTCTCCATAGAAACATCTCGTTCCATCCTAGAAACACAATGTTCCAACGTTCTAACATAACGTGCGAACTGTTGGGGTTAAACAGTCAAATGCAATAGGCTGTACCATATATTATTATTCCTCCTACTGTCAAATGCTTTTTTGTACTAATACATTTTTGTACTATACTACAACTTACAATGTCAAAGTGTACAAAGCTGGCATCTATTGCTGTTAGCAGTTCACAAGCATGATCCTGAAATATCAACAAGAATATGTATTTCCATACAATAGGATATAAAGGGGCAAAAACTTTCAAGAGCTGCAGGAGAAAAGGATGAGGCATACATTTATTACAGTACTGTAAAAGAAAAAACAAATATGTACTGTTTGTCAAACGAGCTCACCATCATTTGATTCTGCACATGTCTATTCATTTTTTCAGGCATTTCTTTCATATGAGTCACGATTTAGGAAACCAATATCAGTGTTACCCCCTTGGTGTTACCCGTAACAGGGGTCCTGTGTTATCCCTGTTACTTGTGTATTATCCGTGTTACCCATGTTATCTCTGTTATCCCTTTTATCCATGTTACCCCTGTTACCTATGTTGTCCTATATCATCAGGATTTTTAGAAAAGGCAGGGTAGCAGAAAATTTTGAATTTCCTTCAGCGAAATACAGTAAATGTATGGAAACATCTCCTCAGAAAGGGGGGCCATGAACTCCTCCTCCCCCCCCCCCCCCCCCCTCCAGTAAAAACCCTAGACATGCCCCTCCAGTAAAAACCCTAGACAAATGATTGTTTTGCCTGGGTTTCTGGTAACAAATGGCAGTGCAACCTAGTTCCCAGCATGGACGTCAATACACAGTTCGGCAATGGGAAAAAGAAAACCATAATAAAATATATTCTTAATCCGAAATAACTTTACCTTAAATTCCATGATATCAACAAAGGTAAAATAATAATTAGACAACCCTTTCACCACTTCGTTTTGTAAGCTTTGTATTGGCTGCAGCTGAGGTGCCTGCGAAGCAAAACAAATACGTAACATACATGGCAATTATTATCAGACGTGCTTTGTTTGGAAATGCGTGAGCAACTAAATGTGGTACAGGGTTCATTACTACAGTATAAGTCAATGTTGTTCACCTTCGTGTCCATTTGAGGAAACTTTCGTATAATATACTTGATTGCAGGCTCGAGAGTTTTGTCTGTAAGAAATCCCGGCCTCGACTTTGGATCTGAACATGCCTGCAAACAAATCACTATCGAAGGTTAGGCATGAATGGTTCTTACAATAACTTTTTGAAAGCATAAACACGCTCACGGAATTCAGCAATCTTCTACCAATTATTTATTTCTGATTTATTAATTGAGCTGACTTCATCCTTAGAGAATATTGGCCTCCTTGGTTCTGATAATCGAATTCGCGTAGAAGACAAACTGATGTTCTTTACTACAAGTTATGTTAGATAAGGTTAAATTTACCTTCTTTATGTTGTAAATTCTAGTCAACATTCCTTCGCCCCTTTCAGTCAAAATCGTGAGCTTTTCCGCGAGTTTCTGCTCAGTAACAGACAACCCGCGATCCATCCTGATGTAGATGTTGTCGTCTTTACCCTAATTTTGACCCGTAGTACCGTTTTTTCCCGTGTTTTTGGCCAGTAGTTTTGGCAATTTGTGAGTTGAGCTTCAGGAAGTGGCCATCTTGGATGTTGACGCCTCCCTTGGTAACCTGGCCGGTCGTGCGGCTCATGTCTCGCAAGGCATGCTGGTAGGTTTGAATTTGCGCGGCAGAAACACTACCTACCTGAGCTGGGCTGCAAATGGAGAGTTTCTTCGCCTTTGGTAAGTCGTAAACTTTCAAAAATATCTAGGATCTAGATAACTAGCTGATAGCCTATTTTAATGGCTTTTTTCTCATTCATTGCTTACTAGCTATGAACAGAGTGCGAACTCTATGAACTCTCTCTCTCCCCGGCTCTCTCCCACTCCCGCATCCCTTTACACACGTCATAGACCTGTAGTGTAAGGTTTTAGATCGGTCGCTCTACCTCCCATTTAATAGACCGTTAAAGGTCCCGAGTCAAACACCGCTGACAGCTCCTCCCGTAATTAGGAGAAAATTAGGAGTATTTGTCCTAAGTAACTTGGCTGATTTCGCATTTGTCACACGAGCGCCATCTTGAATTTTGCAGCCGATTTTATTCAGCATGGAAACGAGGCCAATCAGGGCGCGGGTAAAGCGAAGCCTGATGCTGGGATTTATGGTACAAATGTCGACCAAGCTACCAAAAAGTACTCCTTATTTGTTTTAGAACCAAACAGTTGATTTGGCTCATTGCTTTTTGCTGCTTTGCTGGGACATTCCGTAAACAAAATGGCGGCACAGTGACAAAAGCGAATTAATTTGGTTTAAGAAGGTTCACCCTGAATTTTCGGATCGTGGTCGACACACATCGTTATTTGAACTTGCTTTGTTGTACTGTGCTTCACTTCGAATGAGACAACCAAGGTCTCATCTCGTCTTTATTTCTCTACTCACCAGTTTCCAGGGGGATGTCAAAGAACCACTCTGGCAGTAACCAACATCACTGTCAGAATTGATCATTTTATGTACGCACCAAGCTAGCATAACTCAGCTCACAAGCTGCAACTGTTGGGAGAGTTGGCCAGCAACATTTATATTTTACATGTTCACATGCTAGTCCAACAGTGGTTCATTACACATTCACATGCTAGTCCAACAGTGGTTCATTGCACACTCACATGCTAGTCCAACAATGTTGAACTAGTTTGACACCCCTGCCAGGGTTAGAAATTCATTTTTTTTAGTCACAAGATGAATTTATCTTGTAGAGATGAGATCTACAAGCTAAATGGGCAAGCCACAAGATTTTAAGTTAAAGCAGAAAAATGAACAACAGAGACAACAGAGATCAGGGCTGAGGCATTTTATTTATTTGAAATTATTTTTTTAAGCAAATAAGAGGCAGTTCGCTAGAAAATGTGAGCACATTTTTTTCCACACTCGATAATTGCAAATTCTGCTTGCATTTAATATTGAGTTAGCTTGTGGGAATTTGGAACCCTGCCTGCATACCTTCAACACATTTTGAATCAACAACAATCAATTCAACATCTGCTGTTGAAGGGTTGAATGGCAAGGGGCAGGCGATACAGGGGGTAGACTACTGGGTGTGCTTTCACTCCCTTTTTAGAGTAAAAGTGAATAATATATTTTTTTGGGAAAAAAATTATCCACCTACACTACCAGCAAAAAGCAACTAGAACAAAATTTGACGAAGTTTGTTGAATTTGATCGAAAAACGTCAGCAAAATTTTGCTGCCCCATAAATTTCCTCGAAAATTCATTCAGCCTTTGGTTTTGAACAGAAACATATAACTTAGTTGAAACGTGTAACAGACGAATGAATCACTAAACACCATATTTGAAAACAATGCCCTTGCCTGCAGCCAATCAAAATTCATATAAAACTTTTCCATTGGGATTGCATGCGCATTCAAACTTTTTTCCATTGGTTTAGAAGCGCACGCGCATGTTGATGCAAACAGTGTTGTCTGCACTGGCAAAATGGCAAATCAGCCAATATGATTACGAGAATCATATTAGGAGAACAGCAAAAGTTATGATTTAAAATATTTTTGATGGGTTTTGAGAATGGAAGTAAAACAGTTATCTGAACTCATTTTGTGCTTTTGTTCTGTTGTGGAGTTTGCGTGCATTATTTTATAGAAAACACGAGGAATCAAATATCCCTTTGCTCATTGGCTAAACAAAGAACCTGATGCTTTCCAAATATGGTATTTATTGATCGCGAGTTGTTCGCAGGTTGTCACGCTGTTACATGTTCAACTCACTGTTTATATGTTTCTGTTTTTCGAGGCATCAAATTTGTTATGCGAATTAAAATTTGTTATGCAAATTTTCAATCCAATAATAATTTTGTGCCCCGATTGTTGCTCATCAACATTTTACTGAGAATGTACTGCAAAAGTGTGAGAAATGTACCTCCCACTGCACTTACTAAGCATGATATAGTTTACTAGCCGCTGCTTCCGGGAGGGGGGGGGACTCTCCATAAACATAGACGGGGGTGCGGGGTGCTCCTCCTATCCCTTAGGGTATAAAATTCACTTAACTGCTATCTCTTAGGGGTGTCCAAAGAATCTGCTATCCCTAAGGGGGTCTCACGCCAAAAGTGACCTAGAAATTCAGCGACAACACTGAATAAATTGTTTCAAATTGTTTTGATGGTAATTTCAAGGACCGCAAAAACATTAGGATTTTCTGCATCAAGTTTGCTATCTCTTAGGGGTAAAATTCACTGTTGGCCACACCCATTTTGCTATCCCTTAGGGTTGAAATCAATTTTCCCGACAAGCACCCCCATCTGTTTTTATGGGGAGTCCCCCCCGGGCCGCTGCTGTGCATTTGAATGAGGTTTTCTATAAAAAGTGAATGCAATTATTTACAAGTATTGAACCTGTGTTCATACTATGTCATCCTGTATGACGAATAAACTTATTTCATTCTAGAGTATTAAACATATTGCTGTGTGGTCAGTTCAGTGTGTATAAGTTTACCCCTGTTAATTTATCTGCCAAAAAAGACTGCTCCTATTTTTCCAGGTATCTTAATGCTTCATGAGGGTGTCACCAGCAATTGTGATATTGTGCACTGAGAGAGAACAATGGGGCAGGGGTGTGAAAAAGTAGGTATCAAACACTATACTATACTGCTCATTTTGCAAGCAATACTGTGTTTTTAATCTTAATCCACTGTATTTCAGTTCTACTGATTTGGTATATACTAAAAGGACTATCTCCCAAAGGGGAGGGGCCTTTGCGTCTCGATATATCCACCACTATTCACCTCCCCTTTGGAGGATAGTTGTTAATTATTTCTCGATCTCACTTTTTTCATATTTTCATGTTTCTGTAAATGCTTTGGACTTAAAACATATAAGTGCAGGATATGACTACTTAGGTTTTCATAAACAAAATCCATTTATAATGGAGCTTTTTACATCAGCTTGGAGCTCAATAGTGCTTTACATTATTTTTCAATTAGAAGAATTTAAAGAAACATGAGCAATTTATTTGCATCAGTAGCTTGTTAAAAATGGCCATGCATATTATAATTTTAAATATTATTATGGACTGAATGCTGAACAAAATGCAAGTTTGTTTCGTTTGTTATAGGCTTGTTAAATTTCTTTCCAAATGCAGCTTCTTCTGTTTAAGGTCTCTGTAAACCTGAGAGGGAAGTCTTTGGAAAAAAATTCTCGTCGCGTCGCAATTTATGCTATGACAATGAGCTATATATAGAGGATATTACACGGTGGCGCGAAGATATGAATTTTATTTTCGAGTGGCAAAAGCAATATTTTACGAACGAGCGCAATTTTATTTTTATTATATAGACAAAAACTGAAAACTTGGGCTATGACGTCACGATGATCCTTCACACGTGAGGATATCAAAAATATGTAAAAAAAGTTCCCGGATGCACTTCGAATGAATAATACGCGCGACATATTTCCCAGTAAAACACTCGTGTCTATATAATAAATCATTTTAAAGCTAAAATATTGCTATATCTTATGGAGTTGTTTAGTTTATCGAAGATTAAATTTTTTGTATTTTTAAGACCCCGAACTAAAAACTACCTTGTTTACTTGAGAAGCTCCAGACCACTAGCGGTTTGTTGCACAATTTTACACTTTGTCGGATTTCAATCTCGGAGAAATAAACTGCAAAACCGTGTCAGCGATTTTCGATATTTTGCATATTTACGAAAATATTAGGTCACGAAGTTGAAAGTCGCATTTTTTACAGTTTGTGGCCGCAAAATTTATCATAAAATCTTTTTCAAGTAAAAAATAAAAAAATTCCCTTTTTTAGTTGTGATCATTTTCTAACGACACAGAAAATTTGAGGCCGATATCTTAAATCGTGCGGGGTCAGGAGCTTGGCGAAGGTGGAAATTTAACCTAAAATTAAAGTGCTAGAAAAAGCGTGTAAAGTTAAGGTGACTCATGCGAAAGTCAGAGCGCATTTCGCGAAAATATATTTTTGGTCTACAACTTTAAAATATGCTCGCTATGAACTTCAATCTTTGAAAATATAAGCAGGTATCTTTTCGCAATATGTACGCATTATCAGATCTCCATTAGCGTTAATACTTTTAATAGTATCTGAGCTTAAATGGACCCCTTCCTTGAGAGATCAACCCCGAAGTTTCAAGAAATTCGTTGGAAGCAAAGTGCATATTTAGAAAAATGGGCCAAAAACACAACTAAAACTCTAAAATAGGCACATTGCTTACAACGAATTTTCTGAAACTTCGTTAACACTTAGTCCAACTGACTTCGATATGATTAAGGGAGTTTCGTTCAAAAATACCAGCTACTTTTTTTTGCGCGGGGTTGATCTCTCAACGAAGGGGTCCATTTAAGCTCAGATATTATTAAAAGTATTAACGCTAATAGAGATCTGATAATGCGTATATATTACCAAAAGATACCTGTTTATATTTTCAAAGATTGAAGTTCATAGCGAGCATATTCTTAAAGTTGTAGACGAAAATATATTTTCGCGAAATGCGCTCTGACTTTCGCATAAGTCACCTTAATTAAATTACAGAAAATGAGTGACCTAGGAAAACAGTTGACGCGTCATTTGAGGTTTTAGAAATATACTTTAGGACTGTATCAAATGAATGTCGTGAAAAATTTCATTTTATGAATTTTTACATTTTTACCTTTCAAAAGCTTTAAAAAGCTTGAACATTATTCAGCTGCATATACGGTGCCTTGTTAAAAAAGGGATTGTTCATTATTCATAGGGAGTACCGGGCTGGACTATATTTGTTTCTACCCTTGTATAAACTTCAATTTTTTCTTGAATGTTAAATACCTGTTAAAAAATAGCAATTGATATGAACATTACATTCACATTACTAACTGACTGTAATGTTTTCTATGAGTTTTGTATTGAATTTTCCTGTAAGCAGAGGCCTCTTCACCTCCGTTAGCCCAGAAAATACAAAGGAAAAGAGGCCTCTGTAGCAGCGAAATGTTGAATTTCAAATTGATTAAAATTTACATACCCCAGTTCAGTTGACAGGCAATAAATTTTATACCCCGGTGGCTTTGTCCGAAAAAAAAATATTTGCTTCTGTAGTATTTTTAGCCACCCCGGTACTCCCTACAAATAATGAACTCTCCCTATAATTGATCTAATTTGTATAAATAAAAGTGTGACTGCCTAAAAATGTATTCCTTTTTTATATCAGTACGATCTTTGTCTCATCAAAGAGAACGCTTTTAAATATAACGGTATCTGAAATTACATCCACACAGATTATTCTGGGTTTTTTTTAGTCGTTAAACAAATCCTTTAATCTAGAGTGGACTTTTCCGTGTGTTTTTTATTAGCACGGATGGAGACAATCTTCCTTCTTGATAGGAATACCCTGTGGCGTTAACATTTTCCATTTAAACTTAAATTTAAAATTTATTTCGTTCGATATTAACCGGATTTGCGACCGACACACTTCAATGTGCATAAATTAGGACACTTTGGAGGGCAGATCACTAGTTTGTTCCCTGGTGTGAAACGTGTGAAAATAAATAATTGTTACATTGAAAGTTCCGTTACTCATGACAGCACCCAAGTTCATTTATCGTTAGGCAATTTTTTAATATGAAAGGCGTGCGTTTGATGTGCCCGTTTTTTAAGGCGTGTATTTAGGCAAAGGGACTGAAAACAAAAACAAATAATTTCTACGTCAGAAGAGAAGCATTATTAACTATATTCCATTAAAGCGATTCATTTATATTTTGTTTAATAGTTGAATGGCTTCCCAAGCTTTCCCGCCATTGGCGCCAGTTTTCGCATCTGTTAACAATTTCCGCCACGTCGGGTGTTGAAATATATGTTCCAATCATCATACTACGTTTCATTTTGGTTCCTTGTAGCCTCGCTCGTTCAGGGTGAGGTTTTGTTACACCATTACCAAAACTTGAATCCTTAAACTCAAGTTCACCCACGATAGCAGAGCCTAAAAGATCATCTTCAAACTTTTCTCGCGAAAAATCTGTTTGACCAGCAAATGTTACAGCCCTGGGTCTTCGACACGTCGATAAAGATCTCCCCGACCATTTACCGACGTTTACTCTTTTCACTTCTTCAATTGCACCACAACTGTCTTTATCATTCCCTTGTTCTGTGCTAGATTTCCTGGTCTTGAAGTCTCTTCCTTTAGACACGTGTCTTTCCTCGACGGAAAATGACCTTATTCGAATTCCATGTTTCACCATTGAAGTAATCTCTCTATTAAAGTTGAATCGCTCCTTTTCATGGCTAACCCGAAGTGAAAACTCGCGTTTTCCCGGAGCAGAAGAACTGAGCAATTCTTTTCCCTTTCGATCAGCGATATATTTCATTTGAATATTGGCTGATCCAGTTATATGTTTAACAGGTGTTTTAGAACTGGAAAAGCTCCATGCCTCTTGATGTTGTTTCGCCGCGCATTTTCTCATTTTTCTCGGCTGCCGTCTGGGAAGCTCTGGAAGTTTGAAGTCATTTGAGTTGGCGGGTAGCAGATCACATCTTGCTAGTTCTACTAAAACTTCCGTCATTTCTTTTGACATTGGAACAGTTTCTGTGCTCTTTGTAGGCTTTCTCTCTGCCTCTGGCGCTTTTGTCTTGACCATTTTCCTTCTATTTTCATTTTGGCTTTTTTCAGAAGAGATTCGTTTCGAACTCAAGAAGCACGTCCCTGCGTGCATTTTAGAGTTCATTTCTTCTTGACCATCTGGGTGATACATCTGAATAGGTTAGTAAAGCTTATAAAATAATCAGATAATATAGCTGAGGAGCCAAGATGTAAACATTTCATCTTTAGTCGTCAGGCGAAAACGGAAATATTGGCTAAATTGTTTTATCTCCGGTCACTGAGTTAGGTTAGCACTTGTGTGCTATATTCTGAACGCAGTCTGAGGTGTGACTTCAGACAATCATTCGTATTGTTTGTGAAACTACACTTTTACATGAGAAGGATTTCTTTTCCCTAATCCTGTAAGGCCATTATATTAAAAGCTTTCTAATGAGAGCGAAGCAAACTATGAAAGAATAATCTGTTGTAGCCTGAAGGCTTTACAATTAATGAGTTTTTCAAAATACTTTCTTCAAATTCTATTTCAACAAAACCGATATATTTTTTAAATCAAAATAAACAATTTCGCGCGCATTTTCGTTCGTTCATCTATATTGTTCACCATTAAGGCCTTCCTGAAATTGCTCAGTGTTTTTGTGCTTGCAATTACGCTGATTCGCTGAGTCTCTTCCTGGTGATATGTGAAGTGCTAGAGCGCTCGAAAAGCTTTTACCGAACAATGCATTTCCAGAACACTTGTGGACCATCTGAATAAATCCGTTTTGGCATTGTACAAATGATATAGCTAATACAGTAAAATCCGCTGAATAAATCAGTTTTCCTTGCCATTGTACAAATGATATAGCTAATACAGTAAAAACCCGCGTATAAGAACCTAGAATTTTAGCCTAAAACAGGTTCTTATTTGATTTGAAAATACAGGGAAACATCGGGTTCACATGATAGTTCTAGCCTAACAGGTTCTTTAAAACTCCAGGTTCTTATATGCAGGTTTTTACCGTAGAGCATATTTCACATGACTGTCGAGATTTATTATGTAATTGTAATTGCGATTGCTTTGCGTTCTCTTTGGCTACTTATTTTTCTCGCCAATCAAATTCTGCAGTAAATGCAGTTGTGTAATTACTTAGTGATTGGTTCGGCTTGTTATTGGCTGAGAAAAAAGACATTCAGGTGTAAGTCAGTGATTTCTCTCGATTCTGATTGGCTAGCGATTTCTCAATTGCGATTGTTTTCACGATGGTCAAGTGAAATCCGCTCTAGTATTGATCAATTTATTTTTGCATGTCTTTTTTCTGTTATTCCTTGTTATTTTGAGATAAAAGTTAGGAACTGAGTGGAGAGGGTTAGAAGGTTTATTAGAAGGCTTTCCACAAGCTATTAAAGACGGGTTATTTTAGAAGTTCGAGCATTGCTTGGTCAAAAATATTGTTACCAAAAAGTTGGATACCTATTGCCTTCATTTTGGTGTGATATTGAAGATTCCCATGAAAGAAATAAGCAGTGGTAGTTCCGCCAAAAAATTCTCATAGAGTCCAGAGAAACTGAATTTCAAAATTTTCTAAAACAATACAGGAATGTATTGCCATTGAAAGTATTTTTCATGCTTAATGCATCATTTCTGTGAACTTTGAATTTTATTTTCTCATGTTCCCATGAGAACTGTTTGGCGGGACGATACCAGCTTAGGGGTGGACCATTAGAAGTTGGGGGAGGGGAGGGGGGGGGGGGGGAGTGCAATTCTCCCCAAAATCCTTCCAAAATAAAAATCTTACAGAGTTTCAAGCCAGGAAAAAAAATCCTACAAAGACATGGCTTGGGCTCTCGTTAAAAAGATGTCTGCAGTAGTTATTCCAGCAACTTCACTATCATTTACATTTTTCTACTTTCACTTCACTTAATAAAAAATTAAAAATATCATCAAATATATAGTCGGTGAGAACTCACGCAACGAAGACACTGCCCTCATCAAATTTTTTTTTGAACAGCCCCTTGTAAACTCGAACTCGTACTAATTGTTAAATAGAGCAGATTTCGTATGACTGTGAAAAGTACCGTGACACGGCGCGGTACTGTCGCGGTGGCGGTACGGAACCTGGCCTGCTGTAGATACCGAATGAAATCACTTAGTCGCGGCGCGGTCACGGTCGCGGAGTGGTACAACTTTGTCGCGGAACTTTTCACAGTCATACGAAATCTGCTCTAGAAAACCCGAACTCGTGATTAATTTCGTATGACTGTGAAAACGGCCGCGACAAAGTTGTACCGCGCCGCGACCGTAAACGTGCTGCGTCGGAACTATGCGATTTCATTGGCTCTCGTTCATATCTGGGTCAAAATACGTCATCAGTATGGAATGTTTGGCTTGAGAGCGCAGACGCATATTACAGAACACTTTGAATGTTAGACGGAGATGCTTCGCCGGAGGAGAGGGTGAAGAAATTAGAATAAAAGTAATTTATTTATGGGTTAGTGACTTTTTGTGTGTTTTGTTGACAAATACACGCACGCGCTGGCAATACAATGAACGATAAATTTTTGAGTACTGCACGAGGCGTTAGCCGAGAGCGTTTTCAAAAATGTATCGTTCATTGTATTGCCAGCGCGTGCGTGTATTTGTCAACAAAACACTCAGAAAAGTCTCTAACCCATAAATATCAATTGCGAGCATCCATTAATGTGCATAAATTGTTGCACAATCCATGTTGAATATTACAATGGCCGTTTTTACGTACTAGAGATGAAATAAATGTCATCAGACGAACATATCGTCTGTAGACGTGAAAACGTGACGCCCATTTTTTCAGAGGAACAAATGTTTAAATTTGCCAGTCTGTTTGTCAGACAAACAAGTCGATCAAAGTTTCGACTAAATTAACACTAGACGAACAAACACAAACAAATATGTGATTTTCTTACCGCGGGGAAGTGATACTAGCAAACAATGGAGCAATGGCTTATGGAAAATTTCAAGGACATTTTTGTGATATCTGACCGTCTCGAATTTACAATAGACTTTGTCCGTCCAAACTGTTTGTTCGTCTTCTAGTGTGGTGAAAACGGCCGCTAAGTCCTTCTATGCTTCACGTGTCCCTCACTTTCTGCAATTTTCATAATTCTGTACTCTACGCCAACTCTACGCCAACTATCAAACCGCGGTTTGACTTCCGTCAATCAAACAAATGAACAGCTCTGGGTATTTCTCGCATGCTTTGAGAGGTTTTTCAACTTTTAAGAACTATAGCTAGGCCTTAAAACCAAATTTTACAACATAAAATGCAAACAAAACTTAGAAAAAATCCATGCACTTATCTTAACTGTTTGATGGGCGGACGGAACCCAAAACGCATGCAGTTTGGCCTTCGTAAATGTAAATCAAAAGAGTTGCCCATCGAGGCCAAAGCGCACAGAAAGAAAAGTGTAGGTGATAAGAATACATTCGTGACGATGAACATGGAATACGCCATACAACAACGATCTACACTGAAACTACATACGAGTAACATACGAGTACATACGAGTTACATACGAGTACATACGAGTAACATATGCCTGGTGCACACTTGCAACATAACGACATAAGGAAAATGTCACGCGAACAAAATTTAGTGGTTTCAAAACGTTGAAGACAACAAAAAATAACATAAAATCGCTTTGGTTAAGTAATCTAGTGTGGTTCCATGTAAAATATTGATTATTTCAATCATTTTCCCGTGCTTTTTCGTTGCAAAATAACGTCCTCATGTCGTTATGTCGCTAGTGTGTACCGGGCTATACGAGTAACATACGAGTACATACGAGTAACATACGAGTACATACGAGTAACATACGAGTACATACGAGTAACATACGAGTACATACGAGTAACATACACAGAGGATATTACACGGTGGAGCGAAGATATGAGTTTTATTTTCGAGTGGCAAGAACAATATTTTACGAATGAGCGCAGCCTTCAAGCCACCGTATAATTTTCTTTTTATTTTATAGACAAACCAGTAAAAATTATTCCAAATTGATTTTGTTTTGACCGATATCCTCACTAGTGAGGATATGGAAAATATGTCACTCAGGACCCGGGCGTAGCTGCGTATTTCCCAGTACAAGACTCGTGTCTATATAATAAAAGAACATACGAGCAACATACGAGTACATACGAGTAACATACGTATACATACGGGTGAAAAAGTAATTTGAACTTTTTGAATGAATTCAAGAAAAGAACAACCAAAAAAAATTGAAATACCAGAAGCTGTCTGTTCGACCCCACCCACCACCCACTAGTAACAACAACCACTTGAGACCCCACCCACCACCACTAATGGCCCCGCCCACAAGTGAACCCACCCACCACCCACTAGTGACAACAACCACTTGTGACCCCACACACCACCACTAGTGGCCCCGCCCACAAGTGAACCCACCCACCACCCACTAGGTAACAACAACCACTTGTGACCCCACACACCACCACTAGTGGCCCCGCCCACAAGTGAACCCACCCACCACCCACTAGTAACAACAACCACTTGTGACCCCACACACCACCACTAGTTGCCCCGCCCACAAAAGAACCCACCCACCACCCACTAGTAACAACAACCACTTGTGACCCCACCCACCACCACTAGTGGCCCCGCCCACAAGTGAACCCACCCACCACCCACTAGTGACAACAACCACTTGTGACCCCACACACCACCACTAGTGGCCCCGCCCACAAGTGAACCCACCCACCACCCACTAGTGACAACAACCACTTGTGACCCCACACACCACCACTAGTGCATGTGGCCCCGCCCACAAGTGAACCGACCCACCACCCACTAGTAACAACAACCACTTGTGACCCCACACACCACCACTAGTTGCCCCGCCCACAAGTGAACCCACCCACCACCCACTAGTAACAACAATCACTTGTGACCCCACCCACCACCACTAGTGGCCCCGCCCACAAGTGAACCCACCCACCACTCACTAGTGACAACAACCACTTGTGACCCCACCCACCACCACTAGTGGCCCCGCCCACAAGTGAACCCACCCACCACCCACTAGTAACAACAACCACTTGTGACCCCACCCACCACCACTAGTGGCCCCGCCCACAAGTGAACCCACCCACCACTCACTAGTGACAACAACCACTTGTGACCCCACACACCACCACTAGTGGCCCCGCCCACAAGTGAACCCACCCACCACCCACTAGTAACAACAACCACTTGTGACCCCACCCACCACCACTAGTGGCCCCGCCCACAAGTGAACCCACCCACCACTCACTAGTGACCCCACCTACTTACGACCCCACAAAACACCAGTGACTAAACCCACTACCTGCTAGCAGGCGTTGGTTGGCTTTTTTTAGGTCGTTTTACGGAGAGAAACGAGTGGGAATCCCGATGCGTGCGCCATCTTGGACGGGTTAAAATGGAATAAAATATATAGACGATCAAAATATAGACGATCAAAGAGGAAATTTGTTTAATTCGCTGAAAAAAAGCTTAAAAGAGGTTTTCATTTTGTTCACCCGTATGTTACTCGTATGTAATAGTATGTTACTCGTATGTTACTCGTATGTACTCGTATGTTGCTCGTATGTTGCTCGTATGTTACTCGTATGTACTGGTTTGTCACTCGTATGTTACTCGTATGTAGTTTTAGTCTAGATCTACAGCAACAGCGCCAGACGGAAGCCATTTCGTGGTACTAAGGCTCCAGTGGGCGATTTCGGGTAAAGTCTGGGCATAGAAAATAGATTTCCTTTCCTTGGAAGGTGAGCTCCCTATGCATACACTACGATTTCAACCTTTTAATCTAATAGGCCTTTCGGCCAAACGGGCCTCTTCAATAGAACAAAAGCTCTGTCAAGTAGCAACGATTACACAATGATTAGAACACTTACGTTTGAAAGTCAAGTAATGATTAGAATACTTATGTTTGAAAGTCAAGTACCCATATCCAATCATAACATTCCTCGGAAGGATTGTGAAAATTCGTAAATTTCATCTTATGCTAAAATCTATGCCCTATGTTGAACTACAATAATTATAAAACATCCCTTCTCCATGTTTTTTTCTTCGCTCAAGAATTGTAACAAGAATGTGTATGTGTGAATAATGTTTGTGCAGAAGGTGTGAAATATTGTATCTGTTGGGTAAAAAAATGATCTATGGGGGAACAAAAACATGAAGAGCTTTAAATAACAATTAGTTTTATAACAGAAAAGAAGGCGTTGTTTGTCTTGCCGTTTCTGTTCTAGTTTGTTCCTGAACGCTAGACTAATTGTGGGTTTAATTGCTCTTGTATAGAACAGCAACAAAACACTTATCAACTAAATGAGCTCATTTGCAAGTGTGTTTGCTGTTGAGCAGCTTTTGCTTCACCATTGGGTAACAGTTTAGGTACGGTCCATACTTTGCCGTAGGTTTGAAAACGGAGAACAGTTTGTCCGTTAGTTAAAAGAGAAGCTCCACCGTACCCCTTTATCGGGCGATTCCAATGTTTTCGCATACCTCGGGAGGCGTAACCGGATAAAAAGTTCCCCGTTTTCCGAAAACCTCCGGCATAGTGTGGCCAATGCCTTAGACATTTGGGGAATCATAGGCACCTTTTGCATTATCCCTGCTAGCCTTCAGACAAAATAATATAGGCACGGAATGCCGAGGATCGCATGAACGGAGACTAACAATGTTGGGGCAAAGTTCGTGCACAAATAAGTCTATACATCCTATGCACTGCCTATCCTATCTTCCACAGGTTTAGTTCTGAACAAAACCATCGAGTCACCATGGTAATTAATCCTGGATTAGTGCTAAACCACTTTCGAGCAACTGGGCCCAGAGCATCAAAAAATCAAAATGTTCAGGGGCGTGGCACACACTAGTATCGTATAACATAATATATGTAGATGTCGTTGGACTTTAAAAAAAAAGGCAATCGAAACTTTGCTAAGAATTATCTCAGTATATCCCCGAATTGACATTTTAATATTGAACCGGTGACATCTAGTTTTCAAGGCCTGAATGACGGGAGATCGAAATCGATCAATGGTCCAGTGTAATGTAGTGTATATCAAATTTCCTGTCAGCTTTCACCTACAAACCACTAAAATATTTAAAACATATGCCACGCTCAATGAACACTGCTCATTCCCATTGAATATAATCACGATTACCACTCTTGATATAATATAACTAATTGTCTTCGAAATTGAGCTAATTGGATGGTGAAATCATAAACATACTACTCCGATATTACACGATCGATAGAGCAGAGAAGTGAGGTGTCTATCAGAGTTTTTACGAGTTTCTAACTTCTAATTTTCTGTATATACAACCACAAGAAATTGTTCTCGGGAAGTCTTAAGCCCTGGCTAAACAAGGACATATGTAATGCGAAACATTGTAGCCGGACACATGGTTCCTTCATGTTTCCCTGTTTGCCACGCGAGAAACATTGTTGCGCGCGACAAATTTTGTAGCCGGGACACAAAGAAATGTTTCTTCGCAAGACAAGAAACATATTTGATGTGTTCGAGACACACGCGTGCGATGTTTCCTAGTTTAGCCACTCGGGGAAGCATGCAGGACACAAATGTCTTTTTTACCAGCAAATTATGTTGTGAAGGTATCAAAAAAGTCTTAGAAAGAACTGCAGCCGAATTAAATCACCAAATCTTACTTCCACTCTGTCGCACGGATCAAATATACCCAGTAAAACTGAAATAAATGCCCTAAGTAAGGAAAACACGTTGTCAGACGTCCACAATGGTTACAAAGAAGCAAGTCACTCAGCTCTTTATTTAAATATCTGAATATGTAATTGTAGTCATGTTTCAGTTTGTATAGTTATATTATTTCATTTAATTATACTATAGGACTGATTGTTTAACGTTTAAATTTTTATATCATGGATCTGTGAGTTTTTGAGGTCCTCCTATCTCATCTGTATTCTTTTTTCTAGTGTTGAGATATATTTTTACCAACTAAAATTTATAAGACAACGTTTGATGCTTGTAATAAGTTGTTTATATAAACCTTTGATTGGTCCAAATATGCTCTATTACACCGATAAAGTAATGGTTCTTCCCGAGCATCCCTCCCCGACTATATTATAAAAGCATTTACAGCACAACTTTCTATGACTTTATCGGCGAATAGAGGCACTCTTGATGTTGGGAGGGACACTCGAAACGTCTTAAAAGCACTACGCGTGCTCTATTGCGCCGATAAAGTAATCGAAAGTTGTGCTCTAATGCTTAATTATATGTAATTTTAGCAGAGAACCAGCTAATGGATGTGCTAATTACCATTATTATTATTATCATGGTTATTAATAATAATATGTTTATTATATAAACACCAATAAAATACCGGGTGATCTCCCGCGCGAAAACTTGATATCTTCACACGTGAAAATAACATGTTATTTTCACATGTGAAAATATCACACTTGCCTTTGCTCAATGCTCGATTTTTAAGCTTAACTCAAATAAAATTTGAATTTGGTATTTCATTGATGTTTATATAATAAACAGAACATTACATGACCGCTTGGAGATACGAATTTTATCTTCTCGTGTTAAAAATTCATCTCACTTGTTCGCTGCGCTCACTCGTGAGATAAATTTTCAACACTCGAAGATAAAAATTCGTATCTCCGCGCGGCCATGTAATATCCTCTATTTACTATACAGCATAGAGCTGAATAACAAGCATGGTCAGATAATCATTATATAATTATTACAAATTACAAAGAAAGGTTGTAGGAGGCGGTGATCGTACACTAAAAGCTGGTGACACTTTAAATCTTGTGAAACCAATAGTCAATATCGCGGAAGAACTGAATGGCAATAGTTTTTTTTATGTAAATATTTTTTCCACACGAAACATGTAGTAGGCCTTACTAATACACTAATAACTGTGGTGGCAATTTTTTTAAATAGAAAACAAATATCAGTTTTTGACTCGCCTTTGATAATCAGCGACATCTAGAAAACGTCTATAATTACTGTCTTTTTCCATTTTGATTCACAGAGAACATTTCATTTAACAGTTTTCTTATCGTCCTCACTTGAACTGCGGAATGCCGTTGGAAAATAATAGATCATCTAAATTGCTTTTTTGTTTATTGTATCAAAATGTGATTGCCTACTTGTCAAACATTAGACCTGGAACTGTATTTTTTCATTTTATACTTTGGGGAAAATATTTAAACATATTTCGACTTGAATTATCCTTTTAATTATCCTTTTAAGTTTCACAAAAATAATTAGAGTACATAGTTTAAGTCTAGACATAAACGCCGATAGAAGAATGTCTGACGAGTCTATAGACCTGCAAGTCTACTGACGAGTCTACTGATCTATAAGTCTGCGCCGAGATTATTAGGTGTTGTCTGTGAAGCTGTTTTCGTAAGCCAACGATCCAAAGCAGTGATTGCAACAGAATGGCTCCGCAGTGCATATGGGAGAGGTAACGCGATATAGATTCTCTCTTATGTCGTCCATATATTCTGGAGATCTAAGATGTGTTTGCTCATCATCATCTTCTCTAGCCAAGATACTTTCCATGTCAAAACTCTTCTTCTTACGCTGGCTTTTGCCCTCCATTAGGGGACATACCACTTCATCGTCCTGGTTGTTCTTAAAGTCGATGTGACTTTCTGATTCTCCATTTCCCTTGCTTACTTGAGTGTCCTTGACCATAAATTCAGCAGACCTGTTGTCATCTCTTCGTCCCATTTCATCTTTGTCGCTGCTAGAAGCTTCCACAAAGAGCTCAGTATCTTTTAATCGCCTGTCCTCTGTCAACTCCTTCTCAGCGCTTGGCATCTTTAACTTGCTAACCTCTCCGACACACCTCTTAGAGCTCTTTCTTTTGCATGTCCGTCGCCTTCTGAAGTCACCTCGCCTAAAATCATCAAAGTACATGGCGTCTATGGCCCAGAAGTGCCCTTTCCCGTTTGGACTTCGACCAGCCTTTACAAAGCAGTCATTGAGGGAAAGATTATGCCGAATGCTATTTCTCCAGCCTGTGCCTTTAGTTCTAAAGTAGGGGTAGCTTGCTAGGATGTAGCCGTAAATGTCGCTTAGAATTAGTTTCTGTTCAGGTGAAGAGAGAATAGCTTCTGCAATCAGACCGATATATGACTGACTCGGTTTGTCTCTGCTGTAACTCGATACATCCGCGAAGCTGAAGTAAGATTGACATGGGTTTGGTCGTAATCCGTAGTAGGGCCAGAGTGACGAGCTGATGGCTAAGGCTGTAGATCTTTCTCTCCACCAAGAGAACACAGCGTTGTACCCTGATCTATCTGCAAAGGCGTGTTCGATGTCATCTTCTGGACTATGTGTGTTACTTCTGGGATAGCTCTGATAAGAAACCACAGGGTCAAACGCTGAGACCCATTTGAAAGACATCTCAAACCTAAAATCCCAACTGCGTATCACTGCGGTGTTTGTCTTGGACTCGACCTTTTATAGCGGCGAGAAAAGTCTTTAAACTAAAGAAGCGTGTGAATTCGCTAATAGCGGTCAGTGATTCAAAGCGTACTTGAAAAACCAATAATGGGGCAATCGTTTCTAACAGGCCAATACTGCCCAAGATTACTCAACTATGTCGGTCAACTAAATAGCACATTTACAAGAGCGATCTATAACCGCGGCTCGTATGAAAAAAGCGCCCTAGAGTGGCAGTAGATTAACGGAACTTTCATCGTTGCTGCAATATCGAATAGAGAAAGGTCCTAAGAGCTGATAGGGAACGACAGAGATCGTAATACTCAGAGAGGAGTGTTACATGTGTTGGTGCTGTGATTGTTTTCGTGATTCGAGCAACGTGTAGCCAAAACTCAAAACTCTGTTACTAGAAATTATGAAACCTATTGCGAGCTTTATTTCAGCACCTTTTTGCACGCAAGTAGAAACTCGAGTCAGTCCCGTTAAGAAATCTCGATGGCAACCTAGAAAAACGTTTATGCAATATAAAGGGATTGGTATAGAATTTCACTTGATATAGAATTTTCCTATTATAGTATATACACTACAGGTGGTGAGCTTTGAAATTTAATTTCTCCGCCTTCCATGAGTGTTTTATGGCGGGACAAACCAGAGTAAATGATTTATTATAATTACATATAGTTCTTCCAAAACAAAACAAATGTCAAGCCAAGAGGTTCTACACTTTTGAGCTGGATTTTTGACCACTTTTTCTCAAAATTGCTCGAAATCCTGAAAAAATATCTAGTTGATGATATAGTCGTGAGTAATTACATGGCGATTACTTCTTAATAGCCACTCGAACGTCTATTCATCATTAGACTATATGGCCTTAAACTCGTTTATCATTCCTAAGAAAAATCAATTGTTTGGAAAAGAAACACTGATATTTTGACACAACTCACAAAGTAAAACCCACTCCAAAGGAAAACTTTGTGTCAAACATGTGGTTAACGAAAAAAAGTAATGACCCCGTTACCACGTTAAAGGCTATTAAGTTCATAAGTGTTTAGCTTTGCAAGAGCCTGGCCGTCGATGGTACTCGGCGGAGGAAACAGTCAATAATTACCAGTGTGCACCGTAGCTTTCACTAATAGTTACGTATATTAGTCTTACTTATTATACCTACGCAGTTGAAGCTCTTTATATGAAAAAAAAAAACGCTAACCATCTATTTTCTATTGTATTATATATGCATAAACGTACGTAGATTGAAATAATGAATTCTTCACCGTTTCGCGTTTTTTTGACACCCTAATTTCGAACAAAACTATATTAAATTACAGTTCGAGCAAAGAAGAACATAACCTATGTGTAGGTGCATAGCTAGACTGTCATTAAATTTCTACAATATATGGATCGAATAATGCTGTTTAACTCTCGGACTTTATTCCTCTTATACACTAAAAGCCCACTTATAAGAACGTCGATGTTAAGAAACTGTTAGGCGAATATTGGACATACAAACTCCATGTGTCCTTGCTCTTTTATTTAGGGCTAAAATTCTAGGTTCTTATACGTGGGTTTTTACGGACAGTTGCTACGCTACCAGCTTAGTTTGTTCATTAGAATACAAAACTTTCAAAATCCTCAGAGTTGCTTCGCCTGGATTGGTCTGATCTCTGTTTTTAGAACACTTCACAGCCCTTCCAGGAAATAATAACATCAGCTGGTGGTAACCATTGTATTTTATCTTTATTTTATCCATGAATTGATATAAAAATACGGGTTTTCTATGATTCATGCATCCCGTGCGTACAGTAAGCTTTCAAGAAAATCGAAAAACTACAAAAGTACTTTGCAAATTATGGTTTAATTGTATGAGCAACATTTACTGCGGTTTTCGAACTTCTGCGAACTCGGCAACGATGAATTACAGCTGTTTTGAGTATTCTGCGAACTCTTGCGTTCGACTTCCAATGGCGTTCTAGTAGCTTCCGTCAATCAAACTCTGAGGTCTTTTGAGTCTTAGCCGACCGTGGAGTAAGTTAGGCCATTTGTTTAGAAAAAGATAGTAAAAGATGCTGTGTGTTGTAGCATTTCACTAGGATGGCAAATAACTGATTTCTTTGTATTTCAAAAAGTTTCAAAGTTTGATTGACGGAAGCGGTTTGACGGTTGGAAATCGATCTCAAGAGTTCGGAGAATACTCAAAACAGCTGTAATTAATGTGTTTTCAAAGCGTTCCCTTTTTTCTGTTATAAAATTTAGAAATATATTTTTTCGGACATTTTGAATTCCATAGGGAAAATTGCCCAATGTTTGGTGATTAGTCAAGTTGTCTATTATTGTCTTTTTATTGTTGCCTTTCTGTTCTTTTTGTCAAATCCCAAATGAAAGTCAATTTTACTAGCCCAATGAAAGTTCTACAACTGGTAATTTACCAAACCAATTTGGAGGCTTCAATTAATTAAATTAGCATGAGTACGGATGGCTAGAACAGGAAGAACCGCTGTGCCATAGGAATGGTTTTCGCTGGGTCGCAAGTTATGTATTCCTTCTTGGTTGGGTCTGTGCCGTCCACGATATGAACCTTGTAGTTCTGTGGGTCCACTGTAAAAAAGCATTACGTATATGATGAGAAAACGTCTAATAAGATATATTTATAAAATAGGTTAGATAGTACGCGCGCTCTGATTGGTTGAGAGCTGTACATTCTCACATTATAAACGCAAGGCAGATGCAATGCTATTTTATAAAAATAATAAAAAGCGGATTTCTGTGGCGAGTGAGTTTCAAACTTTTCTCGTGTTTTTCCAGCATCCCTCGAAACTTGAGACATCTGCAATTTGCACGCGGTAAAGAATATTTTTTAAACATATTTGGAAATTGTCGGTGAGCGAATGTAAGCATGATTACCTGTCAGGTTTGGCATGTAGTCGTTCAGAATCATGCTCTTCTTCTTTACGGAGCGACACCTTCACGAGAAAAACAATATATATATTATATGTTATTATATTATATTATATATTATATTATATATTATATTATTATTATTGTATGATTATAATTTATATATTTATTTATTTATTTATGAGACTTCAAATAACATAAAACAGAACAAAATAACGTGTTTACCCTTTCACAGGCACGATGGTCTTGCTAATTCCATAGCTGTCCGCAGTCCTGTTATCCACACACATCTGAAAAAGGCATGCAAAATGAGAAACGTTATTCTAGTTTTGCAGTTTTAGCTAAAATTAGCCTTGATACAATCAAAGCCATCCTCGCAACGAACTTCGTCAGAGCTCCTCGACCACAGTTGTGTGTTTGTTTATCGAGTACCAAACCCATTCGTCATTTTCTGTTAAATTTCCGTAAGCTATTCCTGTGTCCAAATAGCGACGTGTCCGTAGACAAAAGGTGTTGATAAGATCGTCATGAATAACAGGCGTTATGCATAACCTATATCTCGGGAATGTTATGGTTTCTGAGCTGATTCTAGTTTCCTCGCAGCCAGGGTCGCGCAACGGGGCTTGGAGCGTTGTGTAACATCGAGCTGGGCGACTGCTAAAAGACTACTAAAGTTCATCATCCCAACTTAGGGCGATATCGCCTTTTTGAGTGCTATTTTCGGCGGAATCTACCGACTGAACGCTTTGAATAGACTTGAATCCTATCTCGTCCTCAATTTACACAAAAAAGAGATATCATAGGATTCTAATGGAAATTCTACCTGGCTGACGAATATCACCGAGTTTTCTCCGACCGATTTTCCGAAAGCTCCGAACATAGGTCGCGGTCTGACAGGTTGTGGCGTAGGAATGGATGCGTTTGGATTGCCTGAGGAAACAAAAAAGAACTACTTTAAAACTGAGAGGGCACAGTATTATGTGAAGTATCAGCGAGAATGTATCCTCCGCAGGTAACTTTGTGTTGGGATTACCGATTCTTGACGGAATTTGGGCTTCCTTTATTTCTGATTCAAAAACAGGAAGCCCGAAACAGAGATTACGTTCTTTTCTAGAGGAGGAGGCTAAAGAGACTAAAGAGAAAGGTGTTCTACCCACCCATTTGTGCCCATGCTATTTGTCCTCCCTTGATGACAATCTCTGGTTTCGAACCAAAGAACGCTGGCTTCCACAATACAAGATCAGCCAACTTGCCAGTCTGTCAGAATATAACATAACAGATATATTTACACTTTCCAAGAGGGAAAGAGATACAACTGGAAATATGCCAGAGCAATACCCGACCGTTTTATCAATGTGTGTTTCTTTTCAAAATACATTACCATAGCGCCACCAGTTGGCGATCAAAACGTCTTTCGCAGTTCGGAGATGTACTCTTTGTGCCCTTAAAGTGCCACTAAAGGCAGAAGTCAACTACATTTCATCAAAAAGATCCATTATCCAAGGGAACAGTAGCGAAACAAAAATGTGCTTTGCGCGCGCCGTTAATATTTTATTGATTTTTGAATACTTTCGATTGGCGTTTTTTTTTTTCGTTCAACTATGCGCGATGCATCTTGGGGAGAAGATCTTCAGAACAATGGTTCCTATGACGCATGAAGAAGACATAGAAAATACAACAAAGAAGGTCTTTGTTCTTCTTTCATTGTCTTCTTCGTGGTCTTTGTTCTACTTTCTATGTCTTCTTCATGCGTCACAGGAACCATTGTTCACCCCACAGGATGCAGAAACGCATAGTTGAACGAAAAAAAATCGCCAATCGGAAATATTCAAAAATCAATAAAATATTAACGGCGCGCGGTAAACACATTTTTCCTTCGTTACTATTTCCTTTGGATAATGGATCTTTTTGATGAAATGTAGTTGACTTCTGCCTTTAGTGGCACTTTAAGCTCGCAATCTCACAAGTTCAGCGAATGCGGAGAAATTCTTGGATTGCATGTGACGTCACTGGTGGCCATGTTGTTGGTGCCGAAAACAAAAGAAGTTGGGGTATTTCTTGGTGTTGCAAACTGTATTGTATTTTTGATGGGAGCTATTGTATTCCATCTTATTGTTTCGTTCTACGGTCTTTTGTCTTCTATTGTATTTATGCCTCTGGTGCCTTGCAACACCAAGAAAGAGCCGAAAGTTGGTCTACCGGTTTTGTTCCTAGTACCAACATGGCTGCCACGCGTTTGTTATATTATTCCCATAGGAATGATTGCAATCCAAGACGGAGGGATGACACGCTGTAGCAAGTGACAGAGTAGCCTTGTACGCGGTGCGAGTGACCTACCTCCACCGAGCCGATAAGATTAGCCATACCGTGAGCCAGGGCGGGGTTGATGGTGTACTTAGCGACATAGCGGCGTACTCGGAAGTTGTCGTTCTCGCCCTGTAAGGGACAGAACAAGCAATGAACTCGACAGGCAGCGGAAACCAACTCTTTATCGGTTTCATTCTCTCTAGTGCGATGACGGTAGCAAGACGGGGAGCTCTGGGTACGAGTTTGGCATATACCAACCTTTTCGTCTGACAAGCGCCCGCGAACCCTCTTCATCTTATCAGCGGTTTGCCATGTTCTGCAGACAACCTCACCAACTCGCCCCATTGCCTGTAACATCGAATTTAGCACAATTAGCTACAGAGGAATAAGCAATATATAGTAAGGGAGGCGGGAAAAAACAAGGCAACTCGAGAGGCGTTAACATGGCTCAAAATGCATTGCTATGAACCATAGAGGCCTCCCTCTACTAACTATGTATGAACCTGTTAGCCACCCTAAGGCGGATTTGGTGACTGTGAAAAGTGCCGCGACGAATTTGTGCCGCACCGCGAGTATGCGATTTCATTGGCTCTTGTCCAAAGAACCGTAATTTTCTGCGGCGACCAGCAATTTGATTGGCCGTCCTTGATTTGCCGAAATCGAAATCCGCTCTCTTGGCTAATACGGCGAATTCGGAAAGTCATAACTGCCTTGGAAAAGCAGTTGATATCTCGGGCTACCTGAGAGTCTGAGGAGACAATACTAATGGCTCCCATATCATGGAGGATGTCTTCCGCGGCGATTGTCTCAGCTCTGATACGTGATTCTGCAAACGCGACGTCTTCCTTCAAATTTCTGAAGATAAACGTATGCGAGATAATAGGTATGGTTTATCTATTGCAACTCCTGGTTGAAAGGAGTAAAATGTAATGTACGCCTGGGTGGCCCTGTTTCCGTGTACACAATACAAATGTTTAATTTCACGCGCATGGTTTACGAAAGTCGCCTATTGATTCAGTAAAAACACTTTTGCGATGAACAAAGTTTGTTTTTCTGCCAACCAGCTTCTTTTACACAAGCGCCTTGTTAAATAGTCCCATGATGCTCTAGTTCCATGATGCACTGCGCGCGTAGAATCAGCTAGCTGATTCTTCACTCAAAGTGCGTGATTCCCAAAGTAGAGCGCGCGCTTTTAGCCAATCAGAATCGAGATAGTGAGTACAATGTATAGTAATAGTAATATTCAAGCAATGTGCTGTGCAGCTCAACTGTGAGACCACAGTTCCGTGGTATTCCAATGTACATGTGAGACACCGAGGTATATTCTTTGAGGATGAGGTTCTCGGATGATATGTTGAGGGTAGGAAACCATGCATGCACATGACGTTTTGAAAATAACCGCTGACTCACTTGTCAAGGTGATGACAGACCATTAACATGTCCAGATGTTCGTCCAACGTGTTGACTGTGTAGGGTCGGGTGGGGTTAGTGGATGACGGCAGTACATTTGGCTCACTACAGACGCGGATGATATCAGGGGCGTGGCCTCCGCCAGCACCTTCACTGTGGTAAGTGTGGATGGTACGACTCTGACATGAAAATGAAATACCTTCGATGTGTTATAAAACGAAGGCATCTTATTTTATAGTACTCGCTGTGTCGGCGGTGCTAAAAGATCTAGACAGACAGGTGTCAAGGGTGTAACGTGTACGTAACAGTCCCGGAATGTGTCTCCAAAACGTAACAATCTACTAAGTATGGAGTTAACAAGTTTTTAAAATATATAGAGCACTTAAGACGAGTGTCGAAAACTATACGTAAATTACATGCACTTAGCCAATCAGAAACCAGCTCCGTAATGCTAAGCCAATAAAGACAATGCAAAGGTCCTCGTTATTTGAAGGCACCGCAAGTGTGCACTATAGGACCAAAGTTTTATGTCAGTTGATTAGTGATCACTTCCCTTTGGGATTAGTGTACCTTGAATGCCTCGATGGTTTGTTCCACGCACGAGGACTCGTTCAGTGTGTCCGTGTGAATGGTGATCTGCACGTCATGCTTATCTGCTACAGTCAGCGCACAGTCAATGGCTGCTGGGGTCGTACCCCAGTCTTCATGCAGCTTCAAGCTGGAACGAGAAGATAAAGAAATTTGAAATTTGCAGCTCTTGCTTCATTCATCTCCTTCCCTCCCCAATCCCCGAGAATTTGTGACCAAACTGCACTTCCCACATTAATTTATCGATTTTTTTAAAAAGGATAGAATAGAGACATTTTGCAAGTAGACATAAAAAAAGAACGAACGATTTAATGCACTATGACTCCTCGTGACTCCGTTGTCAAGTGACTACAGAAATCAAAGATCGAGATTACAATGCGTATAAAAGGGAAGCGGGAGTACTAATTTGCATGCTGCTGTAGACACTTTAGCGTGGTTGAAATCTGATTGAAGATTTAGTGTCGGGCATGACCAGATAATCGAACTTGCTGCTGCATTGGGCAGTTGCACCCCCCTGCTGAGGACCCCAGGTTTAGCTACCCCACCCTGGAAAGTTTAGGTTGTCCTTACCCACCCTGGAATTTCAGCGATTGTTCTCATGATCACCCTGGAAATTAGTTTACAAACAACTGAAATCCATGTTTCTGGGATACACCCATCCTGGAATTCCAGTGTTTTGATGACCACCCACCCTAGAATTCCAAGGCCATCAACAGGGGCTGCGGATTTATTATGCTTCTGCCCATTTAGCAAGCAAGTGTAAATGCAGTCTGATCCCAGGCGTTCCTTGTATGCACTGAGAAGGTAAACCGCTGGATGAGCGCGGGCGCTCGAGCTCGTTTCCCGGTGACGTCACAACCTAACCACAGGAAACCCGCCCAGAACAGTTTCAGTTTTTTTTTTTCAGTTTTTAATTATTCATCTCTTCAAAAAAGAAAAATATTTTACATTAAATACTGATTATTATTACATTATTATTTTTATTTTTGTATTTTTGAAGAGATAGGGCACTCTATAGCAAGCTAGTTATGTGCCCTATATATAGAAAATTGATAGGTTATTTAGAAAAAGAGTAAAGAGAAAAGAAAGGTTCGATTGGCAGTAAAACATTTTTTGGCAGATAAAACTATGAGAATATTCAATATTGAGATAGATAGGAGATTTGTAGGCATTTCTTAAATAGTTTTTTGGAAGGTTTGTTTCGAATGTTGGAGGGGATATCATTCCAGAAATAGGTACCAATAACAGTAGGGCAGAATTTTCTAATGTTAGTACGATAAGCCGGGATTGAAAGTTGTTCGTTTGATGCATTTCTTGTAGAGTATTGATGTTGTTCAGATACAAAGGAAATATTTAAGCTGTTGATTTTGTCGTCATTCAAATGCTCATAAAACAAAAGAGATGTGTGAAGTTTAACGATATCAGGGAACTTAAGTAGGGTCAGGTTGGCATAATGAGGAGTTATGTGGTCTTGAAGAGGAATTCCAGCAATTATTCGAATAGCCTTATTTTGAAGCTTAATAATTTGGTCCAGAGGGGAATAGTAGTTATTGCCCCAAAGTACACATCCATACGTTAGGTATGGATATACAAGTGAAAATACATATTCAAAAGCGGCTTAGGGCCTAAACAACGCTTCACTTTAGCCATTATATTTATACTTTTGCTGATTTTTGCGCTAATATAATCTATATGTTCATGCCAAGACAAATGATTATCTATGATCACCCCAAGATATTTCACACTTGTTGCTTGTGTGATGCAATAATCGTCCAGCAAAATTGGTAAACGTACATCGTAGGAAACTTTTTGGTGAGGATGGAAAATGACATAATTGGTCTTTGACAAATTCAGTGTCAGCTTATTGGCTTTAAGCCAAGTATAAACATGTTCAAGTTCCTTGTTCACTTCCAAAATCATATTATCGACATTAGGTCCAGATACACTAATCGAAGTGTCATCAGCAAAAAGTCTAAAATTAAAAAAATTAGATGAATTGACAAAATCGTTGATGTAAATCAAAAAGAGTATCGGGCCCAATACGGAACCCTGAGGCACCCCAGAAAAAATCGGGAGTGTATCAGAAAAGGAACCGTTCACGAAAACGCGTTGCCTTCGTTTATGTAAATATGATTTAAACCATTGGTTTTCTATATTTTGGATTCCAATGGCATCCAGCTTGGCTAGTAATATGGAATGGTTTACCGTATCAAATGCCTTACTTAGATCCAAAAATAGCGTTAGTACGTAGTTACCTTGGTCTATTTTTTTAGTTATTTCTTCAATCAGGTCAACTAGACAGTCAGTCGTAGTGCTTCCTGATCGAAAACCATACTGATTATCAGTTAAAATTTTATTTTGTGATAAATATATGTTTAATTGATTAAGGATACTTTTTTCAAAAATCTTACTTAAGGCCGGTAAGATTGAAATAGGTCTGTAGTTATCGCATAGGGCTCTGTTACCTTGTTTAAAGATAGGCACCACTTTAGCTACTTTTAGACTATCAGGGAATTTTCCCTGAATTAGGGACATATTAATGATGTGTGTAAGGGGTTTGTAAATTTCAAATGCTCCGGTGACTAGTAGGAAGGGATGAATTTTATCGACCCCAAAAGATTTTTTGGAGTCAAGATCCACAAGTTGCAAGAATACCTCAAGCTCAGTTATTCTACGAAATTTAAAACGCGTTACCTTAGGTATTAAATATGATGAGAATTTACGATTACTCCTGGGTATTTTTGAGGCCAGTTGGTTTGGTATACTACAGAAAAAATTATTTAAAGCATTAGATATAGAAGCAGGCTGGTGGAGCTGTTTATTGTTGGCATGAATCTTGTCAATACGTGAAGATGGTTTCTTCTTATTAATCACCAGGTTTATGTTATCCCACATTTTTTTCATGTTATTTGATTCCATCAGAACATCATTATAATAATTCTGACGATATAATTTATTAATTGTCACGATTTTATTGCGGTATATTTTATATTTATCATGGTACTTGACCTTACGTGTCAGTATCCATTTTTTATATAATTGATCCCTTATTTTTATTGATTTTTTTAAGCCAGTGGTTATCCACGGCTTCTGTGTACTACTCTTTAATTTAGTAGTTTTAATAGGAGCGTGGTTATTACTTATTTTATTAAATATATGTGAGAATCTTGAGTAGCTTTCAGTAACTTCGCGACAAGTTAATACGGTAGACCAATCAATCTGTTGGAGATCAGAGCGAAAACTTGACCTATTAAATTTTTTAAAGTCTCGAAATTCTGTACTATCTGGAAATGGGCTATTTTTAGGATCGTATACTATCGAAAAAACAGGCAAATGGTCAGCAATTTGATAGGCAATACTGCCGCTGGTACAACAAGATACAAAATTAGTGTGAATATGATCTATACAACTCTCGCTAGTTTCGGTTATTCTTGTTGCCTCAAAAATCAATGGACTGAAACCTTCTGTATTAATCATATTGAGATACTCCTTAGCAATTTTTGATTTCTTTAACGTATTTATGTTCGTATCTCCCATTATCAAACACTTCTTATTTGAAAGGAAGATTTTGTGTAGAGATTCTTCTAAGTTTGCTATGAATTCTCTTTCTTCCGACACTACGGAAGTTGGTGGGTGATAAATTACAGCAATAATTAGGTCATCTGTTTCAACCCAAACATTTTCAGCTGTGTCAATTTTCAAATCATGTCTAATTTGGAATTTGTAATCCGTTTTCAAATAAAGTGTCGCCCCGCCTCGGGACGCATAGGTACGATTATCGGTGATCATAGAATAACCAGGTATGTGAAATTTCTCGAGATCAGTTTCATCTTTTAGCCAAGATTCCGAACATCCTAGCGCGTCAAACGCAAAGGGAATTGAACTCAACAGATCACATAACTCATTAAAGCGTTTATCTAAACTTCGTGCGTTTAAATGAAGCGCGGCAAATTGAGGCTTCACAATAGTAGACAATTCATTCAACTCATCAAGCGTGAACCCAGAACGCCCGGGACTAGGCTGGTGTAAATGCAATGTGTGCGATGTGGATAATGTAGGCTATGCAAGTCATTTGCATAATAATAATGAATGCCCTGGAGTATGCAAATCATGAATACAAAAGGGTCACGCGGTATCCACCCATTGTCACTCCACATGCACTCTTGGTCGTTGTTAGCTGTACGGTCGAGCGGCCCACCCTCCCACCCACTGAGGAAGCCGTGGCTTGGAGTGCAGTAATGGCCACTTTATACTCGTTTTGGTTTGGGCTTGTCCCAGGCCAGAGCGATTTCCCATACCTTATTTACATATCATGAATAACAATAGCCAGGGCGGAATATTATACTATACTCGCGAAACTTACACGAGCTTGAAGCAAAAGGCCGTCCATTTACAAACACTATTCTAACGAACACAGTGGCGAAATACCAGACACTTTTCTAAACCAGTGTGAGTGGCTGTCTATACATGTCAGTGTAGCAAGCAGAATAAGAAGGCTTTCGTACCCAATGGCGCCAGCGTTGAGTTGCTCTTCTAACTCCACAGCTATCCCATGAGTTCGAGAAGTGTTTCCCTTTCCTGCAGCGAAATCATAATCCATCACATTGAAACATAACGTATACTACAGGCCTGAAGAAAGGCCACATGTACGAGGAATAACTTCTTTAGAAACTTTAAAATAACTACTGAAATAACCTAATTTGGCTTGGGATCTGTAGCGAGACAAATAAGCAATGTCGTGTTTCATTTCGAGCAATACCAAGTCACTGTGAGAAAGTTTTCAAATGCAACTCGCCTCTAGTTAGTGCAAGGAATTTATTATGGCATCGAGTTTGTCATTTACAAACGTTGTGAACTGAATGCCTTCGCACCAAGAAATTGTCTCTCAGGAACTTTGAAAAAGCAATTCTTCAATTTCAAGCATTACATGACAGTATAGAGCATTACATGACAGCATAGAGTAATCTATACTGTCAATTTTGAATGTGTGTGCGAGGAACGCTTCTGATTGGTTTAAAGAGACATGCTAATTTTTAGCCGGCTATTCTTTTTCTCCGAAAAGAACAGGGAAACCACTCATGTGTTTGTCTCTTTTAGCCAATCAGAAGCGTTCCTCCATGTTCCTCGCGAAGACACAACAAAATAATAATATAGATTAAATCTTTATATAGTTACTTGTTACCTGTGAACCCAAAGTTGAGGGGGAACGCATCCGTGCTCTGAATCATATTTCTGTGAGATATAGAATAAAAACGTATATAGCATAATAATAATAATAATAACAATAATAATATTTATTCCAAGCCGCCATTACTGATACATAGGAGAATACATACGAATACAGAATATAGATGAGTAAATATACAATCAATCAATCAATTAAGCAATAAAAGTACTTTCCGCGTGCTCTCTGCTTTCTTACAAACACGAGGGGGATGTTGGGAGAACTGATCAAAACTTGAAAGACACGAGCCGAAGGCGAGTGTCTTTCAAGTTTTATCAGTTCGACCAACATTTCCCGAGTGTTTGTAAGAAACCAGAGAGCACGCAGAAAGTATTTTTATTGCTTTTAGAAAATAACATGCACAAGCGCGACAGCGTTGCGTGACAATCGTGTTTCTCAGGTCTCTTACAAACACGCTTTTTAACCAATCAGAATGCGCACATTCACAATACAACATAGGTGTTATTTTCTAAATTACAATAATAATTCAATACATCATAGATATATTTTGCTGTTAGTCTGATAATTGATTCGTCGGTCATTGAAATACAATACATAAATATATTTCTCTCACTAAAAGAACTAAATGCACTGTTTATCATCATTTTTAAAATGCAACAACATGATCATATGCATATGCATACTTAGTTTATGATTTATGACACTGACGCACTGTTGAACGAGGACATTCCCGCGCACTTGCCATCAATATAGCTCTTCTATCTAGACAGCTCTTACCTGATGTGGTTTGGTCCGGGTGTACATGTTGTTGCATTCGTCCCTGTGGCAGGCCCTATGAAGAGAAGCATCTCAGAAGATTCTCCACAACTGATGATCAACTCTGGGCTTAACAATTGAGATCAGCTGGTTTCCCATTTGACCCCTCCAAGATTTAAGTCTCGAATTGAGTGAAATTTGTTCGCCCGTCGCCCACTGACAAAAACAAGGCATGATTACAATAAAACCACAATGGCCGATTGCATTTCCTTTCCGCACCGGGGGGAGGGGAAGGTTGGGCGAGGACCCTGGAAAATTCCAGGGGGGAGGGGACTATCTAAGCACTTACAATTCCATGGGGAGGGGGTCTATTTGGACCCTGAAAATTCCTAGGGGGAGGGGTAAGGACCCCAGGTAATCCTGGAAATTCCAGGGGGGAGGGGTCTGTCTAAGCTGTTGAAAAGGGGTGTTTAGACTACCTAAAAATTCCAAGGGGAGGATGTGTTTAGGCCTCCTGGGGGAGGGAGGTCTTCAAATGGTAGTGTCCTCGGCCCCCGGGTGTGGAAAAAAGTGCAATCAGCCAATGCGAAATAGTGGCGACTAAATATAAGTAGACATAGGGGTTTAGTGACATATTTAGTTCACTTAGTCGCCAACTAACGACAAGCGAAGCAATTTCAAGGCGCGAGTTTTATTTATACCCAAAGACTTTTCTCGCCGCGGACATTTCTGTTGATGACCCTTTTGGATCCCCGAGCATTTGGCTAGTTTGGCTGACCAACATGTTTCTGTACCTGTGCCGCCACCGACCATAGTGGTCAATCCCGATGCAATCGCCTCCTCTGCCAGTTGAGGGCAGATAAAGTGGATATGGGCATCAAATCCTCCAGCTGTGAGGATTAAACCTTCTCCGGCAATTGCTTCTGTCCCGACGCCACAAACCATCCCCTGTAGAACATATGATCAGAAAATTCGGCCATATACGCCTAATTAAAAAAGGTTGCTTTGGGAATTGGTCTATGGTCTTTGAAATCCATTGTTTGATGGTCATTCAGGCCGAAGCGCATTGTTTTCAGCGCTTCAACGATCAAAGCCAAAAGCAACCTTTATTGAATTAGGTGTATGCTTGTAAACGGTCCTGTCATTTATTCGGGGTTCCTGTGCCATTTGGTCACATACTAAGAGACGCGAACTCGGCTCGGATGCGCGCAACCATTCTCGTTAGCAAACCAAGGCTCTAGCAATACGCTTACGCTTAAATTTCGCTTTCACGCCTAACTAGTCTAATTGTAACCTGAATATGAGCCGTCCCTTCACTCTCGATTATACCTCACTTATTATCGCAAAGTGAAGTAAGATCAGAAACTTATAAGTGAGTGCAAATCATAGATTGGGATGTTCCATTTTATATCCGTTACACTCCTAGCGAGGAACCTGGAATTTCCACTGGGGTTGTTGTGTTTGACCATGGAATTTCCCCAGGGGTTGTTTTTGAACCTGGAATTCCCACAGGGTCATTTATTTTAACTCGGTAATTTCCACAGGAAGTTCATTTGCAACTTTAGACTTTCCACAGGGTCACAGGAGAGAATGAGGAATTTCCACTGGGGTTGCTTCAAGTTTCCACAGGGGTTAATTTGTACAGGAGCCTGGAATTTCCACAGGGGTAAGGCAATTTTTGAAAATTTAGAGTTCCTCGATACGAGAGGGTACGGCTATTTTTTGAAACAGCCCATTAGGAGATAATATTGCATGGCTATATTTCATACCCTATAGAACACGTGATTAATATGTATTCTAATATCGAACAAATAGTAACGATTCCCACCTCTGTGACTCCCTCCATGACGTCCGGGTTGCCTGCTTTCCCGATACCCGCAATACGACCGTTCTGCAATGTTGAATCAATCACTAGAAGGGGCATAGTCCGCCCATGATTAAGCAGGGACTTTAAGCTGCGGCAACAGCAACGAGAATGACAACGATACACTTGATAAGACAACGTAACACGATGTGCAAATCCATTAAAGTCAAACGGTTGATGAATATCGAGGAATGTGAACAAACGAGTGCACAAGACTATAGGGCTTTATATCCCAGTGTTCAATTTTAACGCGCGATTATTGGTCGAAACGTATGACGTGGTACATTTTCACAGGACAGATATTTCAGACGATATCGTCCGTCGGAAGTGATATCCGTCCAGGGAGAAATGTTTTAAGCAAAAACTGGATATTTTCTGTTTAAAAAATAATGGAAAACAAGAAAACCAAGGTTTTTGTCTAAGAATGTTGATAAAATACGGAAATTGGTGGCTGAGGCGACACCGGAAAACACAAAAAAGTCAACTAAACAGGCCGTGAATGTTTTGAATGGTTTACAAATACTTAACCATTATCCTGCGAGATTGCGCAGAATATCGTCTGATACTTAGCCGACGAGGGACGAAGTCCCGAGTTGGCTAAAATCAGACGATATTCTTCAAAATCGAGCGGGATAATGGTTTTATTATTCAGCACATCGATAGCACAAAAAAACCCCGAAAAACATGACTTTTGTGTATTATTTACGAGCTCAAAACATCATATTTCCCTCAGAGACGGATATCGCAGGATAGCTGTCATGTACAGAAGACAGCTATTGGTGTTCCAATGACCATATTTGAGCAGTGCATCGATGTGCTGAATAATAAAAAGTTAATAGTTTTTTGTTATTGTTTCAATCCAAGTTAATTCGGTTTGACATTCGCGAAAAAAAATGAAAGAACTAAACAAACAAGAGCAAAATGACGATAAAAGAATTGTTTTCAAACTTACTATTTTGTCGTAGCTTGGCAAATAGAAAAAGAACTTGCAATCAGCTCAACCAATTCAACCACTTCGAGTGTAGTCCAGCAAGCCGACTTCCAAGTTCGATCAGCAGCGCTAAATTTTTCCAACTCTGCATTTCACGGCTGTCATTTATACTTCAGTTCACAGCAGAACAATTAATTTAACAGTCCGGCAAGGAATTAGACCTGAAAACCCGAAATCTCGGCTAGATTTTTTGTAGAAAAGCACTCGGGAAAGCACTAGAACTTGTGCGTTCGCTCCGATTTCTCCTAGCCCCACGTTAGGGTTTGATGGACAGTTTTTGTGTCAACCAATCACAGCTCGAATAAAAATATCTTAGCAAATCACCGCTTACGATTTGCCTTTTCGCGCCATACTGCAGTTTAGTGGTTTTCTCACGTTCACAATGTTTTTTTTTCTCTCGAGTTTTTCAGTGAAGTCGCTGGGATATAAAATAAATAAACCCCTTCTTGGCTTGCTGTAATATCGGCGGATAATGTCCGCGGATGAAAAATGGTCCTCAAAATTTCACAGTTGCCCTCGAAGCTTCGCTTCTCGGCCAACTGTTCATTTTTCGTACCATTTTTCATCTTTGGACATTATCCGCCGATATTACAGCCGCCAGAAGTGGTTTATTTAGTAATTATATCACACGTACACAACTCATAGGGCTATATCACACATACACACCCCATAGGCTATATCACACACATCTCATCATGTAGGGCTATATCACGCATAGACATCTCATACCGCTATATCACAAATACAAACCCCATAGGAATGTATCACACATACACAACTCATAGGGCTATATCACACACACACCCCATAGGCTATATCACACACATCTCATCATGTAGGGCTATATCACGCATATACACCTCAGCGCTATATCACAAATACAAACCCCATAGGAATATATCACACATACGCACCCCATATCAGACATGTACATCTCATACTAGGTCTATATCACACATCGTAACCTCATATGACTACATCACGCATATACACACCCCATAGGGCTAAATCATACATGCACATCTCATAGTGCTATATGACACATACACACCCCAAAAGGCTATATCACGCATATACACCTCGTGGGACTTTATCACACATTGCCTCAACGGCAATATAAGGCTGCATTCATTATGTATACTACAGGGGGGGGCAGAGGATTTTTGGGGGGGATCTCAAAATTTAGGAACTGGAAAAGGGGGGATGTCAAGTTTTTTTCATAACATGAAGGGGGATGCATATTTTTGTTGAGGTATTATATATATTTAAGATAAGGTTGTGCAGTTTGATAGTAAATGAAGGAAGGCCCAATTGTTGAACAGCGAGTTTGAACCTCCTTCCTGAAGAAATATCACTTGCACTACTATTCTCGTGTATTCACCCTCTTTCAACTGATATGTTGAAAAAAAAACTGCGCGCTTTGCGCGCATAAAGAATTATATTAAACTTAAAAAGTCGTAAAGGCCTTCTTGTTTTACTACAATTCCTCGAGGTCCTCTTCAGTGGCTTTCGTCTGCCAGACAAAAACGCCTTTGGACTTTTGATTAATAGTCTTGTAGCTTCATTGTCAAAATTGCGGCGCGCTTCGCGCGCACAACGGAAAACATACCAAACAATCAAATACAAAATAAATGATACTCAGCCTATGTGTAGTAAGGCTCCAATCGAGGAGCGCACCAGATCACTTGGTAGAAAGTCACTACCGACACAAAAAAGTAAAGCCACCTAGGATTTTTATTTGCATTTTTTTTACGCTTTGTATTTTTTTTATCATCGAGCCTTTGTTCTTTATTTTTTGAGAAAATGTAAAATTGATATAAATCAAATTGAAAAAATTGTCTCCGGGGTGATGGGGGGGGGGGGGGGGGGGGGGGGGCATGTTTTTTCCTTTTGACCAAGAGGGGGGATTCGTAAAAAATATGTTGTGCCTTTAGGGGATCTGAAAATTTTGCATTGTCAAAAAAAATTCCTCTGCCCCCCCCCCCCCCCCCGTAGTATACATAATGAATGCAGCCTAAATATACAGTTGGAAGTGTCGATTCAACATAACCAGGAGACATAAATAATCACCTTGAGGCCCACATCCGCTTTGATGATCCCAGTAACAGCGTCCACAATAAGAGCGTTTGTGATGACCGTATCCAAAGCAACCTGATTGCTAACCATGGCAGCTTGACCCATGCCCTCTCGGAGAACCTGGTGTCGAGGCAAACAAACAGGAAATCGCAACAGGTCAATATGTTTTACCACATGGTTGAAGTTTCTAATGAAGTTTTACAGCTAAAAATGTGTACCATTCTACCCCAAGGGCGTAGCGTCCTATTTTCGACTGGTAGGGATGACCGTCGTATTTTTAGGGGTTGAAATAGGCAGTTTTGTAATCTGTAAAATGTGTCGGGTCTTGCCTCGCCGGGACCTCGCATCCGTTAGAACCCCCTTGCCACGCTTCTTGTTTAGCGTGTATTACCATAATGTACCTGCACAGCGTTTAGGAAGATAAATAAACAACCCCTTCCTCTCCACACGCCGTGCGGTTTAGACTTCAATGGGCTGTTCCATATTATATCCGTTACCCCCCTATCGAGGAACCTGGAAATTCTGGGGGGGGACATGGGGTGGCTGTGTTTGACCCTGGAATTTCCACAGGGTTTGTTGATTTTGACCCTGGAATTTCCACAGGGTCTGTCATTTTGACCCTGGAATTTCCACAGGGTTTGTTGATTTTGACCCTGGAATTTCCACAGGGTTTGTTGATTTTGACCCTGGAATTTCCACAGGGTTTGTTGATTTTGACCCTGGAATTTCCACAGGGTCTGTCATTTTGACCCCGGAATTTCCACAGGGTCATTCATTTAACCCTGGAATTTCCACAGGGTTTGTTGATTTTGACCCTGGAATTTCCACAGGGTCATTCATTTAACCCTGGAATTTCCACAGGGTTTGTTGATTTTGACCCCGGAATTTCCACAGGGTCATTCATTTAACCCTGGAATTTCCACAGGGTTTGTTGATTTTGACCCTGGAATTTCCACAGGGTCATTCATTTAACCCTGGAATTTCCACAGGGTTTGTTGATTTTGACCCCGGAATTTCCACAGGGTCATTCATTTAACCCTGGAATTTCCACAGGGTTTGTTGATTTTGACCCTGGAATTTCCACAGGGTCTGTCATTTTGACCCCGGAATTTCCACAGGGTCATTCATCTAACCCTGGAATTTCCACAGGGTTTGTTGATTTTGACCCTGGAATTTCCACAGGGTCTGTCATTTTGACCCCGGAATTTCCACAGGGTCATTCATTTAACCCTGGAATTTCCACAGGGTCATTCATCTAACCCTGGAATTTCCACAGGGCCATTTATTGCAACTGTGGAATTTCCACAGAGAATGAGGAATTTACACAGGGGATGCTTCAAATTTTACACAAGGGTTGTACAGGAGTCTAGAATTTCCACAGGAGTAGAGCAATTATTTAAAATTTGGAGTTCCTCGATAGGGGAGAGGGGGGGAGGGGGGGAGGGTGCATTTTATTTGGAATAGCCCAATGTCGGTTTTCATGGAGGATTATACTAGAATTTACCTTTCCTCCACCAAATTTGAGCTCATCACCATAGACTGTCATGTCCCGTTCCACCTCTATCAGTAAGCTGCTGTCACCTAACCACAGCTGAAATAGAGATGCCAGTGAATGCAACTGTGTTATTATATCTATACGCTTGAATTAGAAGACCCAGTGTTCTAACACCTACGTAAAGAAAATAACCGCCGGACCCTCGAGCACGAAGGTCATCCCAGATTGGAATGCTTTGGACTTTTTTCTGGTAAATCCTTCATATATGATACACTATAGTGTCCTCGTATAAATATCGTCTTAAAGAACGAGGATATACATAAGGACACTATAGTTTACCATATATGAAGGATCTAGGCTAATAAAAATATGTTATCGAAACATAACTGCAGTATTTGATCCAGGTCTCCCAATGGAATTAAGAGGGACCATTTTCGAATTACAGGGTTAAAAGAAAAGCTTAAGAAATATTCTAAAAACATAGGTGGCGGACCAGGGGGGCCAGGGGGTGCTCGAGCACCCCCACTTTTTGAACTGGGCGGGCTAACCACCCCCACTTTTTGAAGCTAGATATATTTTTGGCATTTACACGTAAAGAAGAAAATGAAGAGAAGAACAGAAGCGTGTCCTTTTTGTTTCTGTTTTTTTTTATTGTTATTTGCAAGAGAACTAGCTCGTTCAAACTTAACTACGGGCGCTTTTTCACATTCTTCCCAAGTCAATTCGCGCACGAAAATTACGTGTTCACTTATTTTTTGCTTCTTCGGCACCCTCACTTTTTAGGGTTCTCCGCCGCCCTGAAAAAGCAACGCTAGTTTATTTATGCTTCATTTACGTGACAACAACGAGGCTCGTTGCACATTATAGCGCTATTCACGCTGACGTCACCATTGTTGACAAGGAACAAAGGGCGCTATTCAGTCGAAGGTTGGCACATTAGAATGGCAATGTTGATAAACAGTGAATAGCGCTTTTGATAAAGAACCACTGCTCCTCGAAATATGTTGCGGGGCAATATATAAAACTGCGTTTCGACGAAGGAGAAACGCAACCTATTCGCGTATGCCAGGATTCATGCAATTAACCTTACTTTCATGTGCCCAGGCTTCTCACGGCTAGCCTTCGCGCAAGCAAACCAGTCAAAACGGAGTCAAAACAAGTCTTGCCGGCTTCGTATGCCAATATTCTTTGAGCGAAATTCATGCAATTAGCCTCGCTTTCGTGTGCCCAGGCTTCTCACGGCGAAACGAACGCACTTACTAATCTGAGATTACTTTTAGATAGAGAGACTTTTAGATAGAGAGACTTTACAGACAAACTGTAGACATGTTTGACATTTGATTCGGGACAGATGGACCCAGATGCGCGGTCCGGTGCTAACCCTGTACAACACTGCCCGATCTGTGTATCGCAACAGGTTTTTTTAAATTTCTTGGCGATTGACGACGATTTTCAAGGAGTGTGAAAAAGTTCAAGAACGGCAGTACTTCAGATACAAACTTTGGTACAGTTACCTTGTCCCCAACAGTTGGCCCAAACGTGTGGGCGTATAGTTCACGTTGTATGGTCACTTGACTCAGACTCACACCTTTATCTGATCGCGATCTCTTTATCGTCGGTATAACATTTTGCTGTAGATAAAATGAAAGATATTTCATTTCTCCTGGAGGCCTCATAATGAAACTGCTCTTTTGCTCGTCAACGGAGAATCATTCTTTGGGTTTTGGAATAACATTGTATCGAACTACGAACTTATCGAATACACATTTTTATGCAGTTCTCCACAAGAGTTCAAGAACGAGAATTTCAAAAGATTGCGCGATCGCGAAAACGCTTTCATATAACTGTGCCTGCTGTGTAGATGAAATCACGTAGTCGCGGCACGCACGGTCGCGATCGCAGCGCGTCACAACTTTGTTGCGGCACTTTTCACAGTCATACAAAATCCGCTCATTATTTCTACGGACATTGTATCCTATTGAATCTAGAGACATCGCTGTTTCAATTTCTCATCTTTCCCATTATCCAACAAGTTTTTAACGCACCTCTAGTTCATGTTGAAATCCCTGTTCAGCAATTTTCTGCATAATCGCAGGTAATGCTTCCACGCACACCTTCCCATCAGCAAGCCCATTACCTCCGCGGATAACCCTAGATAACACGGACACGATTAGCAAGTGACTCGACCCTAGATAACACAGTCACGATTAGCAAGTGGCTCAACCCTAGGTAACACGGTCACGATTAGAAAGTGACTCAACCATAGATAACACGGTCACGATTAGCAAGTGACTCAACACTAGATAACACGGTCACGATTAGCAAGTGGCTCAACCCTAGATAACACGGTCACGATTAGCAAGTGGCTTAACCCTAGATAACACGGTCACGATTAGCAAGTGACTCAACCCTAGATAACACGGTCACGATTAGCAAGTGACTCAACCCTAGATAACACGGTCACGATTAGCAAGTGACTCAACCCTAGATAACACGGTCACGATTAGCAAGTGACTCAACCCTAGATAACACGGTCACGATTAGCAAGTGACTCAACCCTAGATAACACGGTCACGATTAGCAAGTGACTCAACCCTAGATAACATGGTCACGATTAGCAAGTGACTCAACCCTAGATAACACGGTCACGATTAGCAAGTGGCTCAACCCTAGATAACATGGTCACGATTAGCAAGTGGCTCAACCCTAGATAACACGGTCATGATTAGCAAGTGGCTCAACCCTAGATAACACGGTCACGATTAGCAAGTGGCTCAACCCTAGATAACACGGTCATGATTAGCAAGTGGCTCAACCCTAGATAACACGGTCACAATTAGCAAGTGTCTCAACCCTAGATAACACGGACACGATTAGCAAGTGACTCAACTCTAGATAACACGGTCATGATTAGCTCAACCCTAGATAACACGGTCATGATTAGCAAGTGACTCAACCCTAGATAACACGGTCACGATTAGCAAGTGACTCAACCCTAGATAACACGGTCACGATTAGCAAGTGACTCAACCCTAGAAAACACGGTCACGATTAGCAAGTGGCTCAACCCTAGATAACACGGTCACGATTAGCAAGTGACTCAACCCTAGATAACACGGACACGATTAGCAAGTGGCTCAACCCTAGATAACATGGTCACGATTAGCAAGTGGCTCAACCCTAGATAACACGGTCATGATTAGCAAGTGGCTCAACCCTAGATAACACGGTCACGATTAGCAAGTGGCTCAACCCTAGATAACACGGTCATGATTAGCAAGTGGCTCAACCCTAGATAACACGGTCACAATTAGCAAGTGTCTCAACCCTAGATAACACGGACACGATTAGCAAGTGACTCAACTCTAGATAACACGGTCATGATTAGCTCAACCCTAGATAACACGGTCATGATTAGCAAGTGACTCAACCCTAGATAACACGGTCACGATTAGCAAGTGACTCAACCCTAGATAACACGGTCACGATTAGCAAGTGACTCAACCCTAGAAAACACGGTCACGATTAGCAAGTGGCTCAACCCTAGATAACACGGTCACGATTAGCAAGTGACTCAACCCTAGATAACACGGACACGATTAGCAAGTGGCTCAACCCTAGGTAACACGGTCACGATTAGAAAGTGACTCAACCCTAGATAACATGGTCACGATTAAAAGTGGCTCAACCCTAGATAACACGGTCACGATTAGCAAGTGACTCAACCATAGATAACACGGTCACGATTAGCAAGTGGCTCAACCCTAGATAACACGGTCACGATTAGAAAGTGACTCAACCCTAGATAACACGGTCACGATTAGCAAGTGGCTCAACCCTAGATAACACGGTCACGATTAGCAAGTGGCTCAACCCTAGATAACACGGTCACGATTAGAAAGTGACTCAACCCTAGATAACACGGTCACGATTAGCAAGTGACTCAACCCTAGATAACACGGTCACGATTAGCAAGTGGCTCAACCCTAGATAACACAGTCACGATTAGAAAGTGGCTCAACCCTAGATAATACGGTCACGATTAGAAAGTGGCTCAACCCTAGATAACACGGTCACGATTAGCAAGTGACTCAACCCTAGATAACACGGTCACGATTAGCAAGTGACTCAACCCTTGATAACATGGTCATGATTAGCAAGTAATAATAAAATAAATAAATAAATTGCTTATATAGCGCTTTTATCATCGCTCAAAGCGCTTTACATTAACGGATGACTCATCCTATAAGAACCAGCTTTATAAACATGAGTGTGCGTTAGTATTGTGAGTTCTGTGACACTGAGGTTGGGCAACTTCCGACGGTCCTAGTGGTTCTTTAACGTCCCTCTGGTTCCGGTTAGTGTAGTGTATGTGAGAGACGGGGCCTACGGTTTAACGTCCTTATCCGAGAAGACGCGAAGGTCTAACCATTTGCAGATGTTAGAGCAAAGGCAGCACCTTCTCCTCAATTATTAGAAAAGACCCTGAGTGTTGGCCCGGCCAGGGTTTGAACTCCCAACCTCCCGAACATAAGCCCGGCGCTCTACCACTGCGCTAACCGGTCGTCGGTGGCTCAACCCTAGGTAACACGGTCACGATTAGCAAGTGACTCAACCCTAGATAACACGGTCACGATTAGCAAGTGGCTCAACCCTAGATAACACGGTCACGATTAGCAAGTGACTCAACCCTAGATAACACGGTCACGATTAGCAAGTGACTCACTATTACTTATAATAAACCCAAAAATTCAGGGGGAACAGCCTGGAACATCTTATATGTCCGAGGACAGCGAGGCGACGTGAATATCAACAGATACAAAACGTACATAGTTTTTGTCCAAATAAATATACTGTTAAAAGAAAAGTTTGATGTTGTTTTCCTTCTCTGTCATTTTCGAAAATATATGCGAGCCTCATCTTCCAGTTTGATTTGCATTTCGCTGGCAATGTATGGCTGCCTGCTAGTTTGTGACACGATTACAGCTTGTTTTAACCACCGCCATACTAGGAGCCATGCTATTTATGAATACAGTCTTGTATGACTAACTAGACTAACCAGTACTTATAATGTTATAACCAGTAGAATCATAAGGTTAAATGTTTTACCATGTAACTGTTTTAGTATAACCTCAAGCTAGTGAATCTCAGGAAAAGCATAACAACTTCAGTAGTGTCCTGATCTAAACCAAACAATGATCAAATGAAAGGTGTATACCTGTTACCCGCAATCTCCACCAATTCTACCGTCTTGACGTCACCAGGCTCGAATCGCACTGCTGTCCCTGCTGGGATATTCTGTAGAAATCGGAAAATTATAGAGAATGTAATTAGTTGAATTTCTATTAATACCGCTATATACTTCAAAAATATTTTCTTACCAGTCTCATTCCATAGGCACCAGCACGGTCAAACTTCAAGAACTTGTTGGCTTCAATGAAGTGATAATGGCTTCCAATCTACCAGAAGGGAACTTTACTGCGATTTTCATAATTCTGCCAAGCTGGGGTACCCCAGCTACCCCTAAGTTTCGTTTGTAGTTTACAATTTACATTTTGTTTTTAAAGCCTTTAACAAAATCTCTCAAATGCTCTCCAGAGTACACAGAGCTGTTCACTCGTTCGATACGGAAACTGCAGGTTGTCGGTTGGCGTAGAGTTCGCAGAATTATGCAAATTGCAGTAAGACAACATTTTTTGCAAAAATTGAAAACTATTATGTATGCCAGGTCAGTTATCACAGATGTTTTGGGGATTCAGGCTGATTTTGTTCTTCTACATTGGGTGTTTTCTGCAAAATCAGCCTGAAAATGTTCTTAAGGTGTTCTAAAAATTGTTTCTTACAGCTGTTTTGAGTATTCTGCGAACTCTCGCGTTCGACTTCCAATGGCGTTCTGGCTTCCGTCAATCAAACTATCGGGTCTAATTTGAGTCTTAGCCGACCGTAAGTTACGCCATTTGTTCAGAAAAGGATAGTAAAAGATGCTGTGTGTTGGGACATTTCACTAGGATGGCGAATAACTGAATTCAAAATGTTTTCCAAAGAGTTTCAAAGTTTGATTGATGGAAGCCAGAAAGCGGTTTAACGGTTGGAAAACGATCTCGAGAGTTTGCAGAATACTCAAAACAGTTTTAACACTACCAACAGTCAAAATAAAATAAAAAATGTGATTGGCAGAAGGTAACAGTTATTTAGTAAGTTTTTAGTCTAAAAACAATTGCTAAATGCAGCCTGGAATCCCCCATACAGTACCTGCTGTAGGGGAGGGGGTAGGGTGTGCTGCCGAGGACTCCAAAACCTCACCCTATCAGAGGCCAAAAATCCTCGTTGATCCTACCATAGACCTACAGTTAAAATTGTATACCCTATGGTCGCCATCAAAGCGGAATTTTGTTAATCATGTAAAGGTTTTAAAATAAACTGTCTTTATCACTAAATGCGGCACAACTTTGAAATTCGAAATTCATGTTTGTTTGGTAGCTATAAAAAACTGAAATACTGAACTGAAATACTGAACCATACTGAAAAGGAGGCCCTGACTAAAACACATACTGAGACCAAACAAGCGAAAAACAATACCCTACCGCAGACCTTAGGAGCCCCAAAACCATACCCTATATGGCGGCACATACCCGTATTATACGGGTATGTGCAACCATATACGAGGAAGTACCCGCCGGGCCGTCTCCTTTTTCGCTACTTCACTAGTAAGAACTTAAAGTCTGTACCTGTATTGGTCGATCGCACATGCTTGTGACTTTGAGTTTAACAGTCTGTCTGCCAGCATTTAGAGTGATTGGGCCACCGCAAGAAGGTACAAGCTGTCCAGCCTTATGAGATGGTTTTCCTTCGCCCTGTAAATAAAAAGGAGAATATTTAAATCTGTTGCGAGTGTACTGCTGCTGACTGTACAGTGGATTTCTAGTCATGTGGGGTGGAACGTATTTTACAGTGAGGGGGCTTATTAGAGACAATGGCAAAGTGGTCGAAAGTGGGGAGCCAGTAGGCGGTTGAAACCCCCATCACCCCCTAAGCCCCTGGCACAGCCATGCATGCTTTTGCTAAATGTTTACAGTCTTTAATCCATCCGTCTTTTCATCCCGCATTTGGTCACATTGGGTCACTTGTACCCTCCTTTGTATTGATTCCACCCACTTGTGACACCTGAACCCTCCCATCCCCCCCCCCCCCACCCCCCCACACACACACTTAAGGATAATGACCCCTTTTTGCCAATCAGACCCTCCCAATCTCGGATCCAAGTAAAGGCTTCCCCTCCCTCCCTCCCTCCCCTTTTCCCTTTTTGGTTTAGCACTTACCATTTCCACAACATTGTTAGATGCTGTTTTGAACTTGTCAAGGGAGGGCACAGGCAGAAAACTGCCATACAGGGCCAGCTCTAGGTCACCATCTGCTCGGCTGATAGGTTTGTGAATTGTTACCTAAAAAAGTAATAGAACTGACTTAGGGGAGAACCATTAGAAATTGGGGGGGGGGGGGGGGCAAGGCCAATCCTTAAATAATATTTCTTGCAGAGAACCAAGCTAGTAACAAACATCATACAAATTCTGGAAAGAAATTCCTTGCACAACCTGAACCCCGAAATAAACATCATCCGCAAAAACATTGCCACCCCCTCCCACATAGTCCACCCTTTACTTACATGGTCTTGGTCTGGAGGGAGTGGTTTTAAAAAGCGAAGCCAAGCCATCATCGCACCTTGTAACAAACACGTTTAGCTACTACCGAAAGATTGCCCTCCAGTTAAAGAATCTGTGTCAGCCGCCAATTGACAGCACAGTAACATACCATCCGGCTGTATATTATTCTAACAAAATTCTTTTTTTTCTGTCCTATGCGAAGGAGACTTATTGCAGGACTCTACTGTTGGCCATTAATTTTCTTTTTGTCTTCAATGGCTAAATAAAAAGTGTTAGGCATAAACCCAAACTTTTTACGTGTATTTACGCCTATATCAGGAGCCCAGGGGGCACATAGGAAAAACATGACGGGATGAGCCGGAGGGAGCTTTATTTCGCCAACCCCCAAAACATCCACAAGCCCAAAATACATAAATACCCCCCCCCCAGATCCGGAGCAGTTCCGAGCCCTGCGACTGTAACACATACCAGTTTAGTTCCATCTGGAAATGTCCCTTCTACTTGTACCTCATCTAACAAATCGGCTACTCCTCCAAGAACCTGATTTCGACCTTTAGAAAATAATGTATGATTGCAAAACTAGTACTCTCCTATTAAGTTGGGAGGAAGGTTATTTAATAGGGAAGCTACAGTACACACATGTAGAGTGTAGCTGGCCTATTTCTAGTCTGCCCCCCCCCCCCCTCCCGACCGAATTTTGCTAGAGACAATTTTCCCAAGTTTAGTTGTCCTAAAAGGGAAATATCTTTTTCTTTGTAACTGTAATATATGTCCCAGATTGATCACTGAACTTGAACAATGTTTAGCTTAGTTTTGTTATAATTATTTGGTTTGTCGTGGTTTATGAGCCCGCAATGTGTAGACAGCTAATACAATTCCAATACAGTATGATACACTTTGATAGGGGTACATGAAGTACTTAGCTTAGCCTCTCTTGGCACCCACCTTAAGGCTTGTTTACACGCGCCGATTTGTCGGGCCCGATTTTTCATGTCGCAGATCAAGCAGAGGCCCGACAAATCGAATGAATGCACCGTCCGACAATCGGCCCAAAAATCGCAGCGTGTAAATAGGACAAAAAGATGACTTTTGGAGGGCATATAGTTTATTTGTGGCCCGAGCGCAGCGAGGGTGCAAATGATGCTATAGTGACACAAATAAACTATATGCCCTCCAAAAAACATGTTATTGTCCTATTATTATCACTACGCAACAATTTGGCCGCGCGTAGTGATAATAATGGGCCTTTACTTTGCTTCGTTTTATTGTAAGAGATTTATGGTGACGAAAGCATTATGGTCGGCAATTCGGGCAATAAGTTTCTAATTCAATCACTATAATGTCCTAGTCACATGGGTAAATTACTGCGACCAGAAAGTCTGGAAATGGATACAAACAGCGGTTTAGCAGCGAAGGAATGACATCACTGGAAAAGGACTTTTGAGAATTTCCTGACAGTTTTACCTCAAACTGGTCGCAACAAACTCAATGTGTTGATTAACTACATCTCCAACGATCTCCCAGCACATTGAGGACTGTACCGAATATCAGACAGCAATCAACACGCTACAGACTTGAGATTTTCGCTCGACATGTTCTTGCCACAAGGAGACAACAACAGTAGATGAATACTTTCAAGCCCTGAAAACACTTATTAACACAGATATTATTAGAGAACGAGATGAAAGATCTAAAAACCATGTTCGACCAAGCCGAGCCCTCGAGTCAGCCATGAAACGTTCTGAGTCGTATGAAGCACCACAGGCCTCCATCAATGTAGCAGTTCCTAACCACTCGTCAGTAGAGAATAATTCTAATATCATGCGATGGAAGTTTGAACCTTCTTGCTACACTTTCGACACTTTCTACCGCCCAGGTAAATAAAACACTTCTCCTAACACACTATCCAGAACCACGTGTGCTATGGTAGATGGAGACCCAGTCTACAAGCTCCACAAGTCACCCAGTCACCCAGGGGTCACCATGCTCAGCCACTTTGTGCGGACCAAGAACCTGCCATATTCCCTTCATGGCATAGTCAAGAAAATGAGAAGCAAGTGTCCTGCTTGCTGTGAATGCAAGTCACGGTATCACCAAAGCCACGCAACCCTTTCAGAGGATCAACATTGATTTCAAGGGTCCTCTGCCAAGCGAAAATCGAAATAAGTTTTTCCTCAAGGTCGTAGATTAATATTCCAGATTTTCATTTGTCTTCCCCTGTCCTGATGTCTCGACATCGATGGTAATCAAATGCCTCACTACACCTTTCTTTCTATTTGGAATGCTAGCCTATCTGCATTCAGATCGCCAGGAGCTGCGAAACTTCCTAGGAGAGAAGGGTGTGGACGCCGAACCACTGGCTACAATCCTGAAGAAAATGGGCAAGTCGGGAGGTAAATGGAGTGATGTGGAAAGCAATATTAACATCCTGGTGAATCTACCAGTAAAGTGCTGGCAAGATGTCCTTCCTGATGTTCTGCACTCCATACGCTCTCTATTGTGTACAGCTACCAACGAGACACCACATGAGCGATTGTTCGCTCTTCCCAGACGGTCTTCTGCGGGCTCTTCCATTCCAACCTGGATTAGTGAACCTGATCCATCAGTCGATGAGGTCGAGCTGCTTCAAGTTTCTATTTCTACTACCATATACCGTAGGGTTCCCGTACACACGGGCGGACAAATGGACGGTCGGATAGACGCATAGATATTATTGAGGAAAAAGAAAGAAAAAGTATTATCGCCCGAAGGGAGTGTAACTCTACAGAAGCTGAACTTGGACAAACGTAAAAAGGCTATAAAAGAAACTCAACACATAGTCACATGCCTCCATGTCATTTGATGTCAATCGGGTATACATACGTTGTCTAATGTATGGTGCTCTGCTTGAGTGGTGTGAACTCTGCTATATTTATGGTAATGAGCACATTACATGATGCATACTATAAACAGGATTATGCGGAAAATTTACTCAAATTATGCGGGAGTTTTAGCAAAATATGCTGAAAAATATCCCAATTATGCAGGAAATTGCGCAACATTATGCAGGATTGCGCAACAACTTTTTGAAAGTAAAATTTTTTTTACATTTTTTTACCTTTCAAATTGGCCGCCATGTTACACGAAAAGTGTTTAAATAACCTGCCTTGTTCCCAGCGTTTATTTAGTCCTCGCAATAATAATAAAGATTATTATTATTATTATTATCTATCGTGCTTTTCGTTTTTTTAGGAAGGTGTTATTGTAATCTTATTAGGGATGCGGTGGTTGAGGTTCAAGTAAATAGACCTCCTCGGCTTGGGCGTAATGTTGTCCCATTCCAGATCACGTGGCATTCCCATGAGTATTCGTTCTTCTGCTATGCTCCGAAGGACACATGAATATGGAAGCAACCCAAACAAAGAAAGATTATTCCAATGAATGGCACGTGACCAGAAATGGGAAAACATTACGCCTAAGCCGAGGAGGTCTATTCAAGCAGATATCTCACTGCACGCTGGACGATTTTAATATATGCGATGTTATGCGGGATTTTTCAGATTATGCGTGCATAATTTCGAGGGCCCTGTACCAGTAATAATCTAGTATTACGTTTTCACTACAACGGTGTTTTTCAGTCCTAAAATATTTGGAATTTAACCCAGTCACGTAGCTAGAGGTACATAATTATTCATGCAAAGTGACTAGCATTAATCTGCCAGTTTGCCCCAACATCCTTCAGATATCAAGCAAATCAAGATATCAAGCCTGCAATTTTCATTTACCTAGCATTCTTTGTCCTTTAACCATAGCATCCGCCACTGAATCACCATCACGAATAAGCTCTAGAGTCTGTTGTAAAAAATAATAATAAAAGAAGCAGTCAAGGTTATGTCAGGTACCCCTGTCATGCACCCTACGTACAGTATGTCAGGTAGTCAAGAAAATCGAATCCTAAGGGAAAAGAACACACATCATCACTTTTCAGTAAAACTACAAAATTTCGCTGCATTATAACCAATATCTTCCAAGAGCAAGGAAACAAACGATGAAAATTTGGAAATTTACAGACGTTTGTATGACTGGGGCTATGCGTCATACCCCCCAATCTTGCAGAGATTCAAGCCAGGAAATGAAAATCCCACAAAGACATGGCTTGGACTCTCATTAAAAGATGTCTGAAGTAGCTATTCCAGCAACTTCTCTATCATTTGTATTTTTCCACTTCACTTAATAAAAATTTTGGCATGCTTCGCGCGCATATCATCAAATCTATAGTCGGTGAGAACTCACGCGTGCACCGAAGACACTGTCCTCGTGCCGTTTACAAGAACAAGTGTATCTTGCGGAGGAAAAAAAACTCTCCCAAAAATGCCCTGCAGTGATAGGCCTGGCAAGCAGTCACTATGTTAGAAAGAAGAACACTTAGGGAAGCGTGAGTTCGACGTTACAAGTATAGAAATTCGTCATGTGGACCGCTTCACACAAATGAATAATTTCGTAATTTGCGGCATCAATAATAATACCTACAGGCATTATTTACTATAGGATACTATACACAAAAAGCGGAATGTTCGTTGGCCCTTTCTCTGAGGCTTGACCATGCCTTCATAAAAATTTGAGCGCGCTTCGCACGCAACGGGCCGGGGAATGGCGAAAACGTATAACAGCTTCATTCTTTTTTAACTTAAACCAATAAAAATATAGCATAAGAAAATTTGTTGTACCTATACATACAGCAACAAGATTTTGTTAATCCATTTCTCAACCAATATAGTATAAGAACATTGTGTTGATGCGTTGATGCGGATTTGGACATCCTGTGAGAACGGAACGTCACAGGAAGAGGTCTTGCTCGATGCGCAAGATACCCCTCGTGGGTTATCCTTTTCCACTTTTTTGTGTGTGTGTCTATTTCTAGTGCCAGTATTTGATTTTCAGTCTGTTTAATTTTAACACGTGAATTTGCGGCGGCCATTTTGGAAAAGGGTCTATTCACTGAATGAAATCTCTTTCGTTTTTAGCTGAACAAAACTGCTTTTATAAATTTCCATATTTTGAATGGGCCCAGTAAACAGAAAACACAAATTTTAAATGAGCGAATTGAGCCACAATGAGTTCTATTAAAATTCTGCATAATGTTGTTCTTTTATGGCGCGTTTTATTGTTATTTCATAAAAGAAATAGAACACACTTTATCCTATGTTCCATGGTAGCATGCACTTGTGCACTTGTACTTGAAAACCCAAGATTCAAAACAGGCTGCCCTCGCCTTTGATTGGCGAACGTAACAAAGAAAGCAAAAACCGAACCAGTTTTTTTTTCAGATGGGCCTCATGTAAACGCATGTAAAGAAATGTATTAGAGCCGATACAAACTCAAATCGCGCTGAGTTCGTACCGGTCTCATGTAATCACCGCCTTTAATGTATCAGTCAATTCCAGCGGTGACCATCCCCCCCCCCCCCCCCCCCCCCCCCCCCCCCGGACACCGTGGGGCATTTGCACACCACTGGGTTCCCTGGGTGGGGAATTTTGCCAATTTTGCTGGCCCGGGGGTCGGGATTAATTGTTTTTCTCCAGGGGAGGGGGTGGGGAATTTTGGTTCTCTTTCACAATCTTTTAGCGCGTTGAGTTTTGCGGAACTACAACACCAGTTCACTTCCCTGATCAGTTATATGTCCCAGTTACAGAAAATAACGTCACAAATTGGAATTGACTGATACATTAACTCGACAATGTAAACAAATCGAAGCGTGTTCCCTCTATCGCTCGATTTAAGGTCTGTCGCCGAAGAAGGGGCTGTAAGCAAACTTAGTCTAGTATTTTGGCTATCCATCGGTTATTTGGATGTTTTTATCACCAACGCGAGTTTGCTTTCGCGTGGCCGCCATCTTGGATTCGTCACATTTTGTCACAAATCCAAGATGGCGGCCACGCGAAAGCAAACTCGCGTTTCTCGACCTCGAGCAGGCTAGGTTCAAGGGAGAAATTGTAGCCAGCAGCACACGATCATAATGGTCCGACCCCGGGGGAGTCAGACACAAGCATAATTTTCGGCTTAATGGGAAGATTTTTAGGGTAGCAAACTCATCAGAATACTAATAAAAATAATAATAAGGATAATAAATACAATATTAATAATAATCTAATATATTCTAACATTACTCTACTAATATGTACTATAAATAAAAACTCTGCTTTACATGAATGTCTTGTTCTGTAAAAAGTAAAATGCAACCAATTCGATCGAAAACCATTGACGGTTTGTGCTTGCCACAAATCAGGGTCCAGTTGCTCGAAAGTGTTTTAGCACTAATCCAGGATTAATTACCATGGTGACTCGATGGTTTTGTTCAGATCTAAACCTGGTTTAAATTTAATCCATCTTTGAACAACCCGCACCAGGTGGTAAACTGTTCCAAAGTACCGCACCTTGGTAACTAAAACAATTTTTTTAGAAATTAAGTTTGTGCGGGGCAAAGGAAAACACGGCAAGTTTGCCCACGGTGTCTCTCAGCCACGTGCGGTTACTTTGTCATTACTCCTTTCCGTAAAAATAGATTGCAAATAGGTTTGGTACAAGATCGTTGAAAGATTTATACACCATACTGCTTCATGTATTTGCCTTTGAGTTTCCAATCTTTTCCAGCCAAGAAGCCGTTCACAGAGAAGTCTGGCATTTGTGTCAACTGGAAAAAGTTAGAACACGCGCAGCCCGGTTTTGCAATTTTATTTTAGTTTATGCAGAAAGGGTCTTATTGCGAGCGAGCGTCAGCGAGCGAGCATACTAATCTCGACAACACGCATTGGTCCTAACGTCCTTGCAATTACGGCGTGGGTTACCTGTGGTGCATGCGCACTACGATCATTTTTTAGCTGGGCCAAGCGATTTTGGGTCAATTCTGTGGCACATTCCGCCCCCAGCCCTTTGCTCAGAGAGTTAGCAAGCCATTCACGTCAAGATGGAGAAAACGTTTAAACATTTGCCATTTATCCATTTGTCGATCGGTTTACAGAAATTGTTGTTTAGTTTCAGAGATTATCGGTAAGTAACAGTCATTAATTGCTTTTGTCAGTCTTAATTGCACTTGCAGATGTTTTTGAAGTATATTTTGACAACCATTTCACGAAAGATTTGCCGAAAATTTCCTCAACGTTTTATAAAGCTGCTTGGCACCCTAGAGAGGGGAATTTAGCTGATGTGAATCTTACAAGTAGTTGAATAATGTTTCAATGTGAAATTTCCCCGAAACAGCATGGCTATTAATAAGGTTATAATCGGGTTAAGTCCTCCTACCATTACAATATTGTAAACACAGGGCCTGTGGTTTGATGCGCTGGTGCGGAAACGCATAATTCGGCTTTCTCCGCATAATGCACATAATCCGCCAAATCCCGCATAATTGCGCATAATTTCCCAAAATTTTGTGAAAATCAGTGAAAAGGCATCATTACTTGGTGAATGTCAAACTTTCTTACATATTTTTTGTCACAAAAGTGATACATTTCTTCTAAAATCGCCTGTTCAACGTCAAAACAACTCGATAGAAATGAAAATAACAACAAGGCGTTTTATGCTAATTGCGTTGAGCTGGGAACTGGTTGACAAGAAATAAAACGTACCTATTGTAGTTAAAAATTGGCCAAATAACTAATATTTCCAGCTGAGCAAGATAGACTCAAACACAGCGGGAGAGGATGGTAAACGCGATAAACACAGTCGACTTTATGCAGTTCACATTGATCACATCACATTACGCTTTTGCATGGATTTTTTACGACAGAAACGTGGCACGCGTTTCCCACGTTTTCGGTTTCATTAAAGCTCTTACACTTCCGACGATAGTGCAGATCGCTCTCGCGATCGGGATTAAATTTGAGAATTACGCGCAGAATGACGGCAACAAGCACAACAATGTTTTTGTGATCACGAGAGATCGTAACGATAGCTCAGATAGTCTACATGTAAACTCTCGTGACCGTTCAGTTCATGGTTTAATAATACACATGAAAAAATCTCTGGATTCTGATTGGCTGAGAGCAGTGCAGTTTTGAGGTAACAAAGTGCCAAAAAAAGGTAACAAAGTGCAAAAATGGTTAACAAAATGCAAATTTTCGTTTGAAATGCTAAAATATTTTGATAACATAGAGCTATATTATGGAAACTTTGGTTTTTGTTCATGCTCAAATTCTGTCAGGTTTTGGTCCAGATTTCAATCAAGGAAAAATACGTGCGGCTTGTTCAGTTTGTAAGGAGATTTGTGAATGACTCCTTGGAAATTTTTTCATGTGTATTATTAATACGAAATCATACGACTTTTCTTGTTCAATTTGGAATTTATTTACACTCGTGGGTTTTTCAAAAAGCTCAAATTGCACGAGCCGATACTTTTTGAAAAACCCACTTGTGCAACTTAATTCCAAATTGAACTCGAAGTCGTATGATTTCCTATACTAATAGGAGTGCGTTGCTACGATCATTGTGGTATGAAAAAGGTAACGCTTTTTTGTAGAAAAGCTTTATTACAAGTGAAACACACATCTACCTGAAAGAAAACGTAGGGTCATTACATTATTAAAGCGAAGCTATTGGAACTCATCGCAAAGCATTTTTTATATACAAACAAGAGTTCTTAAAGTCAATTAGCAGCTACATCCATAACAAAACAGCTAAAAACAGCAAAATACGTTACGGCACTAGGAAAAAAATATTGCGCAATCCCGCATAATTTCGTATTTTTAGCGCATAATTTTGTATTTTTAGCGCATAATTTCAGAAAAAATCCCGCATAATTTCAGAAAAAATCCCGCATCAAACCACGGGCCCTGTAAACAGATGAAAATATAATCAAATGTATCAATTTCCTGTAAACAGTGTAATGGTAAATAAACTTGACTGATTGAGTGGTATTTTTTATCTGTGCTCATTGGATTTTTTCTTTTCTTTTTGAAGACTCAGCCGAAGAATATAATTCCAGTGATGTTTACTAGCCAGCCCAAAAAATACTGCTAAGTGATTACAATTTCGCTCACATTATTTGGAAATAATATAACAAGAAAATCTGATGGATATATCCAATAATATTACTGGTAGAGATCTGTATTAATCCGAGGCATGAAAAATTTAACTAAAAGCTATTTCTGTATTCATACAATTTTTTGCGTCCCCATTTTTCAGATTTGTGATGGTCTAAATTTCTGGCAAATTAGTATTGTTTTTTTAGCACACCAAGTGAATATTTATCTCATATTCAATCTAAACCTCAGCTGCATACACAGATGATATTACATGGCCATGCAGAGATACAAATTTAAACTATGAGTGTAAATTTTGAACACAAGAAGATAAAATTTGTATCTCCGAGTGGTCATGTAATATTCTGTTTGTTATATAAACAAATTGTAAGTTTATTTGAGTAAAGCCTAAAACTAGAGTACACAGGCAAGTGTGTTAAACAAGATGACAATGAATGAAATCCTTTGCCTTGATATTGCTCTTCTAGTGATTTCTATTGGTTGATTAGCATACCCATGCCAAGGAGCCACATTGTCTGTTGCTGCGAGCACTTCACTTTCTATTAGAAACTTCTAGTTGCAGTGCCCTAAACAACACTGCAATAACCAAAAGGAGGCTGTATCGAGGCAATGAATACAGAATGCAGATATGAGGAACAAATCGTCTACACCTTTTTAGCGGAGCTCCCGCGGGTGAAGGCGCCCACATAGCGGAGCCCCATAGCTACATGCAGGAGAAAAAGGAACAAAAGAAAAGTGTATATGCATCAACGATTCTGTCATGGACTTCCGGTTTGTGCGTTCGTTCGTTCGTCCGGCATGACGTCATCAAAACTAGAAAAGTCAATATCTCAAGAAGGCAACATCGCTAGGTGACCAAACTTTGGTAAAGTTATTTTGGAGGCAAGGGGGGTGCACCACCAAGGTCACGTGACATGACGTCATAAAAAATAGAAAAGCCAATATCTCAAGAAGGCAACAGCGCTAGGTGACCAAACTTTGGTAAGGTTATTTTGGAGGCAAGGGGGGTGCACCACCAAGGTCACGTGACGTCATCAAAACTAGAAAAGTCAATATCTCGAGAAGGCAACATCGCTAGGCGACCAAACTTGGATTAGGTTATCAATGAGGCAAGGGAGGTGCACCACCAATGTCACGTGGCATGACGTCATCGATGATGTCATCAAAATTAGAAAATCATTTTTTCTGTAGCAACGACATCGCGATGACGTCACGTGATGAATCTTTTGCAGTACTTATAATTTTTCCCTAGCAACGGCCCAAAAAAATAGGTAAATGCACCCTCAAACAGAAAAATATGTACCGGGAGCTCCGCTTTTAGCCAGTGGCTAAATCTAGTGAGAACATGCCAATTTGTATTCACAATACCTGAAGAAGGCTGGTTTGGCCAGCCGAAAGACTTGAGCCGAAATATTGTATAAAACTATATTCTCTACGTTGTGTCGACTTTTTCTGAAGAATGTTTCCAATAATATGACCTACCTGTGAAGCTATCAGCGCAGTTGATTCAGGATGATTTAGTCGTAAACCTCTTGCAAGCCGCTTTTGTGCAAGAAATCCAACCTGATGTATGAGCAAGCCTTCCAGCTCACGTGGACTTAGTTTCATGGTTGTTGTTGAGCTTCTCGCACAGGGAAACCGAAAACCCTTGAAACCTTCTAAATTAGGGTCATTGCTTAATAGAGCAATGCGCACGACTCAATAAAGAACCGTCAAAACATCTGGGTACATAGTGCCTGGAAAGTTAGACGAAGTAAACCGAGTCGATGTACACCAGAGTACAATATCGACCTTATATAATCCTGCATTTAATAGGGGGCCACCCCAAACAACCATCAAGGCCTGGTTGCCTATGGAAGTGTGAGAAAAAAGCGCCGGGGAAACAGATTCCAGAAGATATTGTTTTAGAAATGTCAAGGCAGTTTAAACCAGCTAAAAAGAAAAAGAAAACATCTTTCATTGAGCTTCTTTCACACTCCTTACAGAGCAAGTCCCGGTAGAAGATCGGCAAGTATAAAATGCAGACCACAAAATGCAGAATGCAGCATATAAGCACAGGCTTCCCAGGATCATTGAGCGAACTTTAGGGTTGATAGTTTGCAGTTTTATAGTGTCGCTGTGTGAAGTTTGACTGAGTTCGATAAGCGCTAAAATATGAGTATCTACGAAAAATAAAAAAGTTTGAAAAATACCCTTATCTAGTCCTTTAGTACTTCAATAAATCACTACTTGCGTTTATTCGGTCTGACAGAAATACACTTTTAAGCGAGTTTTAGCCAATTTTATTGTCACCTCTCACACTACTATATGTTCTAGTATGGATATTTTTTGGAAACACACATTGTTGCATTAATAATAATAGTTGCAAATTATCCAGGCCAATTTTTTAGGTTATGCAGTATTATTGTAGCGACTGTGCTGTACTGGTATTGTGGCATTAACCATCACCAAGGGCCAGCTCTTTTGCTAAAGTTTGAATGACACTGTATTTTTTGTTTTGCTAGATGATTTGCAACAGCTTCTAAAATAGACAGAGGGACTTTTTGAGACAGAAAACTGGAGGGAACAGACCAAATTGAAGAACGGAATGAAAGAATGTCAGCAGTCAATGTTGGATGGGAGGAGGCCAGGCAAGAGATATTTGAGAGTGTGCTGAGAAATGAAGGAAAAACTGGCTCCTGTACAAGATGTGGGTCTATCTCACAATTAAAATACATGGAATGTGGGGCTCTTTACTACAGTTGTGATATTAAAGAGCATTGCTGCTTACCACTCCATGACCGGGAAGTGTTTCACAAGGGATGTTTTCAACCTGTCAGCCCCATTGTTGGAGTAGATGACACAGGGGAATTAATCAGAATCAGTAAGTTTGTAGTGAGAATCTTTCATTTTATATTTCAGATTTTGGACCTGATAGATTGAAAATCTATTCACATGTTTACAATACAATACAGTTTATGATGCCTTACACAGAACAAATTTATCATCAAGGATCTCATTTTAACGGAGCTCCAGCGCGGGCCAAAGGCCCGCGCAAGCGGAGCACCATACCTAAGAGAAAAACATATAGTATACTATCGAGTTGATTTTTGAACGTCACGGGCATTATGGATCATTTTGATGATGTCATTGATGACGAAAGGGCACGTGACTTTGGTGCAGAGTTCCTCTTGTGGTCTTTGAAAGTTTGTCCAAGTTTGGCTTTTTTGGGAGATATGATTTTTTCTTTATTTTTCTGGTATTAAACCTATAGCGTACGCCGTCCGGTGGTGTCCGTCCGTCCGTCCGTCCGTGTACACATGGGAACCCTGTGGTACGCAAAGAAAAAATTATATCTCCTCAAGGGAACATGCTAAGACAACCATACTTGGAATATTTTGTCTATGCCACAAGGGGGTTCTGTAACACGGTCACGTGATGTGACGTCATCGATGACGTCATCAGTGATTGAAAAATTAATATCTCATGAAGGGAAGACTCTAAAACAACCAAACTTGGGTAGTGTAGTCTAGGTCACCAGATGAGCGAAATGAAGTGGTCACGTGATGTGACGTCATTGATGACTTCATCTAGGCTTGAAAAATTAATATCTCGTGAAAGGAAGACTCTAAAACAACCAAACTTGGGTAGTGTAGTCTAGATCATCAGATCAACAAAGTGAAGTGGTCATGTGATGTGACGTCATCGATGACGTCATCTATGCTTGAAAAATTAATATCTCATGAAAGGAAGACTCTAAAACAACCAAACTTGGGTAATGTAGTCTAGATCATCGGATCAGCAAAATGAAGTGATCACGTGATGTGACGTCGTCGATGACGTCATCTATGCTTGAAAAATTAATCGTGAAGGGAAGACTCTAAAACAACCAAACTTGGGTAGCGTAGTCTGGGTCACCAGTTGAGCGAAATGAGGTGGTCACGTGATATGACGTCAGCGATGACGTCATCTATGCCTGAAAAATTCATATCTTGTGAAGGGAAGACTCTAAAACAACCAAACTTTTGTAGTGTAGTCTAGGTCACCAGATGAGAAAAATGAAGTGGTCAGGTTATATGACGTCATCGATGACGCCATTATGCTTGAAAAAATATTCTCTTTATTGCACTTTTGAATCATTCTTAATTTTTCTGAAGGAGGTTTTTGTCTCTGTATTTGTGTTGTGTCAATGCAGCAACATACCGAAGAAAACACTGTTGTATACATATCAAGAGACATTTTTCTTAAAAATTTTATAATCGGGAGCTCCGCTTTTAGCCAGTGACTAAATCTATATATTATCATATAAATACCAATGAAATACCGGTTGATCTCCCATGTGACTTGATATCTTCACACGTGAAAATAACATGTTATTTTCACATGTATTATTTTCACATGTAAAAATATCACACTTGCCTATGCTCAATGCTCGATTTGTAAGCTTAACTCGAATAAAATTTGAATTTGGTATTTCATTGATGCTTAAATAAACAGAACATTACATGACCGCTTAGGCTGCATTCATTATGTATACTACAGTGGGGGCATAGGATTTTTTTTTGACAATGCAAAATTTTCAGATCCCCCCAAGGCACAACATATTTTTTACGAATCCCCCCTCTTAGTCAAAAGGAAAAAACATGCCCCCCAAGACATTTTTTCAATTTATATGTCGAGGTAGGGTTGCATCAAAAACATGTTTTCCAAAGATGCTTAACAAGGCTCAAAGATAAAAAAATACAAAGCGTAAAAATGCAAATAAAATCCTAGGTGGCTGTACTCTTTTGTGTGTAGTGACTTTCTACCAAGTGATCTGTTGCGCTCCTCGATTGGAGCCTTACTACACATAGGCTGAGTATTATTTATTTTGTATTTGATTGTTTGGTATGTTTTCCATTGTGCGCGCGAAGCGTGCCACAATTTTGACAATGAAGCTACAAGATTATTAATCAAAAGTCCAAAGGCGTTTTTGTCTGGCAGACAAAAGTCACTGAAGAGTGAAGGATCTCGAGGAATTGTGGTAAAACAAGAAGGCCTTTAACTATTTTTTAAGTTTATAATTCTTTATTCACGCGAAGCACGCAGCTTTTTTCAACATATCAGTTGAAAGAGGGTAAATACATGAGAATAGTAGTGCAAGTGATATTTCTTCAGGAGGTTCAAACTCAGTGTTCAACAATTGAGCCTTCCTTCATTTACTATCAAACTGCACAACCTTGTCTTAAATATATTGCCATAAAAATATGCATCCCCCCTTCATGTTATGAAAAAAAACTTGACATCCCCCCTTTTCGGGTTCCTAAATTTTGAGATCCCCCTCAAAATCCTCTGCCCCCCCTGTAGTATACATAATGAATGCAGCCTTAGAGCTACAAATTTTATCTTCTCGTGTTAAAAAATTTATCTCACTCGTGAGATAAATGTTCAACACTTGAAGATAAAATGTGTATGTCCGCTTGGCCATGTAATATCCTTTATGCAATTGCCCCTTGATTCCCTGCAATTTCCACCATTTCTAAGTACAGTGCAGTCTGAAACTAAACATACCAAAGTTACTTGTGTTTACTTTCATTCACATGCAATGAAGTGCCTTTTTTAAAGTTTGCTCTTATTCCTGTTGATGTCTTTTATTTTTGCAACTGCATGTCTAACTTATCTCTGATCTTCTTAAGGAATTTTGCAGTTACTCAAGGTGCATGTAAAATATGTTTATACATGCATTTACTCGCTCGCGTTTGTTCACTAGAAGTAAACTCAAATAAAAGTTTTGTATTTCTATTTTTTTGGGAGGGGGAGGGGGGTTGGCATATAAGACAAAATGAATCACCATAATGGAGGGGCTGACTATTAGAAAATGCATGAAAATTTCTCAAAAAGCTGGGAGTTCATCCCCGTCCCTCCCCTCTGCAGGCTGTGCAACTAATAAATTTTTCTTTAAAAGGGAGACATCTAGGTACCTGTACTGGAAACTAGAGAGTGCCAATCATGTGGCAATCCCATCGACATACAATATGCTATTGGGCAGCATATTCTTGTTACTTTGAAAGGTTAACATTGTTTGGCAGTCATGTTCACCTGTGAAGTACATGTTAACATACATCCAGGCTGTACTGTATATTTCAAGTTTTACCAAAATAAGAGGGCAGCATGCGTTCATGTGCAGTATAAGTGCATGGGCTCATAGAGTAGAGGACCAATACTATATACACTCTGACAAAAAAAAAAAATAGGGTTTTGGGTTATTGAAATTGTTTGCAATTATATTAACTTTTTAGGCTTATCATAAGCTTATTGAAAAAAATATGAAGTTCAAGTTATCAGGAAGATTTTGGCTGCATGTAAATGGCTTAGGGTTCTCATTGGGGTTCTACTTTTATTTAAGAATTAGTCACCAAAGGTGAGGTGAAATAGTCACCAGATGAAGTTGAGGTGTTACAGTTTTAAGTATAATTACTCAAGTGACTCATAAGGTTTTTTTGACTTGTTTTTATTGGATTTTTTCACCAAAGCACATGCATGCACTCCCAATGCATTCAATGTTATTCGTCAGCTTTTGGTATACCTTATAGATTATAGCTGCAAGAGAAAGAAAACTCTACCAATCAGTGCACAGAAATTCTTATAATCTCTTGAGTAATTATAAATACTTTAAGCCATTATTTATCGCCAAAATGCCACAGTCGCTGGCCAAGCGCGCAGTATTTGAAGGTAGCGTAGGATTGTATTACTTTCTTATACTCGATAAACAACCCTATTTAATTGATTCAAGAAATCATATATCGTTGGTGGCTTATATATTTCAAGGGAAGCCAGGGATTTTATTCTCTTTTACAAGGATGGGATAATTCCCCGCCTTGTCAAAGAACGAGAGCGACTGTATGAGCTACTCAAGATAGGTAATTACATCTAGACAAAGCTTTGAATGCTTCTTTTAACGAAAATGTATTAGTCAACAATCCCCCTCCACCCCCACACACACCCACAGTTTAAGTTGTGCATTGCAAAACTACATATTTTATTTACAGCTACCAAAGACCAATCCAGCACCACGAGCCAGGCAGATACAGATAACCAAGCCAGTACCACGGGCCAAAGCAGATACAGATAACCAAGCCAGCACCACGGGCCAGGCAGATACAGATAACCAAGCCAGTACCACGGGCCAAAGCAGATACAGATAACCAAGCCAGCACCACGGGCCAGGCAGATACAGATAACCAAGCCAGCACCACGGCCTGGCAGATACAGTTAACCAGGCCAGCACCATGGGCCAGGCAGATACAGTTAACAAAGTAAGCACCACGGGCCAGGCAGACACCATGGGCATGAACAAGGTAAACAGCAAGGTCAGTTCGAATGGTTTTGCTAGGGAAATTCACGCTGTTCGAATCATCCTGAGTTGGAAACTGGATCGGCAAACAGTGTCCACTTTTTTTCCGTTCCGAGTAGCTTTTCAGCCCTTCACTTCACATTTCACCTCACACAGATGACTTGACTGTGTTCTTGGTTCGATTTCAGGAAAAATATGAGACTCGTTGCAATGACGGAGAAGTGACACGGGGAGATAAGCTGTAACTCAGAGAGGGGTTCATTTCGCAATGGGACAGCTTAGAGCAGCCTTGGATAAATTTGGAAAGGTTTTCAACGACGCCTTAAACGTTGCAGCTCTGCTCCAGGAAATCGAGAAAGAAGGTGAATGTGAGAGTGAACACGGCAGCGACGAAGAAGAAGATGGGGATATAGCAGGGGAAGATGGTGTACCTTTGATGATGAAGACACTGTTGATGTTGACACTAGTAAATTACTAGAGATCCGTGCCAATTTCGCAGAAGATGACCACGGAAGCTTAGTGTGGAAGTATCCATTTGACTTCAGCCAGGGTAATGTTAGCAATAGGAATGGAAGCAGTGCTTGCAGCATTATTACCGTGATGATTGGACGACAGCTTCTAGTCGAGAATCTGCCATTTCCGAGTGATGGCAATATTTCCCCTCTCTGGACGTGTCTATTGTATCATTTCATGACGACAGGAAATAACGTATATGATACGTACCGCTCGACGCTGCCTTCTCGCTATCTCTCTACAGCTGAAGCGTGTGAAATACTTTCAAATTGCTTCAACGTCTATCCACAACAAGCTCTCCCAGTTCGTATTCAGGATGATCATGAACCGACTATGGTTGCTAAACAGCTGGAACTACTGTCCTGTCCAGGAGAGACAAGGATTGCTGTGCTGGTCATTGCAGAGAGGACTTCCTTATTCCTTCTACGGCCACCGTATATTGTGTTCGTAGATACTCATGTCCATGGTCCATCCCATGGTGCAGTGGTTGTTAGAGGAACTTGTGACGCTCTCCAGAATTTTGGTGAAACTGTGTGGGCAGTACAAGAATTACCCAGGGATACATATGGTAACCTGTCAGCCGTCACATTCGATTTAATTTGAGACGTGGCCCATTGCCAACAGCTCAAGAGAAATGAGAAAAACAGGCAGATTCCATTTGATGTCTATCGTCTATCCACGTAAAAAAGAGAGCAGTACATCAAAAGACTCATACGCTCACAGTATAGGACTCACGCACACATTTGCCGCATTTACATAACTTACATGCACACGTTCGGCAGGTTGGCTCCAGCCTGACGGCAAATCTCAGTCAACTGCACGTCAATTTATTAATGTTTGAAATAAAACATATTTACTGAATTGAAGTGTTTGGGTATTTAGAAGAGATGGCACTGTGACACTGAATTGGTGAACACTTTACTAATCTAATAATATTTTAAAAGAAATTATATGCCCTTGAATTATATTTCAAGAAAGTACGGTTATTTTTTTTTCTAATGTTGCACTGCTTGTTTGAACTTTACACGAATAGTTGGTACTTTTCTCTACGTTTTTCACGAATCAAGTGTCATCACTCTATTTGCAATCATAAGTCATTCGCCCTCTGAAGACCCAGTCCCTGATCGGACCAGAAACATGCGCCCTCTAAACGCCGGATCTCCCTGGGACGCCAACGCAAGCACTTGACCGTCGTGTTTGCGATTGGTTTGCTTTCTCATTGGCTGCTTATTTCTATCAACCAATCAAATTGCGAACTATTACAAGCAAGGAATTACTAGCCAATTGATTCGGCTCCTGATTGGCTGGGCTGGAAACCATTCAGCAGTAAGTTGTAATTACTCTTGTTTCTGATTGGCTAGTGATTGCACAATTGCGTTTACTTTCACGATGGTCATCTGAAATCTGCTCTATTGTGTACTGGGTGTTACTGGTCTGCGTCTCTCCTACACTTTGTGTCCTCATGTAGAATATACAATATAAACATTTTCTGTGCGGTTGAACGAAGTGAAAAGGCACAGAAGATGTATTCCCTTGCGTTTGCACTTGTGCTTGTGTCGAGTGTGTATCAAGTGAACGCAAGCAAACAGATCAATTGATTTAAAGCTTGTATCGCTATGATTCACACTTGCCTTGCGCTTTGTATCCCGTGCATGCTCAACTAAAGACTCGAGTGTCGCCATCGAGCCCGTACATGTGTCCTCTCTAAAGCCTGGCCAAACGAAACGCAAGTCGACGCAAGTTTTGCTACTTGCGTCGACTTGCGCTCGTTTGGCCACCAACTTGCGATGACTTGTGTTTACTTGCGTCCACTTTGAACATGTTCAAATTTTCACGCAACTTGCGACAACTTGCGTCTCGTTTGGCCACCACATCGCAAGTTGATGCAAGAGTTTCCAATTTTCTCCGTTCTCCAAATTAACGAAATATTATGACCAAAATAAGTCATGAAAATGTTGCACTTATATTTCTAGCTGTTATTATCAAGAAACTGGGTGAGATTTCTTTGTATTTCTTGTCTTTTTTTACCAAGAAAAACACTAGCTTGAGCGCACGCTCTGTGTTCGATACAAAGATATGAAGATACAAAGATACAAGGTATCGGATTTCTCATATGTATTAGTTTCAGCCTCTATATTTTCAAAATATGCAAATGCTCATTTTAGCTTAGAAAATATACTATAGAGGCTGAAACCCGGGTAATAATAATAATAATAATAGTCTTTATTCAATAATATCTCCAGACAGACGTGGAAATTTACAATATACAATAATTAATTACAAGTAGGAAAAAAGGCAACGATTAATGAAAGAGCTCTTAAACCGCTCAGTGCGTACGCGCGGAAGCAAGCAAGGATGCCCCCTCCTCCTGAGCGTACGAGCTCTCAGTGGAGGAAGGAGGTCATCCAGGGCTGTAGGAGTCGGCCCTGTTATTACCTTCCACAACTTCCGGTCCTTTTCTATCAGAAGCTCAGTTATCGTGTATTTGCATTTGGGTAACACTAATACATATGAGAAATCCGATACCAGGAATCTTTGTATCTTAGTATCTTTGTATCTCGAAATAGCGCTACCCCCATACCGCGACTACGCGATCTCGTTCGGTTACAGCAGGCCAGGTGCGACAGTACCGCGCCGTGTCACGGTACGTCTAACAGTCATACGAAATCTGCTCTATTTCACAGTTAATTTACTGCAAGATGCGGTACCATATATATACCGAGGGATTATTTGTCAATTTTATTCACTTAGTGAAAAATTATCGCATATGGTTCTGTGGGACTACAAGCTCGTCCTGACCGTGATGCACCGCGCGCGCCTCGAAGAAAACAACAAGAAGGCGACTGGTACGAGTCTGTGTGTTCTCTGCGGATCTCTGCGATGAAGCTCTCTCTTCCTATCTACAATGGTTAGAGTTCTTCTTTGTCACTATTTCAAGGCTCAGCGTGTATTTAGCGAGACGTACCACCCTACAAGTCTTCATGCATCACGACAATTTATATTTGTCGGTATCGGTGGCTGCCGCGTTTTCGTCCACTCGCTCGACCTGCCTGATTTCCCGCTCGTCTGCCAATTTTCCACCATCTCAACTTCCGTAAAACTCGTATCTAATGAAGTAGGCCATTATGTAGCAACTGTTGAGAGGCGACAGCAAAAGGATGCATCTACATATGCTCGCGTTTACTTCAACTGGGACAAAGGCTCGACAAGCGAAGCAGTTCGGGTAGTCGTGGCGGGATATTCGATATACCAGAGAAGCACTGATTTTAACCAGCAATTCCTTGCAGTAGAGCTACCCTCAAGAACGTCAGTAACAGCTCTAGCATGCTGCAAGAGCACAGGGAACGTTGTTGTTGCATGTGATATGAAATTGTGTGTTTACAGGCTATGTACAAGTGCGAGCTCAAAGCAGGAAACAAAGTTGGGTAATTCTCCCGACTTGGAACATCTTCTGGACATAGACCCAGGGTTTATAGTCAGGGGCATTGATATCTCCGATCATTTCGTGGCATTCAGATCGAAGTTAGAAGTCAGAACTATCAAGCTGGTGTTCACGCAACAAAACAAGTCTCAGTTCCAAAGGTATACTAATAAGTTGAAATTCTGGAAATACCTCCCCCCCCCCCCCCCACCTCTCTCCACACACACACTACTTATATGCCCCACAGAGTAAAACAAAACACATACCAAAATATAGGTCCATTCGGCTAATAACTTGACAGTGAATAACAATGGGCTTTTGCAGTTAAAGGTCATGTGACCTGGTCTCCCTTAAAGTGAGCACGTTTACCAAAGTGATGCTCAGAGATGAAAACAGCATGGTGATTTTAGTAAAAACCTGAATTTCAGCAAGCTACAATGTAAACTGAAAGAATGGTATCAAAAATAAAACTAGCACTCACCAACCGAGTGCCTTTGCAGACTCTTAGCCAATCAGAGCACCCGAAAAACAATGGATCAATTTCAAAACAAAAGACAACGGGGCACAAAGGCTCCCTGTTGGTGATGGCCCTTGAAGGTGGCCCATGGCTAATTATTTCAGGGACGGATGGTCACTTTAGTCGCTCTGTTTTGAGTTCAATTTTTACTCGATCTCTGCGATTTCTTCAAAAAATCATGTACTTTAGAATTCTGCTGTTTCTTCGAAATCAGCATAGATTTTTACAGATCTATTTATTCTGGAGGAAGCTCAAATAATTTCAAAGTTTTCCTTATTGGAGCATGCCTCCGTACTCCCCCTAGATAAATAAAAAGGGGGATACAAAATCCAGGGAAAAACATTGGTTTTCAGATGGTCGAACTCGCATATCCACCTAGGCTACTTCTCACACCTCAGTTTTGTCTGTTGGCGAGGAATTGTAGTTCATAAGGTGGATTTTAAGGAGGCTGCCTACAATTTTTCTTGCACTTGACCTCTTTACTTTGAAAGACTGCAAATCTGCAATGTGTGGTTCCAGAAAATATCCAACCCCCCCACCCCCAATGGAAGGGTGTTGAAAAGTCCCCCCCCCCCCCCCCCCACTGAATTTCCAAAGTAAAATACAGTATTTGTATGGAAGAAATCAGGAATTGACTCCCCACCCTTCTGGAATTTCCAATCCCTTCTGGGGGGGGGGGGGGGTATTTGCTGTAGAAAGATTCAAGATCATAATGATGCATGATTCACTGTTGTCAGACTTTCCAACGCAATGAAACAGGGGGTCACTTTTTAAATTGCAAATGCTCCACATGAGATTTAATCAAAACAACTTTTAATAATGTAACACTTAGAACTAATCTGTAGGTAATTGTCTAAACGTATATATGAAGTTACGAAAAGTTATCAAGCCGATTTCTAAGATATCCCAGGTGCCTTTGAAATACATTTTTTTACTTGCTTTCTAATAATTTTGAATTTAATAGCTTTTGAAGGAGGCTAGTGAAATCTGTTACCACGAAATTAATCCCAAGGTACACATACAACTACTTCTACAGTACAGTTGCTTTATGGGCTTGTCACAGAAAAATATGGTACACTTCTGGCAAAAAAAGAAATGAGAACGAATTTCGGTGAAATACGGTGAATTCTCATGGCTTTGCAGGAGGCATGTTTTAGACAGTCATTTATATATATTTTTAATATTTTATTGAGTTTCAAGGCTCATGTGAAAGTGGCTGTACATTGATTACTGTGATAGATTATCGCATTATACTTAAATAAATTAACCTATAGTAGCTTCTGCTTTCAAATTTTCAGAAATTTAATAAAATGTCATTTCGAACACAACCAAGGTTCCAGAAAAACCCTGATCGCGATTTTTTATTGCAGATTGAAAATATTAGTGAGATACATTTATGTTGCGGAAGGCACCTTCCAAACTTCACCACCTTTTTCCTAGTTCTGCTCACAGATTCCACATCACACAAAAACACCAAATACATACTGAAAACGTTAGAAGAGCAAAACCAATAATATACAAGGAAGCATACAAAAGAGCTTGCAAACATCTCATTACATATACTTTTTCACTGCAATTACACCGCACACACAAACAAATGATATTGCAAAAAAACCTCAACTAGAATTGTTTTATTTATTACCGGTGAAATACGGTGAATTCTCATGGCTTTGCAGGAGGCATGTTTTAGACAGTCATTTATATATATTTTTAATATTTTATTGAGTTTCAAGGCTCATGTGAAAGTGGCTGTACATTGATTACTGTGATAGATTATCGCATTATACTTAAATAAATTAACCTATAGTAGCTTCTGCTTTCAAATTTTCAGAAATTTAATAAAATGTCATTTCGAACACAACCAAGGTTCCAGAAAAACCCTGATCGCGATTTTTTATTGCAGATTGAAAATATTAGCGAGATACATTTATGTTGCGGAAGGCACCTTCCAAACTTCACCACCTTTTTCCTAGTTCTGCTCACAGATTCCACATCACACAAAAACACCAAATACATACTGAAAACGTTAGAAGAGCAAAACCAATAATATACAAGGAAGCATACAAAAGAGCTTGCAAACATCTCATTACATATACTTTTTCACTGCAATTACACCGCACACACAAACAAATGATATTGCAAAAAAACCTCAACTAGAATTGTTTTATTTATTACCACAGGAAAAAGTCATCACACATTAATGAGGTTGTACACAGGAATACCTCATCTGAACGATGTGAAGCCATTGTTGATAACAGCTGTGTTGAGTGGGAGTTTGATGGAGCTGCAAAAACATTTCCTAATGTGAGGACAGATTTTTCTACTAATGGAGATGAAGTGCTTTTCCGAACTGTCAGAGCAGAATCAACTTACTTTGATACATTTCTTGAACCAAAAGAAGTTCTTGGGCCAGTCACAGAGCTCAAGGGACATCCATTGAAAGTTGTGTTTGCCGGCCGTTTTGGTGTTGGGATCAGTGTTGAAAAGAAAGTTGGCAATGTGGTTGGTGTTACTATGCTATACAGGAGGTTTAGAGCAGAGCAACTTTGTAACAGTGACAGTGGCACAAGAGCTTTGCACTCCCTGCAGCTGCTGCCTACTTATGCACAGGGTAAGCATAGATCAGTCATGATTGATTTCAGGGTTCGTATGCATCCTGGAAATCCTGGATTTTCATTTCCTTCCTGGAAAGTCTTGGAATCTTTAGGAAAATCCTGGAAAACCTGGAAAAATATTTCAACTCAAATGTGTTTGAATGAGTGAACCTTATTTTGGGCTGCAAATTTTGACAGGACCTCCTGGAAAAATCCTTGATTTTTGTCATTAAGAAAGCATACGAACCCTGGGATTTATACAGTGCAAAAAAAAAAAATGGCTGGACATGTAATTTCTCTGACATTTGTGTAAAGGCATGTGTCCGATGTGTGTGACCCATATAGCTTCAGAGCTGGAAATCATTTGTTAATGTGCCGAGCCAAGACAACAGAAGGGGAGCTCTTCAATATTATATTGGTTCATGCTCGCTCTTATTTATTGAAAAGAGCACCCACAGAAAGCGATATTTCATGAACGGATGAGGCCAATTTAATGTCCAGAATGTGCCATTGTTATAATATTCAAATCGAATAAGCGAAATTGCACGATTTTGTTTCGCAAGTCTCTTTTGTGAGAGCCAAGAGAACCAACTCAGATGACTTACTAAGTTTGGGCCTTCTTTCCAAAGGAGTCAGTGTTTCGTATCACAAAAAAAAAAAAATACCAAGAAAACCCATATGTTATGAGCTCAGTGTTCTCGCTTCAATGCACTTGATATTGCTCTCTCATTCGTTTGTGTACCCTGCTAGCAGAGTTTTTTTCTGTCAGCCTTTTATTATCTAAATCAAAACAACCACGCGACATACCAGACATGCGAACAACTTTGCTAGCTAATAAAAGACTAAAAGACTGACAGAAATAACCTCTGCTAGCAGGGTATCGTTTGTGAATTTGTTTGTACCCGATTTTATTTTCTCCTAGATGAGTACAATAAGTTATAATGCCTGACAGCTCCCCAGCTTTCAGAATTTCTGAGCTCGGCATGCTAAACAGAAGCGCAGTATCTAGTAAAATACACCGTTTGGTAGCGCAGAGGCCAGAAATGATTTCAAGCCCATGAATTTTTCATGTTCAAAAAGGAATTAGAAGTTGAGGTCTATTTCCACATTAAAAAATCATTAGTCAACTGATAAGTGGAAGGGCCTTAATCGATCACGTGCATAGGCTTTATACCCGATAAAGCACTGGTCAACAGTGTGTATAATCCAGGGGAAGTAGGTAGCAGGGCCTGGACCCGAGCTGGATCCCTATCGATCATTCATTTGTGTTGGGATACAAAACTCTTTCCCCGAATTTGCTCTGTTCGCATACTTGCCTAGCGAATAAACAAACACCACAGAAGGATTTTTTGGCTGAAATTTTAATTGGAACTCAGAATAACGAGTTTCAGAAGTATCCTCTCTCCTTTTGTGTTTTATACGTAAAAGGGTAACTTTCTTGGTTCTGTGTCTCATCATTTCGGGTCGTCCTCGAATTCAAAGTTTCATCTCGCGAGAATTCAAATCGAATCGCCAAAACATACAGGTACTTACTGCATAAAAACGCAGTTTTTCGGATGGTTGCCAGTCGAGCAAGGAAATCCGAGAAATTAATAAGCCGGTGGAAAATGGAAGCAACTAGCGCTCCATTGACAAAACAGATTTGTCAGCTGTGAATTGCCATGGAAACCTGCAGTAGTCGCATAGATCGCACTTTCGTTTAGACTTTTCCTTTGCTATTAATCGCGCGATCTACTTTGCCTGAATGAGTTTGATTGACAGGTAGTGAACGCGGAACAAGCATGGTTATTGGAAAAGCGGCAACATCAAAGGGAGTTGCTATCCCCCTGATATAATCATACTAATGAACATGACATGTTATGTAAAGCATATCAATGGCCCTGCACATGACATGCCCTTCTACTAGTCAGTGTGCGCCGTGCAAAGACAGGCTGTAGGAACTGTAGGCAGGCTGTAGGAGATTACAAAGGATTTTTGCTCCAGTCTTTATGCATGTGCAACCCCAACTTCCAAGTTGGACAGGCTTCATGGACACAATCTCGACCTTTTCATTTCTGCGCATGACAAGCGACGCAATCGTGCTTCGCATTCGGGATTTTATACCTGATAAAACACTGCTGCTCGTGTTTTAATTAGTACATAAATACATGGGACCCACCTTAAGTGAACTGAGTTCGTCTGAATTTCGTGGAATTCGGCCTAAACTTGTTTAGGTGATATGTGGTCGTATTACAGGAAACAAATAGTGTCATTTTAAAATGTTCTTACCATATTAGATCAACACACACAAAAAAACATCATAACATTGTCACAGCCATCGGACACAGTTTCTTTAGGATCTTTATAAACGTTTTCTCACTATTACATCAATCCATGTTCCATGAAATGAAATTATTGTATTGCAGGACTTTCACCTTCTGAAGACGTATTGAACTCTCCCCTAGTTCCTTGCAGCAGGGTACAGCCTCAATTGTGTGGGATGTGTGTTCTTGTTTCTGGCCCAAAAGAGGGGTTTATATATGACGTATACTCCAAATCATCTATGCTGTCACTCTACAAATACACTTGTGATACTCTCAAAGTGACTGCCTGTCACACCCTTTTACATGCTATAACCAAGCAAGGACTGGAGACATACACCGTGAGGATGTTTGCTGCTGCCTCGCACTCTGTAAGACAACGTAGGTATCAGAAAACGGAACTTTGTGTTGAATCTCAAGCTGGCATTGAAAATGCAGAACTAAGGAAAAACAAGCAATTTTTGAAAAAGGATCTGAAATAGATCACAAGAATTGTTTATCAACGTCTCAAATAGATGATCCGCAGCGGTTGACAGAGTTTGAAAATTTGGACAGGAGTAGAGAAAAGGAACATGAGAATGAATCAGCAGAAAAGTTAGATTTACCATTAGGGCATGGATCTTTAGAGGATTCCAGAACATCCAAGATCAAGGAGCACTCTGTGCTTCCTAGAACATTACAAGTAGGTTTGGGTCCTTTAGACGCAAGTCAAAGGTCAGCAGAGGGCAAATTTCCCAGTCTCTCAGCAAAAGATTGGAGTAGTCATCAACAGGATATGAATGAGCAGTGTCCAAGTAAAGAGTGGACGTCACTTCTGCCTACTCATGAACTGGACTGTCTGAAACAGGTAAACGATGGCAGAAAGAGAAACACAGTTACAGTGCATGCTTTGCTACATTCTAACCACAGAGAATGAATGATGTCTAACTCATTTCCAGCCATGATGATGATGTCGTTTATGATGACAGTGATGATGATGGTGTCCATAGAGCGAATTTCGTATGGCTGTAGTGAACCAATCGCAAAGTTACAGTTATGCTGAAGAAAACGTATAGGTCGAGTAATTACAAAGCTAATTGCGAACTACTCACGACAGTCATCTGAAATCCGCTCCATGACGATTGATGAGGGCATGAGAATAATGCTGGCCCTGATGATGATGTTCATGAAAGTGATGATGATGGTGTCGGTGATGATTGATGAGGGCATGAGAATAATGCTGGTCCTGATAATGATGTTGGTAATGGTGATGATGGTGTCGTCAATGATGATTGATTAGGGAACGAGCATAATGTTGATCCTGATGATGATGTTGGTAATGTTGACAGTGGTGATGATGGTGTCCATGATGATTGATTAGGGAACGAGAACAATGATCACCATTCCCAAAAAATTCTGGACCTTTTTCGTTTTTCCTATTTTATAGTCCCGTTAATGAAATCTTTACCGGAATTCTGTTTCGTACATTGGGATTGACACCGTGGTCAGTGCTCGGAGTTGTTTTTATGTAAATAAACGTAGCCGGTTGCACACAAGCTAGATTTTAATACGACTTTATTTCTCAAAAGGAGGAACACGCAATATCGGCCCTGTGTTCCTGTTCTATGGCACCAATAAAAATGCATCGAAAGTGTTTCCGTTTTAGTTACTTGTGGGAAATCTCCCAGTTCTGGAATAATCTAGCCAAATTACACAAAACTCAGTCACCTGCAAGTTTTGATATAACATTGTTTTCCAAGTAGAAATATGTCAAGTAGATGAAGTATACCAAGTGTACTCTACTTATTGGATTACATTGACCATAACTTATAATTAGATGATAATTTAAAACGTGCCTTAATCTGTAAGTTTAAATTGAACAGTTTTCTCAGGTACAAATATCTCAAGTAGATGGAGTATGTCAAGTATATTATACTTACTGGATAAATGGAATTCATTAATCATATTTAAATGTTAATATAAACCATACTAACAGTCTGCAAGTTTCATATATACTTCACATATCTCATTTCCTTTAATATCCTATTGTGGAAAAAAATATATTACTAGAATTCATTGACTATAATTAGATGATAATTTAAAACGTGCCTTAATCTGTAAGTTTAAATTGAACATTTTTCTCAGGTACAAATATCTCAAGTAGATGGAGTATGTCAAGTATATTATACTTACTGGATAAATGGAATTCATTAATCATATTTAAATGTTAATATAAACCATACTAACAGTCTGCAAGTTTCATATATACTTCACATATCTCATTTCCTTTAAATATCTTATTGTGGAAAAAAATATATTACTAGAATTCATTGACTATAATTAGATGATAATTTAAAACGTGCCTTAATCTGTAAGTTTAAATTGAACATTTTTCTCAGGTACAAATATCTCAAGTAGATGGAGTATGTCAAGTATATTATACTTACTGGATAAATGGAATTCATTAATCATATTTAAATGTTAATATAAACCATACTAACAGTCTGTAAGTTTCATATATACTTCACATATCTCATTTCCTTTAAATATCCTATTGTGGAAAAAAAAATATTACTAGAATTCATTGACTATAATTAGATGATAATTTAAAACGTGCCTTAATCTGTAAGTTTAAATTGAACATTTTTCTCAGGTACAAATATCTCAAGTAGATGGAGTATGTCAAGTATATTATACTTACTGGATAAATGGAATTTATTAATCCCAATTAACTTATAATTTAAAACATATTTTGAGACTGCAAGTGTTAAATACTTCAAGTATCTCGTTTCCTTTAAATATCCTTCTATAGGGAAATTGTTGAATCACTGGAATACATTAACTATGGTTGGATGATAATTTAAAAGTCGCCCTTGGACTGTAGTAACTATAATTAGTGTATCAGATGCCACACAGTTGGACTGCATGTAACATATACTTAAAGTATTTCATCTCTTTCAAATACCCTACTCTAGAAAAAAGAGCTCCATCGCCATAATTGGATGATAATTTAAAACAAACCATTATCTGTAAGTTTTGGACTAATATTTTTCTCCATGTAAACAATATCTTGGGTCGATGAAATATGCCAAGTATATTCGCCCTACTGTATTTTATTAAACCATGGGTAAATGATAATGTAAAACATAGTACCAGTCTGTAAGTTTCATATACTTCAAATATCTTATTTACGTCAACTACTCTACTGCCAAGGAAGAGTAACCACCAGAATATATCAATTGTGATAAGGATGATAATTTAAAACATGTTATTGGGCTGTAAGTGTCAAATACGTATTATATCCCATTTACTTGAAATACCCTGCTCTTGAGGAAATATCCAGTTTCTTATAATCGATGCATATTATGTCGCACAGCTGGACTGCAAATAACGCATACCTTACCCCTCCTCTGGAAAAAAAATACTTGGAATAACTTGAGCTGGATGTTTATCCTGGGTGTGGCTTATACGAGTAGTGTATGTGCACAATTGTAACTACCGTTCAGTGCAACCAATCGTGCTGTTTTAGTGCGAAAAAATACGCACGCTGTTCTGGAGATGGCGTAACTTTGCAAAATATCTCAGTACAGCAAGGGCAATTGTGTAATCAAACAAAGCATGTTTAGGAGGTCACAAATGCAAGTATGTACGGCGTGAAATACGATCATTTTAATGATGCTTTAGACAAACCCTCCATTTGCTTATGTAAACTGCCTAAGCATTGTGCACGTTGGAGCTCACATAGAACACATATCGGTCGTGCAGCCAATGCATTACGTAACCGAGTCCTATATAAGAACAAGGATTAAGTAGGTCGAGCCTCTTTTCGTCGTGACAGCAACAAGAGCGGAACTCAAGGTAAGGATAAGTTTACAGATACATCACGCAGCATTATTCCTGAACTACCCTCGAATTGACTTTAACAAGATTTTGATACTGTATTTGTAGAACTCTTATCGAGACCCGCGGAAGCACGAGTTGAAAAGCAGCTATAAAGGTAAGGACAAATTTCTGAATATACGTTATAGTACCAGTGAGCATTATTCCTGAACTCAGCTCCGAGTCTAGTTTAACAAGATTTTGGAACTCTATCTATAGAACTCTTATCAAAAACGTGTAAACAGAGGCGTAGGCAGGTAAAGGGCACAGGGTGGCCGGTCACCAATTTTTGAAACCAGAAATACAGTAAATGAGTGGAACAAAATTTCACATGCGCGAGAAAATGTCTTACGAAGGACCCCCTTGGGCTCTCTCCTTAAAAAATACTGCCTACGCCCCTGGGGAAAGTTATAATTAATATTTTAGGTCAAATTTTCACCTTCGCAAAGCTCCTATTTAAACCTGTGCCTTTAGAGAATGATAATAACTCAAAAAAGCAGTGCGAGGGAATTTTTATTTTTTACTTGAAAAATGTTACGATAAATTTTGCGGTCACAAATTAAAAAAAAAACTTTCAACTTTTCGACCTAATATTGTAAATATGCAAAATATCAAAAATCACTCGCACGGTTTTGCAGTTCATTTCTCCGTTAGTAAAATCTTAGTAAGAGTGAAATTGTGCAACAAAACGCTAATGGTCTCGAGCTTCTCAAGTAAAGAACGTAGTTTTCAGTTTGGGTGTTACAGCAAAAAGACATGAAGCGTGCCCCCCTAGAGTGGAATTGAACAGTCAATTAATTACAGCACTATTGATTTCATTGTTCAATTCAAAATGCAATTTTCAATTCAATATTGAAAATTCTGGGAACACCAGCAGTTAAAAACTGAAAGATCGTCTTTTTGCCGGCTACGATTCCATGACAACGCACGTTCTCTTTTACACTTGGCGCCTTAATGTCTGTACTCGAAACATTCTGCACGCTTTTTGCTCGAAAAGGGCGTGCATGCGTTTTCATGGAATCGTAGACAAAAAAACGAGTTTTCGATTTGCAACGGCTAAAACATTTTTATCAATTTAATATCAATTTTCTTGAACAGAAAGTTGAACATTCTAGGCAAGGAAGCCAAAGGATGGCTTAAAACCATTTTTGGTTGATTTTGCAATCAATATCGATACAGTAAAGCAGCCAAATCCAGCGTTTTGGTTTGATTGACGGCTAAAAATATCCAATCGCCCATCACAACATTGAGTTTTGAGATGGCGCAGAAATGCATACAGTGGTGAATGAACAACTTCCGATAGATCGTTTAGCTTTGAAACGATATATAGCTGATTATCATAGTATAAATTGCGATGCGACGAGAATTTTTTCCGTGATCACGTCGAATACGTTTACAGAGACTTCAACAAGGTTTCGATACTCATTTTGTAGAACTCTTTTCATCTTCAGTTTCTCATCTTGAGTTTCTCAAAGTATGAGTTGAATGCGGCTAAAGATAACAGGGCAAATTTTTGAATAATACCAGCGTTATTTCTGTACTAGCACAGTTTATTACAGTGCGACCGGGAAAAAAAGTAAACACCTAAAATATGTCAGGATTGTTAAGCATAAGCGGCGGAACCGGGGGGCGAGGAGGGCACTGACCTCCTTAATCATTTGTTTCGGGGGGGGGGGAGGGGGGAGAAGGCCTTTCTCCAATAATGTTATGGCTAACAAGATAAACTCAGCTCATTTAGGTTTCATGGTTTTCTCGTTCGCACTGTAACATCTTGATACTCGTTTTGCATTTAGAATGCCTGCAACAAGACCTTACCAGCAGCTCAACAGCTCCGTTATCCGTGGCGAGGTAATGGCAAATATCATTCCTCTTGTTGATAAACGATGCTCTGTGATTGGAACTAAATGCGTGTGGCGATTAGAAGGTGGCAAGCAAGGGATACGAAGAGCATGGGAAGGAATAGTAGCAAAACGCAACGAATGCGAAAGCGCGGTCAGCAGGCTTCCGGGCGTGGCCTTCTTTTTCTCGTCGATTTCGACTTACCAGCAGAGAGCAAAGGGGACTAAAAACAACAAAGGGGACGAGACGGAAAATGACGAATCTGATGATGACATTATAGACGCATCGCAGGTGGAAAGGAATGACGCAACCTCCAAGCATGCCAATGAGGCTGCTGAGAAAAGGTTACACCCCGCAATTTCCTTGTGGATTGCAATCCAGTCCATCAATGGCGCGAAAGTCGAGCCGGGAATCGTGAACAAGGCACTGGTGAACTGTAATGTGGAGCTCCACCCGACAAGAGCATGTCCGAAAGCAAAAGGGTCATCCGAAAATTTAAACAAACTTTGCCAGGTGATCAAAGATCACAAGAACAGTTATATGGGCGACCTAACCAGAGAGTCATATAAGTACTGTTATCATCAGCTTGCAGAGGAGTTGAACTGTGAAAACATAGAATTTCACGGAGATGTGGACAATGTGGTTCGCCTTGTAATCATTAGCGAAGATTTTTTCCCCCTTCTCAACAATGGGGTACAAAGGCTGGTCGCCAAGGGGATGCAATTAGATGTTCTGCCGGAAAAACAAGAGTCTGATGAGAGCCAGACAAGCGAGACCGTAGAAATGAAGCCTTTGGCCGACGACTTGACTGTCCTCTGCAATGATATTGAACGTGCACTACGCACCATGAATTTCGTTGTGCACAAAGGTGATGTTTTTCGCCTAACAGAGGGATCTCAATTTACATATCAGAGTGCATGCTCAATCGAGGAGTATTTGCATTCTCTCCTCGGCAACTATTACTTCAAGGAAAGGCTACTCAAAAACATTTCGCGGTTGGAGAGTGTGCTGAAGCATCCCGACTCTCAGGCAATCAGGCAAATAGAAGTAAACCATGACCTAGTTGAAGTTAGCAATGGCTGGTTTTGGTCGTTTCAAGAACGCAAATTTCTCCATGGTGCCTTGAAAGAAGAGCACCGAGGGAAGACAACTCCTAGAGCATTTGTAAAGTATGATCATGGAAAAGTACCTGAAGCTAAATACTTCAAAGACGCCATTTTGAACAGCCTGGAAGAAGACCAAACAGCACAACTGTGCAACGATTTTCTTGATCTCTTTTGTGTCAACAAAGAGACCACAAGAGCCGAGTGCCGTGTCTTATTGGTCCGTCGAACAGCGGCAAAACGTCAATATTGTTCGCCACCACAAAGATCATTGATCAGTCCCGGGTCGCCAAAGTGGTAAAGCAGAAACAATTCAATAAGGCGATGATAAATGATACCACACAGTTAATCAATTTGGACGAAGCAACAGAATCGCTCATGGCAGTAGATGATTGGAAGGTACTTTTGCAAAGCGGCTTAACTGCGCATGACACAAAGTACCGAAATGCAAAGGCGTTCATTAGCAGAGCGCCAATCTTCATTACCGTCCAAAGAGAATTGGACTTTGGAGATGTTGAAGAGAACAAGGCCATCGAAAACCGTCTGAACAAGTATTACTTTAAACCTTTGCCAAGCACATCCAAGGCGGCAGCAAGATGGATAAGGGAGCACCCAATGGAGTGCATTGTTTGGGCAGCCAGCATGGCCGAAAAACTTCCAGAAGATGCGGCTGAAAACATCGTTGATCACGATTTGAGCTACGGCGCCTCTGGCCTTACAAAATCAGAGCTTCAGTGCATATTTTCCATGTCTCTAGACCAACAAAGCCAGACCGAGGAAGCAAGCCAGGCTGAAAGCAGCGATGTAACGCGCGAAGGTGTCGAGACGCAACTTGATGAAAGCATAGAATTGTTCGAAGAAAATGAGGAAGAAGAGAAGGATACCAGTGATGATGACGAGAGTGGGATAGGCGTTGACTCCCAGCTGTCCTCGCAACTCAAGTCACTGCAGAATTCAAGAGCGCAAAGTCTAGCGATGTGGAACGTTGGGGAGGCTAAGATGATAGACCAAATGATGAATCACACCAACAAATCCCTGCAAGAGATGAAAACCCTAGCTAGAGACTTCAGGAGAGGGCGGCGACAGCAAAGGAAACGACACTTGGTAGAAGACCTCGGAATAGAAGAGGGGTTTGTTGAAGAATTGCTTCCAACGGATCCAATGGCAGAGATGCCTTCTGCACTCGAAACAGCGGCAGTACAGGCGAGAGAGCGCATCCAAGAGAAAGAGCAAGCGGAAAACGAAGAGAGAATCAAACAAGTGTTTGAAAGTGCGTGGCTGAAGAAAGAGGAGATGAAAATGCAAGAGTTACAGGGTGAATTGGAAGAATGCGATGATCCAGTCCAGAAATATGGCAAGCGGTATCTAATCGACACCTGTTCGGATGCTCTTAAGTCCTTTCATGCAACCCACAAAACGTCGAGGGCGCTGGGAGTTCAGCTACGAAGGCAGAAATGCATTGAGTGGGGAATACTGGATCCCTCGGAGCAAGATGTAGTGTTGGATTTGCACAGCGCACTTCCCATCCCGCCACCGAGCAGCCAAAAAGCAGAGGGGTTCATGATCAACAACAAACGGAAGTCGACTGCTGTGTCAAGCCAAAGCTCCATTCTAAAGTTTTTCAAAACGAAATAGAGTGAATGTTCATTAGTCAAACTTAACTTTAACGAGTATTAGTTGATAAGTTTAAGTAATTTGTCTGGTTTGTCAGCCAAGAGCACAGCTGAAGGCGGCGCAAAGAAGAAATCTATGAGCAATCTGTAACTAAGACAAAGTGGTCAGAGAAAGATAAGCCAATTTTTCAGTAGTTTCGTGATAAACCGCAATGTAAAGCTATGTAAAGTTTGAGTCATGGCTGCATCCATTAATTACCAGAACGCAGGGCTGTTACTTGGTAACTGTATTATATGTAACAGTAAAATCAAGACAAGCACATTCATGCCTCCATATTTATTTGAATCTATTGTCACGCTACAGTTTTTAAAGTCCTATCATATCGTAATGTTCCAAAGGTCTCCAGTTAACAGATTCTAGCACTCGAAGCTCTTCCTCGATTATATCTTCCCTTTTTACCGGCGAAGAAATAATGTCCATAAATAAGTTATTTCTGGCTGAATCACTGTCCTCTAATTTGACTGCGATGAACAAACAGGCCAAGATAAGTTCTCTCAGAGTAGACTTTTTTCTGTCCTTGGTCTTGTTTAAATGACGCCAGAGTAGACTTTCTGCCAACATGGACGTGCTTTGGGGGAAATTGAGGGCACACATCCCTTGAAGAAACTCGCCGGCAAATTTGATATCTTTCAATGTTAGTTCAGGGTGTTTATCCACCAGAATTTCCATGTTCGAGCGTTCGTGTCCAGAAGCAAAAGAGGTCAAACGTTATACTTGCCCTTAAATTTATGAAAGCGCAAAATTCCCAGCAAGCTTTTCACTTTTGTGAATATTTAGGAAATCGCCGTGTTGCTCGACATAGCAGCGAATTAGCTGTTCTTCCCTTCTGGAAATGAAACTCCCCGTCCCTTAGGATAGCTTTCCATTGTCCAAAACCATACCTTTTGATTCCGGCTTTTAGATACTTGTCCTCCTCCTGAGTAAACAGCACACTTTTTCTCCTCGAAGAACTCGTTCCTTCAGTTTTAAAAGCATTTTCGCGCTTCAGTGATGGCATAGCAGCAGGGCTGGCAGGGGGCGTGACTTCCTTGATGGCTTCAACTTCGTCGGTAGAAGAGCTGTCTGATTTTTCGTCTTGTTCTTGCGAAGATGTAGACTTGTCCGAGAGGCGCGTGCGAACATCCTTGTCAAGTTCCGCGCCCTTGTCACCTTGCAATTCCTTGAGAAACGTGTGCGCCTTCGTTGCGACGTCGCGCGATCTTTGCTTCTGGTAGTGTACCCTGGCAACCACAGAAGTGTGTTTCTGGTCTTCTGAAATGGTGCTTTGCGCAGAACTGCTTAGTTTTAACGAGCTTGCAGTCTCGACTATTTGCCGATAGCGCGTAGGATGGACGTATTTGCCGGTTGCGTCAAAGACCAATTTGCTCATTGACTCTCCAAGTTTGCTGTGCTGACCACCATTTCTTGTTACCAAAACATAATCGCAACTGGGCTTTAGCAAAGGACGAATGTGAGCGATAAAACCATCTAGCACTTGCATGCTTGTGTCTGTCAGAAACAGCGAGTCAAAGCCGTATTTCCCAGCAGTTTTGAACATTTTCTGGTCGATATATCCACCGTTGGTCTTTGCGCTTTTCACCATTTCAACCGTCAAGTACTGATAGGTCATTGGCCGAGAGCCTTTCACCTTGATAAACAGATACAGCGCGAGGAATTTAGTAGCGAATGATAAATCCAAAGGCGATGCTGCGCGTGGCTTTTCTTTGCAAATTTTAAGCACGCTTTCGTAGCGCGGCAAGTAGCGCCCAACCGCTTCCAAGAGCTCTTCTAATGTCGCCCAATGCCCTTTAGCCTCTAAAGACTCTATGTCGAGGTCACCATTCCACCGAATACGCATCATTCTAGAAACTGTTCTGCGCACCTTTTTCAAGTAGACCTCTGTCGTATAAAGGCTGCTTATCACCGATTTTGACGCGCCATTTACCTTTCGGAAGTCCGCCATTTCTCCAATTGCGTCGATGTAACTCAGTCGTCCTGCATGACCAAGCTTCCATTCATCCTGTAGCATATCAACAAATTTGAAAAGGAGATTAGGAGAACACAATCCAAAGTCTATTATTTCAAATGTTAATTCCTCTTCGTCTTCGCAGCAAAACTTAAGAAACTTTAAACACCTGCTGACCATTTGCTTGGCTTGGCGCTTGCTTTTGCACCCTCCTCCTGTGCCAATCAGCCAGGAGTTAAGTTGCTTGGCAATATCACTGGAAATATCAAATGAAGGAATGGTTCTCGAATTGCGCACAGTGTTTTCAGGAGGTTCTTGTTTACCGGTTGGCTCGATCTCCTGGACAGCTTTGCAATTGGGCTTTTCATCAAAAAAATAAAACCACCGATGCTTTTTCTTGACATGTTTTCTACATCCTCGCTGGGTGGAGAATCCATCGTGTTTACAATCTTGAACTGGACAGTAAAAATGGCCGTCTGTTTCATCTTCTTCTAAGTGAAGCCTTTTTGGCTTAGGCGAAGCATTTGGTAATTTTGACCAGTTGACCACTTCTTCACTCTTGCTCATCCTTCGCCGAGACCAAGACTGGAAATGCGCGAAAATTCGAACGGGCTTACCTTATATTCACATTTGCTCCCTTGAGAGTAACACATTTTACAAGCCAATGAAAACTGTCTGAGCATAAGCTTTGCCCAAACTTGTCCTTTTATTTGATTCAAACAATCGAACAAGTTCAGGCAAGTCCACTTTAACAAAAGGGCAAGGCGATAGGATTGCGCATGCTCTCATTAGCAGACAAACAAGTCTGGGCGTGCTGGTTGTTTATAAATAGTAAAGTCAACATACCTTGTTTTGCTTGTAACATCCACTGTGCGAGCACCCTAACATTATCAGCCTGTGATGAATGCCCTACACTTAATTCTGTAATCACTCGATCCTCAGTTATGCTGAAATCAGTGCATTTCTCAAATAGGAACAAAAGTTCACATTTAGTAGAAAAGGAACTTTCAATGAAAAGGAACAATGCGAAGAGTGATAGTTCCTTTGTAGGACAGCCCGGAACTGGTTTTGGCAATAGGGGAACAAAAAGAACAGTTATCGGAACAGGTGTTCCCTTTCATCGCAAGAAATTAGGAACATTTGGTCCGAATTCCCTTTTCACAGAAATCAAAACGGAACGTTTGTTCCATTCCACTTTAAAAAGGAACAAATCGAGTAAAAAGGAACGTATTGAAAAGGAACAGGTAGTTCCTGATTACTCTAATAGGAACCCTGTGTTCCTATTGTTGACCAATTTGTTCACTTTCACACCTGAACAGTTCCTTTCTATAAAACGTGTTTCAAGTCTCTTTGCAGCTAAAGGGACTAAAAACAAAAATGCGCGGAACACTCGTGTTTCAAAAACAAGGTCGGCTATCGTGTCGCATCAGCAAAAACCCGATTTTTAAACTCTCAATCCCAAAAGAGGTCCAAATTGAACTTTTATTCAACGAATGACTAAAATAAGAGGTCATTTAGGTCCAAAATTTAGCTGTTATCACTTTTGGGGAATGTATATCATGGTGTTGGTGACAGTGGTGATGATGGTGTCGGTGATGATTGATGAGGGCATGTGAATAATGTTGGTCCTGATGATGATGTTGGTGTTGGTGGCAGTGGTGATGATGGTGTCCATGATGATTGATTAGGGAAGGAAAATATTACTGGTCCTGATGATGATATTGGTGTTGGTGACAGTGGTGATGATGGTGTCCATGATGATTGATTAGGGAAGGAAAATAATGCTGGTCCTGGTGACAGTGATGATGATGGTGTCCATGATGATTGATGAGGGCATGAAAATAATGCTGGTCCTGATGATGATGTTGGTGTTGGTGACAGTAGTGATGATGGTGTCGGTGATGATTGATGAGGGCATGTGAATAATGTTAGTCCTGATGATGATGTTGGTGTTGGTGGCAGTGGTGATGATGGTGTCCATGATGATTGATTAGGGAAGGAAAATATTACTGGTCCTGATGAGCACGTGAATAATGCTGGCCTTGATGATGATGTCGATGACAATGATGATGATGTTGTCCATTATGATTGATGAGCACATGTTAATAATGCTGGCCCTGATGATGCCGTTTGGTGAAAGTGATGATGATGGTGTCCATGATGATTGATGAGAATAGTGCTGGTCCTGATGATGATGTTGGTAATGGTGACAGTGGTGATGATGGTGTCCATGATGATTGATTAGGGAAGGAAAATAATACTGGTCCTGATGAGCACGTGAATAATGCTGGCCCTGATGATGATGTTGGTGAAAGTGATGATGATGTCCATGATGATTGATGAGAATAATGCTGGTCCTGATTATGATGTCGGTTATGGTGAGAGTAATGATGATGGTGTTGATAATGATTGATAAGGTGATGTTGGTCTTGATGACGATGTTGGTGACAATGGTGATGATGGTGTACATGGTGATTGCATGAGAATAATGCTGGGCCCGATGATGATGTTGGTGTTGGTGACAGTGGTGGTGCTGATGTCCATGGTGTGATGATGGTGACAGTGATGATTGATGAGTGCATAAGCTGCTTGTCCTGGTGATGATGTTGGTGACAGTAATGATGATGGTGTCCATGATGTGATGATGGTGTCCATGATGATTAATGTGGGCATTAGAATGATGCTGGTCCTGATGATGATGTTGATGTTGGTGACAGTAATGATGGTGATGTCCATGGTGTGATGATGGTGACAGTGATGATTGATGAGGCCATAAGATGCTTGTCCTAATGATGATGTTGGTGACAGTAATGATGATGGTGTTTATGATGATTGATGTGGGCATAAGAATGACGCTTGTTCTGATAATGATGTTGGTAATGATGTTGGTAGTTGTGATGGTGTCCATAATTTGTATTTATATTTATATTTATTGAGCTTCACCTAGACATAACATAAAATACGGGACAAATAGGCAGGGACACCACGATGGATGGCAACATGAGAATAATGCTTGTCGCGATGAGCCATAATGATGATCTTGGTGATGGTTGTGATTATCGTGATGATCATGGTGCCATGATCAAAGATTGGATGACTTGTGATGTTACAGTTAGTAGTAAAAGAAGTTGCAATATTATTTTCTATTAAGTAGATATGTTTTAATTGCCTTCAGCTGTGCCCTTCTCCTTGGCTAGACATCTGTCTTATTGGCATGTATCCTTTTGTGGCCTTGTCTTATGTCATGTGTTCTGAGGAAACTGTCATACTCTACTCAAGAGCTTCTCGTAGTTCATCTGAAGGGGCATCTCTGATTTCCAGGTACAGTTAGTAGTAGATTGATAGCTACTTAAAAACTGGACTGGGGTAAGAAACGGCAGCCTCCCCACTTTTGTAGAAATGTTCATACAATTTTGTATTTATTTTGCGGTTTTCACCTCCGGAAATGACTCTGTTGAACTCTGTGTGACTAAGATTTAGGTTGACTAAAGATTTTGCGGTCGAATTCGCGTTCGAAATATAAGCGACTGGTTGCAGCCTATTTTTTCAGTGTATTGTAACGCACCGCCATCTTGGTGACCTTCCTAGGGGTACCAACATCCACATACATATCTATTTTACATCATATTCAATGATTTACTTTGCTGGGTCGCATCAAATGGCCAAAACAACGAAATTTCTAGAAATATTTCACAACTTTTTTTCCTCAAAATTCGTGACTGGTGTTGCGTGACTGAAATTTCTTAGCTAAGGTATCCAGAACCAAGACACGGAAACCGATGGAGCTTGGAAGAAAGACTCGCTTATGACATGAGAGCTTAAAATCATATCAAAAGCAAAACTTCATCAACTTTTCTGTCTTAAGCCCTTGTACTGTAAAGTAACCACCATGTTGTCCCTGGAGCCTCTCCATAATTCTTTAATCATGTTCAGTTGTACCTCAAAACTGTTTATCCCCCAAAAAACTTACAAATTTAATCTTTTTAGCAAAAACTTCTCTAAAGATGCAGCACAACCAGAGTGGTCAATATATGTTCTAGAAAACATGGCTCCAATACAGCTCTACAAATCTGTGGTATGCATTGTGATGACATCGTCTGATTACACTTGCCTTGCTTGCTTACAGTAAAAACCCACGTATAAGAACCTAGAATTTTAGCCTAAAACAGGTTCTTATTTGATTTGAAAATACAAGGAAACATGGGGTTCACATGGATAATTCTAGCCTAACAGGTTCTTAAAATCCAGGTTCTTATATGCGGGTTTTTACTGTATTTCAGATGTTACTAAAACTTCATTAAATTTGTGTTTTATTATACATTGTTTGAAATAAAACATGTACAAACTTCATTGAACTTGAACAACTCACCGAGCGTGAAATTCTTCAGCAGCTCACTTGATTATTCTTCCTCGATTCTTTTAAACTCGTTACGAACTGGACGCAATCTTAGTATTTTCTAATTTATTTGACACCATAGCTTTTGTACTACGGTTCGTATCTTCTGATGTCTTCCAAACGTTTGGTGATTTCTGCCCACCCAGCAGAAGACAAAAACTGAACAGGAGCCTTCATTAGAAGGCAGTCTTCAGATGCCAGTGCCCGTCTAGTTTGATGTTGCCCAGCTACTAAAGAAGCTTGCACCATAGAATTTGTGAAATGGTGCAACAATCTGCATTATTGAACAAGAATAATTGCTACAAATTTCTGGGCTACCCTCGTACATTACCATCAGTATCTATTTACTTCAAAAGTTACTGAAGCTCCTGCATTTTCTCGATTTTTCTTTCTTATGATGCTCTTTGTCATAATTGGTACGTTTTTAACATCACCGCTAATAGGGATTTGAGTGTTAAACACGAGGTTCCGGTATAAAAGGGATAAGACCACCCACTTTCCTTGAATCTGCAATTATAAATTCATAACTCAACAGAATGAAGTCGATAATTTTCAGTCTCCTGACCAACCGGCCGCGAACAGTCATGAATAAGCCGTATTTCATCCGAGTCTGGTTTCGGAATAGCTCCGAGCGCGCTGACTACGGTAGGTTTGTTTGTCGTGATAACATAATTGCCTTGTGCTATTTCCTCGCGGATAGTTTGCTCCACAAGGGGTCGAGTTGCAGCATTAGTCGCGGATTTGTAATTGTGCATCTCGACCTGCGCAAATTCTGTGCCAATCGCCGTTAGTTGAAAGCCATGAAGAATGCCGTTAGAAATGAATTGCTTGTCTTCATCATGCGTTAATTCGGTAAGCCAGCGTTTGCAGTTAAGCGGGTTACCGGGAATAGTCGCGAGTCATTGCGATGGCGGTGCAGTGTTAGTGTTAGTTGCCTGCGGTGAGACCGTGTGCGTGGTATTTGTGTGAAATTTCCCGCAGGCTTTCCCTGCTACTTTCCGGTTACACACGTGCGCAAAATTACAGCTTGGTAACGAGCAACCTTTGAAATTGAAGTTGCGGCAGATGATACGGCCGTCCGTCGTATAATTAGCGATAGGCGTGGAGCGATAGTTATTAGCTGGGGGGGATCTATTACTGTTGCCCTGTGAATTGTTGTTATTGCTAGTATTATTATAAAGCCTTTGAAGAGGTGTTAAGCATACCGTGTGCAAGTGGTTGGAGTCGAAACTCCACGAATAATTGTAAATCGCTTGCAATTTGCGGAACTCATTGTCATATATCAAAATAGATTTCCATTCATATTTTGAGGCCAATTCCATTATTTTCACTGTATATGAAAAATAATTTTGCAACTCCGACGGAGAAGCGAGTTTTTCCTCTTCTATCAGTGCATTTAAAATTCTAGTGTTTGCAACAACCCATTGTGGAATTGTGACAGTTTCTAATTTGGGCTTTCTAGGCCCATAGCGTACCACTATCTTTGCTTGACCTTGCATCCCAAGTGTCTCTTCCTCCTCAACTGGTATGATATTATCTACATAATCAATAATTAGCTTAGGTTTCTCACCATTAGCGGCTCCTGGCTTGAGGAACATTGAAGCAGGGTTCAGTATCGCAGGGGTAGATGTTGCTGGCTGTACTGGTTGTGCGGGTGGAGGGGGGAGACCATACAAAGACGCCAGGTTCTGCGTTACTCCATTATCTTGCCGTGAGTGTAGTGCAGATGGACCGAGCAGCGCATCCAATGGGGTCAGAGGTTTTGTTGCGCTCTGTCCACTTCGCAGATCCCGTGTCGTTATCCCCACAGGGTCCTGTTTTTCACGCAGTAAGCGAAGGTCCTCGCGTTTTGCTGCAACTTGAGCCCTCATTGTCGCTAGCTCAGACTGTTTCTCTCTTAAGTCGAGCTCCTCGAGCTCCAGCGCTTCCATTTCCTCCCGGAGTCTTTCTAGCTCCATATCGTCTCCAACTACTATCGCGCCGTTTTCCAGTACTTGTTTTCTTGGAGAACTTAGCTCCTGTCCCTCGCAAAACTTGCTTGGGATTCCCCATGAGTGTTCCTCCGTGGGGACTTTGCAACCTGGGCATCGGCTTGTTCGTTTATCGTTAGATTTTCCGGAAAGTTCTGCCATTTTACGTTAAAACAAGTCAAATGCAAGTGCTATTGCTGCTATATTAAAGTATTGAGTGCTGCGTGCCTGCCTGGGGCACTATTATATATACAGCGTGCTACGCCCACACTACCTGGAATACGGACGTGCTATTGTAGCGGAAGTTATTTCTCCTATTCCGGTCTCTCCCATTAGGAGTGTGCATGCCTACGCATTACGTGCCGGAACCCCCCTCTAAACGTATGGTCTAGATTTATATTAATACAAGTATCAATATTCACGATAATTTTCAGTTTCCGGCAAAAGTACTTCAAGTTTAAATAACATTCTGTTTGAATAACTGGCAAGGTTACTCCTTGTAGAATACTGAATAATTGGTTATTTGATGTTTACTAACGTTTTCAGTTCACATTTTGAATTTCGCGGTTCAGATTACTTCGAACCTTTTGAATACTAATTAGTCTTGCTCTCTGCACGAAAATCTTTTATCTGAGCAAACTGGTTGTAATAAAAATTCTGCAGCAACTACGATATTCTGCTGCAACTAAAAAGGTAACAGTTTGGAAAGCAAATAGTTAATATTTATTTCTCCAAAAACTCGCGTTTTGAGTACAAATTTTGAATTTCACGCCACAGAGATGTTGGCTCGCTCCTTTTATACCAGAACCTTATGCTTAAAGGCTGGTTTCCATACAGTCGTATCTGTCTCATCAGTCAACCGTGAAACAAAAGAATAATTCCAATTTCTATTGTTTCACGGTCGACTGATGAGAGAGATACGACAGATACGACTATAGAGCGAATTTCACATGACTGTCAACCCTTAAGTAATTGCGATTGCTTTGCGTTCTCATTGGCTACTTGATTTTCTCAGCCAATCAAATTCTTTAGTAAATACAATTGCGTAATTAGTTAGTAATTGGTTCGGCTTGTGATTGGCTGAGAGAAGCAAGTGGTGATTTCTCTCGATTCTGATTGGCTAGTGATTGCTCAATTGCAATTGTTTTCACGACAGTCATGTGAAAACCGCTCTATGGAAACCAGCCTTAAAGGAGCGGTGTCACGATTTTAGCACACTTTGATGGTGTAAAAAACATACATTGCTTATTAGGCTAATATCAAGTGATCTAAGTAATTTGGAGATGGTTACAAGCACATTTAGAGCTGTTCAAATAACCGTGACACAGCCCCTTTAGTGGGATGTTGAGTGAGCTAAAACAATGATATGAATTTCTTATTCCTTTTGATTCCAGATGCCTTTGGCCAATCGATGTCAAAAGCACAATCCCCAGGCCTACCACAGACTGGTGTCAGAGCAGCACATGTTTCTAAAGTCATGTTGCCTGGTGGATTTGCAAGGAAACCAAGACGTTGAGGCTAGGCGAAAGAGGATGAGAAAATTACTTTGCGAATCAGCACTCAACATTGCAGACATCTGTTCGAGGTACATGTAGAATCTTGTGAACACCCGTTTCTGAAATATTAGGCATGACAACGGTAAACGTTTTAGCTGAAAAAACACACTTGTATCTGTAATAGTGACCAGCGGATTACAGTGTCAAGCTAATATATAGATTTAGGCACTGCCTAAAAGCGGATCTCCCAGTGATTATACTAAATGGAAAAACTAATCTAGCTATGACTCACCTTCTCGATTGGAAAATGCATTATTGTGCCTATGGGGTCTATAGGGTTTATACTTTGTTATAACATAGCTACGATATAATACACGCTCTGAGTGGTCCAAATCTATGCTCTATTACACCAATAAAGTAATGGTTCTCCCCCGCTATATAATAAAAGCATTAGAGGACAACTTTCTATGACTTTATCGGCAAATAGACCACTTGTGATGTTGGGAGAGACACTCGAAACGTTTTAAAGTCAATGTTCTTGTGTCTCTCCCAACATCACGCGTGCTCTGTTGCGCCGATAAGTCATAGAAAGTTGTGCTCTAATGCTTAATTAAAGGCCCATCATCAACCGAGAGCCTTTGCGTACTCTTAGCCAGTCAGAGCAGCCGAAAAACAATGGATCAATTTGAAAACAAAAGAAAACGGGGCGCAAAGACTCTCGGTTGGTGATTGGCCTTTAAGGATAACATTAGAAACGACATATTACAATAATGTTTGTACAATGGGCAATTCCAGAAAATAAAGGTACCCTCCCCATGGGTGGCACTAGTTTTTGACCCCCCCATGCATATAGAATTCCGGGCAGGTTAAAGAAATCCAGCTTTAAAAAACCCCCCCTGCAATCTGAATTCCGAGCTCTTAACCCCCCCCCCCCCCCCCCATCCCATCGGAATTTCCAAATGCCACCCGTGGGGGGGGGGGGGGGGGGGGTAACTTTATTTTGTGGAATTGCCCAATGGTTGTGTTGTGACCTCTTGACAGATCTCCTGAGGAAGCTACAAATGCTGCTGAATACTATTACATGTCTGGTCTTCCTCTTTGGGACATTATAAGCAGGGTGTGGAAGGCTGGGCCCCCTTTTGGTGAGGGCTTGGTCCATTATTTGGACCAAAAACTTTTTGGTCCAGATGAGCCAGTTTCTGTCTCAGAGGTTAGTTTAAAATGGCATTGCCATTATCTATGAAGCAACGTTATGCCATTTTATAGTTTTTATTATTATTTGTAAAACCAGTTTTCTTATATTACATTACTTACAAAGAGAAAAAAACATATTGGAGGGTCTTCTTTAGCACACGAGGCAGATGAATGCTGCTTTGTATGGAATAGCGCTCAATAGCAAAATCTTTCAGAAAATTAAAATTGTTTTTTTAATACTTGATAAGATTTTGAAGTATTATTTCTCTCTGAATGTAGAACATTACCAAGAAGATTTTTAAAATCTATGCCAAAGTTAAACCAAGCCGTGTATCAGACATTGTGTTGACGTCATCGCTTAGCGGATTCTCCACAGGTAAAGGCGGTTTTCTTGTGACGTCAACCTTAATATTTGTACTCATTTTCATAGCAATGGTGAAAATCAGCAAGCGTAACGGAGCTACAAAAAGAAATGTTCTGAATTTGAATAGCACCTAGCGAATGAAGCGTAGGTAGAAAGTCTTATGTTCGTCATTCGAATAATGAGCGCATTGCGGGAAGTTCAATTTACAGAAAACATGTGGGCTAATGGGCCTCTTACCAGCCAAGAAATTGAAGGCTTTTGAGAAAGCCTCTTGGCTCTTAAAAAGTGCTCAAGATCAAATGATAACTATTCCCAAGAACGTATTTTATAACGTTTTTGAGGCTCTAGGCAGGTTTTGTAAAAATGAGAGGATTAATGGGTGGCAAAATACCCATTAGCACATTTTCTTTCTAAAATGAACATTTATCTGCGCCCTTACAAATGAATGTAAAGCTGTAAGGTTTTCTGAGTAGGCTTTTGTTGTCCGGTATTCATATTCAGCGCTGGTTCTTTTCGAGCCCCTTCAAACATTCTGTATCTAGATCCTGTCGCACATAAGTTCAGACTGTAAACAAAAGATCCTCCTACCTACCGCGTTCCTGCCTCATTGCCGGGTTTCAAGCCGTGATTGCCTGGGGCGTATCCCTTAATATTACCATAATCGAAACGCGATCCACATAAAGAGAAAGAGCATGCTAAACTATATAGAATCCTAAAGTTTGGTATTATTCGGGCAAATAGTGATCGAGAAACAGCCATTCAAAAATATTTACAATCCGGACCCGGCGTCCGCAAAACCATACAAAGCTTATGAAATTCCGGCATATTGGAATGGCTGTATCTCGAACGGAATTTACACAATCAACTCCAAACTTTAGGAGCTTGTATAGTTTAGCATGCTCTGTCTCTTTATGTGGATCTCGTTTCGATAATGGTAATATTAAGGGATTCGCCCCAGGCACTCTCGGCTTGAAATCCGGCAATGTTTGTGAATTCTTTGGCATTGTCTAGTGTGGGGTTCCTTGAGGTTTGCGTTATGGCCAATGTGGTATTGCATAATTCGACGATATCCGAGATTTCGGCGTTCGAAAGCGTGCTACATGTAGATTATGGTGAAATCGTTTTGATTGTAGTGCTGTTAATCCTAGGTTATCTTTATTGTTATTTGGTGTGTTATTTTCAGTGATATTTTTTTGTGATATTGTGGTATCCTGAACTCCTCATAGACCCCCTTACAAGCGGAGGCCCGACATTAAGTACTGAATATAATCTTCATTTCACATTGCATTATTCAACAGAAATAGCAATTGGTGCTTTGGAGGATCTGAAAAAATCTGAGGATACACCATATAGGTGAGTTTAGTTTGCCTATGTTTTGTTTCTTACTGTTTCATAGTGATGACGTACGTAGGGGCTCCGCTTTCGAAACTGAAATAATAAACGGGATTGCCCACATTACAGTAAAAAACGTTTTTAATGTGTTACATCGAATTTCACCGAAACGTCGTGCGCGTCGAAAAAAAAAAAAACGTTTACGATTCTGCCGCTCGCCGTACTCATACTTTTGTAAACCTTCTCTAAAAGACCTGATAACTGGAAATGTCATATTTTGAGCTATTGAAATATTTTGGAAAAAGCCATTACTTCTGCTGTGGCCCCATTTACTATTTGCTTTCATATTTCAAGATTGTAACAGGCTAGTTTTTTATTTCGACTCAGTGGTACGGTTATTTTCAAGAACGCACAAGCCCGTGGAGAAAAGAATGCAGACAAAAAACATGAGCCCGGAGAGGCAGAATTGTGGGCTACTTTCAGAGCTGATGATAAGAAACTCACATTTTACTTTTCAGATTTTCTGCGATTGACAAACTAGTCCTTGCTATTCTCTATCTGCATCAATGTGAGCCAGAACATGCTCAGGCCGAGTTGTTCTCCATTGGAGAGGTAATACGAGACAGAGATCTCAGTTAAAGGGGCTGAGAAACTTCAATTAGGCATTATATATGCATTCTTGCGAAACATTATATAGGCATTCTTGTGAAAGATTATATAGATTTCCAAGTTTAAAAACTGTTCAGTCTGATAAGAAATTGAAAATGCCATTCGCAATCCAATTCAATCCGGTCGATGACACACGATAATACTCCAAGTTTGTACTTATGTAGCAGCAGGGGTAGTTATCAAACCTAGCCAATTACTTTGCTCAAATCTTGTGGAATTTGACTGCGTTTAATCCACCTAAATTGACCTCAAAATCGTGTTTGAAATAAAATACTGATGCCGTCTGTTCTTCTCAATTTTCCAGTCTGAATTATTTAGAATTGTCTCTTCAAATTACTTCTTACTGCATGAAGACCTTAAGCATCTCACGCCATTGGCACAGGTATGTAGGTCCTTCCATTAGCTGTACAATAGTTAAACAATTGTTTCTTCCGTCGAAGCCCCTAACGTGAGATTCCCAAGGAAATATGTTCGCAAGGAATATTAGCCCGAGAGTGTAGCTCGATAATTCTGGACCAATAGCTCGATAACTCTCGACAAATGACATGCGCCGAAATTTAGCGTTGTACTACAATTAAACAGTGTGGTTCAAATTTCAGATGGAAAACGATGCTACATAGTGCCTAAGACAAAGCGTTCTTTGTTAATGATCTAGGCTTCTTTTCTTTTGTCACTTGCTAAAGTACACATGTTACCATTCTTGATATTTAGATGCTACGAAAACATGCCCCCGGAGTGTTTGTTGACGTCATGCTTCACCTACATGACACCAAGATGTTTGCTATGGATACCATCCTTGGTCTTCTTGGGGTAAGATGAAACTATTCAGACCCCGTTCACACGAGACCGGTACAATTCTTGTATGGTACCGTCGCGCGTTCACACCTGTTGCACCGGACTGATTTTGGTACGGCTAGGCCGTGTGAACACTGTTGCAAAACGTGCCAGAATTGTACCGGTACCGTATGAGCAGGTGGTACCGTACCGGAATTGTACCGGTCCAAGGGTTTTAGTTTCCATAACAAATATAACGAACATTGAACCTCGACAAGAAAAAGCATTTTTTTTAAAATGCCTTGCTTTTTCTTGTAGGTGAACAAAACGTCCACTGTTCAAAACAATCAAGTGATGGAATTCCTTGAAGGAGTTGCAAATGGTAAAGTGAGCTGGACGTTATGGTAGCGCCTCCTCCTTTTAGAGCAAACACGTTACAGTAATTTCTAAGTTATGGTGTATTAACTATAGAATCCTATGATATCTCTTTTTTTGTGTAAATTGAGGACGAGATATCATAGGATTCAAGTATATTCAAAGCGTTCAGTAGGTAGATTCCGCCGAAAATAGCACTCAAAAAGACGATATCGCCCTCGTCGCTGCGCGACTCGTGCGATATCGCTTTTTTCGTGCTATTTTCTTAGCGGAATCTAGCCTCCTGAAGCTTTGAATATCCTATAGTATTGGCCAATACGAAAGCATTCTGCTCCTTCCGCCACTACGCACATAACAAATACTTTGAACTATATTACATTTTTTTCCTAATGCTCAATAAACTCCTCTTGTCGTTGATTTTTCAGAATAATAACCAGATAAACATTAGATACTGAAAGATGATATGGAAAGGAATGAAAATAAGCTAAATAGTGCCAATAGGTTTCTGATGGTGCAAAACCTTATCCTAAAATTTGAATTGGGCAGTGGCATTGGAATTACAGGGTATGCCAGTTGAAGGTTTCATACTATGAGAGAGTTTCAGCGGCATTGGATTCCAGTTTGTATATTTTGTAGCAAAAGTAAGAAAATTCAAGGTGGGTATTTTAAAAAGGTGGATTTTCAGGGTGGGTGAGCATGAATTCAAAGTGTGGTGATCTTGAAGGAATTCACTAGGATTCCAAATGTTCCAGGGTGCATAGCTGAAGTTGAGGTCCTCCACAGTGGGTTATTGACTGTGTATTATCTTTTATAACTTACTGTTTTCATTTGCAGAAAAGAAAAGAGGTGATGCGTTTGCCGCAGCATTGGTGAGCTGGCGCAATGTCTTCTTTCTGCTTCAAACATCTATGTTTTAGATCGTGTCCTTGGGGTTGGTTTACACAGTCACGAAACACATAAGGGAAATGTATGAGTTTGATATCCATGCGTGCCACACTTGTGTACCCTATTCTATTTTTCATATTAATTTCGTGGTATGTTTATTTCATGGTCACTCTCCAGTCACTGCTATCTAGAATGTACTTGTCTCGTATCTTGGAAAACCACAAAGCAGCAACAAAACCATCAAATGGCCCCAAGTCACACAAGCACGTGGTAAGTTCAAAAGGAGAAAAATAAAACCACTTTGGGGTCACTTTTGACACAAAATAGGAAATGGAATAGGTCGTAGAGTTAAAGTTAAAAAATTTAGTTGCCTAGGCCTGATTTGTGGTCGCAATTTCCAACCCTGATGTAGTCTGATGTAGTCTAGAACAGCAAAGTAACTGTGTTAAATCAAAACAATAAACAGATATTCATTGACACAGGGGTTTAAAAGAGATTAAGTAATGTTCAGTGGATAATGTTCAAATAATCAATGGTCATTGTATTTTCGTTTTCATTTTAGCCTGAAGGCGATGGTCATTTTGGCATTCGTTACGCTTGGCTTGATAAGCTTCCACCATTTTTAGGTACGTGTTTATGAATAAAGTGACCTGTTTCCATCCAGTAATCACCAAAGCAATACAGCCAGAAGATGTATGCTGTCAATAGATCTTGTGAAATACATCGTAGGCTTATTTGAGTCCTTTCACATCTCTGGTTCATATTGTTTGTTGAACTTTGTTCTACTGTGTTTCACATCTTTCGGAGACAATAAACAGAGGTCCCGTCTACCCGCCTTACTACTCTACCCAGTTTCAAGGGGGAAGTTAAAGAACCACTGAGGACGTAATAAACCCTCTGGCAGTGACCACAAATTCAGTGTATGTGGGTATGACCGCTTGGCCGCCAGTGGCGCGGTTGAGACCCAGCACAATAGAACTCCTCGGCTTGGGCGTAATGTTTTGCCCATATCAGATCACATGGCATTCCCATGAGTAATCTCCCTTTGTTTGGAATGCTTCCATATTCATATATCATTCGGTGCGTAGCAGAAAAAGAAAAAGAGAATACTCATGGGAATGCCACGTGATCTGAAATGGGAAAACATTACGCCCAAGCCGAGGAGGTCTATTCAGCTTACAAGCTCCAAGTCTGGGGAGTCTCATACATTTACATATATTTACATTTACTTTTACTTTCAACACTTTCCGGTGATTCTATGTGCGTTCACTTGTGTTCTCTTGGTCACCTTAAGGTGCCCTGCCAGTTCCTCATCAGGACTGTCCAAACACCCGTCAAGCAAGAGGACCATCTTCACCCCATAACACAAGACGTCATGGCCGACCCCACCCTCACCCCAGTAGAATGATGCTTGGTCGCTCCAGTCCATTAAATACCTATAGTGTTCAACACTCAACTTCAGCAAGCAGCGTAGGTGATTGCTTCTGTTGTTGTTGCGCAGAGCATCTGCTGAAGCTTCAGGTAAGAAAGATCAACCTTGTACCATCTGCATGATTCCTAGCATCACTGATTTGACCACTATTTTCAAGCACTTTAATAATCTTCAGTCCAACTTTGAGAGTTTGGTCTGCCACATTGTTTTGCTGCTTTCCAACACAGTCCTGGAGTCCTGGAAAATATCATTGAATGTCCTGAAATTTAACATTCTAAAAATCGTGGGCACCCTATGTTATCATTCTGTCTTCTTCATAGTCGTCTTCATTCTTCATAGTCACTAGATAAGATTCATCATTCAGCTGATCTCCAGTGCCATTGCCCCTTTATCTCAACGCATCGTATTTGCAGTCTCTTCTCAGTTCACCGTTCGCTGGACGTCAGTTTTGTGAGAGTCTTCTCGGAGACATTGAAGAGAAGACGTTTCCAGGCGACCATTCCATCAAGTTGCTCTGTTTTCCTCGTGTAGGCTCGTATGAAAAGGTAACTGAAGCAAAGGAAACATTTTTGACGATGTCTGATTTCTCTACCAGAGTCCGGACATCAGTGTAGTAGCAATAATAATATATACCTTTAGGCACTGCCTAAAAGCGGAGCTCCCAGTTTTGAGACGGAATGACAGATGGTATAAAACAAATTATTCTTTTAGAATTACAACTTCTTCTTTTTTGTGCTAAAAATGAATAACAAGATACTGCATCTGGGATGGCATCGCGACGATAGACAGTCACTACTGATGTTGATGATTCATGACCCATATTATGGAAATGTAGCGTAATGAACTCACAAGTCTTTATTAACCCCGTGTCATAAGACTTGTACTGTCATTTACGTTGTCTGTGTTTCAATTTTAGGGAGTGAGTTTACTTGTTGAAAAGTGGCCAGCTTTGTTATTACCCTATGGTCAGCAGTTCTTTGACGCTGACGTAGAAAAGGTAACATTTTTCTCCGGCTTCCGTTTTCCCGCTAACAATGGCTGGGGTACCGATTCTAGAAAACCATAGCCAGCGTAGTAAAAGGCTATTATGGAGCGACGTTTGAGCGCTCCACCTCCTGCAAGCAGGCTATCAACATTAGTATAATTACTCCAAGTGATTATAAGAAATTCCGCTCGCTTGTTGGTCGAGACGTAATCACCAACCGGTGATTATAACATTGATAGAATTGGTGGAGTGCCCGCGCGAGTTTGTTATAACCGTGAAAAACTAAACGAAAACAAAAAATTTTGTCCAAAAACTTTATGAATCACTTGAGAAATTATACTTAAACAATTAGTCGCCTCAGGCTTCGTGATTATCGGCGAATAGTCAGATTGCCTTCGGCGACTAATTGTTAAATAGTCTGCAGCTTTGCTTTCTATGTTTCCCCTTGTTCACTGACATTTCTTTCAACTTGAAACAGGCTGGCATTACTGCGATTTTCCTAATTCTGCGAACTCCCACTTGACGTTTCCGAACGCCAATAACTGTGTTTTGGCTTCCGTCAATCAAACCTTTTAAGTCAAGTCCACGTATGTCTTGTGAGATTGGTTTGAATTTTACATGTAAACAATTGTGTTTTGAAGCTTAGCTAGCCCCTATCAGTTCACAAGATGTATCAAAGCCTCCGTGAAATCACCCAGAGATGTTCACTCGTTTGATTGACGGAAGCCAAACCACGGTTTGTTGGTCGGTGTAGAGTTCGCAAAATTTTGAAAATCGCAGTAAATAAAAAGAGAAATGCAGCTAAACTGCGCAATCACAACATCTGCTCATCCTCTTGCTTTTTAGTGGTCATATCTTCTTGACGTCATCCTACAAAAATTTCAGCCACTAGAGAGTAAGGACAGTGACGCCCCAGAAGAGCCGGAAATAAGAAAAGGTTATTTGGAAGCCTTGAAAGGTTAGTTTCTACGTCATTATGTAAATATCACGAAAAGGTTTTTTGTAATAAACTCACTCATAGAAGAGATATAGAGTTTCTGATTCAGAGTTGTATAGCGTTTTCGTAACTTCACGATAGCTATTTTTTGTCATGTTAGCAAATATTGTGGCGAAAATGGAAAATGTTCTTTAGCGTTGCAGTAAGATATGCGGCAAATAAGTTTGTGCCTTCTGTTAAAAATAACCAAATCAACCCGGGTGTGTTTTTTTGCGCATGAGCTGAATGCAGAAGTACTGAGAAAATTGACATTCGTACGGTTGCAGAGTTATCTTGTAAAGATGCACGCAGATATAGCCCGTTTATTGTAAACAGCATCACCGGACGAGACATTCGTCCACTCGGAAATTTGACTGGTTACGGTGCACTCGGAGCATTTGCCCTCGTGCAAGCTTAACTTCTCAATGGCGTTATTGGAGTAAAGTTTTGATAAGAGGGTTTCAGTGGGGAGAGCGAAACAATCAGGGAATTGGTAATCCAAGTGTAATCACCCCTATGAGTTGCGATTATAGGAAAGTGAAATTCAGTACTTATATAAGATCTAATTCACTTGCTCTCTAAGATGACTTGAAAACGACAGCGGCCCTATTTCTATTGTTTGTAGGGACCTTATCAACCTTAGCTGACCTCACCAGCCCCAGGCCTTGCTCGCAATTATCCCAGATCAGGGAACCCTTGGATTTTTCTTGCCATTTTTGGAACAATCCTATCGGCGATGTGCAGCAGCGAAAATGAACGACAAGTTAACAACTGGACACGTGACAACACCAGCGAGGTTCTGAACCTGCAGGTAACATGGAGGATTTGTTCGTTATTTGACACACTTTGGAGTACTGGAAACTTAATCCCAAAATGCGCTCATTCTGTAACAAATTGCAACAGAAGATCCTTCAGCGGTTTTCGACAGAGACAGTCATCTGTAACATCCAAAATCGGCAAAAATCCGAGCACGGGAAAATTAACAATTGGCATGTGTTAGAGCACCATTGTGTCGTTGTCTTTTCCTTTGTTATTAATGAGCTTCGCGCCACTTTTATAGATTGGAGCTACTATCTTGCGAAGACAATCATTTGACTTTATTTAAAAAAAGTAAATACTTGACTAAACATTTGTACTCGAGGTTTTTACGGGACTATTTGGAGTCCTTCTCAAAACTAATGAAAACATTTAAATGGACCTTGTGATATAGAGTATATATTAAGCGCATGAAGTTTACGAAAGAAATATGTATCTATTTTTATAATATAAGCCATAAATATGATGTATAATGATACAAAGAAACAATACCATTGTATTATAAAATTGCTTATCAATGAAGCATAAAATATTTGATACTCCTGATAGGGTGTTTTTTATTTGTGGCCGATAATGTTATTGTAGCAACGTTTATCAGCGATATAAAAATTATAGCTCTGGTACCAGTTTAGTGTTATAAACATAGATATGATCTCCCACAAGTCCCTCATATAATCCACAACCCACTATCTTCAGCTAAGTCAGCAGCAGCCGTGTTCACTGTTAACACAGGCGTTGAAGATTGCGCTATTGGAGTCTGAGTGTAAATACAACTGGTCCAGTTTACGACGCATCACATTCGAGTAGAATGCAACACATCACCCAAATCACGTCAACTTTCGAGCTCAGTTTAACGATATTTCTGCGCTGAGTTTACATGTGATTCGAGTCGTCAATTTACTGTTTCTTCAACTTCCCTCCGCTATATATTTCGTGATCAACTTCAAAACGTCCTCGGGTTGCCGACAGCTTTTGTCCTAAACGTTCTCATAAAGGGCTTACGAGCCCGTGTTCGACAACATAGTCAAAAATCACTTAGAAGGAAAACTTTAACAGGTCATCGCCTAATATTTGTTTTCCACACACAATCGTGTGTGTGAATAGTTGCACAGCTTTGGTCTTGAACAAACTCCCCTGTGCCGAATAATATCTTCTTCGTTAGCCGTGTATAAACAGACAAAGACAGCAGTATTGATACAGGAATGTGGTCTCACCTATATAACAATCCCCCAAATTACACTGGATCACAAGAGCACATCAAGATGCTGAAGCTGGTAGCACTGTGCCTCGCTCTTACGGCGCTAACCCTTGCTAACGAGGAGATTGACGCATTGGTAAGTTCCATATCATGAAACTCACGTATACAGTATTTTCCTTAGGAGGACCTTTAAATACTTCCTTTACATTTGACTGAGAAAATTGTTTGAAATTGTTTCTGAAAATTATTAACATTAATGCTTTAGTCGAATGTAACATAAATTATGGAACGTACAATATAGGCACTTATGATTTTTCCAAGAACTATCCACACCATCTAGCCTTCTTCAATTCATTCCTTTTAAGTTGCAGTTGAGGAAAGGAACCTATAGCTCTGAGACCTATATTATGCTATGTTTGAACGCCGAACTTAATTCTGTCGCTATGATTTCAAAAAAGTACGAAAACTGGTTTCAAAATTGTCATTTAGCTTGGCAGTATTGCGGCGTCGGCCATTCCTAATGCAAATGAGCCTGAGACAATAGCTCTAACTAACTAATCAGTGGGTAATTGACATTCGGTGCGGCAGGAATTAGGTTCGATGATTTAAAGGCCCATCACCAACCGGGAGCCTTTGCGTCCCGTGTTCTTTTGTTTTCAAATTGATCCATTGTGTTTCGTGTGCCCTGATTGGCTAAGAGTCCGCAAAGGCTCTCGGTTGGTGATGGGCGTTTAAGCTAGCCTAAGGAACGCAGAAGAGGTACGTGTAGGGATGAAATCCAGTGCTTCCTCGATAGCTGGATTTATCGAAATCTCTTTATAATCTTTTTAAATGGACGCATTTAACGTTGCTGCTCGTTGTACCTTTTAGAACTATTTGAGGCAATACCATTATATCTCGCCAAGTCGATCTGGTAACCATAATGTCAAATCCGCCATTGAGAACTTCCAGCGATTTGCTGGCATTCCTGTCACTGGTAAACTTGATGGGCCTACCTTGAGGCAAATGAAGAAACCAAGATGTGGAATACCTGATGCGGACGAGGATGGTCGAATAAGACGGTAAGTGGTCAAGAGGCAATTGGGGATCGACTAATTTCAGGCTTTTGGTGGGCAAAAATCATGTGCCAGAATAATATTATCGATATTCAAATTCTGTTTGCATTTTCTAAAACCTTTAGATGTTTCTTGTTTTATATATATATATATACACCTATTTCAGAAAAGGTTGCATCTGAAAAGTGAACATATTTTAGCCGGAAAACGATACAATAAGAGAAAAGGAAGTGCAGAACAATAACAAGCAGAATGTTTTGATGTTTTGATGCAGCTTGCAATTAAGTTGAAGTTTTCTTACCGTATTTTGCGATCATATGCTTTCCATCGACGACTAAAGTTTCCACCGATAGAGTTTAAAAGACTATTCATCCAGAGAATCCTTTGAGGATTTCAAAATGTTAATACACAACTTCTCAATCTGGAAATAACCGACAAGCCAGGCGACAGTATTTTCACAGGAAGTGGTTGTTGTTACTTTTGTATCTGTGATTTATGTTCATTGTCGAGTCAAAATCTTCGCTTGCATCCGCTGTTAGTTGCCCCTTTTTCTGTTAAAGTCATTGCTAAGATTCATGTAAGCTTTAATCTGTTATTCTGCAATGAATCCTCCACACCAAAACAGAACTAGTCTGCCTAGAGAAATTCTCTGAAAGAACCCCAAATGTTTCCTTGTAGTAGACCCATCGTTTCAATTTCCACTCAATCCAGATGGTAGTTACGTTTATACAGGTTTTACAGTTCGGTACATCTTCAGCAGAGAAACAAGAAATATTCAACCTCGATCTTTCTCTGTTTGAGGTTTGCTTCGCTTGAATGAAAACTCTGACAGAGCCCGGGGGGGGGACTCCCTTATTTTTGGGGCGGGGGTGCTCGTCCTGAACTTTGACATGGCGTCGCTTAGTTGATTTTGACCCCTAAAAGGTACCAACAAGTTATATTAGCCTGAATTTCAGACGTATTTTCTCTCGTAAATTAGTCTCTTGTATTTTTTTACGAGAGAAAATACGTCTGAAATTCAGGCTGTTGCAAAAATGCACGTACAAAAATGCATGTTTTCGACTTTTACCCCCTAAAAGGTACCAGAGGACTGACTTTAAACCCTAAAAGGTACGACGAGCATCCCCGCCCCAAAAATATGGGAGTCCCCCCCCGGGGGGGACAGAGCCACGCGCGCTCGTTTTGTAAAATATCGGGAATTTCTGCCCGCTGATTAGCCAATCAGAGCGCGCGTACTATCGTTGTCATATAACAAATAGCCATACTCGTCACCGATGTATTCTAGAACAATGTCAAATTATTATACAGTACATCGCTCGCAAAACATTCTGTACTGGGTAACACGGGAATTTCGTTCTTCTCAGTAGTATCTCCCATGACGCACCGCGGGCTACAACACACAGTTGTGACGGTGCAACCTTTTCTGAAAAAGGTGTACGACGATTTCTGACTAGTATCTAACGCGAAAACCTGGTGTTATAAGGTCCCCAATCAGCATCTTTATTTCCACATTATGGTGTTTCCAATTTGAACTCTGTAGGTATGCTACGAGTGGATCGTGGAGGAAAAAGAGCTTGACCTATTACGTCCAGCATGGAAAAGACTTGAGTGTGAGCCAACAAAACCGAATATTCAAGAAGGCCTTACAGTACTGGGCAGATGTGTCTTCCCTTAGTTTCCGGGCAGTGCGTAGTCCCAGGGGAGCCGACATCAAAATAAGGTATCGTTCGTTTTGTTTTGTTTCCAGTGACTCGGTATCCGTGTCTTGTATTGTAGGCTCCTTTGTCCTCTTGAAAATTGTTTGGATTACGAAATAATGGGATTGAATAGTTTGTTGTATGTTAGAAATCGCCCAACGGTTTACCCCATAATCTGATCGTTAACTCTTTTCTCTCCATTGTGCGCTCAGTTTTGGGGTTCGCGCTCACGGTGGGACCTCCGCTGAAGGGAGTTGCGGCAGCCGGTTTGACGGGCGTGGTGGCGTCCTTGCGCATGCGTATTTCCCATCAGATGGGAGGGCTCATTTTGACGAGGAGGAGACATACACGGACGGGAAACAAAGTGGCACGAACTTGGAATGGGTGGCTACGCATGAATTTGGCCACTCGCTGGGCCTCAAACACAGTAGCGTCCGTGGTGCTATAATGTACCCTTACTATACTGGCTATAAACCAAACATGAGACTGCATCAAGATGACATCGCAGGAATACGATCTTTGTATGGTAAGATGTGGTCCATGCTCTCTAATTGTAACGACGGACTCCCGCAATTCCAACCAGTATATTGTAGAATCCTATGATATCTCTTTTTTGTGTAAATTGAGGACGAGATATCATAGGATTCAAGTACATTCAAAGCGTTCAGTCGGTAGATTCCGCCGAAAATAGCACTCAAAAAGGCGATATCGCCCTCGTCGCTGCGCGACTCGTGCGATATCGCTTTTTTCGTGCTATTTTCTTAGCGGAATCTACAATCAGCGACAAAAGTGGTTGAGAATTTTCCTTCGAAAATGCTTTTCTCCATTTCAACTGCGTAAGCGATGTCTTCTTGGCTTTAATTTCCCCTCCCCCTTATTCAATGTTGAAGCCCAACCACTAGCGCGTTTGACAAAACAACATTGAGTTGGGGGGAGGGGTTTTAACCAGAAGGGTAGCGGTTTATTTTATGGAAACACAACACTTTTTAGTATGGCGATCTGTAACGATTATAGACATAAAATTATCAACAATTTTGTCGGTGATTGTCTGAAAATCGAATTTTTCGGAAATGAAGTTAAAACGGGCTAGTATCGGGCTAAAATCATACAAAACTTGAAAGACAGAACGAATTGTGTCCTAATTTCGAAAGTTGAAGCTACTTGGAGCCATTTGCATTCTTATTCATTGATACAGACAACAAGGTTTTCAAGGAAATTGGGGGCCATTTTGGACAGAGAACAAGGGCTGCGCCAAGAAGCTGTCAGTTGAACTAAATTAAATGACATTAAATTCGTGAGGAAACAAAGTTTATCAAAATGAGCCTTGTTAGGAGTTTTGTGGATATAAATCGTGAAAGCTGCACAAAACTGAAGTTTCAGTGCAAATAAGAGATCATCTTCCGGTGATGACGTCACCTGTTTGATTTGACTTCCGGTGAAGTGTGGTTCCCGAGAAAATCTGCCCATAACTTAATCGCGAAGAGAGATTTTAGGTTTCTGGGAACTTCAGGTGAATGAAATGTGCAAATATAATCATCCCGACGCAAAACAACTGGAATTGAAACGCTTTGAGGGATCTACAAACAGTTTTTAGGTTGATATAACGCTTCACCGTACGGCGCGGCAAAAACAAAAAGAAATCTGGTATTGTTCTCTTTATCTCTCAGAATGGTGACGCGTACGGCGTGCCGTTTTGTGTTAATTTTCGTGTTTAAATTAAAGAAATCAGACTAACTCATTAACTTTTACTGTGTAAATGATAAAACAACTTGAAATAAATACTTTTCGTTGTTTTTTTGGTACTCGGTAATATGAAATTTCGAGGTTTTCGAGCTAAATCGCGAGGCACATTTCCCTTACACTCGTCAACAACATATGTATTAGCCATGTTTTCTCATTTTGTCCTCTCTTCACTAATGTATCGACACATAATTTTTCGAGATATTACTAAGAGCTAACTCATGTGCTACTTTTCGTGTGTTATCTTGTAAACAACACGATTTTATGGCATCGAATGCGCGTGTTGAGAACTGGTTGTCTGTGTTTTTCTTGTTTTGCCAGGGATTTCTCTGTCAAATTTGCTCAAAAATCGTTGTTGTGCAGTCGGTATACGTTAAAAAGCCAAATTCTTCGTTCAATTATTTGTTGAACAGCATCATCATAGGCCATTCACACCATTATTGGATTCCACGAAGCACCACAGTGAGCCTGGTGGCGGAATTTCCTCAAATCGATGACGTCAAGGGTCGCGCGAGGCTGTCTTTGCTGCATAGTTTCCAGAATAAAAAGCTCACTTTTTCGTCCAGTAGATCCGAATAATCATGATAACTACATTAAAATCATTATGAAATGATTGCTTTTGTCAATCTGCGTGAATTTATTCGCTTTTCACCTAATGCGGTTGGTCCAGGAAGTCGTGAAAACAATAAAACCAGTATTCCCAAGCTCAGACAATCAGCGACAAAAGTGGTTGAGAATTTTCCTTCGAAAATGCTTTTCTCCATTTCAACTGCGTAAGCGATGTCTTCTTGGCTTTAATTTCCCCTCCCCCTTATTCAATGTTGAAGCCCAACCACTAGCGCGTTTGACAAAACAACATTGAGTTGGGGGGAGGGGTTTTAACCAGAAGGGTAGCGGTTTATTTTATGGAAACACAACACTTTTTAGTATGGCGATCTGTAACGATTATAGACATAAAATTATCAACAATTTTGTCGGTGATTGTCTGAAAATCGAATTTTTCGGAAATGAAGTTAAAACGGGCTAGTATCGGGCTAAAATCATACAAAACTTGAAAGACAGAACGAATTGTGTCCTAATTTCGAAAGTTGAAGCTACTTGGAGCCATTTGCATTCTTATTCATTGATACAGACAACAAGGTTTTCAAGGAAATTGGGGGCCATTTTGGACAGAGAACAAGGGCTGCGCCAAGAAGCTGTCAGTTGAACTAAATTAAATGACATTAAATTCGTGAGGAAACAAAGTTTATCAAAATGAGCCTTGTTAGGAGTTTTGTGGATATAAATCGTGAAAGCTGCACAAAACTGAAGTTTCAGTGCAAATAAGAGATCATCTTCCGGTGATGACGTCACCTGTTTGATTTGACTTCCGGTGAAGTGTGGTTCCCGAGAAAATCTGCCCATAACTTAATCGCGAAGAGAGATTTTAGGTTTCTGGGAACTTCAGGTGAATGAAATGTGCAAATATAATCATCCCGACGCAAAACAACTGGAATTGAAACGCTTTGAGGGATCTACAAACAGTTTTTAGGTTGATATAACGCTTCACCGTACGGCGCGGCAAAAACAAAAAGAAATCTGGTATTGTTCTCTTTATCTCTCAGAATGGTGACGCGTACGGCGTGCCGTTTTGTGTTAATTTTCGTGTTTAAATTAAAGAAATCAGACTAACTCATTAACTTTTACTGTGTAAATGATAAAACAACTTGAAATAAATACTTTTCGTTGTTTTTTTGGTACTCGGTAATATGAAATTTCGAGGTTTTCGAGCTAAATCGCGAGGCACATTTCCCTTACACTCGTCAACAACATATGTATTAGCCATGTTTTCTCATTTTGTCCTCTCTTCACTAATGTATCGACACATAATTTTTCGAGATATTACTAAGAGCTAACTCATGTGCTACTTTTCGTGTGTTATCTTGTAAACAACACGATTTTATGGCATCGAATGCGCGTGTTGAGAACTGGTTGTCTGTGTTTTTCTTGTTTTGCCAGGGATTTCTCTGTCAAATTTGCTCAAAAATCGTTGTTGTGCAGTCGGTATACGTTAAAAAGCCAAATTCTTCGTTCAATTATTTGTTGAACAGCATCATCATAGGCCATTCACACCATTATTGGATTCCACGAAGCACCACAGTGAGCCTGGTGGCGGAATTTCCTCAAATCGATGACGTCAAGGGTCGCGCGAGGCTGTCTTTGCTGCATAGTTTCCAGAATAAAAAGCTCACTTTTTCGTCCAGTAGATCCGAATAATCATGATAACTACATTAAAATCATTATGAAATGATTGCTTTTGTCAATCTGCGTGAATTTATTCGCTTTTCACCTAATGCGGTTGGTCCAGGAAGTCGTGAAAACAATAAAACCAGTATTCCCAAGCTCAGACAATCAGCGACAAAAGTGGTTGAGAATTTTCCTTCGAAAATGCTTTTCTCCATTTCAACTGCGTAAGCGATGTCTTCTTGGCTTTAATTTCCCCTCCCCCTTATTCAATGTTGAAGCCCAACCACTAGCGCGTTTGACAAAACAACATTGAGTTGGGGGGAGGGGTTTTAACCAGAAGGGTAGCGGTTTATTTTATGGAAACACAACACTTTTTAGTATGGCGATCTGTAACGATTATAGACATAAAATTATCAACAATTTTGTCGGTGATTGTCTGAAAATCGAATTTTTCGGAAATGAAGTTAAAACGGGCTAGTATCGGGCTAAAATCATACAAAACTTGAAAGACAGAACGAATTGTGTCCTAATTTCGAAAGTTGAAGCTACTTGGAGCCATTTGCATTCTTATTCATTGATACAGACAACAAGGTTTTCAAGGAAATTGGGGGCCATTTTGGACAGAGAACAAGGGCTGCGCCAAGAAGCTGTCAGTTGAACTAAATTAAATGACATTAAATTCGTGAGGAAACAAAGTTTATCAAAATGAGCCTTGTTAGGAGTTTTGTGGATATAAATCGTGAAAGCTGCACAAAACTGAAGTTTCAGTGCAAATAAGAGATCATCTTCCGGTGATGACGTCACCTGTTTGATTTGACTTCCGGTGAAGTGTGGTTCCCGAGAAAATCTGCCCATAACTTAATCGCGAAGAGAGATTTTAGGTTTCTGGGAACTTCAGGTGAATGAAATGTGCAAATATAATCATCCCGACGCAAAACAACTGGAATTGAAACGCTTTGAGGGATCTACAAACAGTTTTTAGGTTGATATAACGCTTCACCGTACGGCGCGGCAAAAACAAAAAGAAATCTGGTATTGTTCTCTTATCTCTCAGAATGGTGACGCGTACGGCGTGCCGTTTTGTGTTAATTTTCGTGTTTAAATTAAAGAAATCAGACTAACTCATTAACTTTTACTGTGTAAATGATAAAACAACTTGAAATAAATACTTTTCGTTGTTTTTTTGGTACTCGGTAATATGAAATTTCGAGGTTTTCGAGCTAAATCGCGAGGCACATTTCCCTTACACTCGTCAACAACATATGTATTAGCCATGTTTTCTCATTTTGTCCTCTCTTCACTAATGTATCGACACATAATTTTTCGAGATATTACTAAGAGCTAACTCATGTGCTACTTTTCGTGTGTTATCTTGTAAACAACACGATTTTATGGCATCGAATGCGCGTGTTGAGAACTGGTTGTCTGTGTTTTTCTTGTTTTGCCAGGGATTTCTCTGTCAAATTTGCTCAAAAATCGTTGTTGTGCAGTCGGTATACGTTAAAAAGCCAAATTCTTCGTTCAATTATTTGTTGAACAGCATCATCATAGGCCATTCACACCATTATTGGATTCCACGAAGCACCACAGTGAGCCTGGTGGCGGAATTTCCTCAAATCGATGACGTCAAGGGTCGCGCGAGGCTGTCTTTGCTGCATAGTTTCCAGAATAAAAAGCTCACTTTTTCGTCCAGTAGATCCGAATAATCATGATAACTACATTAAAATCATTATGAAATGATTGCTTTTGTCAATCTGCGTGAATTTATTCGCTTTTCACCTAATGCGGTTGGTCCAGGAAGTCGTGAAAACAATAAAACCAGTATTCCCAAGCTCAGACAATCAGCGACAAAAGTGGTTGAGAATTTTCCTTCGAAAATGCTTTTCTCCATTTCAACTGCGTAAGCGATGTCTTCTTGGCTTTAATTTCCCCTCCCCCTTATTCAATGTTGAAGCCCAACCACTAGCGCGTTTGACAAAACAACATTGAGTTGGGGGGAGGGGTTTTAACCAGAAGGGTAGCGGTTTATTTTATGGAAACACAACACTTTTTAGTATGGCGATCTGTAACGATTATAGACATAAAATTATCAACAATTTTGTCGGTGATTGTCTGAAAATCGAATTTTTCGGAAATGAAGTTAAAACGGGCTAGTATCGGGCTAAAATCATACAAAACTTGAAAGACAGAACGAATTGTGTCCTAATTTCGAAAGTTGAAGCTACTTGGAGCCATTTGCATTCTTATTCATTGATACAGACAACAAGGTTTTCAAGGAAATTGGGGGCCATTTTGGACAGAGAACAAGGGCTGCGCCAAGAAGCTGTCAGTTGAACTAAATTAAATGACATTAAATTCGTGAGGAAACAAAGTTTATCAAAATGAGCCTTGTTAGGAGTTTTGTGGATATAAATCGTGAAAGCTGCACAAAACTGAAGTTTCAGTGCAAATAAGAGATCATCTTCCGGTGATGACGTCACCTGTTTGATTTGACTTCCGGTGAAGTGTGGTTCCCGAGAAAATCTGCCCATAACTTAATCGCGAAGAGAGATTTTAGGTTTCTGGGAACTTCAGGTGAATGAAATGTGCAAATATAATCATCCCGACGCAAAACAACTGGAATTGAAACGCTTTGAGGGATCTACAAACAGTTTTTAGGTTGATATAACGCTTCACCGTACGGCGCGGCAAAAACAAAAAGAAATCTGGTATTGTTCTCTTTATCTCTCAGAATGGTGACGCGTACGGCGTGCCGTTTTGTGTTAATTTTCGTGTTTAAATTAAAGAAATCAGACTAACTCATTAACTTTTACTGTGTAAATGATAAAACAACTTGAAATAAATACTTTTCGTTGTTTTTTTGGTACTCGGTAATATGAAATTTCGAGGTTTTCGAGCTAAATCGCGAGGCACATTTCCCTTACACTCGTCAACAACATATGTATTAGCCATGTTTTCTCATTTTGTCCTCTCTTCACTAATGTATCGACACATAATTTTTCGAGATATTACTAAGAGCTAACTCATGTGCTACTTTTCGTGTGTTATCTTGTAAACAACACGATTTTATGGCATCGAATGCGCGTGTTGAGAACTGGTTGTCTGTGTTTTTCTTGTTTTGCCAGGGATTTCTCTGTCAAATTTGCTCAAAAATCGTTGTTGTGCAGTCGGTATACGTTAAAAAGCCAAATTCTTCGTTCAATTATTTGTTGAACAGCATCATCATAGGCCATTCACACCATTATTGGATTCCACGAAGCACCACAGTGAGCCTGGTGGCGGAATTTCCTCAAATCGATGACGTCAAGGGTCGCGCGAGGCTGTCTTTGCTGCATAGTTTCCAGAATAAAAAGCTCACTTTTTCGTCCAGTAGATCCGAATAATCATGATAACTACATTAAAATCATTATGAAATGATTGCTTTTGTCAATCTGCGTGAATTTATTCGCTTTTCACCTAATGCGGTTGGTCCAGGAAGTCGTGAAAACAATAAAACCAGTATTCCCAAGCTCAGACAATCAGCGACAAAAGTGGTTGAGAATTTTCCTTCGAAAATGCTTTTCTCCATTTCAACTGCGTAAGCGATGTCTTCTTGGCTTTAATTTCCCCTCCCCCTTATTCAATGTTGAAGCCCAACCACTAGCGCGTTTGACAAAACAACATTGAGTTGGGGGGAGGGGTTTTAACCAGAAGGGTAGCGGTTTATTTTATGGAAACACAACACTTTTTAGTATGGCGATCTGTAACGATTATAGACATAAAATTATCAACAATTTTGTCGGTGATTGTCTGAAAATCGAATTTTTCGGAAATGAAGTTAAAACGGGCTAGTATCGGGCTAAAATCATACAAAACTTGAAAGACAGAACGAATTGTGTCCTAATTTCGAAAGTTGAAGCTACTTGGAGCCATTTGCATTCTTATTCATTGATACAGACAACAAGGTTTTCAAGGAAATTGGGGGCCATTTTGGACAGAGAACAAGGGCTGCGCCAAGAAGCTGTCAGTTGAACTAAATTAAATGACATTAAATTCGTGAGGAAACAAAGTTTATCAAAATGAGCCTTGTTAGGAGTTTTGTGGATATAAATCGTGAAAGCTGCACAAAACTGAAGTTTCAGTGCAAATAAGAGATCATCTTCCGGTGATGACGTCACCTGTTTGATTTGACTTCCGGTGAAGTGTGGTTCCCGAGAAAATCTGCCCATAACTTAATCGCGAAGAGAGATTTTAGGTTTCTGGGAACTTCAGGTGAATGAAATGTGCAAATATAATCATCCCGACGCAAAACAACTGGAATTGAAACGCTTTGAGGGATCTACAAACAGTTTTTAGGTTGATATAACGCTTCACCGTACGGCGCGGCAAAAACAAAAAGAAATCTGGTATTGTTCTCTTTATCTCTCAGAATGGTGACGCGTACGGCGTGCCGTTTTGTGTTAATTTTCGTGTTTAAATTAAAGAAATCAGACTAACTCATTAACTTTTACTGTGTAAATGATAAAACAACTTGAAATAAATACTTTTCGTTGTTTTTTTGGTACTCGGTAATATGAAATTTCGAGGTTTTCGAGCTAAATCGCGAGGCACATTTCCCTTACACTCGTCAACAACATATGTATTAGCCATGTTTTCTCATTTTGTCCTCTCTTCACTAATGTATCGACACATAATTTTTCGAGATATTACTAAGAGCTAACTCATGTGCTACTTTTCGTGTGTTATCTTGTAAACAACACGATTTTATGGCATCGAATGCGCGTGTTGAGAACTGGTTGTCTGTGTTTTTCTTGTTTTGCCAGGGATTTCTCTGTCAAATTTGCTCAAAAATCGTTGTTGTGCAGTCGGTATACGTTAAAAAGCCAAATTCTTCGTTCAATTATTTGTTGAACAGCATCATCATAGGCCATTCACACCATTATTGGATTCCACGAAGCACCACAGTGAGCCTGGTGGCGGAATTTCCTCAAATCGATGACGTCAAGGGTCGCGCGAGGCTGTCTTTGCTGCATAGTTTCCAGAATAAAAAGCTCACTTTTTCGTCCAGTAGATCCGAATAATCATGATAACTACATTAAAATCATTATGAAATGATTGCTTTTGTCAATCTGCGTGAATTTATTCGCTTTTCACCTAATGCGGTTGGTCCAGGAAGTCGTGAAAACAATAAAACCAGTATTCCCAAGCTCAGACAATCAGCGACAAAAGTGGTTGAGAATTTTCCTTCGAAAATGCTTTTCTCCATTTCAACTGCGTAAGCGATGTCTTCTTGGCTTTAATTTCCCCTCCCCCTTATTCAATGTTGAAGCCCAACCACTAGCGCGTTTGACAAAACAACATTGAGTTGGGGGGAGGGGTTTTAACCAGAAGGGTAGCGGTTTATTTTATGGAAACACAACACTTTTTAGTATGGCGATCTGTAACGATTATAGACATAAAATTATCAACAATTTTGTCGGTGATTGTAGCCTCCTGAAGCTTTGAATAATCCTATAGAATGTAGAGACTGAATTTCACCAGCCCCATCGCTCTTGGTCGTACTTCACTTAGAGAGAGGAAACCGCCTCATATGTTTACTTTGTTGATACTTAGACCCCGTCCGCACTACACCGTTTTCAAACGAGAATGGATACTTTTTGCTCCGTTTTATGGCGCGCCAAATGGCTCAAAAATAAAAACATATCGTTGAATTTAAAAATATCTATGCCGATGAGGAAAACAATGTAAATTGGTGATATCTAAAATAGTGTCGTCATCGATTAGGAAAAACCTATGTCGGTTGGAAATAAAAGATTTGACGATCACGAAAAACTCTATTGATAAGGACAATTATACGTCTGTTGATGCGGGAATTTTTAACTGTGTCGATAGGGAAAAACTTGGTCGATAGGAAAAAACTCTGATCCGTTTTCGGTGATCGTTTTCGGCGTTGTAGTCTGGACGATAGCCGTATCCGGAGCAAAAAGTCCTACGTTGGACGAAGATTTGCACAATTTGTAGGTGTCCTTGTAACCAAATTTTCGTAAAACCCTAAAACATAAACGTTTTGTGTAGTTTATCAGGAATTTATTTACAAATGGGGTACACTGAAATACCACGAAAAAAGGTACTTAGAATAACTTGCGTCTGATGTAATGTATAAGTAGAAAGCTAATCTAATAATAATAATAATCTTATTTCATCATAAGATAAAAATTTACATATCCTATGTTACAAAAATATATAATGAAAATACAATAATGTTAAAAAGCTAAGGTAATAAGAAAATGAAAGGTGATTATGTACAATTAAAGAGCTATCGACCTTAAATTATAGGGCTAGATTATGTTTAAAAATTAAGCGGTTCGCAAAACAGTTCTTAAACCTATCCGTATTAATCTTTGGTGGTGACTTTTCTATTTTCTTAGATTATACTTAGTAGATTTATTTACCGGCATTATGTCTAGGTAAAGCCAATTTTCGCGTTGCCACTTCGGAAGACTAACCCACTGCTAGTATAGGTTGAATTATACATAACGTTATGTATTTCTTTCTTCCTTTTGCAGGTTCTGGCGATGGAGGTGGAGGTGGGGGCGGCGGAGGCGGTGGAAGTAAGTCGCATGACTTCTTTAATGTTACGAGGTTGTCCTTTTTTCTTCTCATTACATTTTAAAAGCTCCATCGTGCACCAGAAATCAACTTTTGTATAAGCTTAACGTTCCTAAAGGGAGGCTATCACGATACGCGCATGCTCCAGCAAAACTATTTAGACCATCCTATCAGAAAACTATTGAAGAATATGGTAAAACGTAAACATTTGGTCGGATGGATCGAGAAATAGCGAGATTAAAACGGATTGTTTTCGTGGTTTTCAGCCTTCGCTGGCCATCGTTACGGGACGATACTTCTTTGTTTTGAGATGCACAGAACAGCTGCGGGCAATCCAAATCCCGAAAAAAAAAAAAAATTTTAAATAACACATTCATTTTTATTTTACCGGAAAGGTGAGCTCCCTGTGGCTGTAGCATCGTGCTTTCAACTATCGGCGTGCTTTCAGAACTGGATGTATGCACGCTAAGGATTTTAAAATACCCATTCCTACCTCCATCATCGTTTGGTCATCATAGAGCCCCAATCAGTCACCTCTTTGTTAATGTTTATATTCGATATAAACAGACGAATTTTATATGGAAATCCACAATTTCCATCCACAAGCAAAGTCAACACTTGATTTACCGAATTAAATCGAAAATTCCACACTACGATCTCCAAATCACCCGAGGGAGTCGATGATTTCGGTGACTCGGGACGTTTTTAAGATGACATAATGACTTCTGGCTGATGCTTTAAAATGATGATAGTGGTAAGCAACATATCAGTTGATATTAGGTGTCACTAATATCGCTGTTTCTCACACAGCCTGCAACGACAAGAATACTAGATGTCCTGGATGGACACGATACTGCAGCTATTATCCGTACGTGAAAGAAAACTGCAGGAAAACCTGCAATCTTTGCTAAGGTATGTTCGAATTAGCTTCAAAAATGTTATCCTGATTTGACCATCTTTTATTGAATACTACTGAAGGATTGGATTAAATGGATGATTGTCTATGACGTCATCTCATGAAAGTTCTCTGATTATAACTGACGCATGTACTCCCCTGCCTTAGTATCTCAGTGGGTCCAATCCTAACACTTGGCACACTGTAGAAAAATACATTGTCTGCCAATCTCATCGGTAGCGCCAGGCCGCGCCTTTGCGCCATTCTCGCGCAAACATACAAGATGTTCCGTAATGTATAACAGGGTTATTTTGTCGCCTAAAAATGCAAAGCAATATCTACAAAAGCCATTTCACAAAAACAATTTCTCCGGACAGTCCAATGTTAGAGCAGAAAACGTATCCCAACAAAGGTTATCAATTTGCTGCTTGCTGCAATAACGTTTTTGAATTTGCTGCAGCTTTTCCCAATCTTACCGACTATGTGACATTTCTCTGGGGTGCCCTGGATACTTCTTATCATAAACCGCGAGCATCGTTGTCGCCTTAAACGAAGGGAATAGAGGTTCCGTTATATAAAGGATCAGACCGTCCACTTTCACACCTGAATTGGCAATTATAAATTGATAACTCAACAGAATGAAGTCGAGAATTTTCTGTCACTGGCCAAAGAGCTATTTTAAGACTCCAAAAAGTTTAAATTAAATTTCTTTTGAATAAATGGCAAGGTAACTCCGTGTAGATTACTTTAAAATTACTGCTTATTTTGTGTCTATTAACGATTACTAATTAGCCTTCCTCTCTGCACGAAAAACAACGTAAAAGGTAACAGTTTGGAAAGAAAAAAGTTTATATTTATTCTTCACAAACTCGCGTTTTCGATACAAATTTTGAATTTCACGCCACAGAGATGTTAGCTCTATGACAGCTGAGTGACAACTGACGTCATAAATGTGGGGGCTCGCTCCTTTTATAGCGGAACCTCGTATTTAATAAAAAAACAACGCTGACAAAGATATCAAACTAACGTTGCTTTCTACCACTGAAAGAGACTACCTAGGATTTGAGACCCTGACAAGTTTTGAGGCAACAGATTAAAAATTTGCAAAGATATTCGAAAAAATATGAAATGTTCAACCTTGCTAAAAAAAACCTTGAAATAAAACAAATTAAGTCTATCGTTATTACTGGAAAGAGCGCCAAAAAACTGTAAAGGGCGATAGGTTAAAAGATATAGCTCTATTTATATTCTGTTTGGCAAAAGCCTGCCATACAGATGTATGTAAAACGGTTTCTACTTTCCGTGACAGATCTTCGCTAGATTTCGCTCTCAACTTTTCTAATTACCAATATGGTCCTATTGTACATGCAGCATAGTTGTGCGTTTCGGAAATTTTGGAAATCTTTGTCATTGCTTATGTACAAGTCATGGAAACTAATGCTTACCTTCCATCATTTTCTGTTACTTGTGAACATGTCCATTGCTTCCCATTATTTTTCTGCAGCTCATTTCATTGTTCAATTCATTTCTTTGGCCCCTCCCCTGTGGCGCATTTTAGGATAGTATTTGGGGGTGGCATAGCTTGGGTTGGGGTGCTGTGTTTCGTTGTTAGACAGGGCACCATTTCATCTTATTTTCTTATTAAAGCGAATTACCAATTACATTGCTATTTATATCTTAAAGGTTTGTGACTGACCATGGGCTGTTGGCCGTTATATCTCCGCATAGTCACTTCCAAATCTGTAATAATATACAATCGCTTAAATAAATGATTTGTGGACAGAGCCGACTTTTCTCTTCTTACATTGTGCATGTACAATAACGTTATGTGACTGTTTCTGAATTAGAATGCCTTTTTGTCATTAATTCCCCAGAAAACTATGTGTTGTATTTACTCTTTATTTCGAGGTTAGCACAGAAGTTCAGGTTCTTGCTGTAGTATTCTATGCTAAAGTTCGAACTCCTTTTGCCATTAAACATCCTGTGCCTCCAGGTAAGCATTAACTCCTGAAGCTCAAACCATTCCTTTGATTATAATGATCATGATAATTAATCCAATTAGGAGGACACCAAGAACACAACAAGCACCAATCATGAGACTTCGTAGGAATTCCCTTTTCTCATTGTCATCTGCAAATGAGACAGAGGACAAATTGAATACCAAAATAAAACCACGGGGTTTTAGGCACTGACAAGACAGGTAGATCAGTATAGGAAGCCATCTTTGGTACACGCCTGCTATGACGTGCGCCCTAAAATAGCCTTGACAAGTAGCTGACGCACGCATGAAATTTGATAAAGAGCAGGGGGAAAGAAATCTGCCTGTGCACATTCCAACGTTAAAACTCAGCGAATCAGCAAAGAGCCTCTAATGGCTGTCACCAGAGCCTCCCCTGCGAGGTGACAAGCCAGGGAGATCTGAGTACGAGAAAGACAAGTTGCAATATCCTTGACATGCACAGGGCGGTTCAGCGAGCTAAAAAGTGGGATCTGTTTCTTTGGCACCCAGTGACCCAGAGGCTTGAGAATGAGCCTTGAAATTCCTCGCAGTACCTTTTTCTTTCTGCCTTTGGGCTTCCACTGCAGCTCCTATAACAAGAATAGAAGCGTTACCTCCCCGATGGGACACGTGGCCATACTTCCTCGTACAAAAACGTTTCGAATTCGATGGAAAGAGGGCAGAAAAAATAAACACCACTGCATAAGCACTCGCGTACATGAACAAAAGAGGGCATATTTTCCTTCTCTATTGGTGCTTGGTTAAACTTGCTCGTTGTAATGTGTTTGATTCAAAATCGGCTTGAGGACAATCCAGCGATCACATTGGATTATTGGGTAATATGGTATACACATGTCCCGTTCCCATGTATCGATATGCAATACCTTTTATTGATAACCCCATCATCATGCGATAGATCGTTTAAACTTGCAGTTCTCTTAATTTAATGCAAGCAACAATTGTTTCAACGTTTTGGACATCAGCTGGCAACTTGGTACCAACCACAATTTTTGGTCGCAACTTCTTCGTTTTGTACTTTACTCAAATCAAGTTCTGGTTGCGATGCAGGCTACATCCAGCGATCACATTGGATTATTGGGTAATATGTGTTGTTCCAGGAGAAGCTAATCAGCAAAACCCATGCTTTCCAATATGGAACTGTTTGGTTCACGTGTAAATGTATGCACTTGTATACCGCAAATATCCATATCCATGTTCAAATGCGGTTTACAGATATGGATGTCTGATCCCTAAAATGCAGACTGCAATTTTATGCATGCAGTTTACAATCATGAGTGGTTGTTAGCTGAGCGCTGTAGTTGCTTCACGTCCCTCGCATAGTGGTTAAGTGTAGTGGGCTGAGAGACGGGACCTCGATTTATTGTCTCATCCGAAAGACGTGAAACACAGGAGAAATGACGAATCACTTCAACCCACGATGAGCACAAGTTGTGTTGTGAAGTATGTTTTAGGTTCAAGTTTAGTGTCTCCAGATGATGTCATACCCTAGCATGTAGATAAAAAAGAGATGATACATACGGTTATCCACCACGTCAGTGATGCGCACAACACAAATATCTCGGCTGGTATTAGCTATCGCCTTGGCGGGCTCCTTGATTGTAAAACCCACTAGAAATAACTCGGTGAACTCCGGCTTCCCATCATTAACAATAGTGATGTTCGCTAGCACTTCCGTCTGCTCAGGCGCGAACGTTATAACATTTCCCTGGAAACTTTTGAGGTCATCTGGGGTTGCTGTCCAAAATCTCTTCTCCCCTTCTATAAGGCTGAAGTGAAAAAAGTAAGAAAACGTTACATTCATTTTCTAATATCCCGTTCCCATGTATCGATATGCAATACGTTCTTCTTGATAACCCCTTCACTTCTGTTGATGCTTAAACCTAAAAAAATATTTTGCTATTGGAGGTGGTATCATATGCCAGGTTGTAGCCGTGGGCCTTTATCACACCGCAGCCATCTTGGATAAAATTCATTGTTCCCCGTGGAAACTCGTAATCATGACGAGGCAGCACGTGCAAGAACAAAAGTTTTATTCAAGATGGCTGACGTGTGATTAAGGCCTATTGAGATCCCACCCCTTGGTCCTTATAAACAACCTTGAGTGAAAACGCCTTGAGTTCTTTATAACTCAATGTGTGCTCGGCCTCCATTTTTCGATGTAGGTTCGTGTAATGTTGCCATAACGTTGTTGTTCAGAAATTTTGTTCAATAAATAATATCTGAAGGCTCTTCTTATGCACATACATGACAGCCTTTTGACGCTATAAGCATGAAGAAGAAGAATCATTTCAATCAAAGATCGCGAGCAGTAAACCGGAACCGGAAACCATACGAAGGAGGTTTAGAGCTCGGTCAGATTACCTTATTGAAATTGGTACGACGGAAAGGCCTGCCTTCTTTATCGGCACAACTGCAACACCCAAGTTCTCCTCTACGGTTATATTGTAGTAGGTAAAGGCTATGATAACTAAAACAAACAAAAATAGTTTGATATTGCATTCGGCCTTATGAATTAATGCTAGTATTTCGGCCTTTTTTGAGAATATGAGATTATACACAGCGGGCCTAAATGCGCGCCAAAGCGGTACGTTGCAAAGACTTGAGTCGCGGTCAGCGGTTGCATATTTCTGTGATAGTAACAAGATGGCGGCGCGTTCGAACACGGAGCAGTGAAAAGGAAGGATGTTTTCTCAATATTTATAATTAGTTTAACCGTCATACCCTGCCCAAGATGAAGACTTTTGCAAGAAAAAGCTTCAGGGGATGTTGTTGTCGAGGAACAAAACATTTACTGTACAGATTCTCTTGAATTTCAACAAAATGAGTTGAACTCGTGTAAAAGTTCGCTACCACGTCTCCTATTTATCGTCTTCCTCTGTAAATTCCTTCCCGTCCCTTGCAAATTTCAAAGCGTACTTTTCGTCACAATCGATGATTATGGCTTACAAGAACTGCCTCAGCAGAAGATAGCGATTGACATATTTCAAGCTTTGAGTATGCTGTTCGGTCATGGAGTGTAACTAAGATACAAGAGTTTGTCAAAAATTGATTTAAAAAACTAACACCACGAAGAACTGCACTATTGAATGGAGCCTTGATATTTGACTAGGGTCATGGACACATGGATATTTGTATGCATTCTGCGTTACGGAAACTTGTCAGTCTGGCACATCTAAAGCATGTCAGTCTCCAATGAGAGAAAAATAATATCAGGATTACCAGAGGAAAATTGTTGCTAGTATGACTGCCTTTGTGTTATAATGCCTAGATTTCAGAGCCTGTGAGAGGCTATATCTTAGAGCTTAGACCTACTATAAAAGCTTTCATTCATACTAGAAGATAGGCCAATAACATTTAAGGTAAAATGATAATAAAAACTACAGTATAAATAAATCAAGGAGTAATTGAAAAATGGACTATAACACCTCGAAGCTCAAGAATGAATGAATGTCTGAACTTGCATACTTTCTAAACTTCACTTGCTTACGTGCATGCTCACAGTTTCTTGGCATGTGACATAAGTGAAGCTTGGGATAACTTCATTACCATCCAGTTTACATATTTCACCCTCACTGTGGCAACTATATCTGTCATGGAAAACATCTGACAGAACAGTATTATAAGCAAGTTGGTTTGTTTGATTTTGACATAAATTCTGTTTGCTTATATTGACCCTAATTAAATAAGCTAGAAAAATGAAATTATTTTATTTTATTCTCTATTTTAAACAAATACATCTATTGACAACAAATACCTCATTTTTGCCTTGACTGTTAGCAGATGGAAATGGGCCAGCAGTAAAAGAAGCTGATCAAACTCTGATGACTACCAGCTTTTTGCACTTCTTAGAAATTGTGATATACTTGTACGAGAATATTATATAGAAATGATGAAAAGCAAAGAATGTCAACATTGGTAAAATGGATGGCTTCATGCTTTAATAAAAACTTTTCACCCACTTATGGGACAGTTGATTGTCATTTCAGTGCTATTCTGCACTTATCACTGGTGTCAGGGTACTAATTATTTAACTGGCACTTGCTCTTTCATAGAATTCCCAAGCATTAATACAATGGTCCTCTATCTGTAAAACTAGTTCCAAATTGCAGTTTTGCCATTCAATTTTGAATTAACTCTGTAGCAGCATGTTATGATTTAAAAAGGTGGTGGTTACTAGATCTTGTAACATCAAGATTTTTACATCAGTCACTTAGTTCCTTGTTATCTGCAGTGCAGTTTCCAAAACTGAGACAGCTGACCTTCAGTTGTAGAAAGCTTGTGAAGAATCCATAGTAGCTAAATCATACTTGAAGAAGAAAAAATATATTGTGTCATTTACTGCTCTCAAGTGAGTAGTAGGTCTGCTACTTCAGTCAACTATTATGGCCAGCTTGAAACAGGGGGCAAAACATAGGACCTCATTTTTAATTCAGTAACATTTTGTTTGACAGAATTGTCTGAATGCTATGAAAATTATATTTATCAACCTGACACATGAAATATATTAGTCATAACTGTAATATAGTTTTTGTGTGATTTATGTTGTATTTTCTATCCAATGCTTACTACCTAATTTATTTGAAAGTGACTGACATGCCTTATTTTCTTATCCAGTCCCATTTGAATGCCTGATAATTCTTAATCTTTTATACTTTTGTGTCACTTACAATTCGAATATACAGTGCAGGATTCAGTAACATTTTGATAGACACCAGTGTCACTGAATTTAAGCACAGAAAAAATATGCAGGGGAAAATTACACAGTAGAAGACTTTGGACTCCTTTGTACTGAAGATCATCCCTTTCAGTGAAATGAAATGGAAGTGGGATAAACAAAAGCATCATTGTGTCGCTTATTATTTTTTTTTTCAATTAAAATATACAGTGCAGGATTCTGTAAGTACTGAAACATTTTGATAGACACAAGTGTCACTGCATTTTATAAGCATAGAAAAAATATGCAGGGGGGAAAATTACACAGTAAGCTCATAAGTAAGACATTTGCCTCTTTTGTGTTGAAAACCATTCCTTTCAGTTAAATGGAAGCATCTCCTTTTAGTTACTTTGAGAGAAACAAAAGCATAACTTCGTGTGGAAGTGTAGACCATAAGCTTATTAGCTTATAAGCTTATTAGCTGAATGATTGGGAAATTGGATTTACACTGATTTTCATTTCTGACAAAATGCTTTTCTGGATGCTGTTCTGACTTCTAACTTGAGTTTAGCTAAAAAACACCTACTACTATGCATTCTGAATTCTGTGCGGGGAAAAATATTTATCAAACTGCAGCGGACTATGATTTAAACTTCTTTGTGCTGTAAAATTGTTTGAGCAATTTTGGAGATGCAATTTTGGAGGTGTAGTGCTAGTTTAAGTTCACAGACGAAACGAAACGCGCGGTTTGAGCCGCTGGGATGTGAATTAAAATAGCTAACTTTTCTAACAATGTTTGTAATCGCTTAAAGGTGGTAAATGGAGAAAAGGAAATTAATTTTAGTACTGCATACTACAAGGAGGATTATTAACTCGAAATATCTTCAACTAATCTGTTATAGCGAAGTGCAGTTTATCCACAGAAAGATGTAGGCTTACAACCGACACACGAAAATATAAACACATGGCTCTGCAGTGAAAAACCCGGGAAAATGACAGAAGAATCAGGACAAATGTTTTGATATTTCTGTTGTTCAGTTCTTACCTCTCTAGCCAAGACTCTTCCTTCTGAAGTAAGCCCTAACTGCTTCACATCTACCAGCATTATCTTGCTGAACTGGAAGTATTCCACTCGCTGCCATGCCCTTCAAAATTCTTCTAAGCTCCGTAAGATTTTCCCATTTCAAATGAACCTGACCAACTGATTCTGAGCGATATTTTCGTCCTAAACACAGATTTCTAAAGAACTAAAACGGAAATTCAAAAAACTAAAAACATAGCGTTTTGGTTTGAAGACTCAAGAACGCACTGAACATTAATGCAAAGGGATTAATAACTCCTTGGAAAAAGTAAAACAAGGGTCAATATAGCTGCTGACGACTATGTTCTGTGTTTTTCGAATTTTGCCACTTTCCAGTGGAGCAGAAATCTGCCTTCTGTTTTCTAAAACCCGTCATGTTTGGTATCAGAACAAAGCTTCTTCCTTCGGCCATGGCTTCCGGCCTTCCGATCATTTCTTCGGTAAACAACGAGTGAGAAACGAGTTGCCGAAGTGGATTGTCGGATGAATCCGCAAATTAGTCACCAGGCTACCGAAATGGCCTCACGTCCGAGCCCCAAAGCTGCCACGATTCAACTTTGGCGCGCGTTAAGGCCTGCCGTGATAACTGTTTTGGGCGAAATGCTACGGCTATATAATACAATATCTAATTCTCATTATAAACCGAATTCATGCGTCTTGGGGGCCCCTGGGCAGGGCCTAATAGCTCAGGTACTTCGCTAAGCTCAGAATACATTCGCGGCCTTCTATTTGCGAAATTTTCGAAAATCACAGTTCTTCCGCATCGAGGTCTGATCTTTACTCTCTCGAGAAAAAATTCCTGAAATCTTAAAAGCAGCGCGAGAAATGTATAGAAAACTAGAAATGCCCGAGAAATATGTCTTTCAATACAGGTAATCCTTTAATCCTATTGTGATGTCTACTCGGTTTAGCGCACATCATTAGCATTGTCGTTTTTCTCGGCGCGCGCCTTTGCTTTGGTTTCGCTTTTCCCTTTTCAAACTTTGGGCACTTCTTAGAACTCGGTTTTGGACGCGGCTTTACCATACCGTTTGATTTCGAATTCAAAGGCGATAATAAATGTTCGCTTTGACAATTTAATACAAGAGACCGGAAAGAAGCCTCATTATCTATTCCGCGCGAAAAAGTATGTTCTTGCTGGCACACCGGGGGTGCCTGCCGTGATTGGCTGGAGGTAAAGTGCGTGATGACAGATTCGTCACTAATCCCTCTTATGTTTACACAACTTTAGAAGCCCAAAACTCGCCTCTAAGATTTCGCTAAATCTAGTGTATAAATGCTTTGATAGACCAACAGGTTTTTAACGGAATGCTTTGAAATTTTGCCATGAGATAGATAAATGGTAAAGTGTGCCGGGCTTTTGTGAATTTCGAAGTATTTCAAAAATTATTCATCACGATAGGGTCCCAGTTAACTATTAAACACAAGATCAACTTGATCGTCCGATCAATCCTAAACAAACCCTTCAATTAAAAAAGCCCGACACACTTTTAGAGACAACAATGTGCTGATTGATATTGCGCAGTCAGATTTGCCAAGCCTGTAAACTGCCGCGGCCTATCAAAGCGTTTATCAGGTTCGGTCGAAAACGCGGTTTTTTGCTGTGCGCCGTATATAATTTTCATGAAACTGCTACAAAAGCTTAACAGCAGATAGATTCACATTTTATCTTTAAATGAATATTTGCGCTGCGACAAGGTTTTGAAAACGCACACCCAGCGAATGTATCCTGTAACCTTAACTGATTTTGCTGCTTCTCAGTCCTCGAGCAATTTATAAGACTCCTAAGATTATTAGATTATCGAAATGGAAGAGACGTCGTTCATGCGATAGATCGTTTGAAACTTGCAGTCTGGACATCAGCTCGCAACTTAGAACCAACCACAATTTTCGTTCGCAGCTTCATGGTTTTGGACTTTTAAGTTTTGGTTACGATGCAGGCTACATCAGAAAAGTATCTTTTTAGTCGTTCAGTAGCCACGACCAAAAAACAAAATATTCCATCACTGCCTGTTAGTTCATCTAGCGACGAAGGCTACATCTGGCAACACGTCCGTTTTGTTTCTCTGTGTGGGCAACATGCTCGTCAATTACCATCGCTGTCTAGTTAAAAGTTGATGCAGAAACTAATTTTAGATTTTAGTCACCACTTCCAAAATCGCTTATTATTTTCAGCGCTGTCTATCATTTCTATACGGATGGTTTTCAGAATATTCAAATTAATACAATAGTAATGAATTTCAAGTAATACCATACCCCGATCATCATCGACGATGCATATGGTAGCGTTCTGCGGGTTGACGGCCACATCCACTCGAGACATGTTAAGTCTAACCCTGAAACACTCTGTGTCCTCCGTGACACTGTCGTCTGTGATGTTAAATGTGTAGCTCTTTAGAGTCTCGTTTCTGCTGAAGGTGTCAGCGATCGTGCGATGGGTGTAGTCCTCGGGAGAAGTGGCGTTCAAAGGGAACGTGGAAATGCTGAGCGAAAAGGTAATGGATTTACTAACAGAACATCAATCCTTTTCTCTGATTCTCCATTTAACTTGTAAGTAAGAGAGTGGACAAATCTAACGCAGGTGTAGGGGACATGGAATGCATATTCAAAACATGGCGAGGAATTGGCTCTCTCGAGTGCGCAGATTTCGACAGCTCGGGTTTTGGAAAAACGGAGCTAACAGAAATGTGTGTTGCAAGCTCATCATTTGATGATAATCTTAATGAGCTTTAACAGTCAGTGAAGAAGAAGGCGCTGGAAATTTCAAACATGCAACACAAAACAAATCGGCTCTGTCATCAGCTTAATGTCCAGGACATGTCGGCGGTCGTGTCATGAGGATGGCTCCAAATAGAGGTAGATCAAAAGAAAACGTCCATGATATTTCGAATCACATTTTATACGTGTTTGTATCTCCACGCTGGGATCAAGTCTCCTCCGAAGCCTAACTGGGATCGATATGTCGGTTTTCAACTGCTATGTTAGAAATCAACAAATCTGCGAGCCACTTACCCAAGTTCAAGTGGGATAGTTGTATTCCCTCTCTTTTCTACATAAAGGGTGATACTGCCAACACCTTCTGTTACGGTGACTGAAACATTTACGAATCCAAACGTGACTGCAAAAATACGGTAGACATCGATTAGACCATTTTAATTAAAATTAAAATTGCGAGATGTGAAGTGAGAAGTGAACACCCAAATAAAGTCCCCTTTAGATTGAGGACATGACAAAAATAAATGAATTCTAAAGAATACTAGTGCAGGTAGGTGCATCCAACGTTGAAGAACCACTAGGACGCGGGGCTGACCACCCTCAGTGACTGTGCTTACGACCGCTTGGCAGCCATTGGTGCCGTGCGATTGATGAGATCCAGCGTCATTCATTCACGGAGAGTCCGTCTCATTAAATGTTTACGGACATTTACTCGACCGTTAATTCTTCCTCGCACCTCACTTTGTTTAGTAATTTACAAATGTGACGTTGTTTGTTCCGATTAGGAACTTTCTTACCTTGATCCCCGTGATCGACGATGGCCACATGAACACTAGATGGGTTCAGTATAATTACATCGGTCCTTGTCGTGGTCGCGGTTAGTGTAAAGTTCTTGCTATTTTCCAAGTCGTGATCGTTATTGATCGTCACCACTGCAGTCTTGGTAGTGTCTCCCGTGTCGAATACTAATGATGATGTTATCAGTACGTAATCAGAAGTCACAACTGGCGCTATGGCGAGCCTGTTGAGATTTGCAGGAAAGAATGTAATGTAATGTAATGTAATGTAGGCACTTGTATACCGCAAATTATCATATGAATATGTTCAAATGCGGTTTACAGATGTGGACATGTCTGATCCCTAAGATGCGGACTGCGATTTATACAATGCAGTTTACAATCATGAGTGGTTGTTAGATTACATTCTGTGGTGAGCACTGTGATTGTTTAACGTCCCTCGCATAGTGGTTAAGTGTAGTGGGCTGAGAGACGGGACCTCGGTTTATTGTCTCATCCGAAAGACGTGAAACACAGGAGAAATGACGAATCACTTCAACCCACGATGGACACAAGGTTCGAAACAGCAGAGAAAAATCCCAACTGCCCCCGACTGGGATTCGAACCCGGTGCACAGAGGTGAGAGGCAAACGCTTTACACGCTGCGCCACCCGTTTACACGCTGCGCCACCCCTGCGCCACCCGTGAAAGAAGAGTGCTTAACACGATTCATCACTGCAAACTTGGGACAGCGCAGAGGTATCAGGTCTATAGTTTCTTGATTTTCTCCGTACCAGGGATTAACCCAGGCTACCTTCGATTTACACAAAAGCAAAGTGATCGCCGAGGGCGTGTAAAAACCCTTCTAGACGAAAAAAATAGAAACATTTTGCACAATTAAATTTCTGAATCCCTCTATATATGTTGGGGTTGCCTCTGAGGCTTGAGTAGAGTAGGACTAACGGGTACGAGGAAAGTAGAGACCCCCTTTTCCCCTTCTTAAAAATCCAAGTAATGCCTATGACAGGGCTGGGCGGCTAAACATGTTTTCTCTGAAGAGACAGTGCTAGCATGATAGATAACTCAAATGTGAATTGGCTAGCCTCGTACAACGATTATGCCTGTTGATTAGGAAATTCTGTGTGATACGTACGAGATTGTTAACGGTATTGCTATCATTCCACTGGTTAGTCTAAGAGGCAGGCTTATATTGCCTATGTTTTCAGGAACTGTTGCTGGTGCTTGGTCGAAACCCATGGTTACTGGTGGAAAAGAGCAAGAGTGATTAGCAAGTCCTTGTAGACGATGTAAATTCAACGAACCCTTTGAAAGTGATGAGATCCCGAGCCATATGCGGATAAACAAAAAAAGGAACGTCTTGGTAAAATAATTGCAGTTTAGAGCCAACCCTGAAATCTCGAGCATATATAATAACAAGCATTATGTAAAGAATCATAATGTTATTTATGCCGGGGAGTGTGTTGCCTAGTCGCGTTAATCTTGGCAAAGCGGAGGTGCTGATGGCAGTGGCATCGGTAAGATAAGGCGGTATCATGCAAGCTTGGCCAAGTGAGCTATTTAAGGTGAGGGCACGATGTTGTTGTCCAACAGACTCACGCGAGCACATTTGCCTCTCAAGTCATTTTTTTTGCTATCAGCCCGCCACCGCCCTCAGCGTCACCCTTGGCATTTTGTATATGGGAGGCGAATTTTGCCCTCAACAATTTTTACTCTGATTTAAAATACATGTATCGGGTTGGTTGACGAGATAAAAATTCAATAATCAATTGTTAATGATTGATTAAACGCCACTCGAGTGGCCATTAAATTCAACACGATGTTATTTATGATTCAGCGCAAAGTCCGCGCGGGCACAATTCTCAAACGATCCGGCCTAAAAGAGACTACGAGCCGCAAAAGAGCAGCACTTCAGACATTTAGAGGAGAAATCTTGCGCGGCTCTTGTGTAAACGATGGTTGTCCCGCTCCATGCCTCACGATAGCACTTCAGGTGCTTCAAGTTTACGAAGAATAGTCCTGAAATTGCAACCCCGACCTATGGTATAGATACCGTTCGAAAATATGTTTTAACATAAAGCGCTTACCATTGTCATCATTGCGAATGGTAAAAGAAATGTTGCTCAGGAGGAGGTTGACTACAACGTCACTACTCTTCATCACCAAGAAGAAGCACTCGTCGTGTTCCAGGGCATCGTCGTTTATAATAGTGATGGATATGGTCGTGTTTGCCACTCCTCTTGGTAAGATGACATTCGTGTTGTGAAACAGAAAGTCTACTCCAGACATCGCTGAACAACTATAAGCTTCCACACTACAATATGATAAGAAAGTACTACTTCTCAGACAGACAAACAGACGGACAGACGGACGGACAGATGAAAGTATGTGGCTTTGAACTTACTAGACAGAAACATTTGTGGTGAGCCCAATTAGCTTTTCTATCGTCACGTTGACCATTCCGATATTTTCAAGTACAGATCTGTTCGCTTCTCCTCGGAAACCTACATTCACTGGAAAACAAATGAGAGGAGAATCTCAACCATACGTCACGATGGTCGCTTATCAAATCTGAACTAAAATCGAAAAAAAAAAAACCTTTTAGCTTCGCCTGACACGCTTTTTATAAATTATGTCATCGCCTTCACATTAAAATCAATGGAGTATTGTTAGATAATGACGTTTTCTAGTTTTCGCACTTCCCTTACATAAAATCAATAATATGAAAGTAGGGTTCTGATTATTCTTTCTGTATGGTAACTTGCAGACACCCCTTACCTTGCAAATCGTCGTTCAGGATGTTAAAGGTAATATTAGTATTCGTAGTGGTGACACTACTGTCATTAACGCCCATTACAAGGTAGAATGTCTCATTGTTCTCCAGCATTTCATCGTCAATTATCATCACTTCTACATTTTTGCTTCTCACTAACGATGGTAAAGAAAGTGTTTCGTTCAGCGGTCGGAAGTCCACACCAGATATGGCAGTCCCGCTTACGGCTTCCACGCTAGAAAGGAAAACGTACTGTTATCTGGCATATACCACATGCACCCAGATCTTTGGCCCTTAGACTGGACGCTCAACTGAAGCTCTGTATTTTTGGTAATACGACGAAGTCAATGATCGTGACCAAACATTTGCTATTGATGATTGCTTGGCTATTTAAACAAGAGGACACAGAAATCGTACCAGTCTTGTTAACGCAAGAGAGTCGCAATTGCAACTCGCGGTGAGAACAATCGCCCCGACGAATGCAAAAAAAAATCACAAGTGTAAACCGGCCTTACGACTTTACTTGCTTGACACTCCACCAACAAAACTGTATAGTTTTTAAAAATTAAAACACGGAATGACATATTTCATATGACAATATTATTACAACAATATATGGGCGATGTAAGGTTTGACTTACTGAACATACGCAGATATCCCAAATCCTGTAGTCTTCTCGATGGTGATGTTGATTGGACCGATACTCTCCTTGTGAGTTAGTTCGGCAGGCCCATTAAATTGAACCGTAACTGAAATAGGAAGACATCACTTGACGTACACATTTTAAAAACAGTTAATATTATAGGAGTATATAGCTTTAACGATCCCACTATTCTGTCCAGCTCTTTTCAAGTCCAAAATACGTTCTAATTGAAGTTTTTGGTCTCTAATTTGGGTTGACAGCGCACTGAGGAACACCCCATCGAGGTTTGCCAGAGGAATGTCAATCTGTTGATAACCCACGAAAATAAGGTTTAGGAACAAGTTGTCATAAAGCTGCTCACATTTGAAGTGTCTTTTGTATGTATTACTTTGTCTGGTAACACAAATATCAGCATCTAGATTTGCTTTTCTTACCAGGATCATCATCGTTTAGAATAGTGATATTCCGTTTCGTCAATTTCGATGATTTTTGCGTTTCGTTCATTTGCCTGTTACTAGTTATCCCTCGTTATATTGGGGGTTGCTATTTTGCGAGCCACCGAGCCTTTTGGCGCGAGCCCCGAGCCTTTTTACGTATTTTTTGCTATTTTTTATAAAATTAAATAATGCTGACCCAATAAGACAAGTTGGCAAAAAGGTTGACCATACTCCCTACTCGACATATGATTTTTTTCAAGTTTTTATTACGTTTTTCAAAGGCTCGCCAAAAATAGCCTCGAGGCTCGCTTAGAGGCTCTCAACCGTGGAATGGGCTTTGGTTATGGTTATATGTGAAAGATAGCAACTCTGTGAAATTTTACTAATTGCATTAGAGAAAAGTTACATTTTTATATACTTTCATAAAAATATAGCAACTTTGCCTTTGGAAACGGGCGTCTGTTTTAAAAGACGGATTTAAGCTAAATCGCTGTTTGTCGGTTGGACGGGAGTTGCGTATGGAATGGGGAGGAACGAGAAACGTGGAAAAATGACTGCCTACCATGCTGGGTAAGCCGAGTAAGAGAAGTTGCTGGTTAAAGCTACTTGGTAGCCAATTTATAAGCCATGGTATTGATAACTACGAAGGAAATGAGATAAATTTGCTTTTTGCAGTCCGTCGTTAGACAATATTGTCGAATAGTGGAATATTCATCCTTGGTATCTTGAGAATGACCACCGTATTACATGCTTTCTAGTCTTTTCCTAGTTTTTAATGTGTTTTTCAAAGGCTCGCCAAAAAAGGCTCGCGACTCGCTAAGAGGCTCGCGGCTCGCAGGCTCGCAAATTAGACAACCTCGTTATATTGAAGGTGCAGAAACATAACAGTGAACGTTCTGTCGCAGACGTTTGCCAATCAAAACTTGTTGTTTCCCGCATCAAACGTCAAGATGCAGGCGCGCGGAACTTCACAGTCAAATACTCGTTGTCTGTATGTCCTGTATGTTTAGATTTATAGAGGTCCGCTTTTCACCATACTGCAAGTAAAATCTTCGTTTTTGAAGTCGCTCGGGAGGACCCATCATCACATTTAACACGGCCCTACTCAACAAATGTAAACTAAATCTTATTGAAAGAAAATTATCAGTTATGCCAAAAGCAGCGACGTGCGGGAGTAGTAGAAGGTGGCCTCTCAGTTGAAATGGATTTAGATCTTCGCCATCAACTTTCAGCATCTCAGAAATGTTCCTTTCAAAACTATTGAGGTGGCAAGGCATGCCTTTCAAAATTATGACGGGTACGGGCCCCGTCATGCACTTCCCAGTGCTACGGCCCTGGTTTTCACATCATTAAGAGTGGATCGACTGTTGGGCGAAAGATCAAAATACTCGAACTGGATTAACATCAGTTAGTTGATAGTTCTCCATGAGTAGATGACGGGAGGTTCTCTAATTTGCGAGCCTCTTAGCGAGTCGCGAGCCTTTGAAAAACACATTAAAAACTAGAAAAAGACTAGAAAGCATGTAATACGGTGGCCAAGATACCAAGGATTAATATTCCACTATTCGACAATATTGTCTAACGACCGACTGCAAAAAGCAAATTTATCTCATTTCCTTCGTAGTTATCAATACCATGGCTTATAAATTGGCTACCAAGTAGCTTTAACCAGCAACGTCTCTTACTCGGCTTACCCAGCATGGTAGGCAGTGATAGAGATTGACCGATTTTTCCACGTTTCTCGTTCCTCCCCATTACATTCGCAACTCCCGTCCAACCGACAAACAGCGATTTAGCTTCATTCCGTCATTCAAAACGGACGCCTGTTTTCAAATTCAAAGTTACTATTTTTTATGAAAGTATAAAAATGTAACTTTTCGCTAATGCAATTAGTAAAATTTCACAGAGTTGCTATCTTTTACATATAACCATAACCAAAGGTCATTCCACTGTTGAGAGCCTCTAAGCGAGCCTCGAGGCTATTTTTGGCGAGCCTTTGAAAAACGTAATAAAAACTTGAAAAAATCATATGTCGAGTAGGGAGTATGGTCAACCTTTTAGCCAACTTGTCTTATTGGGTCAGCATTATTTAATTTAATAAAAAATAGCAAAAAAATACGTAAAAAGGCTCGGGGCTCGCGCCAAAAGGCTCTGGGCTCGGTGGCTCGCAAAATAGCAACCCCCAGATGACGGCACTATAAGTTGTTTGCGATCATATGGAAAATACGCAGGAAAATATTCCAAATTTGTACTTATCTCATGTTATATCTTAAGCAAGCTGAAAGGTTGCTTAACAAACGTAGACGATATGTTGCTCATTTCTTGCACATTGGACTGCATTGTAAGCTCTTAAGAGCGCTCGTCTGTAAATATCGACCTAGCGGCGAAATTAGATAATTTGCGAAAATCCCCAAACTTTGCCAAGCAGTATCCAAAGTGGATTGATGGATACTGCGAAAGTTTGAGATCGATCCACTTAATACTTTAGGAGAACGAGGCCCGAATTACATCGTACGACAGACGGCTGATTTCGAGTAGTTTTTAGCCCTTTTTACCCCACTACAAATATGGTGTAAAAACTGAAAAGCGCGCTTATTTTTAAACCTAAAATAGGTTTAAATCAACAGAACAGATGTTAGACATCACTATGAGTCACATTGCAGGACTATAAATCAAACGAATAATATTTTGAGGATTTTAACATCATTTTCTATTTTGCGATCATCATTTCGGAGGTCAAATTCACTGGCTTATTTCCCCTAATGGTACCTAGAAATCATACAGTTTTACACATCCCAGCCTTGCATTTTATCAAATAAAATCATAGGGCACTTCGAAATCTCGACTTCGAAAAAGCCGAGTAAAAGCCCAGCTGGAAGCCATTTTGTGACAATGTAGACACCGCGAGTCACGTCCTGGGCTAGTTTATAAGCAGCAAAAGCAAGCGCTCGCGTCAAAAACTGAAATGAATATCAATGAAAACATGTTTATTTGACTGCTCTTTAACTTACAAGTCAGTAGCGACCATCAATTTCAGTTGAGTTGAATTTATAACAACACTCGAGGCCATTGGAATGGAAGGCTCTGGATGACCTGATCAAACAACAAACTAGTAACTACACTTGCCGTTCAGACTCGTATTGTACATTTCGATCATGTTCGACGAAACTGTAATTCAAATTAAGCTACAAAATCAGTTTTTAAGGCTCATACCTTGTTTGATCAGCCTTGTGATTTATTTTCTGCGAGAGATGACTTATCGTGGAGTGCAGACGAACTGTCAAATCGACTCGCAAAGCAAACAGAGTGGAATGTGTGACACTAGAGATGTTTTCCCGCGCTGTCATATAAACATGATAAACAAAGTAAAGTGCGTCTTGGCATTTTTTTTTTCTATAAGTGCTGCTATTATAGAAATGAGTGTCGTTATCACAATATCTTAAGCACAGAATAGAAGTAAAACCTTTAAGCATAATGACTGAAATAACTATGTAAATAAAATAAAAACCGCAGTCTCGTTAATCTAGGTTTTTGTTGTTTTCTCCGGGTATGGAGATAAATTACCAGAAAAATAGAAATAAGAACCCTGTTGTTTAGTCACTTAGTTGTCTGGTCACTTGAGTATTTTATGAAAAAACAACAAGTTACCTTAAATGTCAACTTCGAACTGCAATGACCCTGGTCTAATCATGAAGGCATGTTTCGCTCCCCTTTCCGGGGCAAAAATTGCGATAGATGTACCTTTCACGCGAGATGCCGAGCTGCGCTAGAGCAGATAAGAAACCTCACGTTTCACGTTTTCTGGCACCGCAAAACGTCTACCGTTTGCGTAAAACTCTCACTAATAGTGCTAATTAAGTTGTCTTCAGTTTTCCCGTTTATCAAAACTACTATCGAGGAATTATCTCGTGCTAAAATGCGCAAAAAGATACATGACTTTCAAAGGCAGGCGAGAGGGCTTTATTGCGAAAGTAAAGGAATTTGTGAACAAGCTAAGAAACTCTTTCCTTGATCAAGGCCAACTGCTTGGTCTTTCTGTGGCCATGCCTGGCCTTCCTGTGGTCACGCCAGTGCATATTTACGTCTTCAAGGCAGCTCGATCGCCGAGGACGTGTTTTGACCCCAAAGACTCATGAAGAAAGTTCAAACAAGGTATGGGCCTGATAAAATGCCATTCTTATAACTTCTTAATTTATAATAACCAACAAATACACGAGAAGTCGACAGCGTTGCTGTTTGAACCGGTTTTCAAAACTACAGCAGGGTCCGTGTCACATTCTTTTGAAATGAATTGTGCTCGCGTCCCAAAATCGAAGCTCGATATTGTTTTTTAAATAAACCAGGAGCCAAATAGATTTGTTTTCATTGATTAATTGTGATTTTTAACGCGAACGCTAAGGTATTGCTGCTTGGTTGTAGCTCAGAAGGTATTCGGCCAGGTAGTCGGCGGTGTCACAAAATGGCTTCCTCCAGCTGGACTTTTACTCGGCTTTGTCGAATTCAAGATTTCGAAGTGCCCTATGATTTTATTTGATAAAATGCAAGTATAGGATTAGTTCTCGGGCTGGGATGTGTAAAACTGTATGATTTCTAAATACCATTGGGGGAAATAAGCCTGTGAATTTGACCTCCGAAATGATGATCGCAAAATAGAACATGATCTTAAAATCTGTAAAATATTATTTGTTTGATTTATAGTCCTGCAATAGGACTCATAGTGATGTCTAACATCTGTTCTGTTGATTTAAACCTATTTTTAAAAATAAGCGCGCAGATTTTACACCACATTTGTAGTGGGGTAAAAAGGGCTAAAACTACTCGAAATCAGCCGTCTGTCATACGATCTAATTCGGGCCTCGTGCTCCTAAAGTATTAAGAGGATCGATCTCAAACTTTCCATCCATCCACTAGGGATACTGCTTGGCAAAGTTTGGGGATTTTCGAAAATTTTCTAATTTCGCCGCTAGGTCGATATTTACAGACGAGCGCTCTTAAAATGACCCCACAATCATGACAGTACCCCTTTTACAATCAATGTAGGTGAAATAACCCAGCATTTTCAAATACGCTAAGTAATTACCAGTAGGCAGGGTAGTTCTTGTGCAGTTTAGCTCTGAAAAGAAAGTAACATTTGTGAGTATGATAGTGTCTTTGAAATGCGCCTAAAATAGATGTTTAAGCGCAGCTTACACTGGCCTCACTTTTCAACCGTCTTTTCTCCCTGCAGTACATCAGACGTTGCGCAAAAAAATGACTCAACGCCGAATTTCAAATAGCTTGCCCAGGAATTTCATGAATCTCTGAGGATCATGAGATTGGATTCTGAAATAGTATATGTAGATGTTTAGGCAAGCCTGTGGCCGCGTAGCACTAAGTTCAACAGAGTGAAGATAAGGAATTAACCTTGTGTGAAAGCTAACGTGCTAATGAAATGGTCCCATGTGTGCTTCTGGGCGTTAGCCCTAGTAAGCGGAGAAAGAGAAAAAAATCTCTGTCTCGTGGTCAGAGATTTTTTTCTCTTTCTCCGCTTACTAGGGCTAACGCTCAGAAGCACACATGGGACCATTTCATTAGCACGTTAGCTTTCACACAAGGTTAATTCCTTATCTCCACTCTGTTGAAGTAGTATAGTAGTATACGTCTGGCGTTGGATACAACCCCCTAAACGGTTGAAAGCAGGGTTTAGGATCGTACTCGACTACCTGATAGATTTTGGTCACCTCGTGTCCGTGGTCCAGGTACCATTTGATGAGAGGAGTCACGAGGAGGATTCGCTCGCCATAGTTACTTCCAATAAGGCTGCGGCGAGGACGAGGCATGATACCGTGTTCCTCTGCAAGACTTCATGTACTATCCGATATCGTCTCTGAAGACTCCCGTGTTCTTGAAAATGGGACACATATCAGAGAAGTGAAGATGGTAGGGTACGCGAATATGGCATTCCACTACACCAAACAGGTTGTCCTGACGGATGGCGTTCAGGGGTTGGTTCTCAGTTAGGGTCCGCTTTTTGTCTAACTTTCGGGAGAGGTTGCACTCGATAAACTGACGGATGGCTGGATTGCGTCGTTTTTGTCATCGCCACTCACACTCATTTATCTCGATGACGGTGTAGCCTGGATCTTTCAAATACTGGGCATCGTCGCTCGTTGATCACCTGGGGCCGGTTCCTGAAAAGAGTACTAACTTAATCCAGGGATAGCAGCTAATCCAGGATTAAATCTGCTATTCTAGGATTAGCTATTCTAGGAATAAATATTGGTTCCTGAAAGCGCAAGTTGTTCCGGATTAGTTATTCCAGGAATAAGACGAACATAACCGGTTTGACTGCTTTAAAGCGATTTCATTGGCTGAAATTTAAGTGCAGAAGCCAACTATTACTGGGCGTACTGTCCATCCGTTAGGAGACTGCCCCCCCCCCCAAAAAAAAAAACATGGCGGTGTGCAGAAAATTTAGTTTCACTTTAAAAACAAACTAAAACAATAATCAAAAGTTTTTTTTTCTCTTGACAATACAACAAGTGTCTAGTTTAATTATCATTCTCGACCTTGATGCGTTTATTTTTTCTAAAATGTGAATAGCGACGAGAAATAATTTTTTTTCGAACACGGTAGGAAGATATCGAACTTTATCGTCGATCTTTCTATTTTGATGGCGGGAAAATAAACAAAGGCACACTAAAAACCACTCACTCATGTTGTTGAAGCATCGTTTTTAGGTCATGGAGCAACCTACTGTCCAATGAAGTGAAAATAAGGCAACAAAGTGAGTAAAATGGCGAGTTTAGATCACATTTTGTGTTGTTTTTCACTGATTTATTCCTGGATTAGCGAGTTATTCCCTGCTCGCGAAGTGTACTAAATGTAATCCCGGGAATAGCAATATTCCCGCTTTCAGGAACTCGATTTTATTCCAGGATTAAATTTATTCCTGGATTAGCAAATTTTCCTAGAATAGCGCTAATCCACCTTTCAGGAACCGGCCCCTGCTCTTCTGTGAGATGACACAGATGGCCATGCCACCAGCAGCCATGGAACTGGAAGATCGTCTTGGAATCTGGTGGTAACCATCAACGTGAAGTTTTCTAGGACCAATGCGTTTCTCAACATCATTACCCTTATGTCTGATCTTAATGTTCCGCTGGTTCGCCGCCCACTCGTGCCACTCTGGTGCCATCTTGACCCCCACCTTTTTCGAATCCAGTTTCCTCGCGTATGTGGGGCGTCGCATCTAATGGCTCATAAGTATAAGGCATTAGCATCATAACCGACAATTTTCTGACAGAGCTTGTTTTTGTAGAGTTTGTATAAATCTTCATATTTCTCGTCGATTAGGGAGAAGGTCCACCGTCAGGAATGGTCTTGAACAAGTAGTTCAGAGTGACTCCAGAAATAAAGATCCCTTCTTTCAGCATATCGATGTGGGATTCCTCCAGATTCAACACATTTTCAACACGGCTTTACAGAAAGGTTTGACGTCGAAATTATTGTATCAAATCAGGAAGTCATGGTCTCTATGTGGTTTTCTTCCCAGACTTGTTGACAGAACTGGCACTCTTCCTCGGAACGTTTGGTACCCTTGAGAGAGAGGAGTAAAAGGCAGAGTGTGGATAAAGCTTGGGTTGGTCTAGCTTCTCTAAAGAGTCCACCCACTAGTACGGGAAGAAGCCCAGGTGTTTGCTCGCATTCATAAAACTTGAGGTGTTTATCATATGAGAAACCTGGGGCGAGGAAGTTAGTGATGTCAAGGAACTAAATGTGTTTGGTTTTTAAGGCCATGAAGTTCTTGTTACGCTTGATGGTATAATCCACCCGTTCCTGTTTGACAAAGATGGGAAACTGGAATTCCTTGCAGACGTGCAAATCATATTTCCTAGAATTGAAGCCCAGAACAGGGAGCTTCCAGGCTCTTCTTGAGTTTCTCGATAAAGCTGTCGGGCACTTCTCCCTCCTTTTCAGGTAGTGGTGGTCGAACAAGGTCTCCGAGCTCTTGGTTCAAGGCGCGATAAAAGGAAGGATCTTGTTCTTCCATCTCGTTATTAATAAAGGCTCGGTCTTATTCGGTTTCCACCTCTTCTTCAACTTCCACGCCAGATACCATGAGTCCTTCCTTTTCATCGCCCTCTCTTTTTTTCGCTGTTCTTAAATCAGTTCGTCCAACATATCCAATATATTTTCAAACTTTTTCGCATTTTTCTGTTACTTGCCTATATCGAGCAAGTAGTCGACCATGAATTGCACAAGCTGGGAGGATTCTCCATCGCTCACAAAGCATTTGGGTTCTTTGTAGCCAGGGACGTTGGAACACATACCGACGCTCAAAGAACGTGCCGGGCTTGCAATGTTAACTTTTCAGTATTGGTGGGTGTGTCGATTGCCTTGAAGTAAGTTTCAAAGTCGAAGATAGCTTAGAAGGGGATGAGGTCGAAGATGTTTCTCGGTGTCTTGTAAATACCGTCTTAAAACTCGTACCGGACTTTTCCGTCGCACTTGAATCCATGGCGATGTATTTTGCCTACATGCTTCCAGAGTTTTCGGCAGCGGGAACAGGCGAAATATGTCTAGTATTTGGCAATGGGCTTCGTGGGGACGGTGGACCATTTGAGCGGTTATTTCCGAACGGGTGGTAGCGTCTTCCTTGTCAGTAGGTTCCAAAGAGTACACAAAAATGTTCAGCTCGAACAATTCTTCCAACTCGTCCAAGTCCTTCCAAGTTCTTACCACGTTCTATCGGATGATTTTTCCGTTTGGAGATATAAAAGGTGACATTGCAGACTTTGTCAACTGCCCATTTCGAGTTGAGTCTTTGTTGACGGACCCATTCCAATATGTCAATTTTTCGTAACGCTTCCCGTCCAAGTCAGCGGCATTGGCGATCAAGAAGGGGGTATCAAACACTTGGTTAACAAAAACACCTCCTTAACAAAAACATTCCGATGGTTAATCCTGGTATTGTTTCCCTTTGTTTTTGTTAATCCCTCCTTAGCAAAAGTATTCCGGTAGATAATCCTGGTAATTGTCTCCCTTTTTTCCGCTAATCCCTCCTTAACAAAAGCATTCTGGTGGTTAATCGTGGTGTTGTTTCACTTTGTTTTTTGTTAATCTCCCCATTGTCGCAATGTTTTTCATTTGAGGGTGCTGATCATTAGTAATGTTTAGCCTCGTTATCATTCTTTTGTAAAGGTATGCCGAAAGTAGCCGAAAAGCTTCTGCTCAGGAAATTACACCAGAATACACAGTTTCAGAAAATTTCGTATAATTTGATAAAATATTAACGGAATTATAGGACCTCACAAATACAGAGCCCTGTATGGGGTTCCCACTAGAAGCCCCTCTGGCCTCATTTTGGTGTATTTTGAAAACTTCAGATGCTTATATCTCGTCCAAGATTTCCAGGTTTCAACTCAGCTCCACGACTGTTTTGTAAGTCATCAGGCGCTATAACTTTAAATAATGTTCTTGTCAAAATTCAAATAGCTTTAAGTTTCAATGGTTCATGTAAATGAGCGGCGGCCATTGTGAAAGTCGTGTATTACTTTGCCAAGCAGAAACAAAACCTTTTCAACAACAATCCAATCGGTCAGATGAAACACATCTCGCGTTTAGCCGTGATACCACGACATCAAGAGGAAATCCTCTTCGTTGCATTCTGATTGGCTGACCAAGTCTAAAAAACGCAACTGTGTGGTCGACTTTTTAAGTTATGGTCCATGCTTTAGCTTGCGTATATCCAGTTCTGGAAGCACACGGATAGTTGAGAGAGCACGAAGATAGCGTAAGAGTCGCACGAGGCGTTAGCCGAGTGTGACTCCAGCTAGCTGAGTGCTCTCTCAACTATCCAAGTGCTCCCAAAACTGGATATACGCACAGCTAAACATGGACCATTGCTTGTATAACATAGCCAACAGATTTTCGCATAGGTAAGTGAAAAGGCAGCTCCGAACACGAAAAACAACGAAGCGAACACAGTAAAACTGAAGAAATTGAAAACATTGCTTTTTTCACTCGTCAAAACAAAGTCAACTGGAATGAAATATAATTAAATTTCATAAACAAAATGTTAAATGACAATTTAATTAAATAAACTTAAGCTTAAATAAGTTTTTCATGTGTTGTTGGAATAAAACAAGAGAAAGCAAAAGTTTTTTGTCAGGGCGAAACAGGTGCACAAAAACCAACAGCGCCATAAAAACAAAACAACATTTTATTTAGACGTATAAGCTGTTCGAAACTAAGCTACAGAAATGCTAATTTCCATAAAACTAACAAAATTGTTTAAATACCTCTTTTGTTTGTCCATTTAGTCCCTTCATATTGAATCGCTTGCAATTTCCATTGAGATTTGAATTGAATTCATGTAGATAAAGTTGTGACTTTCACCGGCCGGCTTTTCACCCTGATGTTTGACACATATCATTCAAATTTCCACTAAATCTATTTAAATTAACATTCTTGTGCATAACCCACAAATTGACATGCTCTCATTGGCTTGATGAACTCCATTTTAGACTTGTTAGCCATATTTTTTAGTGAATAAGACACGAAAATATTTCTTCAGCGAACCAAATCAATCTTTCGGCGAGTTCAAACCGTGTTCCTTCTTCCGTTGCTCTTGACTACGTGCGTCCCGGCCATAACGTCTTCATAAAAATTTACCAAATAGAGCGCGTGTTATATCGTAGCTATGTTATAACAACTATATTATTCTATATTATTGAGAGGCAGTAAAGAAGAACAGGAAATACATGTTCCCTAGGTCATACAATATTCACCTGGACAAAGTTGGCACGACTTTTTACAATTCTCTTTTATCCATTCACGCTGACACGGATCTCCGGCGGTTATAACCCTCTCACAATCAGGAGTGGGGTACTCATCCCTGCACACTAAAAAGAAGCTACATGGTCAAGTAACAATAACATATTTCAATCTATGACCGAAAGAATTAATAGCCCAGACATTCTCTGTAAAAATGCCTGTATAACTTAAATGGCCGTGACGTCTTAAATGGTAGCTCTGCGTATGGCGTATAGAGGCTTTGCTCGCTACACACACAACCAGAATAAGAGCACCAAGAGAACAATTTGTATGTTATGTGTGTAAAAAGAATTAGCTGTTTACGCCGCCTTTATTAAATAACGTCAGGCACAAGAGTGACGTCATGTTTGCAATATGGCGGCGCCTGCTAAATTCAAATACGAATCTCACCAATGTAACTTTCTTCAGTTATAAAGTTCTGTCGCATGTTTTTGAGTTGTTTAAGTTTCCTCTGAGCTTGAAAAGGCTTATCAGCCGGGGTTTCCTTTAAGCTTACCTGTGTTGGTAATGATATTATATGTACTTATCACTTCCTGTCCGGTTTGGCACGTGATGTTCCCCTGATCACCTGATACCGCGTCTCTAATGTGCAGGATACTGTACTGCTGATGTTGCTCTATAATGTATTTAGACCCTGTAAATGTGAACATAACAGCTAAAATAATATCATTTTAGACCAACCAGAGCGCGCGTTATATCGTAGCTATATTATAATATACAGAATAGTTAACTGCTGATGTTGCTCTATAATGTATTTAGACCCTGCAAATGTGAACATAACAGCTAAAATAATATCATTTTGGAGCAATCAGAGTGCGCGTTATAACGTAGCTATATTCTTCTTAAAGAAGACTTTATTTTTGCGTTTCTGTTTTGGTTTTTCCTTCTCTTGCATCGTAGCTATATTATAATGTACAGGACACTATACTGCTGATGTTGCTCTATAATGTATTTAGGCCCTGTAGATGTGAACGTAACAAATGTTATTACATCTTGGATGTTCTACCAGAAACTTAAACACCCGTATAGGCCTTTTTTCACGACCCCCGCGCGATTATCGATTAGCCTGCCTGTCACCTAGCAACGGCTTAGCTGGCTGGCAAGCCGTCAGAGAGGACGAATAAATACAGTGAAGGTGCGTGTGGCAAATAAACGGAAAAAATAAGTTTATTATGGAACCTTCTGCGATTTATTTTAGAGGAAAGCTTTTCTAGAATATCCTGGTGGAGTAACAGGTGAAAAATCTAGACAATCGAGACAGTGGAAGAGTTTTAAAACTGAGGCAGAAGTTCGACTGCATTTCCTTCCAGAACGCCAACATGGCGGCCGCTGGAGGTAGGTCATTGGAATTTCTGACCAATTTTCAGCGCAATATTTAATTGTAGGCTTGAGAAACGATTTAAAGTTCAAGCTTTAATATTTTTGTCGAGGATGTGGCTCTGAGAATATAGAAGATACTTGAGAAAACACGGAGATCGTCTCAAAGAAGCGCGGTATTAATCGCATGGTCTATGACTAATTGGCTTATTAAGACTTATTTCCAGTAGTTTTCAGTACTAAAGTAATTCCAAGGAACACTGCCTACGATAACTGAACTGAATTAATCGGTCCATATTCTTGTGACTATTTGGCTTCCTCAATCCCCTTCCTGGCTTGTATTTTAAAGGGTACCTGTTGTTTCAAAATAACAAAAGAGTCAGGGGTTGGGCTGGGCAAAGCTACTCCTAGACCTACTCCCACTTTTACCCTAGAATCTCCCACATTTTCTTATAGAGAGGGCTTTTCTCCAAAGACTCAGAAGGCTAATGGAGATGAGTCCTTAGTGACGACACAAAGTATTTACTATTAATGCTTCTACAGTTTAGAAAAAAACTCCAAGTCTTTGAAATTCAGGGGTTGGCATCTCTGAAACAGCTGAAAGCATCATATACAAAAAAAATTCATTCTGGTAGTTCCCTTTTTGTTATGTAAGGATTTTTTTTCTTGATCTCAGCAACTCTGATGAAAGTGGCAATGAAGAACTATGTTGTGGTCAACCTTCATCTGGAGAACATGGGTCTGCTTACAGTGACTGAATTTGGTACAGAAAGTAAATATTCTGCACCCATGTGTTCATGGAAATCTGAAGGAAAACAACTTATTCAGATGTCTCAATACAACTTGTATTCTTCTGCAAGATAATAAAATAGAGACAAAAAGAAAATGTCTAAAGACCATCTTCACTTTGCTGCAATCATAGTGTTGTACAGGGACTACACCACATGGTGCAATAACATTTGTTTTACCAACTCTAACACTGGGGGAATATCATACCAGGAAGTTACTAGATGGTCAGGTGAAATTTTGACCTCCCAGAGCCTAGGATTCTGAGGTGGCTGACCCACAATGACTTTGATATAGAAGAGGTTACATGACATTGGTGTCTGGAATATCACATTTAAGAGCTTCTCCATGTGAAAAGTCATGGTTGCTACTGTGACTTACCATCCTTTTGAAAATAACTTCAAGGATATCCAGTATAATCATCAGGAGATATTTTTGGCACTGTGCAGTGTATGTACAACATTGATCAATTATTGCGTGCACTACTTCTTATGCAGGTGAATAAATCAGACAGAAAAACATCCATATATCCCCCACTTCCAACAACCAAAACCCAAGTCTGCATGGTTCAAGTCTTCTCAGAAGTCATTATCTTATCTCCTCTGCAAAATACCACACAGTTATCAACTTTGAAATTGTGGAAATGACACCTTTGGACTCTCAAAGTGTCTAGTTGCACTGTGAAATAACGTCACAAAACTACAGAGTTTATTACATGTACAGTCAGGCTACAAAAATCTTGGACACCTGAAAGCTGCCACGAGTTTTAATCAGTATTTTAACTTATTCCAAAAGAGAGCTACTTCAACTTTTGGCATTGGTGGTTTTTATATGGTGCTCCTTTTCTGGAAATTATTTGGTTGATCTGATCTATTTCAAGGGTTTTCTGCATAGATTCTTGCATGCAACAATTGTTAAGCCACATTTCAGACATATTTCAGGTGTTCACAGTTTTTGTAGCCTGCATGTAAAATGAGGGAGATTTCAACCCAATGACGGAGAATAGGATATCAGGATTTTCTTGAACAAAATCAGGGCATTTTTTATTATATTTCATCCCAAGACTAGCAAAATTATGCTTCAAAAACAAAATTAAATTGGCCAGGTTTGTCTTATGGCGAAGCAATCATAATAGATATATTTGGCTGTTGTGCTTTTGCTGTTTTTAGGTGAAATTGATACAGTGACATACATTGCCATAGCTAGCGGTGGGGGGGGGGGGGGGGGGGGCGTTCTAGCTATGGCCTTGACATACCAGGGCTGAAAGAAAACAAAGAGCACAATATGTTTTTGGACTTGGAAAGCGAGTATCAAATGATGAAAAGGCAGCATAAAATGTGAAATTAATCTATCCAATAATCCATACCCCCACCATGGAGGGAATTGAAATTCCAGGGGAAAATTGAGGGGACTGGGGGTCAATTCCTGTGTTTCTTTTCCATACGAATACTGTATTTTCCTTTTGAAGTGATGCGGGTCTTTGCACTCTCCATGGTGCCCGGTATGGATTTTTCTGGAATTGCACATCTATTTATCTTAATTTGCTCATTCATTTAGAATCTTTCCATGCAAAATTTCATACTTCCCATTATCTGTTAAAATTTGATTCATTTATCAATATCTCAACTCGCTCGTAGTAATCAAGTTGTTGTCTGAGCTTTGCTGTGTTTCTCTGGCTTGCTGTACATACACTTTACAGCATGTATGTGATATGCATTGTCCACTAAGGTCTATGCGTTGACACATTGTCATTGAGCTCTCTGAATACTATTGTTTCCATTCAGTTCCATGGACACGTCACGGACATCAAGTTGAGATTCGCTCTCTGTGTGGAATTCTCATGTTTTATTACCAGAATGAGAAATATATTCTTCTATATTCTTCATCACCAATTTCATAAGAGATGCTGAGGTCAAGAAATGTTTCAAAATGAATGAAGTTACTTGCATAAGAGGAGGGGAAAAATTAGCACTCCTGTGATGTAATTACCGCACTTTCTTTGGGCCGATCTCCTTATTTTCTCAAGCATCCTCTATATTCTCAGAGCCACATGCAAGACAAAAATATTAAAGCTTGAATTTTAAACCGTCTCTTAAGGCTACAATTAATATTGCGCTGAAAATTGGCCAGAAATTCCAATGACCTACCTCCAGCGGCCGCCACGTTGTCGTTCAGGAAGGAAATGCAGTCGAACTCAGTTTTAAAACTCTTCCATTGTCTCGATTGTCTAGATTTTTCACCTGTGACTCGACCAAGATACTCTAGAAAAGCTTTCCGCTAAAATAATTCGCAGAAGGTTCCATAATAAACCTATTTTCTCCGTTTATTTGTCACACGCACCTTCACTGAAACCTTTGTATTTCTTCTGACGGCTTGCCAACCAGCTAAGCCGTTGCTAGGTGACAGGCAGGCTAATCGATAATCGCGCAGGGGTCGTGAAAAAGGCCTATTTTCCATATCTTCACTAGTTAAAATGTGAGAAAGTATGTCCCGGATGTGTACGCGCGCTTACTATTTCCCGCCAATCTTACAGTGTTATTTTCCTCACCTCGCCAGTAGTGAAATCTGGCCATTTCATCATATGAAACGGAGAATGATCTTGGTTTACCTGTGGTGGGGCAGACACGCACGAACGCGCCAGCGATACCATAATGGGAATACCGCTGAACCATGAAAAATGAAGTCGATCGTATACCTGAGCTATTGTATTCTTACTACGCGATACCTTTTGGGCTGTTCCAAAAAAAAACGTCCCCCCTCCCCCCTTATCGAGGAACTTTTCTTTTAAATTGCTCAACCCTTGTGGAAATTCCTCCAGTATTAATGTATGACCTATTCCTGTAATTCAGTCCTAACCGCAAGAGGAATAATAAACGACTATTATTATTATATTTCTCATTCTCTCGTGGGCTTGTGGAAATTCCACAGTTGCAAATAAATACCCTGTGAAAATTCCAGGGACAAAATCACAGACCCTGTGGAAATTCCAAGGTCAATATCAACAAACCCTCTGGAAATTCCAGGGCCAAGCACAGCAACCCCTGTGGAATTTCCAGGATCCTCGATAATGGGGTAATGGATATAATATATGGAACAGCCTTTTGAGAGTTATACGCTGGCTATTTTGCTACTCACTATCTATTACGCGACAGATAATGACAGTATGCGAGGGGGTTTCTACTAAAACTCTAACCTTGTTGCACAAGTTGCCCCTTTGCGGTCCAGTTAGTTGCCTGGCTTGATGGATGATAGCACACTAGAGTTATATTACAACCTTGATCCGTCCTGAAATCCTGGAAAGACCCTACACAAAAGTATAATAGAGTTTTGAAGTTGGAACGCAGTATGCAGCACACGCAGCAAAACATTTTCTGGCTACACCACCTATCGCAGTAAGCAGAACGAACAACAGGCGGCTCAGCACACTGAAATTTACACTAAAGGAAATATTAATTAATAGGAAATTCAAACGGTCGTAAACTCTCTGAAAGGGTCAGTACAAGCAGGTGTCTCGAGAAAATTCCGTTGTGATCTAAGGTACTTGGTGTTATCGGGAACAATGGGAACAAGGCGCGATCTGATTGGCCGATTAGCGGGCCGGAATCCCCTGGTAATCGCCCACGGGCATTACAGATTTTTTTCCCCGCCATTTGACAAAACGCGCGCGTGTGGCTCTGTCGGAGTTCATTCAAGCGAAGCAAACCTCAAACAGAGAAAACATTGTCGTGGCTGTGGAAGATAAATCTTTCTCTAGTGGAGATGTACCGAATTTCAAATCCTCTATAAACTTTATTACCAACTGGGTTAAGTGGAAATTGAAATGATGGGTGTGGTACGAGGAAACATTTGTGCAGGCTTCTTATCATTTCTCCCTACGAGTGGTTGTGATTCGTGTCAAAAGTGCATGTCAGTCGGAGTCTTCGGGAAAAAAGCGATTCAAACAGATTCATGGACAATAGCATTGGCTTCAAGAGATATTCCATGACATAAACAATTTTCCGATTCGTATGTAACAGATGTGAGAGTAAGAAGTGGAAGAGCAGCGTAATGTAGTCGGCTGCAAGTGAAGCTTTTGAAAACTTCGTTCTCTGTCGTGAACTTGAATCAAGGAAGGAGAAATAACCAACCACTTCTTTGCAAGCGATTTTACCTGGCTCGTCGGATATTTCCTCCATACAGAAGTGTATATAAACACTTGAGACCAATGTGAATGTATTGCCTTTTGAATTCTTTGGATATTAGTCGGTGGAATGCGAAGGATCTTTTAAGAAAATCTTCAACTCCAGGATGAAAACATTACGCGAGGAAAACTCAATGTAAGTAAGTTATTTCGCTTGGTAAACATTTGTCATCAAAACATTCTGCTCTTATTGTATATTCCCTTTACTTCTTGTATGATTTGCCTAAAATGCCCACCTGAAATGTATTAATTTATTTAAGTGTTTTTTTTTTGGCGTGTTTTTGTAGTTGTTCACTGATGACTCGCTTAATTTGAGAATACCATATAATAAACAACTTAATAACCTTGTTTGCTCGAGAGCATCGGTCCATAAAGCAAAAATTCCATTCATCAGTCTGGAATTTTACAGTATAAAGCCCTCGCGCCCGGTTATTAAGTAGTTATGAAAACTAAATATTTTCCCCTTAGGTCGAGGTCCCGTCTGCCTTCCTTTCTACCCCTTGTTCAAGATGGGGTAGAAGACACTAAAGAACCAATTGCACTCTTCGTAAGAGTAGGGGATCGTCTCCCGGTGCAATGGCCTGGCTCTCGGAGGCACTACGTATACTGTTAAGCAGCCCTCGTGATTGTAAGCTGCGCGACTGCAATTTGCGTCATCTAATGCAGCCCGTTAAGTCCTCCAACCACTCCATGTCTAGCGGTCGTGTGTTTGAACCGATTTGAATTCCCTCACGATGAGGAGAAGACCCTTTCTTTCTTTCTTTCCAGAAGTACAATGATTAACGTGATCCCACCTCTCCCGTCCCATATTTAAACTAGTCCGGCCACCAGACCATAGATAGACGCCCCTTTGTACGAGTAGTGAACAATTAACATATATTGACATACCCCAACGTATTTATACCCCCAATATTTTACCCAAAAGGGGGCTCGCATTTTCTTTCGTTGCGCGCGAAGCGCGCCCGAATTTTGATAAACCCATTTCATCAAGCCTCAGAGAAAGGGTAGATGAACACGTTTTGTGTACGGTATAGTAAAGAGCCACGAAAGAACGCTACCTATGCCAGGAGCTACCTATGCCAGGAGCCCATGAAAGAACGCTACCTCGACTATATAGGTTAGATGAAAGCTTCTATCGGTTCCTGAGCCAACAAGGTTATGTTATTCATGCGCGCAACTGCGCGCCGCAAATGACGAAGTTATTATTATTCATGCGTGAAGCGCTGCCCAAATGACGAATTTCTATGCTTGTAACGTCGAACTCACGCTTACCTATGTTGGATTCTTCAAACATAGTGACTTCCCGTCAGGCATATCATTGCAGGGCATTTTTGGAAGTGTTTGCTTTTCCTCATCAAGGTACACTTGTTCTTGTAAACGGCGTGAGGGCAGTGTCTTCGTTGATGAAAGAGTATATTAGAGGGCATTGTTTATGCGCGCGAAGTAAATGATATAGAAGTTGCTGAAATAACCACTATCGGCATCTGTTTCACTCTCTTCATCGTGCAAATGTTGAAAAATATTATGACCCTCCCCAAACAGGAGTGAAAAAAATTTGGACCCTCCCTTTAGACCGCGAAAAAAAAATTAGGGCCTCCCCACAAAAATAGGAGCTATAAAGTCAACAAAGTGTTAGTCTATTTGCCGTACGTACTATACTGATAGAGCTCTGAATGTTACTCACCTTTAACAATAGTTATAGGTGAGTAATAAAAAATCAGGGCCTCCCCACAAAAATAGGATCCCTCCCACCCGCAAAATAATGACACGTCCATAAAAGGAAGATCTTTTTTTGTGGCATACAAGTCAAAACTTCTATACCAAAAAATTCGGTTGACCAAAGTGCTACAACAACATACGTGTGACGCATGCATAACACGTAATGCGGCTCTGGGCTACGTCACATTGACGTTTCATAAGCCACGAGTTGGCCTACGGCATGCCTTTGATTTTTATTACTTGGGGGCTGGTGGCAGTGACTTGACATCTATTTGTGTGAATGAGCTCCATGCTGCGCACTGGCTTAGGTTAACATGGAGATTAATGCAGTTCCGGCGCATGAAGAAGCCTTGAGAGCTTTGTTTTGTCATTTTATATGCTTATCGTTTTTAATTGAACTACCTTGCCTGAGGAAAAGTACAGTCTACGGTAAACGTCGTGCCATTTCCAATCCAAAACAACGGTATTGTCAATAGACTGTCATCACTTTGTACAGCGTTAACTTTCAAGCACTTAACTGTAACACCAGTCAAATAATGGAATAAGCTATACCATCGTCATTAGACAAAATATCCGAGTGTCTAAGCTCTAAAACATAACCCATCAACCAGATAAACGAAATTCTAACAACCACAGAAAGAAGCGGATCCATAGTGGTTGCATTGCTGTGACTGCTAGCTCTAATAGGGCTCAGGGTTTTGAGCTATAAAGCCAACAAAGTGTCTATTTGCCGTACGTACTATACTGATAGAGCTCTGAATGTTACTCACCTTTAACAATAGTTATTACGGATGTGAGCACGACGACACAAAATTTCAACATTCTTAACAATGTTTTGTGAAGTTCTCGTGGTATAAATCAGATTATGCCATTGGCTACAGAATGACGGATTTTGAATAATATTTTTCAATCTTTTCTTTGTTTGTGAAAATAGGAATAATTTCTGTTCACCTTTTACCCCTTACTGTTTTATCTTCTCTTGTCTTTGTTTTCAAAAAGTGGCCCTGTGTTTTCAAATTAAATAAAATCAAATTAAACAAAATATTTCATATAACAAAAGATGATATTTTACACGGTCCAATTGTGCATGCAACATTGCCGGATTTCAAACCGTCAGTGCCTTGGGCAAGTTCCTTACTATTACCATTATCAGCATATTAAACTTTACGAAATCATAAAGTTTGGTGTTGATTGTGTATATTCCGACCGATATATAGCCATTCCAAGATGCCGGAATTTTATAAGCTCTGTGTGGTTTGCCAGACGCCGCGTCACTCGAATTTAAGAGTAGCTTTACAAGCTAGTGTCTTCGAGATTTCACACAAATCTTGTAATTTCTAAATGGCTGTTTCCTCACTATTTGCCCGATTAATACCGAACACTTTTAGATTTTGTAGAGTTCAGCATGCCTTTTCTCCGTATATGGGTCTTGAACCGATGACGGTTATTTTAACGGATTCGCCCCAGGCACTCACGGATTGAAATCCGGTAATGGTCGTGCGTTTAGGAGATTTTGGAAAAATTTAGTGCCATTACTTTTGTACGCTATTGTTCTGCAGTTCATTTTTACTTCATTTATTTTGCCCCTCCCCCATCTTAGGGTAGTGTTCTGGGGGTATGGGGTGGGGTGTTTGGACATAGACATAGACAGGGCACCATTTCATCAAACGATATTTTATTATTAAAGGGAGTTACGAATAAAATTGCTATTTATATCCTACAGGTTTGTGACTTTTCCTTGGGCTGTTGTCCTTATACCTCCGTGTAGTCAATCAGTATTCCAAACCTGTAATAATTTGCAATCGCTTAAATAAATGATTTGTGGACAGAGCCGACTTTCTCTTCTTATATTGTGCATGTGGAGAAAAATGTCTGTGAATGTTTCTGATGCCTTTTTGTTATTCTTTTAAAGTAACGAATCAAAAGTATTACAGTAGTTCAGGTTCTTTTTGTAGTATTCTTTGCTAAATGTGGAACCCTTTGTGCCAGTAAAAATGCACTGCCTCCAGGAGCTTAAACCATTCCTTTGATTACAATGATCATGATAATTGATCCAATAAGGAGGACAACAAGAACACAACAAGCACCAATCATGAGACGTCGTAGGAATTCCCTTTTCTCATCGTCATCTGCAATAGAAACAAATTAAAGTTAAAAATAAAACCACGGTGTTCAAGGCACTGACAAGACAAGTAGATCAGTATAGGAAGCCATCTTTGGTCTGCCTGCAGAACGCGCCCTAAATAAGCCTTGGATATTCTCGTGCCCAGAGCTCGTCTCCTCGCGTAGAGTCTCTGGTGACAGTTACGGATGCATGCGAAAGATTAAAATACAGAGCCGGAGTGAAAGAAATATGTCTCTGCATGTTCCAATGGCTGTCTCCAGAGCCTCCCTTGCGATGTGACAAGCTGGGCGAGCTCTGGTTACGAGAAAGACAAGTATCTGTTTGTTGGGCACCCAGGGGCTTGACAATGGGCCTTGTAATACCTATTTGTACCTTTTTCTTTCTGCTTCTGGGCGTCCTCTGCAGCTCCTGTAACAAGCAAAGAAACGTTACCCCTTATTGGACACGTGGCCACACCTGACTCGTGTGACCTGACCAAACTTCCCGAACTGGATGGAATAAGGCAGACAAAATAAACAACACTACGTAAGCTCTCGCGTATATTTTTCCTCCAATATTGGTGCTTGGTCGTTGTAATGTAAATCATGTGTTTGATTCAAAATCGGCCTGAGGACAAGGCACGACCACATGGGATTATGTTGTAATAGCGGAGCTCCTTAGCGGCCGAAGGCCGCAGAGCGGAGCACCATACCTAAGAAAAGAGCGTCCCAACGATGGCAAATGTAGCGCATGTATGATATCCACAGGGTACCCAAAGTATCACAGGCGGGAATGGGCGCAAAGGGATACGACTGAATTTTGAACGTCGAGCGCGCGTGTGTGCTTCCTGAAGCCTGACGTCACAGGCGTGATATCCACAGGGTACCCAAAGTATCACAGACGGGAACGGGCGCAAAGGGATACGACTGAATTTTGAACGTCGAGCGCGCGTGTGTGCTTCCTGAAGCCTGACGTCACAGGCGTGACGTCACAACATGCGCCGCCGGTCGAGTGACGTTTTTTTTTAGACGGGGGGAGGGGTGATTTGTCGGGGTGGCGCCGCCGGTGGAGTGACGGGGAGGGGTGAGTTGTCGTGGCCGGGGGGGATAGTAGGTTGCTCAATATTGGTGAATTCTCGAGCAATCTGCTTGAAAATATATCAAGAGTCTTTTGATCGAAAACCATTCTTCCAAGCGACTGCAGAACTGTTCTACTGAAAAGTATGTTTACAAAAAGCCAGGGACTACGAGTGTCTGAAGAAATCTCCTGTTATCTGACAAGAAGGCTTAAACTTTTCAGCGCAAATCCTGCTATGGGCCAGGGACTACGAGTGTCTGAAGAAATTTCTGTTATCTGACAAGAAGGCTTAAACTTTTTAGCGCAAATCCTGCTATTGCGGCAGAGATTGTTACCTGGCCATTTATTCGCCCTTTCTTTCACAAAACAGTGGAATTTATAATAGGACAGAATTTTGTCGAAAGGTAAAAGTAACTGCGAGACGCTACATTTGTACATTACGGCAGTAGCGTGAGTCAAGAAGGTCATACTTTGAGAATTAATTTGGAGAGTCAATGGCGGCAACTTGCTATTAAAACAATTCAATTCGTGGATCAAAGTCACTGCTGGATAAGAGCACTGTTTATAGGGAGATGGCAGGACATTCACAAGTTCCGAACAGATTTACATTCAGGTTATTCCTACACGGGGGAAAAGCTACTCAGTATGAAGGTAAAATTCGCTGTTTCTTTTTTCGAGCATGTCGACGTTTCTTGAATCTGAGTGATAGGTCGCGAGCCTATAGTCACAACTCAACATGTTTAGCTTATATGCGACCCTAACTAAAGATCTCTAGAATTCTATTATTAGTCCTTTAAGAACGACTTAGTCGTGTTTTCTAACAACGAAGGCTAATTAAGCCTTCTCAGCTTTTTGCAAACGAGATATAAAAACACTCCCAAAATCAACACAAGGAAAATCTCAGGCAAAAGTGCTGCAACCGGAAACTGGTTAATGGTATTGGAGTCTTGGTGATCACCTTAGTACCTTGGACTTCCAAGCGGCAAGATATTGACTTATGGTACTGAAAAATTATTTTCTAGCAAAAAAATATGGTATTACAGTAAATTTAATTCTGTTGAATTGGCTCTAAACACTTGACTTTCAACATGCATGGACTGTGTAATTTACTACCAAATGGCAGTGCCAGTAGTAACAATAGGAAAACAAATGAATTAATGTCTTTAGTATAGTACATGTTGTTTGCTAGAATTTCATTCACTATTTACAAAGTCATTGTGATTAGTAGAAGTATGCGAATTCCCTGTGGAAAACAAAATTATGTTATACACTGTACAAACAGGGTTTTATTTTGACTAAAAATACCAATTGGTCATTGAGACAGTAAAATTTAACACCAAATTTTTCCATATGACATACTTTGTGTCTAAAATTTTTTGTGCCTTTGGACAATGCCAGAAAATATATGTACCCGGGGATGGCCAGCATTTGGAAATTCTGAATGGGAGGGGGTTTTCAAGCTCAGAATTCTGCCTGCATGGTTTTTTTTTTAAGCTGGAAGCTATTGTAGGTTAACCTCTCAGGAATTCTATATGCATGGAGGTGGGGGTAAGCCATTTTGGAAATTCTGGATGCATGGGGAGGGAGGGCGGGGGGGGATGGTCAAAACCTAGTGCCGCCTGTGGTGGGGGTACATATATTTTCTGGAATTGCCCATGATGGGTTATCAGGCAGTGTATCCATGGGGATTGAAAATTTTGTATTTTTCCCTCTTGGTCCATATAGTCCAGTCCCTGAACTCTCCTTTGCGGCTCCGTTGTTTCCTGTGGTCGCCGAAAGGAGAGTCCAGAAACCTTTGGATGCGCATGCGCTAGATCTGACCAAGAACTTGTTTTTTTTCGTTAGTGCGCATGATCCAAACACCGCTGTCGAAGATTGTTTGTTGAATTGTAGCGGTTACGGTCACAAGGGCGTCCTATCTTGATGGACAAAATTCATGTAGCCAACAATCAATCTCCGACAGCGGTATTTGGATCATGCGCACTAACGAAAACACCCAAGTTCTTGGTCAGATCTAGCGCATGCGCATCCAAAGGTTTCTGGACTCTCCTTTCGGCGACCACAGGAAACAACGGAGCCGCGAAGGAGAGTTCAGGGACTGGACTGTGGTCCATATGGCATACTTTGTGTCTAAAAATTTTTGTGCCTTTGGACAATTCCAGAAAATATATGTACCCCGGGGATGGCCAGCATTTGGAAATTCTGAATGGGAGGGGGGTTTTCAAGCTCAGAATTCTGCCTGCATGGGTTTTTTTTGAAGCTGGAAGCTATTGTAGGTTAACCTCTCAGGAATTCTATATGCATGGGGGTGGGGGTTAGCCATTTTGGAATTTTTGGATGCATGGGGAGGGAGGGCGGGGGGGGGGGGGGGGGGAAATGGTCAAAACCTAGTGCCGCCTGTGGTGGGGGTACATATATTTTCTGGAATTGCCCATGATGGGTTATCAGGCAGTGTATCCATGGGGATTGAAAATTTTGTATTTTTCCCTCTTGGTCCATATGGCATACTTTGTGTCTAAAAATTTTTGTGCCTTTGGACAATTCCAGAAAATATATGTACCCGGGGATGGCCAGCATTTGGAAATTCTGAATGGGAGGGGGGGTTTCAAGCTCGGAATTCTGCCTGCATGGGTTTTTTTTTGAAGCTGGAAGCTATTGTAGGTTAACCTCTCAGGAATTCTATATGCATGGGGGTGGGGGTAAGCAGTTTTGGAAATTCTGGATGCATGGGGAGGGGGGGGGGGGGGGGGGGATGGTCAAAACCTAGTGCCGCCCGTGGTGGGGGTACATATATTTTCTGGAATTGCCCATGATGGGTTATCAGGCAGTGTATCCATGGGGATTGAAAATTTTGTATTTTTCCCTCTTGGTCGTATAATGGTTTCCATTGTGCTTTTGATAAAGAATTATCCAACTTCACTATTGCTTGGCTTGGATCTATTGTTCAAACTAGCATCTAAATAACACAGTATAGAGCCCCTTGATGGAAATCCGCTGACTCAATATGGTGTAGCCGGCCCATAGTGCAGTGACTACTCATGGAGGGGACTCAGAGCGATGGGCACAGAAAGAAGTACGTTAGAGAATGTTGGAAGGTTTCCATTTCTCTTTGATAATTTTTAACTAAGAACACACATTGAGAATTACAAAGTTACTCAAAGTAGTAAAATCTTACATATTCCATGCTTTGCCAAATGGTATACTTCAGTCTAAAATTTACCCCTATGTGTTTATCAGGCAAACACTAGACTTGCTCAAAGTCAACCTCTCATAGGATACAAGCAAGCAAAAATTTGAAGGACTTTGAGGAAGTCTAGGCATAACCCATGGGGATTGAAAAATGTGTCTTTTCACTGTTAGTGGTATATTGGTTTCCATTTGTGTTTGACATAATTTTCAATGCTTTAGATAACAATTTACCGTCTTCACTATTGCTTGACTTGTATCTGTAGTACAAACTAGCATCTAAGGCTACATTCCATTTATATGGGGTGGGGTGGGGGGGGGGGGGTGGGCAGGTGAAATTCTTAGGGGATACACACATCTTTCCGACGAATGAGGAGGATGCAACTAACTTGTTCTAAGTTCTGTTACATTTCCAGTCATATTGTAAAATTGAAATGTCAACAATTTTTCTGGGAAGAATGCCCCCACAATCCCATTGAAGAGGTTACAGTTTACAGTCCCCTGCACAATAATCAAGTAACACTGAATTTATTTGTTTTGTCCACATGTAGAACCTTGTAAAGTTCCTAATTTTTCTGGCTCATTACACTTTTTGCATAATATTATTTTTTACAAAATTTCAGACCCCTACAAAATTGCTCCATCAAAATGGAATTATGTATTTGAACACTGGACTTTTCAGCCTACTGCTTGCCACCCCCAACATACATAATGAATGCAGCCTAAATAATATAATTCCTACATGGTTAGAGCCTCCAATTGTAATCGGGTGACTCAAACAGGCCTGATAACTGAGTACCAACTGGGGGGGGGGGGGGGGGGGTTCAAAGCTGTAAGCTAGTTTAACCTCTCAGGCATTCTATGCATTCTATATGCATGGGGGTAACACATTCTGTATGCATGGGGGTAACACATTTGGAAATACTGGATGCACGGGGGTCAACAACTATTGTTGCCCATCCCCAGGGCACATATATTTTCTGGAAATACCCATTATTAATATCAGTGGGATTGGTGATTGGGAGCTCCGCTTTTAGGCAGTGCCTAAATCTATATATTATTTCTTGTTTCAAAAGCAGCTAACCAGCAAAAACCATTCAAAGCTGTTTGGTTCACGCGTTGTGAAGTATGTTTTTACGTCCAGATGATGTCACATCCTAGTATGTAGATAAAAAAGAGATCATACATACGGTTATCGACCACGTCAGTGATGTGCACAGCACAAATATCTCGGCTGGTATTAGCTATCGCCTTGCGGGCTCCTTGATTGTAAAACCCACTAGAAATAACTCGGTGCTCTCCGGCTTCCCATCATTAACAATAGTGATGTTCGCTAGCACTTCCGTCTGCTCAGGCGCGAACGTTATAACATTTCCCTGGAAACGTTTGAGGTCATCTGGGGTTGCTGTCCAAAATCTCTTCTCCCCTTCTATAAGGCTGAAGTGAAAAAAAAGTAAGAAAACGTTACATTCATTTTCTAATAATATCCCGTTCCCATGTATCGATATGCAATACGTTCTTCTTGATAACCCCTTCACTTCTGTTGATGCTTAAACCTAAAAAAAAATATTTTGCTATTCGACGTGGCATCATATGCCAGGTTGTAGCCATGGGCCTTTATCACACCGCAGCCATCTTGGATAAAATTCATTGTTCCCCATGGAAACTCGTAATCATGACGAGGCAGCACGTGCAAGAACAAAAGATTTATCCAAGATGGCTGACGTGTGATAAAGGCTATTGAGATCCCACCCCTTGGCCCTCATAAACACCCTTGAGTGAAAACACCCAGAGTCCTATAACTCAATGTGTGCTCGGCCTCGATTTGTCGATGTAGGTTCGTGTAATGTTACCATAACGTTGTTGTTCAGAAATTTTGTTCAATAAATAATATCTGAAGGCTCTTCTTATGCACATACATGACAGCCTTTTGACGCTATAAGCACGAAGAATAAGAATCATTTCAATCAAAGATCGTTCGCCGCGAGCATTAAGCTGGAACCGGAAACCATACGAAGGAGGTTTAGAGCTCGGTCAGATTGCCTTATTACTTCACCAATGTCTTCACTTAGTACTTCACCAATGTCTATGAAAATTTTTCTGCCGCCGATTACCTTTACCTTGTTAGTATATATCATGCAATCACTAAAGAGTGGAAGCAATCTTTAAAATCTTCTAATCCAAACCCCGAAGTTGAGTCCACGACTCCAGGCATCCATCCAACAATTTGTCTAAACGGTGAAGAAGTCTCTAGCGATTGCTTTACTGCTCGGCTTATCTGTAAACATTTTGTCAATATGAAATCAATAGTTCCAACTGCTGCTTTACGCTACAACGCACAATACCCCGATTAAAATCTCGATTGGGCAGCCATATATCTTCTGCCTTTCAAATCATTTTTGGACTCCTCGTTAAGAGCATTTCAATATAAAATACTGCATCGAATCCTTTACACCAACAAGATGCTTTGTAAAATGAAGATTGTAGCCTCTCCTTGTGTACCTTTTGTCAAGCTACGGAGGAAACGCCTGAGCACATTTTCTGCCACTGTTCTTGCACTAAAACGTTTTGGTCGCGTCTGATGACGTGGTTAGATCATTATGGCATATACGAAGGCGCGATATTCAAGGAAAGTACGATCATTCTGGGTATCTGGGAAAAACCGAATAATCAACTACTCAATTTTATTATTCTTGTTGCTAAGAGTGTTGTTTTTAAATGCCGTCTCAGTGGGATCAAGCCAAACTTCGACATTTTTCTAAAGAGAATGAAATACTTTCAGCAAATCGAACATTTCATTGCAAACCAAAATGGCACTCTAGAGAAGCATTGTGCAAAATGGCAAAAAATACTTTGATTGTCAAAATCCTTTGTAGGGCGTGAGCATAGGCGTTTTTAGTTTTTGTTTGGGTGGGATGGAGGGGGGTGCTTGTATGTTATTGTTCATCTTCTTCTTTCTTTTTGGTCTTTAGTTTCATCTCTTTATTTATTTTCACAAATGACTATATGTACATTATCTATATATCTTTACCATCCATATGTTATCTTTGTATGTTGCTATAAAAAAATAAAAATATTATTAAAGAAAAAAAAGATTACCTTATTGAAATTGGTACGACGGAAAGGCCTGCCTTCTTTATCGGCACAACTGCAACTCCCAAGTTCTCCTCTACGCTTATATTGTAGTAGGCAAAGGCTATGATAACTAAAACAAACAAAAATAGTTTGATATTACATTCGGCCTTATTAATTAATGCTAGTATTTCGGCCTTTTTTGAGAATAAGAGATTATAACTGTTTTGAGCGAAATGCTACGGCTATATAACACAATATCTAATTCCGAATTCATGCGTCTTGGAGGCCCCTGGGCAGGGCCTAATAGCTCAGGTACTTCGCTAAGCTCAGACACTTAACTGATTGTGCTGCAAAGCACTGGCCACTGCGTAAGATACCATAGCTTTCTCAGTCCTCGAGCAATTTATAAGACTCCTAAGATTATTAGATATATCGAAATGGAAGAGACGTCGTTCATGCGATAGATCGTTGATACTTGCAGTTCTCTTAATGTAATATAAGCATCAATTGTTTCAACGTTTTGGACATCAGCTCGCAACTTGGAACCAACCACAATTTTCGTTCGCAGCTTCATGGTTGTGGACTTAACTCAAGTTTTGGTTGCGATGCAGGCTACATCAGAAAGTATCTTTTTTAGTCGTTCAGTAGACACGACCAAAAACAAAATCTTCCATCACTGCCTGTTAGTTAATCTATAGACGAAGGCTACATCTGGCAACACGTCCGTTTTGTTTCTTTGTGTGGGCAACATGCTTGTCACAATTACCATCGCTGTCTATTTAAAAGTTGATGCAGAAACTAATTTTAGATTTTTAGTCACCACTTCCAAAATCGCTTATTATTTTCAGCGCTGTCTCATTTCTCTACGGATAGTTTTCAGAATATTCAAATTAATACAATAGTAATGAATTTCAAGTAATACCCTACCCCGATCATCATCGACGATGCATACGGTAGCGTTCTGCGGGTTGACGGCCACATCCACTCGAGACACGCTAAGTCTAACCCTGAAACACTCTGTGTCCTCTGTGACACTGTCGTCTGTGATGTTAAATGTGTAGCTCTTTAGAGTCTCGTTTGTGCTGAAGGTGTCTGCGATCGTGCGATGAGTGTAGTCCTCGGGAGAAGTGGCGTTCGAAGGGAATGTGGAAATGCTGAGCGAAAAGGTAATGGATTTACTAACAGAACATCAATCCTTTTCTCTGATTCTCCATTTAATTTGTAAGTAAGAGAGTGGACAAATCTAATGCAGGCAGGTGTAGGGGACATGGAATGCATATTCAAAATATGGCGAGGAATTGGCTCTCTCGAGTGCACAGATTTCGGCAGCACGGGTTTTGGAAAAACGGAGCTAACAGAAATGTGTGTTGCAAGCTCATCATTTGATGATAATCTTAATGAGCTTTAACAGTCAGTGCAGAAGAAGGCGCTAAAATTTTCAAACATGCAACACAACACAAATCGGCTCTGTCATCAGCTTAATGTCCAGGACATGTCGGCGGTCGTGTCATGAGGATGGCTCCAAATGGAGGTAGATCAAAAGATAACGTCTATGATATCTCGAATCACATTTTAAACGTGTTTGTATCTCCACGCTGGGATCAAGTCTCCTCCGAAGCCGCACGGATCGGAGTCACATGCAACGCGGAGACTAACTGTGATCGATATGTCGGTTTTCAACTGCTATGTTAGAAATCAATAAATCCGCGAGACACTTACCCAAGTTCAAGTGGGATAGTTGTATTCCCTCTCTTTTCTACATAAAGGGTGATACTGCCAACACCTTCTGTTACGGTGACTGAAACATTTACGAATCCAAACGTGACTGCAAAAATACGGTAGACATCGATTAGACCATTTTAATTAAAATAAAATAGCGAGAGGTGAAGTGAGAAGTGAACACCCAAATAAAGTCCCCTTTAGATTGAGGACATGACAAAAATAAATGAATTCTAAATAATACTAGTGCAGGTAGGTGCATCCGATGTTGAAGAACCACTAGGACGCGGGGCTGACCACCCTCAGTGACTGTGCTTGCGACCGCTTGGCAGCCATTCGTGCCGTGCGATTGATGAGATCCAGCGTCATTCAGCTCACGGAGAGTCCGTCTCATTACATGTTTACGGACATTTACTGCGCCGTTAATTCTTCCTCACACCTCACTTAGTTTAGTAGCTTAAATATGTGACGTGGTTTGTTCCGATTAGAAACTTGAAGAACCACTAGGACGCGGGGCTGACCACCCTCAGTGACTGTGCTTGCGACCGCTTGGCAGCCATTCGTGCCGTGCGATTGATGAGATCCAGCGTCATTCAGCTCACGGAGAGTCCGTCTCATTACATGTTTACGGACATTTACTGCGCCGTTAATTCTTCCTCACACCTCACTTAGTTTAGTAATTTACAAATGTGACGTGGTTTGTTCCGATTAGAAACTTTCTTACCTAGATCCCCGTGATCAACGATGGCCACGTGAACACTAGATGGGTTCAGTATAATTACATCGGTCCTTGTCGTGGTCGCGGTCAGTGTAAAGTTCTTGCTATTTCCAAGTAGTGATCGTCATTGATCGTCACCACTGCAGTCTTGTTAATGTCTCCCGTGTCGAATAGTAATGATGATGTTATCAGTACGTAATCAGAAGTCACAACTGGCGCTATGGCGAGCCTGTTGAGATTTGCCGGAAAGAAGAGTGCTTAACACGATTCATCACTGCAAACTTTGGGACATCGCAGAGGTATCCTATTGTCTATAGTTTCTTGATTTTCTCCGTACCAGGGATTAACCCAGGCTACCTTCGATTTACACAAAGGCAAAGTGATCGCCAAGGGCGTGTAAAAACCACAATTAAATTTCTGAATCCCTCTATATCTGTTGGGGTTGCCTCTGAGGCTTGAGTAGAGTAGGACTAACGGGTCCAAAGAAAGTAGAGACCCCCTTCCCCCTTCTTAAAAATTCAGGTAATGCCTATGACAGGGCTGGGCGGGTAAACATGTTTTCCCTTAAGAGACAGTGCTAGCATGATAGATAACTCAAATGTGAATTGGCTAGCCTCTTACAACGTTTATGCCTGTTGATTAGGAAATTCTGTGTGATACGTACGAGATTGTTAACGGTATTGCTATCATTCCACTGGTTAGTCTAAGAGGCAGCCTTATATTGCCTATGTTTTCAGGAACTGTTGCTGGTGCTTGGTCGAAACCTATGGTTACTGGTGGAAAAGAGCAAGAGTGATTAGCAAGTCCTTGTAGACGATGTAAATGCAACGAACCCTTTGAAATTGATGAGACCCCGAGCCATAGGCGGATAAACAAAAAAAGGAACGTCTTGGAAAAATAATTGCAGTTTAGAGCCAACCCTGAAATCTCGAGCATATATAATAACAAGCGTTATGTAAAGAATCACAATGTTATTTATGCCGGGGAGTGTTTTGCCTAGTCGCGTTAATCTTGGCAAAGCGGAGGTGCTGATGGCAGTGGCATCGGTAAGATAAGGCGGTATCATGCAAGCTCGGCCAAGTGAGCTATTTAAGGTGAGGGCACGATGTTGTTGTCCAACAGACTCACGCGAGCACATTTGCCTCTCAAGTCAATTTTTTCTATCAGCCCGCAACCGCCCTCAGCGCTACCCTTGGCATTTGTATATGGGAGGCGAATGTTGCCCCCACCAATTTTACTCTGAATCAAAATACATGTATCGGGTTGGTTGACGAGATAAAAATTCAGCTTGAAAATACTCAATAATCGATTGTTAATGATTGATTAAACGCCACTCGCGTGGCCATTAAATCCAACACGATGTTATTGTTGATTCAGCCCAAAGTCCGCGCGCGCACAATTCTCAAACGATCCGGCATAAACGATTACGAGCCGCAAAAGAGCAGCACTTCAGACATTTAGAGGAGAAATCTTGCGCGGCTCTTGTGTAAACGATGGTTGTCCCGCTCCATGCCTCACGATAGCACTTCAGTGGGAAATATATTGTGCTTCAAGTTTACGAAGAATAGTCCTGAAATTGCAACCCCGACCTATGGTATAGATACCGTTCGAAAATATGTTTTAACATAAAGAGCTTACCATTGTCATCATTGCGAATAGTAAAAGAAATATTGCTCAGGAGGAGGTTGACTACAACGTCACTACTCTTCATCACCAAGAAGAAGGACTCGTCGTGTTCCAGGGCGCCATCGTTTATAATGGCGATGGATATGGTCGTGTTTCCCACTCCTCTTGGTAGGATGACAGTCGTGTTGTGAAACTGAAAGTCTACTCCAGACATCGCTGAACAACTATAAGCTTCCACGCTACAATATGATAAGAAAAGAACGCGTTTACTACACAAGTACTACTTCTTTTTCAGTGGAAGAATATCCCCCGGGTGATACAAGGATCAACCAGGGGCATACCACGTGTTGTGTTCTGTATCTGTGGCAGCTGCAACTTGAGTTTCGCGTCTGCTGCGAAAGCAGCCATAAGAAAACCTAATATGCGGATTACGGAAATGTGAGGAAGACAAAATCTCAACAGAACATTCCAGCTGCCCTAGCGGTACCAGTATATATAGTGGACTAAACATGTTCTTTCGGTGTACCCGACGAATGGTACGGCGAACGCTTATCACAAAGAGTTGGATATTTATTTACGGTTGTAACGTCAACGATAACTGGAATGACACAGCTTTCTTCACAATGACTCGGTCTTAAACGTTCATCGCTAGGATATATATCGCAAGAAAATATGATGTCTTTAAGGACGTGGAAGTTTCATCATCCATGGAAAAAAGACACGTTAGAAACAATAACAGCTTCCCTAAAATTAGCGTCAATTCACGTCGATCATGCACTTACTAGACAGAAACATTTGTGGTGAGCCCAGTTAGCTTTTCAATAGTCACGTTCACCATTCCGATATTTTCAAGTATAGATCTGTTCGTTTCTCCTTGGAAACCTACATCCACTGGAAAACAAAATAGAGAAGAATCTAAATTCAACGACCACAATGGTCGCTTCAAACCTGAACTAAAATCGAAAAAATACTACTGTTAGCTTCTCCTCTGACGTTTAAAATATCATGTGCCATCGTCTGCCAATTTAAATCATTATAGATAATATAGATTATAGATAATATAATTGCTGTCTATTAGTTGATCTAGGGACGCAGGTTACATCCGGCAACTAGTTTCCGATTTTCAGTTTGCCACTTCCAAAATCGCCTATTTCGTGCAGGCGACACGCTCGTCGCAATTTCAGCACTGTCTATCATTTCTCTACGGATGGTTCTCAGAATATTCCAATTAATACAATAGTAAAGGATTTCAAGTAATACCCTACCCCGATCATCATCGACGATGCATACGGTAGCGTTTTGCGGGTTGACGGCAACATCCGCTCGAGACACGTTAAGTCTAACCCTGAAACACTCTGTGTCCTCTGTGACACTGTCGTCTGTGATGTTAAATGTGTAGCTCTTTAGAGTCTCGTTTGTGCTGAAGGTGTCAGCGATCGTGCAATGAGTGTAGTCCTCGGGAGAAGTGGCGTTCAAGGGGACTGTTGAAATGCTGAGCGAAAAGATAATAGATTTACTAACAGAACATCACAATCCTTTTCTCTGATTGTCCATTTGAATTGTAAGCGAGTGAGTGGACAAATCTAATGCAGGTGTAGGGGACATGGAATGCGTATACAGAATATGGCGAGGAATCGGTTTTCGCGAGTTCGTCGATCCCGGCTGTCGGGGCTTGGAGGTGGCAGAGAAGCCCAACTATGCTGCATCCTCTTATGGTATCAAGCTTGCACTAGCAGGAAACATTACAACAGCCGGTTTTGGAAAAACGTACCCTGCGAGCAATGGAAGTTAGGAGGAAACCACTGCTCGCAGGGTAGAAAACGGAGCTTGATGGGCTTAAACAGTCAGTGCAACACAAAACAGATTGGCTCTGTCACGTTTTCGCGAGTTCGTCGATCCCGGCTGTCGGGGCTTGGAGGTGGCAGAGAAGCCCAACTATGCTGCATCCTCTTATGGTATCAAGCTTGCACTAGAAGGAAACATTACAACAGCCGGTTTTGGAAAAACGTACCCTGCGAGCAATGGAAGTTAGGAGGAAACCACTGCTCGCAGGGTAGAAAACGGAGCTTGATGGGCTTAAACAGTCAGTGCAACACAAAACAGATTGGCTCTGTCACGTGCTAAATGTCAAGGATATTTGAGTGGTTGTGTCATGAGAATGGCTTCAAATGGAGGCAGATTATTATAATGCTTGCACGGATTATGCACGTGTATAATAATTTTAATAATAATTTATTATTTATATAGCGCAAAATACATTAAAATATATGATATAATGCGCTTACGATATTCCAAGTCACATTTTATATCCACGCTGGGACCAAGTCTCCTCCGAAGCCGCCTAGGTCGGATCACGCAAAGCGGAGGCTTACTGGGATCCATATGTCGGTTTTCAACTGCTAGGTGAAATCAAGATATCCGCGAGCCACTTACCCAAGTTCAAGTGGGATAGTTGTATTCCCTCTCTTTTCTACATAAAGGGTGATACTGCCAACACCTTCTGTTACAGTGACTGATACATTTACGAATCCAAACGTGACTGCAAAAATACGATAGACATCGATTAGATCCATTAATTGCGAGGGGTGGATTGAGAAGTGAACATCTAAATGATCCCCCTTATATAGGGACGTGTCATTATTTAGCGGGGGGAGGGTCTTATTTTTTTTTTTCGCGTGTCTAAAGGGAGGGTCCAATTTTTTACACTCCTGTTTTGGGGAGGGCATCATCTTTTCAACAACATTTGGATGGTGAAGAGAGTGAAACAGATGCAGATAGAAGTTATAACAGCAACTTCTCTATCATTTGCATTTCACTTATAACAATTTCGGAATGACATCTAATATACTCTTCGAGAACTTGCGGAACGAGGACACTACCCTCGCGCCGTTTACAAGAACAAGTGTATCTTGACGAGGAAAAAAAAACTCCCTATAATTAAAGCCCTGCAGTGATAGACCTCTCGGGCAGTCACTATGTTCGAAAGTAGACCCTTAGGTAAGAGTGAGGTCGACGTTACAATCATAGAAATTCGTCATTTTCACGCACGTGTGCATGAATGATAATAATTTCGTCATTTGCAGGGTTGTTTACGATACACAAAAAACGGAATGTCCATCTACCCTTTCTCTGAGGCTTGATGAAATGCGTTTATTAAAATTCGGGCGCGCGAAAAAGCATTTTGCGACCCCCTCTTTCAGCAAAATGTCTTGTACTAGGTCAAATAGGTGACGGGGGGATCACGAAAACGTTTAATAGCCCTGACGGGGGATCATGCTAATCATTGTACTTATAGAGGGAGGATCACTGCATTTTTAACGTGCATTACCCAAAATCCTCTGACGATAAATAATCGTCACGATAAATAATGACAGGTTCCTTAGCTTTGAGCATGTCTGAAGAAGAATGTAAGAAGAATGATAGAGACTAGGTTTTTTAGACAATATAAAATAGGATTGGGGGAGGGTCACACATTTTTTTACCTACGACTGGGGGAGGGTCGCAATTTTTTGCTATGTTTAAGGGGAGGGTCCTAATTTTTTTAGCCTTGCTTAAAAAAATTGTAGCACTCTCCCTCCCTAAATAATGACACGTCCCTGAGATCAACTCGTCCCTTAGATGACAAAAAATATGATTTCTATAAACAGAATGCGGGTAGGGGCATCCAACATTGAAGAGCCACGTTGAAGAACTACTAGGAAGCGGGGCTGACCGTCCTCAGCGACTGTGCTACGACCGCTTGGCAGCCATTGGCGCCGTGAGATTGATGAGGTTCAGCGTAATTCAGCTTTATGCGCTGTACGTCTGGTGAGTCTTCCTCACACCTCATTTAGTGAAGTAATTTACAAATGTGACGTGGTTTGTTCCGATTATGAACTTTCTTACCTAGATCCCCGTGATCGACGATGGTCACTTGCACACTAGATGGGTTCAGTATAATTACATCGGTCCTTGTCGTGGTCGCGGTCAGTGTAAAGTTCTTGCTATTTTCCAAGTCGTGATCGTCATTGATCGTCACCACTGCAGTCTTGTTAGTGTCTCCGTGTCGAATACTAATGATGATGTTATCAGTACGTAATCAGAAGTCACAACTGGCGCTATGGCGAGCCTGTTGAGATTTGCCGGAAAGAAGAGTGCTGAACACGAATCATCACTGCAAACTTGGGACAGCGCAGAGGCATCCCTTTGTCTATAGTTTCTTGATTTTCTCCGTACCAGGGACTAACCAGGCTACCTTCGACTTACACAAAAGCAAAGTGATCGCAAGCGGCGTGTAAAAACCCTTCTAGACGACAAAATAGGAACATTTTGCACAATGAAAATTTTAAATACCTCTATATCTGTTGGGGTTGCTTCTGAGGCTTGAGTAGAGGATAGTAGAGACCCTTCCCCCTATGCCTATGACAGGGCTTGGCGGCTAAACATGTTTTCTCTTAAGAGACAGTGCTAGCATGATTACTCAAATGTGAATTGGCTAGCCTCGTACAACGATAATGTCTGTTGATTAGGAAATTCTGTGTGATACGTACGAGATTGTTAATGGTATTGCTATCATTCCACTGGTTAGTCTAAGAGGCAGGCTTATGTTGCCTATGTTTTCAGGAACTGTTACTGGGGCTTGGTCGAAACCCATGGTTACTGGTGGGAAAGAGCAAGAGTGATTAGCAAGTCCTTGTAGACGATGTAAATGCAACGAACCCTTTGAAAGTGAGACCCCGAGCCATTAGGCGGCTAGAGGCACTGATGGAAAATTATGTTTAGCTTTTGTTTTCATTGTTAGCTTTTTAGTTTACGGATGTAAAGATAAACAAAAAAAGGAACGTCTTAGTAAAATAATTGCAGTTTAGAGCCAACCCTGAAATCTCGAGTATATATAATAACAATCATTATGTAAAGATTCATAATGTTATTTATGCCGGGGAGTGTTTTGCCCTATCAGTCGCGTTAATCTTGGCAAAGCGGAGGTGCTGATGGCAGTGGCATCCGGAAAGATAAGGCGGTGTCATGCAATTTCGGTCAAGTGAGCTATTTAAGGTGAGGGCACGATGTTTTTGTCCAACAGCGAGCAAATTTGCCGCAAGCCAGGTTTTTCTATCAGCCCGCCACCGCCCTCGGCGCCACCCTTGGCATTTGTATATGGGAGGCGAATTTTGCAACACCAATTTGTACTCTGAATCAAAATACATGTATCGGGTCGGTTGACAAGATAACAATTCAGCTTGAAATTACTCATACTCAATGAACGATTCTTAATGATTGATTAAACGCCACTCGAGTGGCCATTAAATCCAACACGATCTTATTGTTGATTCAGCGCAAAGGGCGCACGCGCACCCCAAGCGCACAATCTTCAAACGATCCGGCATAAAAGAGACTAGGAGCCGCAAAAGAGCAGCACTTCAGACATCTTGCGCGGCTCTTGTGTGAACGATGGTTCTCCCGCTCCATGCCTCACGATAGCACTTTAGGGGAAATTATATTATGCTTCAAGTTTACGAAGAATAGTCCTGAAATTGCAACCCCGACCAATGGTATAGATACCGTTCGAAAATATGTTTTAACATAAAGAGCTTACCATTGTCATCATTGCGAATAGTAAAAGAAATATTGCTCAGGAGGAGGTTGACTACAACGTCATTAGTCTCCATCACCAAGAAGAAGCACTCATCGTGTTCAGGGCACCATCGTTTATAATGGTGATGGATATGGTCGTGTTTGCCACTCCTCTTGGTAGGATGACGGTCGTGTTGTGAAACTGAAAGTCTATTCCAGACATCGCCGAACAACTGTAAGCTTCAACACTACAATATGACAAGAGAACGCGTTTACAACACAATGCTACTTTTTCAGTGGAAGAATATCTACCGTGTGATACAAGGATCAACCAGTGGCATACCACGTGTTGTGTTCTGTCTCTATGACAGCTGCAACTTGAGTTTCGCGACTGCTGCGACACCCGGTTTTAACATACAGCGGTCTCAGAACAACTTTGTTGACGATAGCTGTTGCAGAACAAGTTTTTACACGACAGTTGCAAGATATGGAAACCAGCTTTAGCAGACCAGTAGTAGTAACTGGGGGTTTCTGGGACATTTTGAAATTGTTGGGATTCCTGTGGTTTTTGTCACGTGACTTTAGACCTGTCAATCAAAATGTGGGCGTGGCACCTGTCAATCAAATTTATTTAACCTCACCTATCAATCAAATTTATTTAACCACGCCTGTCAATCAAAATGGTAGAAAATCTTTAAAATTCAAAATGGCGGACAATCTTTAAAATCCAAAATGGCGGACAATCTTTAAAATCCAAAATGGCGGACAATCTTTAAAATCCAAAATGGCGGACAATCTTTAAAATCCAAAATGGTGGACAATCTTTAAAATCCAAGATGGCGGACAATCTTTAAAATCCAAAATGGTGGACAATCTTTAAATCCAAAATGGAGGACAGTCTTTAAAATTCAATATAGAGAACAGTGGGGAATCCCCTACTGATTACGTGTGACCTCTACATAGCATCGGATACAGCCATGACGTCACCATTAGGGAATTCCCTTATAAACAGAGATTGTGGGCAAGCCTGGGCATGTATAAGGGGAATACCCTAATATATTTTTTTCAACATATATAAAAGGACTTAAAGGAATAGTTTTTATATATATTATAAAAAATGTCTTTAACAAAAACACTTAAGAACAAAACTCTTTCTACTAGTAACACAATGTCAAATAATATATGGATCAAGCAGTGCCAGAGATCAATGTACCGATCTTAAAACCAATAAAAGCTGTATCAACGGTGGGTAAAAACGCAATAATTTCCACCGCTGAGACAGTTCAAAGCAAACTAAATAAATTCGCTGACTGGATTCTATCCTACATTCCACCAGAGGTTAAGAAGCATGTTAATACCCGTGTGGAAGCATTGAAGAGGACGGTCAATGATATATATAACAAGCTGAAGAATAAGCCAACAGTCTCTAAGAAGGAGTCTGCATTGAGGGGCTTTATCAAGTCTTACAGAATCAAAAACGAGGATAAGATAGACCCTAAATCATTTCTAGAAAAATATAAGAACACGGCTATTGAAACGATTAACCAGCAACAAAAGCCGATTAAATGAAGCTTCTTCTAGAGGTTGAATTTTATAAAAAGGACCCTAATAATGAGCTTGTATACACCTATGGATACTTTCACAGTGATATAGTGATTATTACACAAGCAACGGATCTAGAAGATGTTTATAAAACGTTGACAGGAGTCATATTAGAAAAAGTTAGTAATTCCAAGATAGTGGCTCAGGCTGGATATTCAGTAGAGTCGCTAACTTTGATATTCATATCGATAAATACAAGCCTATTTCAGCTAAATCTTGGATTGACCTTCCACAGAAGCTCAAGTTGAAAAAGGCTATTGTTAATCCAGAAAATGAGGATAATGAATGTTTTAAGTGGGCTGTTACAATAGCTATTTATGAAACAAAAACACACCCAGAAAGGATTTCAAAAGCTATAAAATCAAATGCTGAGAAATTCAACTTAGAGGGAATTCAATATCCTGTACAAATTGATAAGATAGGCTTATTCGAAAAGAATAATCCAAAATATGGGATAAACGTATACGGATATAAAAATGAAGTATATCCGATTAGAATTAGTGAAAATGAAAGCAGAGAACAAACGATTAACCTGCTTATGATCTCAAACGATAAGACTAACCATTATTGTTGGATTAAAAATATTAGCAGACTGTTAAAATCACAGATAACAAAAAACAAAGATAAGAGATATTTTGTGAACGATGCCTAAACTCGTTTAAAACACAAAAGAGCTTAAAAAAGCATCATGAATATTGTAAGACCAATAGTGCGGTTAAAATAAAATTACCAGCACAAGATACAACAGTCTCATTTAAGAACTATAATCATTCTATGTGGGTTCCCTTTGTTATCTACGCTGATTTCGAGGCTTTTACAGAGCCTATATCATCATGCTCTCCAAACGATAACAAATCATATACTGAGCAATACCAAAAACATAAATCGTCTGGTTATTGTTATATGGTTAAATGCTATGATGACAGCCTATATGAACCAAAAATATTCAGATATACAGCTAAGTCTGAGGATGAGGATATTGGAGAAAAGTTTGTGAATTCGAAAGAAAAAACAGTCAAAAGTATATTTCAAAATTTCATTATAACAAGAAGGTTAAGATGACTGACAAGGATAATGCAGACTATAAAAAGGCTACACAATGTCATATATGTGGGGATGAATTAGATGGGGATAAAGTATTAGATCATGACCATCTTACAGGTAGGTATCGAGGGGCAGCACATAACGATTGTAATCTGAATTACAAGATACCAAAGCATATACCGGTGATATTTCATAATTTATCAGGCTATGACGCGCATCTGTTTATCAAGAACCTTGGTGTATCAGCTGGAAAAATAGATTGCATCCCTAATAACGAAGAAAAGTACATCTCTTTCAAAAAGGAGATAATAGTTGATAGATTTGTAGACAAGAAGGGAAAAAATTGTAATATAAAAACGTGAGATCAGATTCATAGATAGTTACAAATTTATGGCATCCCCTCTCGATACACTAGTTAGTAATCTCAAAAAAGACCAGTTCAAGAATCTAGCTATGTTTTATGAAGGGAAGAAGTTGGACCTAATGCTTAGAATAGGTGTGTATCCATACGACTATGTTAAATCGTTGGATAAATTAAATGAATCATCTTTACCTCCAAAAAGTGAGTTCTATAGCAAGCTTAATAATACTAGTATATCAGATCATGATTACAAACATGCAAAAAAAGTATGGAGGGAATTTGGAATCAAATCAATGCGGGAATACCATGATTTATACCTCAAGAGTGATGTTATCCTATTAGCAGATGTGTTTGAGAGCTTCAGAGATATGTCTATTAAGAATTATAAACTAGATCCCTGCCATTACTATACAGCTCCTGGACTAAGTTGGGATGCAATGCTGAAAAAGACAGATGTTGATCTAGAGCTGTTGAGCGACCCTGATATGTTACTTATGATAGAGTCAGGCATCAGAGGTGGTATTAGTATGATTTCGAAACGGTATGCAAAAGCTAACAACAAATATATGAAATCATTTGATAAAAAACAAAAGTCAACATTCATAAAGTATTTAGATGCTAACGCTCTCTATGCATCAGCAATGAGTCAGAAGCTACCAACCCACGGCTTCAGATGGATGGATAATAGTGAGATTAAGGACTGGAAAAACATGTCATGTATACTAGAGGTGAATCTCAAATATCCTGTTAAGCTACATAATCTCCATAATGAATACCCGCTAGCACCTGAGAGGGTATTAGTTAACAAAGTTGAGAAACTTATTCCTAACCTATGTGATAAAACAAAATATGTGCTTCATCATGAGACTCTAAAACTATATGAGAGCCTTGGACTGAAAATAACAAAAATCCACAGAGCTTTTACATTTAAGGGATCCGCATGGATGGAGAAATATATTAGTCTCAATAGTAATCTCAGAACAAAAACCAAAAATGATTTTGAGAAGGACTTTTTCAAACTGATGAATAACAGCGTCTTCGGCCAGACTATGGAAAACATCCGTAATAGACAAGATATTAGGTTAGTAACAGATGATATACAAGCTAATAAATTAGTATGCCAACCAAACTATAAGAGAAGGACAATATTTTCAGAGTCATTAGTAGCTATACATATGGGAAAAACAGAATTGATATTCAACAAACCTATATACGTAGGCATGTCTATTTTAGACCTATCTAAAAACCATATGTATGACTTTCACTACAATTATATCAAGCCAAATATGGAAACAAAGCATCATTACTTTTTACAGATACGGACAGCCTTACCTATCAGATTGAGACAGAGGATTATTACAAAGATATTGAGAAAGATATTAAAACAAAATTTGATACATCCAACTATTCAGAAGATCATCCAGGAATCAAATATAGAGTTAATAAAAAAGTAATAGGTATGTTCAAGGATGAAGTACCAGACGTGGAAATAACAGAATTATAGGCTTGAAATCTAAGCTATACAGTTATAAAAGAGATGATGAACAGACTGGAAAAAGATGCAAAGGTATTAAACGCTCGGTTGTGAAATCGAGTATAACATTTGAGGATTATAAAAATTGTTTATTTGAAGGACAACAACACATGAGAAAGATGAATGTTATCAGGAGTCATAAGCATCAGATATACACAGAAACGGTAAACAAAGTTGCATTATCACGGGATGATGACAAACGTAATATTTTAAGTGATGATATTAATACGGAAGCTATAGGATATAGAAATATTGATGAGTGTATGTATGATCATGAAAAAGAAGATTTTATAAGACGATATCATGGTGGAATAGATAATTATGATAGAATAACCAAGCAAAAAATGATAAACCAAAGAAGTCAAGCAAACTATTTTAAAACGCTATCAGGAGGTAGCTGGGTATCATCTGGAACAACTTGTAATTCCTCTCTAACGAAAGATCTTTCGGCGCGCCATTAGAGAGGTAATATAACACAGGTTGACCAGCTGATACAACAGCTCTTGATATATTATACATATCAATTGAAAATATAGGATCAGTGGCACGACGCTTATCTCCACCTTCTTGCTCACCATCAGCGTATAAGTATCTGACTTTTACACCTGGTGGTAATCTTTTTTCATCCAATCCAACAGGACGTTTATATTCCATTCCATTTAATTCCACTTCTTTCATTTTTATTCCATTTACAGGTTCTTTCCCTGTTATTCGTATCTTTTCATTATTTATTGATTCCAAAATAGCTGGCAAACGTTTAACCCATTCTCTTGAACGATCATCAGTAATCATTTCTTGTGCATACTGATGACTAAATAGTTTTTCTGATAATGTTCTATTTGCTCTTTCTACAAAGGCTTCAGCTCTATGGTTATTAGCTTCTGATCGTTGGATGGTTACATTATGTTTTTTCATCAATGTTGTAACTTGTCCCATAAATTCTCTTCCAGGATCAACAATTAATGTACTAGGATATTTTAACTTTCTTGAGTATATCTTTGTGAAAGCTTTGGATACCTCATTTGATTCTTTTGAGGTCAGTGGCTCAGCATCTTTGTATCTCGAGGCAATATCTATCACCACAAGAGCATATTTATAAGTTTTTCGTCGAACTGTGTCATGTGGTAGAAACAATAAATCAGCTTGATGTATCTGATTTGGTTTATCAATAGTCCAATATGGTCTAGGAATATAATCAGGTTTAGGTAGATATATTTGCCATATTGCCTGCTTCTGAAGCCATTGCTTAGCAACTGATTCGCTAACTTTTGCTCTCTCAGCTAATTTTCCAACAGCTGAATTACCTTTCCAGTACCCCTCAGGTGAGTAATATATTTTCTCCATTATTATATAAAAGTTTATTATATGGCAACGATAGTACGCGCGCTCTGATTGGCTAACGAGCGGGCGTAACTCTCCGTAATGCCCACGGGCATTATGGAAATTCTTAATGCCCGCTCGCAGTTCACGACTGACAAAAAATTATCTCCTTGAAACAACACAAATTCAAAAAGATTTTCAGCGAAATTCACAACAAGGAATACTTGATAGAGTATAACACAAATCTAACTTGTGACAAGAGGAAAATAAAGGCCTGAATATCAGAAATGACCTGTTTACAAAAGCAAAGCAGAGCCAAAAATTACTTTAAGAAATCGAGTCTATCAGGAGAAAATGAGAACTGTGAAGGGAGTCAAAAGAGCAGCAAAAGGTAAAAGCTACATGTAAATTAAAAATTTTATTGGGAATTCAAGAAACTTGAGAGCTAAAAAGAATAACAGAAAGCGAGTTCAAACTGTGTGCTTACCGATAACTGATAGTGAAGTCGTTGATTTCCTTTCTCTCTCCATCTCCGAGTTAAATTCATTCTTACTTGACGTTTGCTTTTGCACAAAAGCCGGCTAAAATAACCATTGCAATTTTCTGGAGGATAGCTTGTGAAATATCTTCTTCAGGTTTAACTCTTCTTCCGTATTTTTTTAAAAGCTTTTTCCTAGTGCAACAGGAGCAATGTTTTCCCCAATGGTGCTAAAAAAAAGCCGAGCCTTAAGCTCAACTTCCCGGTTGCTTGCCGTTTGAAACTTCTGTAACTTCCTCAAAAGTTTCTCACAAATGACTAAACAACATTATAAAATATCTGTTAAAGAAAGGATTCCGAAGTATTTGACATCCAGAAGAGATTGATTACATTAGATCATGTCTGGCGTGGTTTGTTCTATCAGTTTGACTCAGAGAATGAAAAAACTCTGAATGAACTCGAGCGCGACGCGGGCGCGTGTCTGAGTTATTTCGGCGGGAAAATGAACGAGGCGATCGACTTCCGGTTCGTAAAAAGTTTGTAGAAAAAGTGCCATATAATAAACAACTTACTAACCTCGACCGTTCGGGCATTACGTGAAATATCAAACCTCGGTTTTGCCGTATCAACCTCGCTATCGCTCGGTCGATACGCCAAAACCTCAGTTTGATATTTCACGTAATGCCCTCACTCTCGGTTAGTAAGTAGTTAATAATACTATTTACTATTTATATGACAACAATAGCAGATAGGATTAATCCAAATAGGGAATATAAACAACCTTTTGGACTGAAATCAGAGACATGTTTGAACCGTGTGACTATGAACCCAAACAAAGCACAACCTGGGGAAACATTATATGTTCATGTGCCTAAGCTAGCAGACAATGTGGTTATTGTCCCAAATAGCCTAGCGCTGACGTTTAACATTGCTCAATCTAGCACGGAAAAGCATGCTAATAACAGATTTGTCAACAATCTAACAGCATGCTTGAAATCAAGATATAAAATACATTTTGGTGGAGAGACAATACAGGATACAAATAGATACGATTTATATAAACTATACAGTGATCTTCATCTTAGCAAAAAAGAACGAGAAAACAGAATCAAACAAGGAATTTCCAGTGTCAACATGCATAAACTGAGAGCTGGAGCTGGTGATAAGGTCTCTACAGATGCATCAGAAGTGGCTCAGCAGCAGTATATAACACAAAATATAGACTTCCACTAGAGCATCCAATTATAGACAATCATGGGGTATTATATCCAAAGGCACTAGATCAGAGTTTCATTTTGAGATCACACTTCCTGAATCGAAGGACCTTACAATCACTTCTGATAAAACGAAGCCATATACATATACTATTTCCAACCTTGAGCTAGAATACCAGAGTATTTCAAGTGATTACCTTGCAAATGAGGTAAAAAGCGCTTATCAAATTGGAAAAGGGTTCTATTATGAAAATATTTGCTTCATAAAACGTTCACAATTACCAAAGGGACGGATAGTATATTAAATGAGAATATTAACATCCCTCGTAGAAGTATGACTGGCATCCTAATGCTGTTTACAACACCACATACTGCAGGTGCTAGGGATAGTGAAAATTTTGTGAATCCAAATATTACAAGTGTTAAAATTAACATCGATGGTGTACCAAACCGACTATATAGTAAAGGTATGGAAACCTCAGATTTTTATGATGCAGCTGTCAAACGGTTTGGAATCAGTGATAATATAACAATCAAGGAGTTTTATAATGATAAATTTGCATTGTGGATAGACTTACGAACATATTATGACGATTTAATACATGGTAATGGGCTACACCTTAGTTTTACACGAGACGGTGTGCATTTGGAGATGAAAAGAACAGCTTCAGGGTCTGGTAATATTACCTGTTACATGTATGTAATTGCAGACGCCCTGATGGAAATTATGGGAAGCAGTCGTAAGAGTATAATGTATTAGTAATAATATATGGAAGAGCTAGCAGATAAAGTACCGTTTCACTGCCTCATAGTGGGTTGTACAAACAGCGGGAAAACACAATATCTAATACAACAGCTTAGAGGTCCATACAGGTATCGATTTGAATATATTGTTTTGATATGCCCAACTTATGCAGTTAATAAAACATATCAAGGCTTTGCACAAGGAGATAGAAGGTTTATTGTTGTATCACCCGATGCGGATTCAGTAGATGAAATAAATGACTTGTTATTATATTGTAAGGAGCTATTTACTGGTACAAATACGTTGATAATACTCGATGATTGCGCCTTTTCAAAGGATCTAAAACAAAGATCGAATAAGTTTATACATTTAGCATTCAGTGGTAGGCATGAAGGTCTATCAGTATGGGTTTTAACTCAACAGCTTACTTCAATTGCAAAAGCATTCAGGGATAACGTTGCTTGTGTAATATCATTCTATAATCCGTCTACTGTAAGCATGAAGGCATTATTCGATGATTATGGAGGTGATCTTGATATTGAGGATAGGAAAAAGTATATGAAATTATTAAAATCAGAAAAGTATTCACGCATATGTATGTGTATGAGACATCCGTATAATTGTTATATTGAACTTCCAAATTCAAATGATTTAAATAATATATGATTATAATAATATAATGACAGATATTGTTGGAGAATATATGAATAATGTTGAGGAAATCCCTATCAAAAAGGATAAGAAGCCAAAAGCTACTAAGAAGAAGGATGTAGATACAAAAGAGATTGAAGAAAAACGGGAATCGTTATGCATTCTTGCAGTATTGGAACAACACATGAATACACTGGTATGGATTTGTCTCTTGGTGATGTTAAGAGGCTGTCAATCAAGGATCTTGAAAAATATTATAATCGGTATCAGGTTGTGTTGGGAAATAAGGTTAGTAATTCTTTGATTATTATAGGGTTACAAGGCGCATCAGAAGTTATTTCCTATGTATGTCCTATAGATGATAAAAAAGCATTATGCAACGATCTTCAAAATGATGATTTACTTAGAAAAGAGCTTTCCGAATATGCTGGTTTTTGTGTACTAAAAGGCGGCCGGATGGTAGCTCTTGCAAGTGCTTTGATACAAAAAGGGTAAACATATCAAATTTAGTAATAATACTCTAGAGCAACCTGTTGAAACTCTTGAACAGTCTTAAGCATCTGTTAAGAAACTGTTGAGCAACTGTTAAGCATCTGTTAAGCATCTGTTAAGCAACCTCTTGAGCACACTTGAGCATCTGTTAAGAAACTGTTGAGCAACTGTTAAGCATCTGTTAAGCAACCTCTTGAGCAGTCTTGAGCAACCTCTTGAGCAGACTTGAGCATCTGTTAAGAAACTGTTGAGCAACTGTTAAGCAACCTCTTGAAATATCCTAATTGATATAAATATATATTAAGAAATACTTTATATATATGTCAACAGAATCAGAAAATATTGAACAAATAACTAGGGAACCAGAAGCTATAAAAGAGAAAAAGCAGAAGGATCCTAAAAAAGTAGAAGCTGGAAGAAGGCTAGCAGAATACCATAAAAAGGCTAAGGAAGCTATGAAAAAAGATAATATAATATCTGAATGGATGCCAGAAATCTCACTTACTACTGTTATCAGTTTTGTAGGAATCAGTCTTACAGCTTTTGATTTATACTATAGATGGAGAAAGCATGATAAGGATAAAATCGAATTGAAAGCACCCCCTCATGTAGATGAAAAACCTATTATTAAACCATCTAAATTTCCAGTACCGAAAATAGGTATGGAATAATAAAAAAAATGATTTAAAACGATATGTATAGATATTATTATATGTCAACTGAAAACAAAGTAGTGAAAAAATTTATGGATTCAGCCGTAATTGTCGGGCTGTGTGCTGGTATAGGTTGGGTCGGTCGAAAAACTTTGAAAGAGCAATTTATTGGAGATCCATCTTCAAATATAACAAACTATGGTAAATGGGTGTTGGTTCTTGGTGCTAGTTTGTATCTCAAGGATTATCTAGAGGCTCAGAAGATTCTTCCTAACTCGGTATAAAAGTGTAATATATATATTATATTATAAATGGCGACTATTGCATTGATGATAGGAGGAGCGGTGTTAAATGCTACAAGCTTCATCGGTGGAAATTATTTAGCTAGATATCTTACTGGTAACAACACGGATGAAGAACGCAAACGTCATGATTTGGCGGTTGAAAAGTATCAACATGATTATGAAATATTTGAAGAAAATAGACAAAAACTCATAGATTGGCAAACAGAAAGGTACAAGAATCAACAAATCGCAAGTCATAACATGAGAGCTACAGATGAGGCACTAAAATTGTATAACGAAGCTCATAATCAAAAGATCCATTTACAAATGCCACAATTTAGTGATTATTACAAACCATCAAATACTCAGAAAAATTATGAAATGGTATACGTCAGCGGTGGTATGTTAGCTATTGGCTATGTGGCTTCTAAATTCTTGTAAGTGAGATCAAGCTTTAAGAAAACATGTTGATGAAAAATATTAAATTCAGATATGAAAAAAGGCTTAAGGATACATTACTATATATTCAATATATAATAATGACACTAACTGAAAAGAAGTATGAAAACAAAAGTTTGAACCTATCTATTGGTTCATATATTGATAGCAAGCAAAATATCTACTTCAAAGGGAAAGATATTGCATTAGCTCTTGGGTATGAAAAACCAAGGAATGCTGTGGAAAATCATGTTCCAGACAAGAATAAAAAGATGTTAAATGAGCTCATTAAGGGGCCCTAAAACACGGCCCCCTAAAAGATATTCCACAACACACTATTTTTATCAATGAAAGTGGATTATATCGATTAATTATGAGATCTAAACTACCAATTGCTGAGAAATTTCAGGATTGGGTTGTTGAGGAGGTCCTTCCATCTATCAGAAAGTATGGATACTACAGGAGGTTTAACAACCCTAAGACACTAACATTCAAAATAGAAGATGAATACGACCTGCATACCAAAGTTGTTGGGTTTATCAAAAGAATTTACATCCAGATATGAAAAAAGGCTTAAGGATACATTACTATATATTCAATATATAATAATGACACTAACTGAAAAGAAATTTGAAAACAAAAGTTTGAACCTATCTATGGGTTCATATATTGATAACAAGCAGATTGTCTATTTCAAAGGAAAAGATATTGCATTAGCTCTTGGCTATATGGATACTGATGATGCTATTAGAAAACATGTAGATGATGATGATAAGACAATTATGAATACCCCGGTGAAATGCCGGGGTAATCCTAATAAGGTTTTTATAAATGAATCTGGTCTATATTCTCTAATATTCAGTTCAAAATTAGAATCAGCTAAGTTATTCAAACGATGGGTAACAACTGTTGTTATATAGCGAGTGCTCACTCCAACCGAGCGCGCGCTCTTATTGGCTAAATCAAGGTCACGTGGTGAAGTTCAAATCAAATATTCCACGATCAGTCAATATTTCGAAAAATTATTGACTGGTCGGGGAATATTGCTTTCGCCCGTCGCGTTTGAGAGCGGGAAAAAAGAGAAAGTTTATTGAAAACACGCGAGTCTCTTTAAAAACCTTTGCTAATTTTGATAAGTTTTTGCTAATGCAAGAAAATTGTGTTGTTTATGAGTGTTTTCCCTTTACATGATGCAGTCGCGCGCAAACTTTGTAACTTCTCTTTTCATTCTTGAAATACATTTGTTTTGACTTAATAATTGTAGTATATTTTCTGCTATATAACAAAACACTTAATGACTACTCCCTCGGGAAACACCAGTTTTGTTTCCCTCGAATCTCGATGTTTCCCTCGACTTCGTCTCGGGAAACATCGAGATTCTCGGGAAACAAAACTGATGTTTCCCTCGGGAGCAGTCATTAAGTGTATAATGTACTCCCATCTATCAGAAAATATGGATACTACAGGAGGTTTAACAACCCTAAGACGCTAACATTCAAAATAGAAGATGAATACGACCTGCATACCAAAGTAGTTGGGTTTATCAAAAGAATTTACATCCAGATATGAAAAAAGGCTTAAGGATACATTACTATATATTCAATATATAATAATGACACTAACTGAAAAGAAATTTGAAAACAAAAGTTTGAACCTATCTATTGGTTCATATATTGATAACAAGCAGATTGTCTATTTCAAAGAAAAAGATATTGCATAAGCTCTTGGCTATATGGATACTGATGATGCTATTAGAAAACATGTAGATGATGATGATAAGACAATTATGAATACCCGGTGAAATGCCGGGGTAATCCTAATAAGGTTTTTATAAATGAATCTGGTCTATATTCTCTAATATTCAGTTCAAAATTAGAATCAGCTAAGTTATTCAAACGATGGGTAACAACTGATGTACTCCCATCTATCAGAAAATATGGATACTACAGGAGGTTTAACAACCCTAAGACGCTAACATTCAAAATAGAAGATGAATACGACCTGCATACCAAAGTAGTTGGGTTTATCAAACGATTTTTTCCAACCGCTATTATAACAGCAGGGCTAGGAGAGAATCAAGATACGTCAGCAAAACGCATAGCATCCTATCGAAAGGGATATATGAAAGGTCAACCAGATCTTATAATACAAAATTGTCACAAACATTACTCTGGCATGTGTATCGAATTTAAAACTCCACAGGGCAATGGTCTTATATCTGATGAGCAGACACAGGGGCACCCAACGATCATTTTCGGTAAAATATCTGTTCGGATGGTGCAATGAGAGCTAAAACTTTCGCTTCAGAATTTCAGGCTTTAAACTTTCGTATAAAGATTCTAAGATCCCCTGGATTTTTCGAATTGCACAAAAAGGTGAAATTTTACTATTTTGGGGGGATTTTTGCCGTTAAAAAGGTCACCTAAAATTTTCGGATAGACTTTTTCCCCTAGCATTTTCGGAAGACTTGATTTCAATCCCTAAAATTTTCGCAACCCAAAACTTTCAGCTATGAAATCCGAACAGATATAAATTTGTAGGGATTAAAAATACCCAGTTTACAGTCATTTGTATGCTCCGCAACGACGTATTCGATGGTATTCTGAGCTTTTTTACGGCATTGTCTCGTTGGGTGCCCCTGCAGACAGACCTCTTAGAACAATATGAGGAGAATGGTTATAAGTGTATAGTTTCCAACGATTATGATTTACTTATCAAGGAGATAAACGACTACATGCGTGATGTCCGTATTAGATGCAAGTTCTGTAAGCGGAAATTCAAAACAAAAACAACACTAGGGAATCATAAAAATATTTTCACAGGATATAAAAATATACCTATAATATAAATCATATAATATGGAAGTAGACGCTACAGATAGAACTACTTTAATTGATCATGGTGATGATCATGATATAGGTGGTGAGGAAATACCCATGTATGAGTTACCTAGACCATCAACATCCACAGATTTGGTGGATGAAGGTGGAATGGAAGAAACCTCATTTACTGATTATAACAGTCTTATTTTAGAAAGAGTAAGTGAAAAAAAAGAAGTTGATCAAATTATTAAGGAAATATTTCCAAATGCTGATACATGGCCTGATAAATTAAATCTATTTTCAGATGAGGGTGGGACACAAAATAATGGTAAGCTAGTAAGTTTTATCAGAAATGATACTCATGGTGGAAAGCAATATTCTTGGTTCACCCCCTATACATAGCTATGGTTTAACAAAAGCAGGACTAGGCCGATTAAACAGGTCTGTAGAAGCATTTGTTTATTGCATCCTAGGGTCGCAAGTTAGTACAAGAAGTAGTATTATTGGAAATAGCGGTTCATCTCAACAAACTCAACAGCAATTTTTAACACTGTTTGAATCAACAATTATTGAAAACAATATTGTTGAATCAGTGCAAAGATATCAATTAGCAGTACAAGAGGCTAAGTTGAGACTTGATTTAGCTATTGCTGAGGGTGTTTGGTTACTACCTTCGAATATAATTATAAATACAGAAAGTGTAATAGGATATAATAACAAACTATTAAAAGCGACTAGTGACTTGGGGTTTGGTGTTAATAATATAAATCAAGAAACAAAACAAGCGGGAATAAAACATAATTTTAGAGCCTCTAAGACAAAACTACCACATCATAATACAGTGATTGAAAAGTCTACGGTTAAACCTGTTGAAAAGCCTGTTAGCAAGGTAAAAATTAAACCAACCATATCATCACATGAGAAAAATTTGATGTATATTACAACAGCAGTTGCAGGAAGTGTTGCCTGGTTTATGTTACGATAAAAGAGAAATTAATGTATATATATTATAGTATACACCACAGTATATATTTTGTTATTAATTCCATTATTATGGTAGTCAAAAGTAAAAAATTATTTCTGACTATCATCCTTCTTTTTCTTACATCCTTGGGATTTTAAAACTTCTACACCCTCAGGAATGGTATTAAGATATTCGAATTTATATCTCTGCCCATCGATCTTAGATATACCACTCTTAACATGGTTCTTACCTTCACAAGCCATTTTTATCAAGCCTGAATTAATCCCAAGGTGATCTGTACAAGCGTATAGACTTCTATAATATTTACCCTCGTCTGTCTCACAGTTGATGGCTTTAACCAAATGGCGATTCTTGTGATTGTTCCCAACAAAGGAATAACTTCTAGGTTTTTAATTTTATCTGTCATTTCTTAATTTAATAAAGTGTTTAACCCTTAAGTCCTTTTATATATATAGAAAAAATATGTGAGGGTATTCCCCAGCCTTATACATGCCTAGGCTTGCCCACAATCTCATTTTTCAAGGGGAATACCCGTATGGTGACGTCATGGCTGTATCTGATGCTATGTATAACATCTTTATTATAACGACGGACTTAGGTATTTTAGTATAACAAGGTTTAGGTTTAGGTTTTAGGTTTTAGGTTTGTCCACCATTTGAATTTTAAAGATTGGTAGCCATTTTGGATTTTAAAGATTGGTAGCCATTTTGGATTTTAAAGATTGTCCACCATTTTGGATTTAAAGATTGTCCGCCATTTTGGATTTTAAATTTTGATTGACAGGTGAGGTTAAAAAAATTTGATTGATAGGCGTGGTTAAATAAATTTGATTGACAGGTGAGGTTAAATAAATTTGATTGACAGGTGCCACACCCACAATTTTGATTGACAGGTCTAAAGTCAAATGACAAAAACCACAGGAATCCTGACAATTTCAAAAATGTCCCAGAAACCCCCAGTTACTACTACTAGACCTAATACACGGATTACGGAAATGTTAGCAAGAGAAATCTCAATAGAGCATTCCAGCTGTCCTAGTGGTATCAGAATACATAGTTGACCAAACATGTTTGTTCGGTGTACCCGACGAATGGTACGGCGAGTGATTATCACAAAGAGTCGGACATTTGCATACTGGTGTAACGGCAACGTTAACTGGAATGACACAGCTTGCTGCACAATGAGTCGGTCATAAACCTTCGTCGCCAGGATATATATCGCAAGACAATATATGATGTATTTTGTGGAAGTTTCATCATCCATGCAAAAAAGAGCATCTTAGAAACAATAAACAGAGCTTCCCTAAATTAAGCGTCAATTCACGTCGATCATGCACTTACTAGACAGAAGCATTTTGTTGAGCCCAGTTAGCTTTTCTATCGTCACGTTGACCATTCCGATATTTTCAAGTATAGATCTGTTCGTTTCTCCTTGGAAACCTACATCCACTGGAAAACAGAAGAGAGGAGAATCTAAATCCAACGTCCACAATGGTCGCTTATCAAATCTGAACTAAAATCGAAAAGAAAAGCATAGCTTCTCTCCTGACGTGTAAAATATCATGCGCCATCGTCTGCCAATTTAAGATCAATTGAGGATTATAGATAATACCGGCGCTGTCTATTAGTTGATCTAGGAACGCAGGCTATGTCCGGCAGCTAGTTTTAGACTTTCAGTCGCCAGTGTAAAAATCGCCTATTTCGTGCAGGCGACACAGTCGTAGTAATTTTCAGCGCTGTCTATCATATCCCTACGGATGGTTCTCAGAATATTCCAATTAATACATCCTTAAATACCCTACCTCGATCATTATCGACGATGCATATGGTAGCGTTCTGCGGGTTGACGGCCACATCCACTCGAGACACGTTAAGTCTAGCCCTGAAACACTCTGTGTCCTCCCTGACACTGTCGTCTGTGATGTTAAATGTGTAGCTCTTTAGAGTCTCGTTTATGATGAAGGTGTCAGCGATCGTGCGATGAGTGTAGTCCTCGGGAGAAGTGGCGTTCAAGGGGACTGTGGAAATGCTGTGCGAAAAGATAATGGATTTACTAACAGAACATCATTCCTTTTCTCTTATTGTCCATTTGACTTGTAAGCAAGTGAGTGGACAAATCTAATGCAGGTGTAGGGGACATGGAATGCGTATACAGAATATGGCGAGGAATCGGCTTTCGCGAGTGCGTCGATCCCGGCTGCCGGGGCTTGGAGGTGGCAGAGAAGCCCAACTATGCTGCATCCTCTTATGGTATCAAGCTTGCACTAGCGGAAAACATTACAACAGCCTGTTTTGGAAAAACGTACCCTGCGAGCAATGGAAGTTAGGAGGAAACCACTGCTCGCAGGGTAGAAAACGGAGCTTGTTGGGCTTAAACAGTCAGTGCAACACAAAACAGATTGGCTCTGTCACGTGCTAAATGTCAAGGACATGTGGGTGGTCGTGTCATGAGAATGGCTTCAAATGGAGGCAGATCAAAAGATTATTATAATGCTTGCACGGATTATACTCACGTGTATAATAATTTTAATAATAATTTATTATTTATATAGCGCAAAATACATTGAAATATATGATATAATGCGCTTATGATATTCCAAGTCACATTTTATATCCACGCTGGGATCAAGTCTCCTCCGAAGCCGCCTGGGTCGGAGTCATGCAAAGCGGAGGCTAACTGGGATCCATATGTCGGTTTTCAACTGCTAGGTGAAATCAAGATATCCGCGAGCCACTTACCCAAGTTCAAGTGGGATAGTTGTATCCCCTCTCTTTTCTACATAAAGGGTGATACTGCCAACGCCTTCTGTTACGGTGACTGATACATTTACGAATCCAAACGTGACTGCAAAAGTACGATAGACATCGATTAGATCCATTAATTGCGAGGGGTGGATTGCGAAGTGAACATCTAAATGATCCCCCTTATATAGGGACGTGTCATTATTTAGCGGGGGGAGGGTCCTATTTTTTTTTTCGCGTGTTTTGGGGAGGGTCATCATCTTTTCAACAACATTTGGATGGCGAAGAGAGTGAAACAGATGCAGATAGAAGTTATAACAGCAGCTTCTCTATCATTTGCATTTTCACTTATAACAATTTCGGAATGACATCTAATATACTCTTCGAGAACTCGCGGAACGAGGACACTACCCTCACGCCGTTTACAAGAACAAGTGTATCTTGACGAGGAAAAACAAACTCCCTCAAATTAAAGCCCTGCAGTGATAGGCCTCTCGGGCAGTCACTATGTTTGAAAGTAGACCCCTTAGGTAAGCGTGAGGTCGACGTTACAATCATAGAAATTCGTCATTTTCACGCACGTGCATGAATGATAATAATTTCGTCATTTGCAGGGTTTGTTTACGATACACAAAAAACGGAATGTCCATCTACCCTTTCTCTGAGGCTTGATGAAATGCGTTTATTAAGATTCGGGCGCGCGAAAAAGCATTTTGCGACCCCCTCTTTCAACAAAATGTCTTGTACTAGGTCAAATAGGTGACGGGGGGATCACGAAAACGTTTAACAGCCCTGACGGGGGATCATGCTAATCATTGTACTTATAGAGGGAGGATCACTGCATTTTTAACGTGTATTACCCAAAATCCTCTGACGATAAATAATCGAGGCGATAGATAATGACAGGTTCCTTAGCTTTGAGCATGTCTGCTATTAAGAAGAATGATAGAGACTAGGTTTTTTAGAAAATATAAAATAGGATTGGGGGAGGGTCACAAATTTTTTTACCTACGACTGGGGGAGGGTCGCAATTCTCTTCTGATATGCTCCGCATTATGGGCTTAATTTGCATACTTCCTTCGATACTAACAAGTCAGCGGTCACTCTCCAAAGTAATTGAAATGCAAATGAGGACGGTATATAACCCCAAGCGCTTTGCATAATAATCAGTTCTTCCTTTTGTGCTTTCACAAGCAGGTCAGTATTTTTATATTTATTTATATTTCTTTACTTTGAACATTCGCCGTTCATTGCTTAAACTGCTTATCAGTTAGTTTTTTCGCTTGCCTTTATTTCTCCTAGCGTTATGGCAGCGACAGAGGACGCTAATAAGAGTGCTGTACAACTCGACGAGTCTAACAACGAAGACGAAGGTCGCGGCGGCGAGGAAACTTATGAATTCGATGTAGAATAAATGAAGACTCAACTAGGCATCGACGATATTGTCATGTCTGTCTCTGCCCTGACAGAACTCGTCAAGAGAAAGGTTGAAGATTCTTCTGAAGGAGGCCAGAAGCGAGCTAAGCTCGTGGCCGATTCAAATTCACACTCGAGCTCACCCGAAGGGTCGAAGCCGAGCACTAGTTCCGTAGAAAACTCTTTAACTACGGACAGCGAGGAAAAGACGGACAAAGGTTATATCCTATCATCTATTTGTGAGGATTCCGAAGCGTTCGGTCCTCCGGTTAGCGATATGATCGCTAAGATAGTCAATGCGAATTGCGTGACCAAACCCTTAGAGGACAAAGTCAAAGGAATCCAAAACAAATACCAAACGCCAAAAAACTGCGAATTCTTGGCAGTACCAAAAGTCAATAAAGAACTCTGGTTCGACTTACCCAAACCGGTGAGGATGAAGGACCTTGCCCTTCAGGACATCCAAAAAACCATCGTAAAGGCTAATCAAGCCCTTGTGATTACACTCGAATATGTTATCAAGGCAGAGGACAAAAAGGAGAAAATTGATCCTGGTAGTATCCTCCCCCAACTCTAAGATATGCTGAACGTCTTGGGGAATGCTATTTTCCTGACCTCCTTAAAAAGGAGAGATGAGTTAAGGCCTCATATTAATAAAAGCTTTCAATCAGTGTGTTCCAAATCTACAAAGATTACAACACTACTCTTTGGTGACGATCTAGCCAAACAAATAAAAGATATAAGCGAAGTTAACAAGATCTCAAAGAAGGTTTCCAGCTTTTCCGGGCGTGGTTCAAGGTCAAGTGGTTCAGGACGCGGAGATGGAAAATTTACATTCAGTACACGTGGAAGGAGGGGTTCTTTTTTAGGGTACCGCCGAGGTTCCTCCGGCGTCGGCCGGGGATCCTACACAACTTCCACCAGCAGCAGCAGCTATGCATCCAAGACAAACAAGGACAAAGCATGAAAGAGGTAATATTCTGTGCTGGAAACTTAGCCAATCATATTGAAAATTGGCGTAAGATCACCACTGATCCTTGGATCTTACAAGCTCTTTTGGGGTACAGGCTAGCTCTGTCAAAGAGGCTGATAATTATTTTAGCATGATCAGAAATTCCTTAGAATCTCTGGGTTTTCTGATTAACATAAAGAAATCTCATGTTGTCCCTACTACAAGAATTACATATTTAGGGTTTGAGATTGACTCTATGGCAATGAAACTCTTTCTTCCTGACTCCAAAATAAGCAGAATTATTCAGTCTTGCAAGAATTTGCTTGATAATAATAATCCAACCATCCGTGAAATTGCCCATGTTGCTGGACTTATTGTATCAGCAATGCCGGCAGTAAGGTATTTACAGCTGCACTATCGCTCAATTGAGATTTGCAAGTCTCAAGCTCTTCTTTCTGGGAGAGATTATGATGAATATTCATGCATAGATAGTGACTCCCGATCTGACTTGCTTTGGGTGATAGAAAATATTGCTTATTTTAATGGGAAAGATTTTGTTGAACCAGAGATAGATGTTTTCATTAACTCAGATGCAAGTCTAATTGGCTGGGGTGCCTTCTGTAATGAACAGAGCACAGGGGGCCGTTGGTCTTTATTGGAAGCAGAAAACCATATCAATTTCCTAGAATTGTTGGCTGCTTTCCTTGCTCTTAAGTCCTTTGTTATTCAGAGCAACATTCATGTCAGACTCAAATTGGACAATACCACTGCAGTCTCATATATTAACAACATGGGGGGTATAAAATCCGAACCCCTAAATACACTTGCCAAAGAAATTTGGCAGTGGTGTATGTCAAGAGAAATTTGGTTGTCAGTCCAATATGTTCCTGGTCACAAATGTTGATACTGATACAGCATCAAGACATTTTTCTGAGGACCTTGAATGGTCTCTACATCCAGTCATTTTCAGAGAACTCCAGTCTAATATCTGGAAACCAGAAATAGACTTATTTGCATCAAGATTGAATTTCAAGGTTGAGAAATATGTTTCTTGGCACCCAGACCCAGGAGCATATGCAGTTGATGCTTTTTCCCTGTCTTGGTCTAATATGGGTTGTTATATTGTTATATCTTCCCACCTTTCAGCCTAATCCCTTGGATTCTAACCAAGATGCGAAGGGACAAAGCTCTGGCTATACTAATAGCTCCTGTTTGGCCCACACAGGCCTGGTATCCACTACTTCTTCAGTCTCTAGTGCAACTGCCAATTCTGTTACCACAGTGAGAGGATCTGCTTGTTCGCCCATACAATCAAGAACTCCATCCCCTGAGATTCAAAATGAGGCTGGCTGCCTGGACTGTGTCCGGAGATCCCTCTCGGACAGAGGAATTTCTACACAAGCTGCCAATCTCATCTGTGCAAGCTGGACTTCCGGACAGTACAGAGCAGTCTGGAAAAAGTGAACAAGCTGATGTAGTGAAAGGAACCTCGGTCCCATTCAAGCACCTGTTTCGCACGTTTTGAACTTCCTAGCCGATTGCTTTGGAGAAGGCTTAGCTATAGTACTTTGAATACTTACAGATCAGCCTTATCATCGAATCTTTGCCCACGCGATGGCATAGCAGTTGGTTCTGATCCATTAGTTTGTAGACTTTTAAAGGGGGTATATAACTCAAGACCTCCACTACCACGTTATTCGTCAACTTGGGACGTATCTGTTTTGACACAGTACCTTGGAACTTTATTTCCTTTAAATAGTTTAGCTTGAAGCAACTTACATTAAAGACAGTTTCATTATGTGCCTTGTGCTCAGCTGGAAGGGCCCAAACCCTTTGGTCCCTTAACATAAGTAATATGACTCAGTGTGAAAAGTCAATTCAATTTATTATCACAGATCGTTTGAAGACATCGAAACCTGGCAAATCGTCAGTTACGGTTAATGTTCCATCTGTACCAAATAAGCCTAGTGTCTGTCCTATGAGTACAGTTATGGAATACATCACACGTACATGTAATCTTAGAAGTTCATCTCACGAAAGACTGTTTATTTCCTTGAATAAGCCTCATGGAGCAGTTTCTACTGCCACAATTTCCAGATGGATTAAAACAGTCTTGTCTGATGCAGGCATAGATACTTCAGTTTTCAAAGCCCATAGTGTAAGGGGAGCTGCTACGTCCGCAGCTTACAACAAGGGTGTGCCCATAGAACATATCCTAAAACTGGCCAATTGGTCTAATGAAGATACCTTTCGCAAATTCTACTTGAGATCTGCTGAGCCAGGTATTACTGACTCAGGTGTTAATGTTATAGATCTCGTTTAAGGTATCAATAAACATCTCATGTCAAAGTCACTTTGTGTTACCTTGTGGACTGACCTTTTGTTGTGTCCATTGGCTATGGTGCTCTAAAATCGCAAATTAAGCCCATAATGCGGAGCATATCGGAAGAGAATTTAAAATTAGACGAGAGGTTACTTACCTTGAAGTGTAATTATAATTCTCTGAAGATATGCGGAGCATTATGGGACAAGTTTCCTTCCCAGCATCCTTTGCCCGCCCTTACTTGTCCTATACCTTCGCCAATGACTCGCACTTCCAGAAAGAACTGATTATTATGCAGCGCGCTTGGGGTTATATACCGTCCTCATTTGCATTTCAATTACTTTGGAGAGTGACCGCTGACTTGTTAGTATAGAAGGAAGTATGCAAATTAAGCCCATAATGCTCCGCATATCTTCAGAGAATTATAATTACACTTCAAGGTAAGTAACCTCTCGTCTAATTTTAAATTTTTTTGCTATGTTTAAGGGAAGGGTCCTAAATTTTTTTAGCCTTTCTTAAAAAAATGGTAGCACTCTTCCTCCCTAAATAATGACACGTCCCTGAGATCAACTCGTCCCTTAGATGACAAAATATGATTTCTATAAACAGAATGCGGGTAGGGGCATCCAACATTGAAGAGCCACGTTGAAGAACCACTAGGAAGCGGGGCTGACCGTCCTCAGTGACTGTGCTACCACCGCTTGGCAGCCATTGGCGCCGTGAGATTGATGAGGTCCAGCGTAATTCAGCTTTATGCGCTGTACGTCTGGTGAGTCTTCCTCACACCTCATTTAGTGAAGTAATTTACAAATGTGACGTGGTTTGTTCCGATTATGAACTTTCTTACCTAGATCCCCGTGATCGACGATGGTCACTTGCACACTAGATGGGTTCAGTATAATTACATCGGTCCTTGTCGTGGTCGCGGTCAGCGTAAAGTTCTTGCTATTTTCCAAGTGCTGATCGTCATTGATCGTCACCACTGCAGTCTTGGTAGTGTCTCCCAAGTCGAATACTAATGATGATGTTATCAGTACGTAATCAGACGTCGTACCTGGCGCTATGGCGAGCCTGTTGAGATTTGCCAGAAAGAGGTAATGCTGGAAACGAACACTGCAAACTGGGGACAGTCGAGTGCCATCTCTTTGTCTGTAGTTTCTTGTTTTACGCCAAACCAGGCATTAACCCAGGCTACCCTGGATTTACACAGAGGCAAAGTGATCGCCAGGGGCGTGAGAATACACCCTTCAAGACGACAAAAAAGGAACATTTTGCACAATGAAAAATTGTGAATCCCTCTATTTATCTGTTGAGGTTGCTTTTGAGGCTTGAGTAGAGTAGGACTACTCAAGTAGAGTAGGGGTCCTAGAAGAGCCTGAGAGACCCCCCTTCCCCCTCCTTAAAATGCACATGAAAGGGCAAGGCGGTCACATTTTTTCTCTTAAAGGACTGTTCTAGCATGATAATCACTCAAATGTGAATTGGCTAGCCTCGTACAATGATTATGTCTGTTGATTATGAAATTGTGTGTGATACGTACGATATTGTTAATGGTATTGCTATCATTCCACTTGTTATTCTAAGAGGCAGGCTTATGTTGCCTACGTTTTCAGGAACTGTTAAAGCTGATTGGTTGAAACCCATGGTTACTGGTGGGAAAGAGCAAGAATGATTAGCTAGTCCTTGTAGACGATGCAAATCCAACGACCCCTTTGAAAAACAGACCCCCAATACAAAGGCGGAGGTTAGAGGCACTGATGCGAAATTATTTGTAACCTTGTATTAGGAGAAATAAAAAGAGGATCGTCTTGGTTAAATAGTTGCAGTTTAGACCCAACCCCAGAAATCATAAGGAACTTCGAACCGTAAAAGAGCACCACTTCAAACTTTCACAAAGGAAATGTTGCGCGGCTCTTATAAATGTAAACGATGGTTTTCCAGCTCCATGGGTTTCTCACTCACTTCGCCCCACGTTAGATGCTCGTTGCTTGATGATACAACTAGGTTTTGATGCAGACGTTTGGGTGTCATAGTTATGTCTTGATCGGCCTTATGCGCAACAGAGCGCGAAGTGAGTATCTGCCAGATCTTCTGTATCAGGCGACCCTGATCTCTAGTATTTGTTTAAATATATATATAGAGCTTACCGTTATCATCATTCTGAATAGTAAAAGAAATATTGCTCAGGAGGAGGTTGACTACAACGTCATTACTCTTCATCACCAAGAAGAAGCACTCGTCGTGCTCCAGGACACCATCGTTTATAATGGTGATTGATATGGTCTGATTTGCCACTCCGCTTGGTAGGTTGACATTCGTGTGTGAAACAGAAAGTCTACTCCAGACATCGCTGTACAACTATAAGCTTCCACGCTACAATGTGATAAGAAAGTATTACTTCTCTGAGGCAGGCAGGCAGGCAGATGAAAAAAGGATGAAAGTATGTTGAACTTACAAGACAGAAACATTTGTGGTGAGCGCAGTTAGCTTTTCTATCGTCACGTTGACCATTCCGATATTTTCAAGTACAGATCTGTTCGCTTCTCCTTGGAAACCTACATTCACTGGAAAACAAGCACACAAGTCCAATATTGCACTGTTTGCCAGGAATATAGCTTTAGGGGTCCCTAGCTCTATCTGTCCAGCTCTTTTGAAATCCGTAATACTTTCTAATTCAAATTTTTGGTCTCTAATTTAGGTTTACAGCGCACTGTGGAACGCCCGAGGTTTGCCCGAAGAAAGCCAATCTGTTGCTAAGTCAGGAAAATAAGGTTTAACAACAAGTTGTCATAAGCGACGATTGGCGAAATTTAGCTTGATTCGGCTGCTGCAGTGGATCGATATTGATTGCAAAATCAACCTACCTTGGCTTCCTTGCCTAGAATGTTACTTTCTGTTCAAGAAAATTGAAATTAAATTTTCTTGCGTAAAATATATCGCCAATCGCAAATTTTGAGGTCGCGTATAGCAATGCATACGATGGTAACAACATCAGAGAAGTCTAACACTTCCCTGATAACACCAACAAAAACACAAACAAAAACAACATCAAGAAACATTTTTTTCCCTTCACGTCCCCCGGCTACACTGCCTGCCTCGACTAGCTTTGCTATATATAACTCTTTTAGCTGAAAACAAGCGCTAATATACGCTGAAAATTCGTTAGCCTGCTAGGTTGGTCGCAATCTTGGACGGGTCAAAATTCGGTCTGGGGCGAGTGACAAAACGAGGGGGTAAATTTTGACCCGTCTCATTTTTGTCTATTAGCATAACGATTTAGGGAATTTGATGATCAGCACAGTCATATGCCCTGAATATTGAGCAACCAGGGAAAGTCAAATGACCTTTTCTGCTTTATCTTTATTCCTCTTCGTGTGATGTGATTGTTAAATTTCAAACGAGAATGTATGAGCTCATTAGCCTTTTGCCACACAGCACTATGCATATTTTTCAAGCCGGGTTTAGCCGTAAATCTAACAAGAAATGGGCAACAAAAATATTACAGTATTGTGGCTTGAAAGACTCTAAACTTTCGCATAATCTTTCATGGAATTCAGATATTGTTTTTTTTTAAATTTTGTAAAATGGGCACAATATCGGTATATTGCTTTTTGGCAAAAGGCTACATACATACATCAAGTTTTATTTACCCACGCTAGCCACAAACAACAAAATCACAATTACAAAAAGCGGATTTGCTGATTTCCGTGTGGGGCGTGCCAGCCATATAGAGAGGTCTGTACAAAAAATATGATCTAAAAAATATGAGTATACGTGTGTAACAAACAGTAAAAACAATAATAAAAATGATGTGTTATAATGATGTGTTAGCTCAGCGTGTCCCTGACGTGAGGGAGGCCAAAGTCTCTCGCCGAAATGCTGGTAGTGTTTTTGCGATTTTGGCCTCGGGAGGCTATTCCAAAGCATGGCGCCACTGTACTTAAAAGCGCACTTGAGAAAATTAGTTTTCGGCTTTGGAAGTGCTAGGTCAGTCTCAATATTTCTCAAGTTGTAGATTTTAACGCATTCACTGTTTTTTTATAAAATTCTTTTTAAGATAAGGCGCCGAAAGGTCGTTAAGGGCCTTATATACAAGAATAGATTTGATGCACTTTTGCCTGATTTCAAGTGTTGGCCAATTTAATTCTTTAAGGATAGATGAAGATCGAATTTCATAGCTTGCACCTGATATTACTCGAGCCGCACGGGACTGAAACCTCTGTAGTTTGTCTCTCAGGACTTTACCACAGGTGTCCCATACGGGCGAGCAATAGTCAAAGTACGGTTGGACCAACGCTTTATATAATGTTTCTAGTGAGTCGGCGGGGATAAATGGTTTTAGACGCCGGATAGCACCAATCCCAGCACTAGCGTTTTTACAAACATAATCAATATGATTTTCCCTGGTAAGCCTATGGTCAATTTCAACTCCTAGGCACTTTGGGATTTAACATGGGGTACTTCCTCATTATTAATGCGGACCGGTAATAACCCATTGGTCTTATTATTGATATTGTAGGAAGAACCAATAAACATACATTTGTTTTCGAGGGGTGGAATTGCAGTTTATTAGCCAGAAGCCAATCCTGAATGTTTTGGAGATCCAAATTAAGGTCATGAATTAATAATGGAATCATCTGAGGATGTATAAATTTGGTTGTCGTCAGCATACAGGCAGGGGACAGTGCACTGGAGGCAATTTGGGAGATCATTGATATATAGCAGGAAGAGCAGTGGCCCAAGTATTGAGCCTTGAGGCACCCCGCATATTATAGTTTTAGTGCCAGAAAGATGATTATTAATAAGGCACCGCTGTTTCCTGTTGTCAAGGTAGGCTCTAAACCAATCGTGTGCCGCACCAGTAACCCCATAAAATTTGATTTTATCAAGTAAAATCGAGTGGTTTATGGAATCAAAGGCCTTTCGAATGTCCAAGAAAACGGCACCAGTTAGCTGTCCCCCGTCCATACTCTGGAACCAAGTATCACACATTTGGATCAGTGCTGTTACAGTTGAATGTTGAGGACGGAAACCAGATTCATAACTTGAGAGAAGGGAATTTCTAGTGAGATATTTATAGAGCTGACAAAAAACTTCCTTTTCAAAAATTTTACTAATAATTGGCAAAATTGAGATTGGACGATAATTCTCTGATTTTCGCCTATCGTCACTTTTAAATATTGGCGTAACACGGGCACATTTCCAGTCATCAATAAAAACACCTGTACGAAGAGAAAGATTAAAAATAGCAGTGAGCGATGGTGCAATGACCTCAGCTGCTATCTTTAGAACCTTTGCAGGTATTTTATCGAGTCCCGTCGCCTTAGATGCCTTCAGTTTTTGAAGAGTCGAGACTACATTTGATATCGGAATTTCTTTGAAGCTAAAGTCAGAATTAGAATTAGGTGCAATATCATTACAGTAGTCGCGATGATTTTTAGCCGAAGTGTTTAGTTTAGCTGCTTCATCAGCCAACTTTGGCCCAATATTAATAAAATATGATTTAAAGGCCTCGGAAATATCCTTGGCATTGTTATGGATTGATCGTTCACGATAAGATCAGCTACGTGGGTCGATTTAACACTTTTCCCAAGAAGGGTATTTACCAATTTCCAGGCACTTTGCGGGTCGGTTTTCGAGCAAGCATCGATTTTTTCCCGAAAGTATCTAGATTTGGATTTACGCATTTCAGTATTCACCTTATTTCGATACGACTGATAAAGCTTCCGATGATTTTCCGAGCTATATTTAGCAGCTTTCTTTTTTTGGAGGTCTCTGTTCATCATATCCTTTTTAATTTGACTGGTGATCCAGGGCAGCGAGTTTGTCCTAATTCGCTTATTATGCATGGGCGCGTGTCGATCAAGAACATCCGTGAAAGCAAGTTTCCACGCGCGCCAAGCCGAATTTGGATCACTATATTTATTTACAGTGTCCCAAGGGATACTCTCCAAATCAGCTATAAATTCGTCACTCTTAAAGTGCTTAAAATTTCTGATTTCTTTTACAACTGGACGAGATTTTGAAATAGTGAGCTTACGGCAAGCATAGACCATATAGTGATCAGACACACCCAGGCTGACAACGCCTGACCGAGAGATGGTCTCCTTCTTGTTTGTAAGAATGAGATCGATACACGTTTTAGATGTCAGAGTGACGCGTGTCGGTTCATTTATCAATTGGTGAAATTGGTATATCGAAGATAAATTCTGGAGGTGTTTGGTGTGATTTTCTAATGGGGCTTTGATGTAATCTGCATTCATATCATCAAAATTATTAATTCATTAGGCTCACATTTCCTAAGGAATACTTCGAAATCTCCAAATAAATCTATTGATGCGTTCGGTGGTCTGTACCATGTAGAAAGCAAGAAAGATTTGCTATGAGGTCTAAATATTTCAAGGCAGATCATTTCTAGCCGAGATGGGACCAAGTCGTTACGCTCAGAAAAAGAATAACTTTCACGTATATAAATTGCCACACCCCCACCCCCATTTTCGGTGCGGTCATTTCTAATTAGATTGTAGCCTGGGATTGCTATCGCGGCGTCAGGTATCGAGCTATCAATTTTAGTTTCATTAATAGCTAGCACATCCAAAGCCGAATTAATCAAAATATAGTGAATCTCATCAAAATGTCCTACAAGACTATTAATATTAATCGAGGCAAATTTGAAGCCGTTTAACTTAGAGACGCCATGCAATTTGGAAATACCTGTACCAGGGACACGCTGAGTTGACCCTACTGGCGACCTTTGCTTCTGCTGTGGTGAGATGGCATCTGAGATCTGAATTCCATTAGTAGCTTCCCCAATTTGTGGATTGCTTGGGGAAAATCCTCACTTGTGGGTTTTATTTGTTGTCCTACTCTAAGGAATTTAATAAAGTCTGAGGCCAACAATTTGGACCCCTTAACGTTCAGGTGTAATTTACTACCGTTTAATGCAGTATCGTCAATAACTGAGTTATCGATAAAAAAGTAACCAAAACTCGAGGCTGCTGACTTTAGCTGCTCGTTTGTACTTCTTATCTTCTCGCTGATATCCGCGATATCACCTCTTTGAGTTAGACCGGACACACCAAGCTTAGCATTAGGGTACTTATGCTTCACCAATTGAACTAGACTATTGATCTTAGTCGTACAATCCTTGGCGTTGTCTGATGGTAAATCGTTAGTGCCGGCGTGGATTATCACATGCGATGGGTCACGGCAAGTGGACTCATCAAATTCCCTCACGCATTCAGCGATTTCATTCGCTTTCTTTCCGCGAAAAGTGCACTTTTTGACGGGCTTCTGGGACAACTTCTTGGGTTGGATGTCTTTAATGATGGAATCCCCAATAAGGAGAATTGGTCTGAGACAAGGACGATTTTGGGGCGATGGTGTTGTTTTTTCGCCAGGACCGTAATTTTCCTTTTTGTTGTCTGGCTGAGCAGGAATTTTCCAAGTTGCCGCCTTAGGTGCTACAGGTTTTGTTCGCGTTTCGTCAGCGTTGGCAGAATCCTTTACAATTATTTGAATGGCTTTGTTCAGGGAGTCCCTTTCTTGTGTAATTAATTCTATCTGGAGCTGCTTTTCTCTTAGAATTGATTTCAGTGAATTAATTTCTTCTTTTAAGGACTTATTTTCCCTCGTTAATAACTCAACATTAGAAGTAGTCGATTTCATACACTGCACATCCGCCCATATCTTGGCGAGTCTTTCGTCCAGTTCTTTTCGGGTGACAAAATTAGCTGTCGGCTCACTGTCTTTGTGTGTCGATGGCTGCTTTGGTTCGCTTTCTCCTAGGATATTATTTAATCTGTGGAGCAGTTCCGGCTTGTTTCCTGACGTATTCTCACCAAGCTTCGCTAGTTCCGTTTTCAGTTCTGCTTTTTTTAGCTCACTGAGACGACGGCCGTCTAGTAGACGCGCTTTCGGACTGCCCAAGACCACGCCACTATAACACAACAAATCATCTTCACTTTCCATTTCTGGCTGAGATTCAACGAGTCTTGTCTTCTCTTTTTCTACAACAACAGCGGCTTGACCTTTCTCTCCATTAGCAGACATGTTTGCGTGTCTTTCTTTGATTTGTGGATAATAATCTCTATGTAAAATTATGGAATTCAAGTTTTTAGACTAAAAATTTCAGGACGAGCAAAAAACACGTCCGTCTCTGATGAATGCTAATGAATGCTAACGAGCTCATATATTCTCCTGTAAAAATTTGGCGATTTAATACTTACATCGCACTAAGAGGAATAAAGGTATAGAGCTTAGATGTTCTCGACAGGTTTTACTTTCCCACTTTCCACATGCTTGGTCAATATTCAGGACATATGATGATTGTACAGAACATCGCATTCCCTAAATCGTTATGCTAATTAGGCAAAACATGTAACCAGAAATCCGCCTATACAGCAATAAAAATGAATTTGATTATTCTTACCAGGCATATCGTCATTTATAATAGTTATGTTTAGGGACGTATTTGACTGAACGATACTGCTGTCGTTAGGCAAGATCCTTAACATAAAGTGCTTGTCAATTTCTATCCGATTGTCATTGATTATGTCAACTGTCAGGTTGTATGTGGACTCGCCAGACGGCAGGCTGATAAAACTATTGTTAAAGGAGAAGTCTACACCTTCTATCGCTGTACCACTTTTTTCCTCAAGGCTGTGGAAACAAGAGAAATATAGGAATAAAGCGTTTTACTACTCAAGTGATTATAATAATTTCCGCGCGCTGATTGGTTGAGATGTTCGTTTTCTCTCGCTATAGTCACCACATTGAGAGGACTGGGAGTGCGCGCGCGAGTTTTGTTATGATTTTGAAAAAGTATTTCTGTCTAGAAACCTTATGAATCACTTGAGCATACTAAAACAATTGACCGTTTTCACGATGTTGTGAGAACAATACCCTTGAGCCGTTACGACTCGTTCTGGCGAAGACGGCTTTTGTTATTCAAAACAGACAAGCATTGTTCTCATCCCATTTATGTTGCGTGCGCAACATCGTGAAAACTGCCAATTAGTCGCCTCAGGCTCCGTGATTATCGGCGAATGCTGCGTTCTGATTCGCTGAGCTACTAGTAGGCTATAAGTTATTAAGCCTACTAGTTTTGTTGGCGAGAAGTGTCGGATTTGAAAGCAGGAAATGGCAAACACCCAGACCAGCAATTCAAATTTGCTATACAAATTGAGCTACTAGTGTGATTTGACTAAAACAATTATTCCTCTCGCCCTCGTGGCCTCTGAGTCAATAGCCCACGAGGCCGAAATGGGCTCGTGGAATAATTGGTAAATATTCCACCGACGGCCATAATGTTTAGCTTTGATGTTCATCTTCAGATCATCGTGAGTGGTATGTGTGACATTATCAGCCAGTGCTAAAACTCATCACCTGATAGTACCCATCACGAGTTATTATTTAAGGTTTTGAATTACAGACGTGGTGACATGTTAGCACGTGATGGCGCCGCCCTTACCTCGCCCAGACTGGAACACCAGTGTCGCCGGTTTTCTCAACTGTTACGTTTATTGTCCCAACGCTTTCAATGTATGATCTAGTTGATGTTCCTTGAAACCCAATGTAAACTGCAAGACATACAGCAAAGGTCATTGACTATTTCATTCTAAATTGTTGATCAGGTATATTAAGGTGTGCTATGTCATACCAGGTATGGCATGTTTACAACATGAGCAGCCGTGTTGTATCAGATTTACAACACGAGCCTCAGGCGAGTGATGGTACCGATGTAGATTCGAGTATATCTGATACAATTTGGAAGAGGAACTTGAAGATATGTTTCATTGAAGTTGCTATGCAAATTAGTTACAAGCGGTTATATCAGGTTTACAACACGCTACGATATCCTGTATTTCTTATTGTATCGCGATTCACCCTGCCACTCTGTGTTGTTGTGAGCCGTCAATATTTTGTGGTATTGACGGCTCAAAAAGAGCTAGCAAAATTCAACTTTTTTCGCACGAATTTATGTTTCATTTCATTGTCAATAGTTAGAAATAACGTTTAGCTATATTTCTAGCAATATCTTATGGCAGAAAGAGATTTTTTTCGCCGAAAAAGATGGAAAAATGTAAACAGAAAATGCTCGAGCTCGTGCGAAAAGCCCATGTGATTGCGTGAGATCGTGCGTAAATGTAATGAGAATTGAAATTTCAATCGACAATAAATAGCACTATTTCTTGCCATTTCCTCCAGAAAATCTTCAAGAATCGCGATACAATATTAATTACGATTTTGAGACGGCAATTCCACAAAATATTGACGGCGTTGGAAGAAAATATTTTCACGTATTGGGCTCCGTCGCTGCGCGACTCCGCCCAATACGTGAACATATTTTCTCCCAACTAGCCGTCAATATTTTGTGGAATTGCCGTCTCAAAATCGTAATTAGTATATAGTATTTCTATTGTGTTGTTCTTATTTATATTCATGAATTTTTTTTAGGCATGTTAGAGCGGTTTCACATTACTGTCCTGACTAATTACAAATTACTCGGTAATTGCGATTGCTTCGTGTTGTGATTGGTCGAGGGCATGATCCAATCAGATTGCGTGGAGAAAACAATTACACAATTACTTCGCTCGCGAAAAGGAGAGATTGTGAATCACCTCGCTCTCTGATTGGTTTGTTGTTGAATTACTATTAGTACTATTGCATTTGATTGGATGGTGAATTGCTTTCACGACAGTTATGTGAAAACCGCTCTATGCTATCGAATAGAAATACTAAATTGAGTCTTTATTCATCATAGATAAAAATACACACACACACACACACAAAATATCTTATGGTATTTACTAAATAAAGCCCTTCTGGTGACTGTAATATCGGCAGATAATGTATCAGTCAATTCCAGCGGTGACCATGCCCCCCCCCCCCCCCCCCCCCCCCGGGCAACCCCCGGGATTTTGGGTCATTTCTAAAAATAAAACTGAAAATTCCCCACCCCCGGGCTAGCAAAAATACCCCACGGCGGGGAACACAAAAAGCGGAAAAATGTCCTCCCCGGGACCAGAAAAAGACGAAGATTTCATCGACACTTCGTGTCACAAGAAAAACTTCAACTCCATTTATACTGTCCGAGCATTTATAATTCGTTTTTAAATGTACTTTAGTTTTCTCGTCTTTGAACGAGTTCTCATTTCACGGAAAGTGAGACAAAATAGAAATAAAGACGTGAAACTATAAGGTATTAGTACAATATCGGTAGACATTGGGCAATTCCAGAAAATAAAGGTACCCTCCCCACGGGCGGCACTAGTTTTTGACCCCCCCATGCATCCAGAATTTCCAAAATGGTTTACCCCCCCTTGCATATAGAATTCCGGGCAGGTTAAAGAAATCCAGCTTCGAAAACCCCCCCTTGCAATCAGAATTCCGAGCTCTTAAACCCCCCCATCCCATCGGAATTTCCAAATGCCGCCCGTGTGGGGGGTACCTTTATTTTCTGGAATTGCCCATTCCTAGCTGCAAATTGTCCCCGGAATCTCTCAATACGAAATTTACCTTTATTCTATTTCAGAGCAACTATTTCGCAGTTATGTTACTTGACTTTTTTGCAAATATTCGACCTCTGTTTATAGTGTCAATTCATTTGTGTTTTTCCACTTGAGACGAAATTGCGAAATCTGTTTCTTCTCTATAGAAGAAGTCAACTGCGAAATTTGCAAATGTGTCTTCTCCAAACGTTGCGTATACGGGCCATGCTCTGCATTATATTTTATGTGACGTTGTTTTCTGTAACTGGGACATTGTAACTGCCAATCGATAGTTATTAAACTTTATGTAATGTAATTATAACTGGTGTTGTAGTTCCGCAAAACCCGACGCGCTTGAGATGAGAAAACCAAAATTCCCCACCCCCCTCCCCCGAGGAAAAACAATTCCCGACCCCGGGGCCAACAAAATTTTCAAAATTCCCCACCCCAGGGAAGGCAGTGGTGTGCAAATGTCCCACGGTGTCCCGGGGGGGGGGGGGGGATGGTCACCGCTGTAATGACTGATACATAATGTCCAAGATGAGAAATGCTACGAACAATGAACAGTTGGCCGAGAATCGAAGCTTCCAGGGCAACTGTGTGAATTTTGAGGACCATTTTTCATCCGCGGACATTATCTGCCGATATCCCAGCGACTTCACTGAACAACTCGAGAGTGTGAACGCGAGAAAACCACTAAACTGCAGCATGGCGCGAAAAGACAAATCGTAAGCGGTGATATATTTTTATTCGAGATGTGATTTGGTTGACACAAAAACTGTCAAACAAGCCTCAACGTAGTCGTAGGGCTAAAAAAATCCGAGCGAATTCACAACACAAGTTAATTACAACCCACAAGTTCTAGTGCTTTCTCGAGTGCTTTCTACAAAAGTCTTGGTCAATTTCCGGATTTTCAGGTCTGATTCCTTGCCGGGCTCTGAAACTGAAGTAGAAATTACAGCCGTGAAATAGAGTTGGAAAAGCGCTGTTGATCGAACTTCGTAAGTCGGCTTGCTGAGTTGAATTTTGGTTGAGAGTTGTTTTTCTCTTTGCAAAGCTAAGACGAAAAATGGTAAGTTAAAAACAATTATTTCATCGTCATATTGCTTATTTTGTTTAGTTCTATCATTTTTTCCGCGAAAGTCAAACCGAATATTAACTTGGATTGAAACAACAACAAAAACCATTTGCAAACAACTTTCTTGCCATTGAAAACGTTCACGGCGTATTGAGTTGACTTTTTGTGTTTTCCGGTGTTGCCTCAGTGCCACCAAAAAAATGGTTGCTTATTAACCATTATTTTTTAAACTAGAAGTATCTATTGAGATAGTGAGTGCTCGAGCGGAAAGCTACTCTCTCTTGAAAGTGTTTTGTTTCCATCCTAGTGTATAAAAACTGAGTGGTCTGAATGTTGTGAACATTCCATGGAATTTAATAAATCATTCAACTGTATACATAATCAGGTTGTTGATTAGTATCTGAAGCCAGTGAAGGATGCCATAACATCAACAATTTGTAGCTGCTTCAGGAATGTTTCTAGAGTTCTCACAAACAGTCCAGAAAAAAGCACTCTTGTTACTACTGAACTTTGGGTCTGTTAAACAAAGTATTCTTTTATCATAGAATTTTACTCGTAACAATTGGACATAAACAGTTGATGCAACGTTTCTGCAGAGTGATTGTATTAACATGTGAACATCTCCTGTGACTTCTGCTGCAGTTATCGAACTATAGGAGGGGTGTAGACACTTGCATGTTAAATATCAATGTATATGTATGTTTCTGGAATCAGGTTCGTGTGAATATAATTTCTAAAGCAGGATTTTCCATTGCAGTAGCTTCGTTTCCTGTTTTGGTAGAATATTCTAGCTGTGGGGCCATTTTCTTGATTCAGTTTGTTCCAAGTAAATATTCTTTGAACTTGTAATGCATAAGATACTCTCTTTAACCAGTTTTTAGATATTGTTTGACCAAGTCAGTCATTTCTGTTCTTGAGATAATTATTCCCATAATAATAGACACTGGTGTCTTACAAATTAAAGCTTGGTGTCTTTTACACTCTGTAAAAGCTTCCAGATCCTCTGTTGATTGTCTTCATTCAAATAATTCTGTCACAATTTTCATAATAATATAACAACGTGGCGCCTTGTTCCATAATTGTACAACAACTTCTTGTACATATCAAATTTGTAAATGTTGATTGGAAGCAATGGTAACAGTTAACTTTGCCTCCTGTGACTGTTTTTTTTTTCTCTCTCTCTCTGCCATGATAATAAACAGTGTCATTCCCTTGATTTGTTGCTTGCTCACAGGGCACCAGTGTACTATACATGTCCAGTCTTGTTATCATTTTCCATAGGAAAAATTCACCATAGGAAAAATTCAACTTGTGACCACTGCAGAGTATGTTGATTTGGTAAAACCAAACGTGTTGTGTTCGATGGCCACCGTCGGACTCGCAAATCGTCTTATTAGTCGTCGAGAAATCTGCTGTGAAAATGATCTCATACCAGTGAATAACATGCTTTGAAAGCTGTGATAGCTTTCAAGAATAGAACTAAAGTGATTCATAACGTTTATACTTACCGAATTCCCAGAAATTTCCACAAACACGTCGCTTCACTTCTGTTGAGTGTTGTGAAATAGCAGCAGAACACGCTTCGTCGAGAAACCAAATTATGGTATACCAAACTGCGTGGCCGACAGGACCTGGTAACAGGCTACTTTTGCATGCAATCAAACGGGTACCCTGTGGCATGTTGCCGCCAGCCCGCCCAAAATCTATTCCGTCTCACATATCATCGTACTGCGCATGCGCGAGAATCAAAGAGGGATAATGGCGAGCTCGTGAGTACGGTACAAACTGGTACGAAAAGAATCAAAGAGGGATAATGGAGAGCTCGTGAGTACGGTACATTTGTAAACTGGTACGAACTTGTAAACTGGTACGAAATTAGAGTTGCTCTCGCTCGCTGCGCTCGCTCGAGCAACAAAAAATATCTTTTTGCTTAAAACATTTCTCTCAGGACGAATATCACTTTCGACGGACAACATCGTCTGATATTATCTGTCCTGTGAAAATGTACCAAGTGATACGTCTCAACCAATGAGCGCGCGATAAAATTGATCACTGGGATATAAGGTATGGTATGCTATGGTATGCTATGGTATGCTATGGTATGCTATGCTATGGTATGTTATGGTATGCTATGGTATGCTATGCTATGGTATGCCATGCTATGCTAAGGTATGGATTTCTATTTTATTGTGCGGATTGTACGGTATGACATGGTATAGTACTGTGTCTTTTATTCAGGTCGTTGGGGGTAAAACAGCGATGTGATATCGGTGGGCATCAGGATATGAAATGGAATGGGATGGTACGAAATAGCATGGTATGGGATGATGTGTTGTGGTACGTTATAGAAAGTGGTATTCTTCAAATCCTTAGGGTAAACAACGATGCAATATCATCCCAGTAAGCAATCGCGGCATGGAGTGCAGTGCGTTATAGCGTGGGTGTTTGTGTGGTATTAAGTTTGGTATGGCGTGTTTAACTGTGTCGTGGTATAGCGTAGTGTGGGTTTGTAAAGCGTGCTCTGGTGTGGTGTGTGATTTGGCGTTTTTTCGGTGTGTTGTGGTATGGCGTAATTGTGTGTGTGTCGGTGTGGTGTGTTGTTGTATGGCGTAGTGTCACATGGTAACGTGTTGTGCTTTGTTGTGTTGCATCTTAGTCAATTGCAGTAGGAGGTCCTTACCTTGATCGCCGTCATCCAAAATAGTGATATTGATCGATCTACGGTATGTATTAATGCATATACTGGACGGACCAGTGATATTGAGACTGAACGTCTCATTGCTTTCTCTTGTACTGTCCTGATTGATACTGATCACAAAGTCCACCTCGTTTTGCACTGCAGGAATTATCGCTATTCTTGAGGGGAGACTGTAGTCAATCGGAGCTGTTGCTGTCATATCAACCGCATTGATTCTGAAATCCACAACCCAAGCGTATACATGTTAAATGACAAAGTATTGAATGCTAGAGCGCCTTAGTGACTTTGACGTTACCTTTGGCCTCCCTCTCGAAATACCGCAAGTGACTATGGCGTCATTTGTGACCTTTGTCCTCCGCCAAAAAGGGATATACTGCTTGTACTATACTACTCTCATTTACAGCTGTTTCAGGTAACATGCGACCCAGCGCGTTCAAAACATCGAGAGAGCTTTTGCCAGTTTTGGGTTTCCTGTGTAGTCAATCAAAATAGGCCTAGTTTCGCCTATTAGTGCAGTGAATTGGCTTTTGTCGCGACATGTCTCGCAAGGGGAGCCAAACAAGTGCACTGAGCAAGGATCTGATTGGCTGACAGGGACACGGATTGCATCGATGGACAGCACAGAAAAGCGGCAACGGCGAAGTCGCGTGTTACCTGAAACAGCTGTAAATCTCGAAGTGGAGATTTAAACGCATGTATTCGATAAATCGAAAGTAAACAAGGTACGCTTCGTGAATGTATCCACAGGTTTTTATCTAATCGTTAAGGTGGCTCCCGAGTATTTATTGCAGAAATAGACCTCAACTTCTAGCGTATGTTTGACCCTGAAAAAATCTTCCGATTTCCATAATTGTTCTCACAGAGCTTAAGCAACCTCTGCACTACCAAATGGTGTAGTTCATTTGATATATTAAGCTCGTCTGTTTGGGATATTTAAAATTTTTTAAAGGAGGTGTTTTTAGAATAATTATTATAACTTGAAAATTCGACCGTGAATGATCTTGCTACCAGCTAAAACGCATCCATAGATAAGGGTTTACTCAGAGAAATGCACAGGACAGCTTTTCCCATGCGATTTAAGTTGTAAACGATGTTATAATTTTACCTCTAAAATGTCTTAATTATATAAAAGAGAAAATAGAATCGAGTATCTACAGAAAGCGATATTTAATAACGAACGAGAGCATCGTCTTGTCCAGAATGTGCTGTTGCTATAATATTCAATTAGAGCTCGAAATAACTGAATTGCTGGAATTGTTTCCGAGTTTTCTTCGTGAGAGGTAGAGTACAACCAACTGAGAAGACTTACCAAGTTTGGGCTCGTCTTTCCAATACAATGTTGAGAAACATTATCCAAAAGGAGTCAGTATTTCGTCTCTCCAACACAACGCCAAGAAAACCCATATGTTATGAACTCATCGTTTACAACTTAAATCGCATGGGAAAAGCGACCTGGGCGCCATTTCTCTGAGTAAACCCTTATTACTATATGCGTTTTTAGCTGGTAGTAAGATTATTCACGGTCGAATTTTCAAGTAAAAAAGTAAAAACCCTCGTTTGAATTTTAAAATATATCAAATGAACTACACCATTTTGTGGTGCAGAGGTTGCATAAGCTCTGTGAGAACAATTATGGAAATCGGAAGATTTTTCAGGGTCAAACATACGCTAGAAATTAAGGTCTATTTCTGCAATAAATACTCGGGAGCCACCTTAAGACTTTCGACACACAGCTGATCACATGAATACTCACGTTACGTTCACTTGACCAAATGTGTTAGGCACTCTCCTTAACTTTATCGTGACATTCCCAGCATATTCGTTGAATGAGGCAGCTGCCATTTCAAATCCAACATCGGGACATGATTGTGACTTAATAAGTCGTACTATAAAAGAAAGTTCAGGAATACATACCATCAGATAACATTCTAAGCCTCCGGGGGGACGACCCCTGTTTTTGGGGCGGGGGTGCTCGTTGTACCTTTTAGGGTTTAAAATAAGTCCTCTGGTACCTTTTTCCAGATAGGTACCTCTTACGGGTCCGTTTTAGCTAATCAAGCAACAATGGTTTCATCAATATCACACTTGTTGGTACCTTTTAGAGCTCAAACAAAATGACCCCTAAAAAATACCAACAATAAACCTTTTTGTTATTGTTTATTGATTCTCATCTCAAAACAAGCTTGTTTTAGAGCTATAAATGAATAAATGAAAGCCAGAAAACGTTTTGATTTCTGACCCTTTCATTCATTTGCGTACCCCTAAAAAATAGCATTTATTAGTGAAAGCCACAATGTTTCACTGATACCCCCTAAAAAATACCCGAGAGTCGATTTTGACCCCTAAAAAATACGACGAGCACCGCTCTTAACTTTCCCTTTATTTTTGTATATGTAAGAAACCGTGATTGATCGTGATTCAGAAGTTCGATGAATAAACACAGATACAAAACAGCGTCACTGTCGATGATTTCCATTCTTGGACGCTACATTATTTATTACTATACTTACTCAAGTGACGATAAGAAATTCAGCGGGATTGGTCGACAGTTTCTTTCTCTCGGTGCTATAATCACCATTTACTGTAACATTGAAAGCATTGGGAGTGTGCGCTTTTGTTAACCCTTTGACCACTGAATTATTTTCCCCAATATCCTTTCTTTATGACGAGGGCATGCAAACAGACACATCCCTGCCTCGTCCCTAGGCGTCTCTATTTAGTAGAAACAGAGAGAAAAGCCTCAAGTGTTCTGGTAGCGAGCGCGCAATGCATCTTGGGAATATCCCCTGTCCATTTCTGCATAAGGCCAAGTTTCTGGATTTCCTGCGGTTTATGGAGAAGGAGTTTGGGGCTTCTCGTCGATCTTTACCGCTGACTCTTGGCTATCCAGTTGAAACTATTGCACAGCTCACTCAGGTGTGCCCTTTGCGACCTAAGATCCGATATATCGGATCTAAAAGTGTCTGCCTTATTTTGGCACAGCGGACTCCTTATTTTGTTTCCAGACTCGACTTTATATAGGAGGATCCTTTGTTTACATTTTGAGCTCATTAGCATAAGCAATACTCAGAATCAAATCGTTCGAGGGAGCTATAAAATGTTGCGTTCTGAATATCAATAGAGTACTGTAAATAAAACATAATTGGAAAATTTGAAGCTGATATCTCGAATTCTAAGCGCGTGGTGCAACGTTCAATTTAGAGGAAACATGTGAGCAAAATAGCGTTTTGCCCCAATGATTTTCACACAATTTGAAAAGCTTCAACTAGCCTGAAAAATGACACAGAAAGAAAGGAAACAGGTCAGGACTTTTTTAAGAATGAAAAATAAACTTGTTTTGAGCTTTTCGTTGCATTTTCAAAGCTAAAACGGCGTTTCAAAATTTCGAGAATGTAAACAATGACGTCAGCAAGGATCCTCCTATACATTCCACCATCTTGAATTTACGATTTCCAAGCGTTTTTACTTGTATGTTTGCCAGTTTTGACCGATTTTCTTCGAGTTTTTGAGGTCCACGTTTGCCGCGGATATTTAAAGTGCTTCTATCGATGGCTTGATGCCGAACTCGCTACTCTGTGGACGATGTTCTCGCCCATTTCGCCGGTGAATTCGACATTCCCGACGAAGGAGCCACTTCTGACATCGAGGGATTCGAAATAATGATTTTGAAGCCGAGGAAGTCTACGTAGCGCCTGATTCTGTCGAGATTTCTGAGGAAGACGAGGATATAGATGATGATTCTCAAATTACAGTGAAGCAAACACACGCTCAAACAACATATCGAACGATAAGTGCATTTAGAGTGTATTAGTGTTCAAATGATCTGAACAGCCATTTTTTGGTTGTTAATCTTCAGGATTCTGTAGTCTGTGACAAAAGTTACTGTTGCGTGACATACCACGTCACGTACAAAATATTGAATTATTCAGAATTGTGAGACACTACTAGCCAAAACTGTATTTCAAAATGATCAGTACAAACTACTGTTTATTTCTATTTGTATTGCTGAATTTTGGTTTTAGGACTTTTTAGGACTTGTGATCATGTCAAACCTGAAACTCTGAATTTGCGTTACAATAAATATAAAATTTCAACTCATCTGACAGCTTCAATTTATTGTTTAACCCTATTCAGACTGGGCTTTTTTTGACCATCTGTGACTGGGGGAGGGGGGGGGGGCTAATTCGGTCCCCCTCTATACCTCTGGAACCACTGGGGCTATGATCATCAAACTTTCACACAATGACCATGAGCCTTAGACAAATCACCACACCCATTTTTGTCACGTGGGAGCAAAATGTGACGTCACAATGACGTCATTTTAAATGTTTTATCAATTTTTAAGTAATTTTAATTAACTTCCAAAAACTTGGTAGATAATACTCTAAAAGCCAACTAATTAACATCAGGATCATGTAAATGTAATAATTTGTGGCATTAACACATAAATTTTAACAAACTTGCATCATAATGACGACTTTTGAAAATATTGTCCGCCATCTTGGATCCGCCATCTTGGTTCCGCCATCTTGGATTTCATTTAATTTCCATTTGACTCTTCAGATAAATACTCAATGAGAAAAAAATGGTCAAAATGTACAAAATACTCATCAAAGAAGTGTTTGACTTTCAAAAAGTTGAATTAAAAGGATATTTGTGAATCCCAGAGCTAGTTTTAGACCATATGTTAAAATGAACAAAATCCCCCTACCCCTCCCCCCCAAAGATTTTGTGTCAAAAATTAATTAGCCTGTACATAAGTTACTAATGAGTACAAGCTCTGATAGTCATAAATTGGGCAATGTGTCGAACATTAAGCTTGAAATATGAAAAATTCACGTTTTTTCGAGTTTTGCAAAACATGCATGTCAAAAAGTGGTTGCCATGGAAACTGGGCCGTTGACCCTGGCATGTCAGTGACACCAAAATGTCCCCAGATAAATTTTAGGAAAAGTCACGAAGTTTCACCATCATAGCTGCAGTGGTTTTAGAGTAATCAGGATTTTACTGGAGCCCCCCCCCCCCCCCCCCCCCCCCCCAGTCTGAATAGGGTTAATGTAATTTGATGATAATATTTGGAAATCACTTTTATGGTTGTGCCTTCCTGTGAAATCCGATAGATATTCATTGAATCCTGATTATTTTATAGATTTTTAACATTTTCTGGTTGAAAATTAGCATAAATCAACAAAATTTATTTAGGCCTAGCTTGGGGTTTATACGCGGGCAGAAAGAATTTTGCCAAAATCTCGAATACGAAAATAGCTACAGCAATGAAACTTTGCAAGAATGTTAATTCTCATACTCATTAATTATTCACGAGGATAACAGCCAATTGCAAGAGCGAAAATTGGGTCACGTGATGATACTGGAAACCCGGTCCAGAACAATCTAAAAGCCGGGGAGGGTATTGAAATCAGCAGGGAAGAGCTGGGGCTTAATTAATTCTTTTCCAGTTGCTCAGGGACGCCTATTCCCTGAACTGATTTAATTTTGTTCCAGTTCCTTTGGGATGTCCCTTAGGTACTGGAACAAAATTAAATCAGTTCAGGGAAAAGGTGTCCCCGAAGAACTGGAAAAGAATCAATCTCTGTAAGTGAAAAAGTTCAACACAACAAACAACAACATAGACTTTATTTGATGCGTTTTGCATCCAAAGTACAGTAAATCATAAAGACAGCGTACTGTTTTACAAATTGGTAAATGGTCACATTGCAATAATTCCCACTAATGCGCGTAATTCCAACTGCGAGCAGATGACTTTTCAGGCACGCTATACTCGTTTAGTAACTAATATATTTCATCTAACCTGAAAACTGGCAAAACTGCCTCATTGCCAACATCAAGAACACATCTCAAACCTGCAAAACTAATAAAAAATACGCATATCAGTGAAAAGAATAAGCTTCTATTTTCCACCCACCGACGCATTTCTATCGAACCGGTCAGAGTCCGAACCCGGTTTCTCAATAAACACTAGCCTGCGAGCCAGCTCTCCAGTGGTTTTTTCGGATATTCGATTTTTTGGCGCGCGGGATTCGTAAGAAATTCTTCTCGGGAAAACCCACTGGAGAGTCGGCTCGCAGGCTAAATAAACACCAGCTCTTACATTTCATGCCTACGCCACTCTCGTTCTCCTAGGGTTACAAAATTCGGTAGTTTGATTTATAATATTATAGTACATTTGAAATCTTACCTCATGTTTTTTCTTGTCCAATATATTGACAGCTGTTCGAGTCTTGCTTTCCAAACCTGGTACAAACTTTTAGCTGGGTATCTTTCACCTATGAAAGGTATACAAATAGCAAACAATTTAACTAAAATTTCGTAAGTTTGCGTTGTGTTACCAATATTGCACAATTCTAAACGGAAAAAAATAATTACAGGTTTACCTTTCTTATTGGTCACCGTCTGCACAACTTTCACAATCCAAAAGTCAAGGGACTGCACCGACATTTTCGTCCCAGTTATTCTTATCGAGGCCATGGTGCGAATCAAGTGAAGTCGATCGCGACCCAGCGCTAAATGGAAATTCAGACTTCAACACGACGAATACACCTCAAGTCCCAAGTGATTTCGATTCAAGCGTAGTTTTTATAAACTCCGCTCAAAAGTGTAAACAGAACAAAGGGCTATGTAATTAGTTTACTGTGATTTACGGGCTTAATCCAACCGCTTATCACTGATGAAAGTCGGATTATTTCGGTTTTGATAATAACACACGGGTATATGCAAACCACTCTTATAATGAAATTCGCTCTTGTTCTCTTTGTTGTATCACCGACATCAAGACAAAGAAGTTGATTCTACCACTTCAAGTCTTTCTCTTTCAATTTTGCCTCCCAAATAATTAATGAGCATGAGAAGTCATTTCAAATCCTCCAATTCGGACTGGACCATATTTCAAGTCCTTGCAATTAGTTCCAGTCCTCGGCTCCGCCTCGGACTGGAACTAATTGCTGCGGACTTGAAATACGGTCCAGTCCTCATTGTCGGATTTGAAATATTACTTCTAGTACTATAGCCAAATTTTTACAGTTGATGTTACCATGACAACGAAATTAAAGGGACGTGCACCATATGTTTCCTTTTTTGGGACATAGTCATAACTTAAAACGGGGAACAGAAAACCTCTCCTATTCTGACAATACGATGGAATTTTTCTTTACTGTATTGATTTCTTCAATATAGCGTCTTCTAGCTACTTAAGGCCTACGGCAAACGCCGTTCCAATACAAAACAATAGAATTTCTTGATTATAAAGTGTATGAAGCGGCATCCTTTGAAAAAGCTATTTTTAAGGAGCTTTGTTCTCTCTGCCATAATCTATATACAATATTATATGCAATTTTAATTATTTCAGAGGCCAAATAAAGTATTTTGTTGTTGTTGTTGTTGTCTTTTAAGGCAGACCACCTTGAAAAATAGATAGATAGATAGATAGATAGATAGATAGATGGATGGATAGATAGATAGATAGATAGATAGATAGATAGATAGATAGACAGATAGACAGATAGATAGATAGATAGATAGATAGATAGATAGATAGATAGATAGATAGATAGATAGATAGATAGATAGATAGATAGACAGACAGATAGATAGATAGATAGATAGATAGATAGTTTATTAAATTACAGCTACATTACAGCTGAATTGTATAAAAATTTTACAAATAAAAGATAAAAATACGAACTATGTAATACCAAGAGTGGATTACCAAGAGTTTCCATATTTACTTTGTACGCCCGAATCACAGTCAGAAAAAAGTGTCTATTTTTAGAACTAGGATGCCCGCGAAAATTCGTCATCCACAGGGTTCCCACATTCTCGCCACGCGAACAGTTGTGAGATCCAGCCTAAAATTAAATCTCAGATGAATGGAAAAACCGTTATAATCGCAAAGATAAGGTAGGATATTCGCTATTTTGTTGTGTATTGGGTATAAGAGCGTTCAAGCCTGAGCATTCGAATACTTTCGCGCGCGGAACTCAAATCTAAAAATAGACACTTTTCTGACTGTGATGTGGACAAATACTGTAGGGAAAGATTCTAACTCTTGTTAATCCACTCTTGGTAATACTATATAATGAGATATAAATATAGATAGAAAAGGGATTAAAAATATATCAATAAAATTGTAAAAGTATTCTAAGGGATTAACAAGACCCTAAATACTATTACTGTAGAAGAAACTATTTTTCAATCTTTTGGTCTTGCAGACTGGCACATGAAAAATTCGTTTGTTTCTTAAATTAGCACGGCATAGATTTCTTTCAGGTAAAAAAATATGCAACTTATGGCTTCGATTTTCTACGATTTCCATGAAAAGCTTTTTAGATTGAGCTTGCCTACGGTCGAACAGACTATCTAAACTTGTGAGCTCCAAGGCGTCGCGATAGCTGGTGAAAGGATGAATAATTCTTAAGGCGCGCTTCTGCAGGTGCTCTAACTCTTCTGACAGATATTTTGGAAGAGAATGATGAAAGACTGGGCTGGCATACTCTGTAACTGAGCGAATGCACGTGGTATAAAAGCTAAAATAAGCGGAGATAGGAGAGACACTTGGTTGCTAGGGCAACAGTTCTCACGATCACGTGACCCTGGACACGATTAAAAGAGGCTATCAACTGCAGAAGTTCATGAAGATTACGAATTTAGGGTAAAAAGGTAGGAAAATTGGCAGTAAGTTTCGTCCCTGTTTTTTTATGAAAGTAAATTTTAAACGGTACTTACAGATAGTATAAAATTGTGTCTCCATAGCAACTAAATGACTGGAACAGTTAAGGTCGGGGGACGTGTTACTCATACCAAGTTCCATTTCGGTTGCTATTTTGCTAATGTAGTTATTTGCAAAAACTGCTTTTTGCCTTAAGAATCCGCGTATAAGCCCCACCTCCTTTCAAGTCAGACCTTAACACACCTGAGAAGGCATCAACCAAAATTCCAAAGGGAGAGGGCGTGTTCTCGTGTTATCGGTGGTAGTTTTTCTAAAATGGATGCGAGGAGGCCGGAACCTGCCATTCTGAAAATCGGGGACACGCTGTCAGCCATTGTTCACACGTTACTGCACAAATTGATTTAAATTTCCTTGAATGAATTGAAATTTTGATCATTTCATTTAAGGGAGCCGTACATTTCAGTTATAATCGACTCATTTTTATTTACAATTTCATTTGTAGCTCAAACCCAGGCAAATTGGAGCTATTTTCTTGTCAGAGAAGTGGCCAGCAAGCTAAGCGCGAGAGTCAATATTGTCCCTGTGAACGTCTATCGTTGTAGATGCACGGATGCTGCATTTGTCGCTAGCATCACTGAAAGGAGCTTCCCCAGAACACAACTTTCTCTCAACATTAGCTACCGAGAATCATCAAGTGATTAAAGAAAGCGATCAGTAAATACCAAATTGTCAAAATCCATTGAGGCAAGCGACTTGCGGCAGTTGTAAAATCTGGCCTTTTCAGTTGAAATGGGTTAAGATCTTCGTCCGTAAACTTAATTCAACTTTCAACAGAAACAGCATCAATATGTTTTGTTTGCCACATGCCTTACAAAATAATTGGGGGATGCGGGGTCCCACTGCCCCTCCCCGTGCTATTCGTTTGAATTTGAAATATAGCGATAAACCTATTTTAAGGGGTTTGCGAACAGCTGTCAATCATGGTGACGTCATTTTCACCCAAAATTAGGGATAACAACAAGAAAAATTCGGATTCAACGTGAAACATATCAAGATAAATGCCAACGCGTGCGTGACGCGGGCTACCTGTGTAGGTATTTCCGGGCTCCTGGGGACCAAAACAAAGATGGCGGCCTACACGAATAGCTTTTCTCTTCAAAATCTGCAAGTTTTGAGGAACTTTTTGACAATTATTTACGGTACGAAGGCTAGGAAAACATCTGGAATGCCAAATATGGTAAGTAGAAACTTCCATATAAGGAAATTTTAGAAAACGACACATTTCAACGGGGAACTATCTTGATATCTCAAACTCTTTGCCATCTTATACTTAAAAATGCCTCGCCCGAAATATTGCACTTTTCCGTAAATTTTCGTCTATCTTATGTATACACGGGAAAGGCGAAGCGAGGAACTTTTTCTTACTTTTATGCTCTATCCGGTAAGTAAAACTACTTTATTTGCGTTCATTTATTGTTTTCTAATTGCTCTACAACACAACCGAGCACACAAAAGCAAATAGAAGCGGCCTAGGAAACGGATAAGTAGATTCTTGCTCTCACGCAACTAGCTTTCCTTTTCCATTTTCAGGTTATTTGAATAATGCAGCCAAAAATCCAAGATAGGTATTTGTTGCTGCGTCCGCCATATTGGATTTCCATAACATAATATTTAACATCATATTAATGATTAATTCAAACACCAGTATAAAACTACAGTAATAAAGTGACTACAATATAAAAACTATAGCCACAAACAATTGGTTTAAGTCAAGTTTGCCGTCAGGTTAAATATAGCTTATCCATACCTTTTTAAACGCAGTCAGGGATCTAATTTTTCTTAAATCGTCCGGAAGCCCGTTCCATAGAACTGCCCCAGAGCATCCAAATCTATGTTTCAAGTGGTCGGCTCTGGGTTTTAGCGCTTTTAAGGATTACCCTGCGAGCAGAGGTTTCTCTCTGTCAGATACAAGAGACGCGAACGGCCTCAATAGGAGTTAAACGACTGGCAGAAAGAAACCTCTGCTCGCAGGGTATTCAAGGATATTACCAAAGGATGAGGACATACCTTGTAAAACACTCAGAGTGATGAGGAAAATAACGCATTCCTTCATCTTCGCCTTTTTTGGTGCTAGAAAGCATTTGAACACTTTCAAAACTTCAACAACACATACACGCATGACTAACTAATACTGTTAGGAGTCAGTCAGTTTCAAAACAAGCGGCACTCTTTATCTATTTGTTATCGCCTAACAATACAGACAAGAATAGAAAACTCGCAGGGGGGAGTGACGTTCACGACAGTGGTTAATATGTTTACAAGGTCATGCTTCGAAAGTCTACAGGTTTTGATAAATGCACAATAAATACATACCTAAGCATGGAGGATGTATTTATACTAGTCAGTTCCGTGAAATCATTCATAGCATTCTTATATCATCCCACTGACTGTTCAGAGCTGGTGGGTTTAGTACTTATTTCATCTTCGTTCTACTCAACAAAAGAAGCTCTGTGACGCAGCTCGTGAACAATACGCAGGTTCTTACACCGGGGGAGAGCCCAGCTGGTGACAAATCTTCCATTCCAAATGAACAAATTCAAGGACGAACACACGCAAGCGGGCAATGTTATGATTTCATAACCCATATACAGAATATCCACGAAGTTTCAACCATGTTGGCGAAGGACGCAAAACATCATGGGATGGTCGTGCCAGGCTCCTGGCCGAGTTTACAGTAAAGAGATCGTGCCACCGGGTCCCTGTAAACTCGGCCAGATCAAGTGCCTACAATATCTTCAATTCTGACTAAGGGGCCGACCATTTAACTTTTGAGGGGGGGGGTGGGCTTTTTTGTCGGTGCAAGATTTTTTTTTCTACCTCTGTTAAGCGGTGAGAATTTTTTTTCCAATAAAAAAAGAAGGGTTTTAGTCACCATTTTGCTGTGCAGGAAATTTTTTTCGGCCCTTCGGGCCGTGCAAGATATTTTTTTTCAAAAAAGCCCCTCCCCCCCCCCTCAAAAGTTAAATGGTCGGCCCCTAACGTCATCAATGATGATAATCAAAGCACCGCTGCGGTGACTCGTGGATATGATCACAGGTGAAAACAACCATTATTATTCAGCCATGCCACTATCTCGATTCTGATTGGCTAAGAGTACACAGCGAAAGCATGTCGGCGCACAGTTCGTGACGTCAAACTCCAGATGGTTTTCATTTCGAAAGCGAAAGCCAATTTAGCCAATATTCTCGTTGAATCGGCTATGGATTTTGCCGAGAGATCATTGCTCAGGATATCTAAATATCAACAATGGCTATTTGAATTGAATACGAAGAGGAAAATACTAATGGACGTAAGCTGAAGTTGAAAAACCGTTTCGCCTTGCAAGGCCTCGTCGTTGACTTCGTTTAGCTAGGTAAGAATTCCTGGTTGCTGAATAATAAAACAATTATTGAATTCGGTTTTCGCATGATAGTGAGATTTGTCAACGCCTCGAGTTAGTGTTATCCGCCTCAGCTTCGCTTCGGCAGATAATTCAAACCTCGGCGCTGCCAGATCTCACTATCATGCTCAACCTCATCCAATAAGTGTTAATTGGCGGTTTGTTATCAACCATGGAATTTTACCCTTGAATTTTACCCTTGAATTTTACCCTTGAATTCCTTCCAGCACACTCGCGCTAGGTTAATAATGATTTATTTGCACTTTTCAAAGGTAGGGGGAAAGGTTCAACGGGATCCTTTGGCAAAATTGTTTTTATTTAAGATAGGTACATGTATATGTCATTTTAAAGCTCTGTAAGAGTAGAACACCAATATATGATAATTTTATTGATCATTAATAAATTAATACATTAATTAATAAGATCAATAATTATTTGTCAAAAACTGATGTTCTCGTTTGATTAACTTCTAGTCCGTCAGAATTTAATAGAACCACCCAGTTTTGTGGACTCCAAAATAGGCAAGCGATTTTTTGTATGTTCGATATTTAGGATTTTATTGTTTTTTAGTTAGATAGTAACCGAAAAAGCTCGAAATGAAAGAAAAATCGTCATAAAATTGGAACAAAGGAAAATTTTAAAAATCGCTGGCACACATTTGGAGTCATATGTTTGTTTCATATATTTATTACGCGTAACGTATGTGCTATATGGTGCCCGGGGGGGGGGGGGGGGACTCCCATATTTTTGGGGGGTGCTCGTCGGGAACTTTCGTTTTCACCCCTAAAAGGTACCAAACATGGCGTCGCTTAGTTGATTTTGACCCCTAAAAGGTACCAAACATGGCGTCGCTTAGTTGATTTTCCCTTGTAATTTTGTCGCGTATTTTTTACGAGGGAAAATACGTCTGAAATTCTGGCTACCAACAGGTGCGATTTGCTTGATTTGCTAGAACGGACCTCTAAAAAGGACCTATCTGGAAAAAAATACACGTTTTCGAATTTTACCCTCTAAAAGGTATCATATCCCCCCCCGGGATATGGTGACAACAAATCCTGCGAAGCAAGGGTTGCCGTGGGGTCAGAAGTGCGAGAAACGTGCAAGCAAATGCGCGGCAAAAACATCGAAAATCGCGCCCTTTTGTACTTCAGGGTTTTCTCTGACCTTTCAAACCCAACGTAAACGCTTGCTGCACAGGCTAAAAAGGACATCGATTCACCAAACGGAGAAACGATGTAAAAATGGTAGTACTGTCTAACGGTTTAGTTTGTTTCTATTCTATTCTAGTCTCCATACGGGGATGATTACGTGCAGCCCCTGGAACATTTAATGAGACACATTTACTTGGAAACACCTAATTCCTGGATAACTACTACCTCTGTCTTTGCCAGAAAGTTATTTTAGGGACCGAATTAGGGCGGTATATTCCTAGCACAGAATTAATTGGACCTAAAGAAGACGAATAAATACCACATCGTCCGTCGCGTGGGTAAACAAGGAACGCGTCCCTCAGTGCCCGGCCAGGCTAAGGTCAAAAGGCATGCTACTGGTTGTCACAGTTTGTTGCTGTCACCAGAAGATCAGATACAAGACTCCTTGATGAACAAGAACTCAAGGAAAACAATAGATGGATTGAAGAAGACAATTCAAAGAGTAGGAGATATAGAACAATATCCGAATAGCAGCTATAAATGTGCAAGACGATATAAAGTTGGCATTAATAGTGAAAGCAACAGCTGAATTAGGAATAGATGTCTTAGCAATGCACGAGGTCAGGAGAACATCAACAGATGCTCTTACCTTTGATGATGAGTCATTGAAAGGATGGAAGATGTTGTGTAGTGGACATAAGAGAAAACATGAGCATGGAGTGGAAGTACTACTTGCACCACATGTTAATCTAATGGAAATGGTAATGATTTAAAATCTTGTGAATCGCACGAGGCTCATGCGAAGTAGAGAAGGAGTTTGCCCTTGCTAAGAAGTACAATGTCATTTAAAGTGCCACTGAAACGAAATCTCACCTCTTGATTCAAACCCACCAATTTAAAGATTAGCTATAGTCCTTTCATTGTGCCAAATGTAAGAGGTTTTGAAAAAGAGGAACATTCAAAATTTTGATTCCGAAAACACCATTTTCGAGGTTTATTGGACGACATTTTTCAAGCGAGCGAAGAACTCATTTACATAAATTAGCATCACATTAAAATTCAAGTTTCCAAATAAGGACGTGTGACGTCAACTGATGTACAAGCCAGCAAAACAACATGGCGGAGGGAACGAGGAATCGAGAGTGCAGTACGATTCTCTGCCGCTGGAGCTCTGTTTTGTACCACTATCAAGAATCGGACTGGATCACTTGCAAGAATAGAATGTGTGCGAATACGGAATCTGTGCATTTCTCTCTGAAAACCTGAATTCGACGAGCAAAACCGAGGAAACAAGTCATCAAACGAACTCGCGCGCCTGGGCAAATGTAGAAACAAGCGGGTTTTTCTCGGTTCATTTATGGGACTTCAGTACTAAAGAAGTCGGCTTATTTGTGTGGAATGACAACCCCAAAGTGCATTTCAGTTCCTGGTTAAATACGAAAGGAAAGCATTGCCCCTAAGTAAGTGTGATTTCCGACGCTCGAAGAACAGCCACACTCGGCCCTGACCAGTCGAGTAAACGCTTTAAAAACTTTTGTTCGTCTTCGTGGAATACATCAAGAGTTGACATTGTGGTTTCTTTTGTTTTTCTGTCTGTAGATTGCAATAGTATTGTCGCAATATTAACGAGAAATACATGTTTGTAGATGCCAGGCCTTTTTGTGTGTGTATTTTTGTGTGCAATAATCTTACCTTGCAAACGCATGGAAAAGTAGACTTATCCCGGAAGAATGCCATGAATGCCTCGAGTTTGCAGGTATGGTTTTAGTAGCTTTCAGTAAATTTTCAATTTTCATGTCCTAACTCACTATCCAGGAATTGTGATTTTGTACAGCTGCAGTAAACACCTGCATATAAGAACAGGCTGAAATTTGGCCAATAAAACCCTATTTTTATAAGAAAGAGCAGCCTCAAAATTGTAACCTGTTCTTATTTAATGGAAGTAGTGTCGTAATTGCACCACATGTAAGTTTATGTTTGCTTTCATTTTAGGCTGATTTGTCTCTCAATCAGCCTGACCTTTGATATTGGGTGTTCTTATGTTCAGATGTTTACTGTATCTGATCTCTACGGTACTGTATTTTCTCTCTTTGTGTCAAAACATTATATTTGCAATGGGCAATTCCAGAAAATATATGTACCCCGGAGACAGGTGGCACTAGTTTTTGATCCCCCTTCCCATGCATCCAGAATTTCGAAAATGGCTTACACCACATGAATATAGAATTCCTGAGAGGTTAAACTAGTTTCCAGCTTTGAAAACCCCCCATGCAGGCAGAATTCTGATTTTGAAAAAAAAAACTCCCATTCAGAATTCCTGAATGTTGCCCATCCCGGAGTACATATATTTTCTGGAATTGCCCAATGGTGGATACTGTATTCATCTCAAACTTAAACAGAAAGTCACTTAAATTGAAAGTCTCAAACTCACCTTATTTTTAACTTCACTACTTGTAAATTGCTGTTACTGGTTACTGGTGTTTGACTTGGCTCATGGGGCCACTGGAAACTCCACTGTTTTGCTATCATGATAACTGAGTGATATGATTGTAGGTAACACCAATGATCTCAGAAAAAAAAAGTCATACCTTCCCAATGGGTTAGATTTTGTAATTGCAGAGGGGCAGGGATGTCAAATGCCTTGTATGCCCCATACAATTAGAAGCTCTAGATGGTGCTCAGAGACATGACATTTTATGATAATATATTTGATTACCTATTTATTTTCTGTTGGGAATGGTAGGGTATTTTTTTTTCTGGAATCATACAATGCTGTACCAGTACATTTGCATACTTGAGCCCACATTGTGTTCCAAAACATTAAAAGCTAAAAATCAGGAGGGGTCATCCAAATAAGCTATTTTATTTGTACTAGGGATGGACAAATGGTAATCTCTGCTGTAAAGGGGGAGAAGGATTTGTGAAACCGGGACATACCAGGAAAGTGGTTAAAGTATGCATCTCTACTTAGCAGTTACAATGGAGGGTTTCAGCCCTAATAATTTTCATCATTAGCATGTTTTTTTCTTCACATTTTTGCCAGTTCAGTGATTACAGTCAAAGTGGGCACTGGTGGGCCCCATTGAATTTATTATCTAATTCAATCTACTGCTCTACTTCTTAAAGCAAATTGGAGCTCTGGAGGGCTTGTATACTCGTGCCTTACAAGAATACTGATCACAACAGACAAAAAGCAAACAAGATAAATACAGCCTCTCTTGGTAAAAAAATTCCTTGCAAGAACTCCAATCACAAAATGGTAGTGAAAGTTGAAATAGAAACCATCGTTTTCGACAGCGTATAGTACAACCTACTGACAGAACTAGGAACTGATGCAAGATTTGTAACCCTCGTATGCTGTGGGGCCCTGGCCTCGATCTGAGACCATAAATATTTATCGTGCAACGAAAATCATCCAAAAAACCCTAACCAGCCCAACAAAACCGTTCAATACACTCAGCACAGAGGCTGATTAATCAAGATGAACCATGTTTATACAACAAAAGCAGCACAGAGGATTTTAAAAGCCAGAAATGTGGTCATTTTGAAAACCTGTTTTTGAATTCTATAGTTCCTTTTCAATTATACACACCAATCATAGCCTTGGCTTTCCTGTGAGTTTATTCAGAGTTCCTTATACACGGTTGATACAAAAGGTTAAAAGGATATTTTTTGCGGATTCTTAACCGAGTGAATATCTGAATTTGTTAGCTTTTCCAATCTACAGTTACTTTATTTACGGATATAACTTTCGCAATTCTATACTGCAGAGTTTCCTCTCGATTACTTTATAAAATTTAGCACAAAAGAATGAGCCACTCAGATAGGATTTCAAGGCTATAAGCATTTTACCTGTACAAGCAGCGATCATAAGAGCAGATGGCATTTGTTATAAATATAAGACAGAAAACTGAGATACAGTGGGAGGCTGACAAAAAATCAAACATACCGCCTCGCTCGAAATTTGGTTTACATTTAAAGCTGATGCGGGAACAACGGCCATTCGGCTTGTCAAGTAATCAAAGATGGAGTTTATAATTCAATTATGGAGACTGCACAATGAAGCCAGAATTCAGAAAGTACTCACTCACTCGACTTGTTATCAGGGCCGAGTAGATGGCTATTCTGCTAGCGTCGAAAATCACACTTAGGCAATATTTTCCTTTCGTGTTTCACCAGGAACTGAAATGCACTTTGGGGTTGTCATTCCACACAAATAACCCGACTTCTCTAGTACTGAAGTCCCATAAATGAACCGAACACAACCCGCTTGTTTCTACATTTGCCCAGGCGCGCGAGTTCGTTTGATGACTTGTTTCCTCGGTCTTGCTCGTCGAATTCAGGTTTTCAGAGAGAAATGCACAGATTGCATCTTCGTATACATTCTATTCTTGCAAGTGATCTAGTCCGATTCTTGATGGTGGTACAAAACAGAGCTCCAGCGGCAGAAAATCGTACTGCACTCTCGATTCCTCGTTCCCTCCGCCATGTTGTTTTGCTGGCTTGTACATCAGTTGACGTCACACATCCTTATTTGGAAACTTGAATTTTAATGTGATGCTAATTTATGTTAATGAGCTCTTCGCTCGCTTGAAAAATGTCGTCCTCGAGGCCTGTTTTCAACAGTGTAATAAACATGTTCTTCTTTTTTAATATATCTTATATTTGGCAGAATGCAACAACTATACTCAATCTTCAAATTGGCGGGTTGGAATCAAGAAGTGAGATTTCGTTTCAGTGGCACTTTAAACTTCCTCAAAACTAACAATATCTAACGATAAGCTCAAGCAACCCCCTTGCGTCGGTACCCAGGGATCCCGGAGTGGTCAATTAGCTGAAGTTAGCGTAATCGCTGAATGAGTCGAGATAGGCAAGGACGGTATCGTAGCACAGTCTGTATTGGCTCTGAAACAAAAAGAAAGGGTAGAATTCAAGTTCATAATAATAATAGGCAGCTTAATGAAACTGAATTTTTTCAGTCACCTAGTCAGACCGTCAAGTAAAAAATTATTTCCATCTGGAAAATTCGTTGTTTGTAATTACGCAACATTGCGTGGGATACGGTCGCAACGATCCCACGATGTACAGCAGGCACCTACCGCATGAAGCTGAATATTTTCAATCACCCAGTCAGATCGTCAAAGTAAAAAAGGAAATCATTTCCCTCTGGAAAATTCGCTGTTTATAACTACGCAACTTTGCGTGGGATACGGTCGCAACGATCCCCCGATGTACAGCAGGCAACTACCGCGTGTCACGGGCCAAGGGGCTCCTCTGACAGCCCTCAATGCTCCGTGTCCCACGCGTGCGATAATCCGTGCATACGTGATCTCCCCTTTCTTATTGCAGAGAGAAGTTTGAAATCTTCTCCTACATCGCCTCCTTCACATCCAGCTTGTTTACACCTATCATAAGTCAGCAGGCCGTACATTCAGCACTCCACAGGCGGATTGTAAAGGAGGCGACCTGGATGTCTGCTTACCGCTTGAATGTTTTCTTAACTCATAAGACGCAAATAAATTGTATTTTCAATTTTACCAAGGGAAATGACTGGAGGAGGAGGATTATCCCTCTTTGCCACATTCTCGAGGCTCTTGTTGACAATAATAAGACATTCTCGTATCAGAGCTTCCCGCTCGTCACCTCGCGGGGGAGGCTCTGATAACAGCCACTGACGCATGCGCGATATTTGATACAGAGCTGTTGAGAAAAAGAAATTTCTACGCAAGCAGAAAGCCAATCAGCGAAGGGGCTGTCAAATGGCTGTTACTAGAGCCTACCCCGCGAGGTGACGATATTGCGTGAAGTGGATATCTTTGCCAAAGCTTTGTTCGATTATAGTCAACAATTATATACTAAGCAACACACTAAGAAGATGCACACGGACAAGCATGATGAACGGTCATAAAAACAGGCTTCACCCCATAAAAAACGATTCGTTTTGAATTTAAAAGTAAAGTATATAAGTCATACCAGAGTTTCTACTGCACCCGGTCTGCATATCCTTAGGGTCTTGACTGTTTGTAGAACATCCACCACCTGCTCCACTTTGACCCTCTCTAAAACGGAGAGAATTGTACACAGCGTCCCGCTCCGTCCAACGCCATTGCTGAAATTACATAAAGACATTGAGATCATTATTTTCAGGTGGTTTATAAATTGTTGTTAAAAATTACCTTGTGTTACAAAAAAAAACACCAAGCGAAAAGGGCCCTCGTACATAATTTCATACTTTCGCGAAAAATGCGTAAGCAAGTCCAGAATACTTATAAAAACCCTTTTAACCTGAAAATTTAAACCGTGAATTTAATACCGTCCCTTTTCGCTTGCCGGTGTTCAGATATTAAGGGTCCATTAGGCAGAGGCTACCATTCAAAATTCAGATCGTGCCTGCAAGCGCAACACGTAAAAAATTCTTGTGTTATATCTACGCGGGAGAAGGTAGCCAAGTATATGGAAGAGATAAAACTTTTTTCGTCCACAAACACTTGCGAACATTATCAATGCATCAAGATGCCGCGAAATACATTTACAACATGGATCTTCCGTCGAAGGCACTATGTGGGGATGTTTCACCGAGCCCGTAGTTCGAGGATTTATATGAAGTCTGAACTTTCCGAGTGAAATCTATCCCATGGACCTTTTATCACACAGCAGCCATCTTGGATAAAATTATTTGTTTTCCCTGTGGAAACTCGTAATCATGATGAGCTGCACAAGAACAAAAGATTGATCCAAGTCGTGTGATAAAGGCCCATAGTGCCTGGGACTGAATAGCCAATTGTCGTTAATGTACAACGCAATGGGGCGTTTGTGCGAAACAGACACCATTGGCTGAATTGGATAAATCTTTTGTTCTTGCATCTATTGTTCTTGTTTTTTTCCTCAGGCCTCCATTTAAACCAGCTCTGCTGAACTGGATGTTGTTTATAAATAAACAACATCCAAAAATAAATATTGTTTATAAATAAACAACATCCAAAAATAAATATTGTTTATAAATAAACAAATAAATAAATAGTCACGCACGCAAACGCGGGCATTTTCCATGTCACGTGAACACTCGACTAATGGAAATGCGCCAGAATCTAACGTTGCAATTTGGAAATCAATATCAAAAAGGCGGCGGCCATGCTGGTAGTCAGAACAAAGGGAGCAAATGAACTTTATTTTGTTCTGTACTGCCGACATGGCCACCTGTGACGTCACTTGCAAACCAAGAACAGGACAGAGCTGATTCGTTTATTTTGATACGTTTCCTCGCCATACAGCGATGGTGTCAGCGTCGTCACTTATACAAAACCCAGTATATACTTCGAAGAAGACAACAAGGTCCCACTACACTTATTTACCTGCACTGCACGACAATTGGCCCGTTACCGGACCGCTGCTGTGAACACTGGATACACTCGACTACGCGTAAAAGACTCTCGGTGTCTGGCTCGGAACTAGTGGTCCAGTTTTTAATCTGAAGGTGGCAAACATCTCTTGAAGGATCCTAAATCAAACCATGTTCAACCAGTACAATGTGAATAACATCTTCTTTGGTACGCTACGTTCATGAATGCTTTTTTCTTGTTGTTCTTAAGGTGGCTCAAAGCTATAAGTCACTGGGAGACCGGAGTTAATGTAAGTTTCCCTATTTACATAGCAAACGACAAAATTTCAGATATCTTTTAATTATATTTAACAATTAGTCGCCAAAGGTGACGTGATTATCGGCGAATTATTATTATAGTCGAGGTGACTGTTCGCCGATAATCACGGAGCCTGAGGCGACGTATTGTTGAAGTATAATTGCTCGAGTTATTCATAAGGTTTTTAGGCTGAAAAACGTGTTTTTGTTGGACGTTTTCACGATCATAACAAAACTCGCGCTCGCACTCCCAATTCTCTCAATGTTATACTAATAGGTTATAAAGGGTTTCTTACACATTATATTCTTATATCGGCAATAATATACATTGGAAAAAGTGCCGTGCCATTCGAACTAACCCTATTTAACCCTATCTTATATGTTGCCGTTTTTTAGTTCTTTTAATATGTGAATGAGCCATTTGGGACAGAACCCAAAAATGGCAAAGATTTCTACCCTAAGGTCAGGTAAAGTCAGATAGGCTTGATTCTTTGCATAAAGTATCCTTATACAATAAGAAACAAAATAGAAGTGAGTATTTTTTTCTAATTTCAGCTGCTAAACTTTGGTTACTGCATCGTTTTATGGCAAAATTTTGCCAAAATTCTAACAAGAAATGTCAAAAAGTGCTGCAGCAACCAAAGTGTAACTCCTCATATCTTAAAGACGGATCAATTAGAAAAAAATACTCATTTCTATTTTGTTTCTTATTGTATAAGGATACTCTATGCAAAGAATCGAGCCTATCTGACTTTACCTGACCTTAGGGTAGAAATCTTGCCATTTTTGGGTTCTGTCATTTGGTCGTCTTAAGTTTCATTGACCACAAGCTGAATCACAACAGCAAAGATGAAAGTAAATGAGGCCACGCTGGGACCAACCACCCCCCTAAATGAGTCATCAAAACGTGGGCAAAAATCAATTCTCGACATAACTTTCTACCCTTTCTGTCTATTTTTACCAAACTTCGTACATTGGATAACATTATGAAGACACACATTTTTCACGTATTGAGTGGTCACCATGGTGCTGGTGACGTCACTGGGGATGACGTAATTATTGGACTATTTTTTATTATGTCGAATCTGCTTGCTTTCTGTAGCGGCAATGATAGATTATAACAAGAGAAGCTGAAAATCGAAAACCGTTTGCGTTTTGGGTTTATATTAGCTGAGTTATGATTTTTTAATGATTCGTATAAGGTTGGTTCTACCTTAACAATTGAAAAAAATACAAAATAATTAATTTTTGTAGGGTAACGTCATTCCACAGTCAAATATCTTAGTATATAAGTTATACTAGTTGACTACAAAAGAATTGCAATCATTTCCATTCTCGATCATCTATTTTCCGTGTTTAAAATCCAAAAATGTAAACTCATGACGTCATAGCGGAGCTCCCGCGGGCGCCGAAGGCGCCCGCGTAGCGGAGCCCCATAGCTACATGCAGGAGGAAAGGAAACAACACAAAAGTGTATATGCATCGACCTGTTTTGTGATGGACTTCCGGTTTATTTACTTCCGTCCGTGGTTCCGTCGTCGCACAGGCAACCCATGACCAGTTTTACAGCGGAAGGAAAAAGGCTTATATCATGGGAAGGGATGAACCTCGGACAACCAAACTTGGGTGAAGCTGTTTGAGTGGCAAGGGGAGTGTAATGGCATAGTCACGTGGTATGACGTAATCGATGACGTCATCAAATGAGAAAAGGCTGATATCTTTGGAAGGGATGAACCTCAGGCAACCAAACTTGGGTGAAGTTGTCTAAGTGGCAAGGGAATACGATGGCGTGATCACGTGGTATGACGTCATAGATGACGTCATCAAACGAGAATAGGCTTATGTCTTTAGGAGTAATAAACCTCAGACAACCAAACTTGGGTGAAGTTGTTTAAGTGGCAAGGGGGGTACGATGGCGTGATCACGTGGTATGACGTCATCGATGACGTCATCACACGAGAAAAGGCTTATATCTTTGGAAGGGATGAACCTCAGACAACCAAACTTGGGTGAAGTTGTCTAAGTGGCAAGCGGAATACGATGGCGTGATCACGTGGTATGACGTCATCGATGACGTCATCAAACGAGAATTGGCTTATGTCTTTGGAAGTAATGAACCTCAGACAACCAAACTTGGGTGAAGTTGTTTAAGTGGCAAGGGGGGTACGATGGCGTGATCACGTGGTATGACGTCATCGATGACGTCATCACACGAGAAAAGGCTTATATCTTTGGAAGGGATGAACCTCAGACAACCAATCTTGGGTGAAGTAAGGGGGGTACGATGGCATGATCACGTGGTATGACGTCGTCGATGACGTCATAAAACCAGAAAACGTATAAATCTTGGAAAGGGATGAACTTTGCACAGAACCAAACTTTGGCGAAATTATCTAAGTGGCAAGGATGATGGTAGTGTTTGGTCGCGTGGTATGATGATGACAGGCTATGTACAATGGCTGCCTTTTGTCTCATTAACACAGAAAAATATGTAACCGGGAGCTCCGCTTTTAGCCAGTGGCTAAATATATATATTAGATTATGACGTCACAATCTAACAACGCTTTATATCTTCGCTCTAAGGACGAAATTCAAAATTTTAAAATCATACGATTTTAGATACCATTTTGCTTGGCACTTAACAACAGAAATCAGTTCAATTGACGAAATACTCGAAAAAAAATACCAGTGAGTTTGTTTTACCATACATTTGTTACTGTAACAAAATATTTAGGGGAGGGGAGGGGGTCAATCTTTGAAAAACTAGAACTCAGCTGTTTTTTATGCTATCAACAAACGGTTTTCGGTTTTCAACATCTCTTGCTGAGGTGTATCATCGCCATTACAGAAAAAGTGCATATTCCAATTCGTAAAAATGATCAAACGATTGCGCAATCTCTGGTGACGTCACAAAACATCATAGTGACGTCAAAAGTAATGGAAAATATTTGTCGTTGTGATGTCATCCTATGTACCAAATTTGATCAAAATAGCCACTTTGGATGGAAAGTTGTGTAGAGTCAAAGTTTGGATGACGCATTTTGGGGGGTGGTTGGTGCCAGCGTGGCGGAAAACACTGACGATCTTCAACATTATGGCCGTTACATACCGATTTTGTGGAGATTGTGAGTCTCCTTGATATGAATGACTCGTCGTATTTTTCTTCTGCCATGGTAACAGAGATTGTTCCATATTCACTGGTGTCCATTGATGGCCAGTATCTTGGATAGTCCTGCAAATATAAATTTTGAAATTATATTAAGCGCAGGAATTTTTTACTCGCGCGTCTTATAATGTTACACAATGCTTACAGGGCCTATAGTCGCATTATACCGGCTAAAGTTGCCTTAAATTGAAAAGCGAAAAAAGAACCGAAATTTCGCTCAAATTGACGTAATTGTTTTTCACATAAAATCGCTTAAAAATTGCGAAGCCGAGCGAAATCGATTTTTTAGAATTTTATTGTACATCCTCGGAAAATAAATCATACACGTCCTAAGTTTAACTATGACATGTCAACCCGATATATTGTTGGAAACTTATAGAATGGACAAGCGGGCTATGGCAAAAATAAATAACTTATTAATTAATATGTATTTTTAAAGGATTGATTAAAAGCTTTGCTGTGCCATTTTCACGATCTATCGCCACCGAACTGCCTGACCTTGACTCCCAAGTAAAGTGTATGCGTTTTCTTAAATTTTGTTTAGTTCAAAAGTTATGGAACTTATACTGTGCGACTACGTCAACCGGGCCATTTTGTAAGAAGTTAGCCAATCAGAAGGCGATTACAGGACAGAGGATATTGACTTTCTTGAGATCTCAGAAATCGAAATATTTGCTTTTCTCTAAAAATTGTAAAAATTATGAGCAGAAATAGCTTCAAAACACTTAACCAACCGTCGCCAAACCCATTGCACGTATTAAATTTCCTTGAAATGGTTTGAATCTCTGAATGACAAACTTTTTACGGGATGGCCCGGTTGACGTGTTCGCACCGTAAATTTTCGAAGGTTTTCAAATTTTATGGCATTTTCATCCTGGCACGACGTTTGCCTAAGTCTTACTTTCCGCAAAACCTAATTCCGATTCTTCCTACCTCTCCATCCTCTGTAAGACTATTTAACATGACAATCGTCCCCACCGAGTAGTCATGCACCATCTGCCAAAAGCTGTTGATTGTGTGATCTAGAGGGGCTTGAGTTAGGATGTATGCGTTCTTCTCTCTGTAGGCCTGGCAGAGCAAAAACAAAACACACATTTTTCAGAGAACGAGCACTGACAACTTGAATGTTCTGTTTAGCTCGCTAGCATGGTATGTAGCCCCAGATCTCAAAACCTGATATGCAAATAGCATTAGTAGTCGATTGGCCATAGATCAACGTAATAAGGCTCGTAACATGGTATATGGGCTCACAGAGATCAAAGCCCAAAATATGGCCTGGATCAGGGCTCTGAGGATGGTGATAAGGGATAAGGGAACAGAATTTTTATGAAAACAGGTATCAAAAGTGAAGCTAACAAATTGGGCTCAGGGATAAAAATTATTGCCAAAAGTAAAATATATGAGTGGCCCAAATATACCATGTTACGAGCCTGACGTAATTATCGATTCTTCTCCTTCGTGTAGCCTAGACCTTCGCTAAATCCTTCTTCTTTGCGTGGTTTTGAGGACCTCTCGCAGCTTAGTACCTCGCTGTCGTTGCTTGGCGACTCACATCGATCGCCGTTGTCATTATCTTAAGAGAGGTCTACGTGCGGCAATTCTACTTGTGCGCCAGTAATCCTGTCTATGAAATGAGGGAGGGAGATTTTGTTTTTCTTAGAGGGCACGGTACAAAAATATGCGCTCGGATTTGATATTGGAGCGTGCACGTGTGGGACGCGAGTTTTCTATTTCGCAGATTTCGGACCACGGTCAGGGTAACCATTTGTGTGCGCTTGTTTTAATCACACAAAATCACAATTTCGCTGTTGGAAAAATAAATACGGGTAACAGTTATTTCCCTATACCAGGAACCCATAAGTGGCACTCTATACAGACTTCCAAAAAGGCAAATAACCGATATTACGTACGTTTGCAAAGCTGGCATTAATGTAATCCGCGCCTTCCTTTTTAAGTATACTTTTCAGAGGAACCCTCTTTTCGTCCACTGAAAAAGAGAATATATTCGGAACATTAAAGCATCATCCACACTACGCCGGCTAAATATGAAAACGGGTAAATATTTTTAAGGTTGTGCCTTCCGTACACACTACGCGGGCTTAATTTCCCTCCGAAAACGGAACTTTTCGAAAACAATGACGTCATGTCACACGGCTGCGAGGAATATATGTCTACCGACTCTCGTTTTTGTTTTTGGCGCATGCGATAAGCTGACGCTTTTGTGCGTTTTCAAATTTAGCCGGCGTATGTGAACGGAAAACGTTTGTTCCGTTTTCGGGGCAAATAAGCCGTTTTAAATTTAGCCGGCGTAGTGTGGACGGTGGTGCCTAAGTAAATGCATCGTTCATCGTAAATTTATGCCTTCAAGTAATACGCCATTTGTTTTATTAAACTTTTCATTCATTTTGGGGTTTGGTGCTCATTTCCCGCTTCGTATTTGAAGTGAAATACTCTAAAACAACACAACTAAATTGTTTATTATTCAGTGTTAGCGACAGGAAATACACGTTGTGTATAGACTGTAAAAGTTGTATCATGTTAGAGAAGCTATTGTTTTGAGATCGAATCTATTTTTTTGGATGAAATCTATTTTAAGGGGATTTTGTTTAAATTTTCCAGTGCAAAATGCCGCATATGTTTATAAACGTGCAATGCGATGTTTGTTGTGAAACAAATTGCAGGATTCTGTGCCGGTTTTATGGTATCACCATCCCGACACCGTCATGTCATTCACCCTGTCCATAATTATTGCTTCGACACCAAAAAGCTTCATTTTTATAGAAACGCATTTTAGGCGTATCGTACCGATAGTCGCATTAAGTCACATCAGAAACATATAAGTTTCTGGTAACATATTAAGTTTCTGATGGAATAAATCATTTAAATAAAACAAAGCAATGCATTATGATAAGGGTGAATCGGTCGCAATTTAAATGTTAACAACATACTCACAAGGAACAATGTGTGGAAATCTATTCTTGGAAGCGTTACAAGGTTTTGTCCCTACATACAACTCGTCATCTGGAATATTGGTTGGAACAATGTACGGCAACCGCTGCAAGAGATCATTATTTCACTATTTGCGATATGACATGGCATTACAGTAGCAAATTTGACATAAGTATTCACCCAGAGAAGAACACCTGGAGTTTAACAAATACCTTAAACTCTAATTCGTAACCAGATAAACTATCTTGCTTTATTTTTTTCAGCTTGGTCATGGCATGTTGAAGATCTGGGGCGCGAATGTCGGTAGTACCGCATACAAGAGCTTCCAATATAGCGAGGTGGATGAAGATGTACTGTTCCTAAACAAGGTAAAACAGTGGTCAAAAGGAAAGGAGTCTTTTTCTAACAATAATGCATCCCCGACTTTCATATGGTGAGATACTTTGTTACGAGTCTCGTATCATCTTCATCATCCCTCAATCGGCTCATCAAAGTCACAACTGTCTTCATCACATATTTAATATTTTCATGAGACATCATCACGTCTTCAGCGTCAGTCATAAACAGCGTCAGAAGCTCTTTTTTTGCTATCGCACTGATGCCATTATGACATCATCATCATCGCAATCGTTGTCATCAAACAACAGCTGCAAAAGTCATAATCGTCACATCCGAAGTCATAATTAAGCAATAAAAGTACTTTCCGCGAGCTCTCTATTTTTATTGCTTTTAGAAAATAACATACACACGCACGACATCGTTGCGTGACAATCGTGTTTCTCAGGTCTCTTACAAACACGCCTTTTAACCAATCGGAATGCGCACATTCACCATATAAAATAGATGTTATTTTCTAATTTATATTATCAGTCATAATCATCACTAGTCCGTCACCAAATTCGTCATCATCACCCCATCGCAATGCCGTAGCCACCAGAACAATTAGTTCGGTTACATCCGGACCACTTCTAATCCAAACAGTTCTAATGAAACGCACTCAACATTAAAAAGACTTAGAATATCCTACTTTGAACAGGTCCGCTTGAAAACCTGCAGACTTCATCATTTAACTTTACTCCTCCACATACATACCGCTGTTTGTACCATATGTGGTCTGTCCTCACGGATTTCGCGCACGTAGTTAAATATGCCCACTGCCTTTGTCTCTTTAGCTTGTCTTAGCATCGCGTCGATCACTAAAAACGCGCCCGTTCGCCCCACACCAGCACTGCAAAACAAAAGAGGTTTCTATCAGGTCCTATGGGTTGTTTTGCAAATATAAACATCTACAAATTAAAAAATTCTAACACAGAACACAAGATGTTTGTTGCGCACTCGCCTGCAGTGTATGGCCCAAGGTGTGGTGCATGCAGGGAAATCGTGCAGAATCTTCTTCCTAAGTCCCAGGACTGCGCTTGCGTACTGTGGCACTCCCTTGTCCGGCCAGGCCGTGAAGTGATACTGGTAAATGTAGCGCTCGTCTGACTGTGCTAACTACGAGACAAACATCACGAAATACACCAGATCATCATCACTATGGTCACCGTATCGCTTGTAGTTCTCACAGTTGTTGCTTCATCACCACTACTTTATCATCTTTTTCATTGCCATCATATACTTTCCATATGCTTGCCATCATTGGACCAAAATTTTCGGGGATTTTGGTAAATGTCGAATGTGATACGCCAGCGAATGTAACACGCCCAGGAAACATTTTCAATATTTCGGGGTAACCTCTCTAGCTATTCCCAAAATGAACGAAATTCCGGTAATTTGAAAAATTGACGTTCCATTCAACGAATAACCCTGTGCAGATCGTTTGTCACATGGTTGTACTGGAGAGCAAAACAATTGCCTCACTGTAGATTATTTCTCTGTTATCATCTGCTGTATTGCATTCGACGTGATCATCTGAAAGAAATAGGAATCACAATGCAGGTAAGAGCGATCCTGATCCTCTTTGACCTGCTCGTTCCCTGTTTCCTCGGTAAGGTGCTCAGCCTGGAAGGTCTTAATGGGGTGGCGATCCTCTGGAAGGCAGATAAGTGCGATACATGATCTTTGAAAAGTAAAACCGAGACCGTGCATGCTTTCTGGAATGGATTTTTGCGCAGCTGACCATATGTTCATGTAGACTGCGCAATGTAAATATATATCTTATTGGCATTACGTTTTCGAGCATTATATAGAATTAGCCCAGAAATAAAAACCTTCTGTTAGATCGCTCATTTGTCTTGCAAGATAATTTTTAAAACTAAAGTGATGCTCGTTTTAGATTACTTGAAGGTAACTAATAATTTCGCCACGCCTGTAACATTGATCACTGTCAAATAAGAATAAATCCGCGTTTATTCAGGTGGATACAATCGAAGCCAGAGGCGCACCCCCAGACCAGTTCCTTGGAACGTTTCTCCCACAAACAGGTTGAGTGTTTACTGTCTGGTTTTTGAACTAGTTTCAACTGTCAGTTAGGTGAACGTTACCTTTTATCACTGAACTGAACTTGCTGTCTAACTCTATCGACTCGTTTACAATGCAAAGGTTGTCTGCCTCGCTAGGTTGCTCTTCTGCTTTCTTTGTACGAGATGTATGTCTTCTGTATAAAGAAAAGTAAGGTCTTATATCAACAACTGTCTCAATACAGGTGGTTAAATTAAGTAACAAAAAACAATTGTAGGAGTAACTGACGATGTGAGAAGGATCTTGCAGGCCAACAGGCGGGTCTATAACAATTAAGTTATACCACTCTATCATCATTATTCTGCAAATCTGAGACTAGGACGAAGATCATTTGCCCACCTTCTTAATGCTATACGATGTAGACCGCTATTACTCCACTTCCCTGAGCCTGTTGACGAGGATTCGCCATTTCGCCTACGAAGATCAACAGGAACTAGCTTTCAATCGAAAGCATCATCCGCCGTAGCTTCGTATGATCAATGCTTCAAGGGTCAATAAAACTTGAAGATTCTAACATTGATAATACGAGAACAATCAGGAATGTGACATGGAAACATTTATTTTCTTAACATACCTGTTGGCATTTTTACACTTGCAATCAACGCCGTCTTTCCTAGATACGTTTTCTTAATAAGGAGAAAGTATATATAATCGCATAATAATTAGTTTGTGCCGATTTAATTTCTGAATAGGCCAATGCCTACAAACAATAAACTCAAGTCGAGGCTTTCTTCTAAATTTACTGAAAATGTATTAGAACTTGAAGAGAGCCTCGATTTGAAGCTTTTGTCTTGTGAGCATTGGAGCGTAATTCGAACCTTGGGCTATTACAAATATACGATTTCATACTTACAGCCTCAGTCACAGTAATGGCTCTTTCCATGACTTGATAGTATTTTCCTTTCTCTAAAGCAGAATTTTCGTGTTGACCATAGGATTTCCTGTCACCAAGAGTAAAGACTGCACCGGTTTCACCAACAAATAGCGCGTCAAGCTGACCAGTGACGACTGCGTTATCTACGTCTGGCTGGTTATCTGGAATCGATGAGAGTGATCTATCTTCCGAAACTTCCAGGATCAGCAACTGGTACATGCTAAAAAAGGTAAAGATATTAACATGAATTTCAATTTCGCCACCATTAACTTATTTACCTAGATCTAATTCTCACTTCTACACACACACACACATACACACATTACGTGTCTGGAATTCTGGGGCCGGTTCCTGAAAGGAAGATTAGCGCTATTCTAGGAATAACATTTGCTAATCTAGGAATAAATTTAATCCTGGAATGATATCGAGTTCCAGAAAGCGGGAATAGCGCTATTCCCGGGATTAAATTTAGTACACCTCGCGAGCAGGGAATAACTCGCTAATCCAGGAATAAATCCGTGAAAAACGACACAAAATGTCATCTCACTGCATAAAATGGCCTGTATACGAGCACGTATTCACGCCGTATTCACTCCGTACACATGCCAATATACGGATGTATACGGGGAAAATCAGGATGTGTAATCAGTGTATAAGGACCAGTATAGTTCAGGGTATGCAGTCCTCATAAGGATCAGTACACATTGGTGTACGATGGTATGACTAGTTTTACGGGAAAACTAGGTGGTCTGCGTCGGCGGAGACGTGAACATGAACAACAACCAAAGGTTGAGATTTATGTTAAACGCCGTGGAAAAATGGTGTTTTGCTGACGTTTCGAGCGTTAGCCCTTCGTCGGAGCAAAAAGAGGACACATTAGTGTACGATTCCGTGTATTTCCGTACACACGTCAGTATACCCTATGTATACGGTACGATCAGGATGTATAAGAAATTTCGCGTACACATTAGTGTACGATTTCCGTGTATTTCCGTACACACGTCAGTATACCCTGTGTATACTGGTTCGACCAGGACGTATAAGAAATTTCGCGTATACGGACGTTTTATGAAACATTATACAACTTGTGTAATATGTGATTTTTGGCAGTGTACGGTGATTATTCGCTTTGTTTCTATTTTCATTGCCGCACATTGGTGTACGATTTCCGTGTATTATACCGTACACATGTCAGTATACCTGTGTATACAGGTACGACCAGGATGTATAAGAAATTTCGCAATGAGGCAGAAATAGTGTTGCTATTTAAATATTTTTATTATAAAAATGATCAGAAATCAATTATCATACACTTGCCCATGAATTGACATGACTAATAGAGCGATTTTAATGAATGTGGTATAACTAATTGCAAAGTAATTACACCAATTCGGAATAAAACCTAAAGGACGAATTACTCACAACAGTTAATCAAATTAACTGCGACCATGCAATTGTGTTGATACATAAATAGAATTTAGTTTTACAACCTTGAAGTATCTTAACTATTTTAAAGTCAACAAACATAAAGTGTGCCCCCTAGAGTGGAACATTCATTTCATTACTGCATTTTAGTGATTTCATTATATTATACAATGCAATTTCCAATTCAGTATCGAAAATTTTGTAATGTAATCAACTACTCTTGAGCCTTTAAAATTTTTATTAACAAAAAAAATTGAATATTCCACTCTATGGGGGCATACTTCAGGTCTTTTGACTTAAAAGAATCAAGCATGTTTCTTGCTCAAAAGCACTTGAATTTCGGCCACTTTAACAAAAGGTTCAACTAATAGAGTCAAAATGAACTTGTTTTGTTAAGGTCCTGAAAACAGTATCATTGGTGGATAAAATACAAATACACAACTTTTTTTTCTTCTCCCATTAACACAAACGCCAAAGAAAACCAATTTTCTCTCTGCTACACAATAGTGGTGAGGGCTTAGACAGATTTCTAAACTCAAGTTGTGCCTTTTGTAGCTGTACAGAACAAATTAATGTATTGCTAACTGTCATCATTCTACAATATTCATAGTCTCACAATTCAAAATATGTGCTCTCCTCGTCACTGTCCTTTCTTGCAGTGGCATCATTATTATGTTCTTCTGCAGAAGCACAATCTGTGACAGCTTGGTTGTTCTATAACAGATGCATAACAGACGTAAATATTTTTAAGTGCAGTTGTGTATCTTGGTTTCCTTCTGGCTGAATACACTCCCAACCCAAACACACAAACACACACACACATAGCAAAATCTCGCTACAGGCTGGTTTGTGCTTTGTCCTGAACACAACAAAGACCCAAGATCTATCTAATTCTTCAACAGATGTTGAATAAGTTTGAATCAAATGTTGATATAGTTTGGCTGCAAGGACATTAGGAAAAATACAACTCAAACTAGGTATTAGTCAGAATGTAATTGTTATCAGCACAAAAATCTGTGTTTTTTGCACAAAATGTGCAACCTTAATTCCCTCAAATTTAGCTATCCTTCATTGAAATCCCCTGAAATTTTCTATGTGATCCCTGTTAATTAATGATTTTGATTTCAAACAACATTTTTTGTGTTTTCTGAATGACCATGTCCCTTTCTCCAAAGATTCTAAAGGCACTGCAAGTTTTGATCAGCTGCAGGTTGGATTCCAATTTCAGCCTTGTTTCCCCAATTCCAGCACACACAAAAAACTGAACCTCCAGTTGTATTATTTACCAGTGAGCCAAATCTGCCCCATTTATAGCTATGTAGTGAACAGGAACAAAATTTGCAGTTAAGGGGGTTGAAAAGTGACCCCTGGAAATTCCAAAGAAAATATGTAAAATTTAAATGTCCCTCGCGATTCCAAAGGAAAAAAACAGTATTTGCATGGAAGAAATCAGGTAAATTGACACCCCACCCCTCTAGAATTTCTGATCCTTTCTGAGTGGGGGGATGGATATTTTCTGGAACCACATATTTGGGGAAAATTATGGGTGCTACAAAAGGGGCAAGGACAAATGCTGACCTCAGGTCCATGGACCCCTAGTCAATTGGACCCCCTGGTGGACTTGTCGTCCATGGACCCCCTGTGAAATTTGTTTTAGAAGCCTGTCGAACTAACTACCACCGTGGATGTGATACTTATCACTCAGAGGGTTGCAAGCTGTTTAACTACATTGGCTGATTGCATTTTAAATCCGCACCAGGGGGGTTGAGGACCTCCCTTGGACCCCATCCCCTGGAATTTCCACTCGTAAAACAGACCCCTCCCCCTTGGAATTTCCAGTCAGACACACCCTCTCCCGTGGAATTTCCAGAGTCCAATACAACCCCCCCTGGAAAATTTTCCATAGGTCCTCAACCCCCGGTGCGGTTTAAAAATGCAATCAGCCACTGTGATGTTTGGGTGCAAAGATCCATGATTAAAATTTTAGAATGCAGTTTAAATACATTTTAAGCTTCATGGACTAAGGGTCCATGGACCTGGGGTCAGCGTTTTGTCCTTGCCCCTACAAAAGCAATGTGACCAGTTTAGTTCATTGAACCAGAATGCTGTAATGTGGGGAATAGCCTTAATCCTACACAAATCTACAACTGCAGCAGCAGAATCTAAGTGACATTGAACTTTGACATATTTTCTAATTTGCTTAAAGGGGAACTTGCATGCTTTACTGACAATAGTTCAAATAGCAATCCAATTCCATCCTTTTGATAATATATAAAAACACTATAGATTTGCATTGACTTAACAGTTAAATGGTCATTTACCAAACCTGGACTGTTATTTTATGTATTTTTGGTGATTACAATCAGTGACAGATGCAGCGTTTTTCTAAGGGGGATTCCGTTTCCCCTAAACTCCTTCGAAGACTGTTACAGATAATACTATGTAGACCTTGTCTGCAAGCAGTTTGGGTATCACATCAAAAATCCTTATTGTTCCGATGCTCAATCAATGGGGGTTTTGTGGAACCCCCCTGGATCTAACACTAAGAATAAGACTTTTTATGACAGGGTGTACACAAATTAGGCATGTGAGTGCCCCTTTAAGGAGAGCTGCTTATTATACAATCACCAAAGATATTCTTCACACCTGCCTGTGCTCCATGCTTGATTTTTAGGTTTACTGAACATTAGAACTTGGTATTGATAAGCAGATGGCTTCTTGGAAAAACAAATTTTATCTTTTCATGTCCAAAATGTTCAAAAGTCATCTGAATTATTTTGCTCACTTCATTTATGCTTTTAAATTTTCACAAACCATGTCCTGCATTAACACATAGCTAAACTATAGTAAATATACTTAGCACTTTAGGGACTGTTCGTTAATTACGTCGCAGGGGGGGCTGGTGGTTTTTTCTGCTAGTAGGTTTTGTGAAAACTTACCCCCGTACAAAAAAAGTAGTTTCAATTTCTACCCCCTTCGAAAAACGGCTATTTGAAATTTTACCCCCCTCCCCCTGCATGCTAATTGACTAAGCTACAATGTAAGCATCAAAATGGCGTCTAAACTAAGTACGATTGTTGAAGAGGATGTAACGGTAGAACAAGCTCTAACTGGCAAGAAAAGAGAGGAGAAGTTCGACAGAAACATTTAGTAGGAAAGCTTTAGTTGGCTTAGGACACTCAGGATTTATACAGTGCTCTGCGTTTCACGCAATTGCATTCAATCTCAGTCCTAGTCTGTTGAAAATTTGCATGACACTGAAATGCACCCCCCAAAAGTTTCGCGTGTTCTAAAAATTTACCCCCAAATTTTTCAACGTTCTGCAAAATTTACCCCCCCTATAAAACCACCAGCCCCCCCTACGACATAATTAACGAACAGTCCCTTATTGACTGAGACCTAGGGAAAGCAGTACAGTTTTGTGCACCCTCAGCCACTGATGTTTCCCACTGCCCCAGCCAAACCAAAAACACAAAACAAACAGTTTCCCTCCATGTCAGTCAACAAGACAGTGTTTATAAATTATTTGTTCGATTAAACTAACTACGATTATTGATAAGCAGATGTGGTACCTTTGTGATCTGAGAAAACAGCCAAACACATGCTCCAGATGGCCCCAAAGCTTTATTCGCATCCCTCTTATACGGTGGCTGATACGGGCCATGAAAAAGTCACTCCTCTTTTTGTTGTCAGCTGTTATTCAGAAAGACAGGACGATCTGAGTTATAACTGGAAATGTTCACTTATATCTGGAAATGTTCACTTATAACTGGAAATGTTCACTTATAACTGGAAATGTTCACTTACAACTGGAAATGTTCACTTATAACTGGAAATGTTCACTTATAAGTGGAAATGTTCACTTATAAGTGGAAATGTTCACTTATAAGTGGAAATGTTCACTTATAACTGGAAATTTTCACTTATAACTGGAAATTTTCACTTATAACTGGAAATGTTCACTTATAACTTGAAATGTTCACTTATAACTGGAAATGTGCACTTATAACTGGAAATGTTCACTTATAACTGGAAATGTTCACTTATAAGTCAAAATGTTCAGTTGTAAGTGGAAATGTTCAGTTATAGGTGGAAATGTTCAGTTATAACTGGAAATGTTCAGTTATAACTGAAAATGTTCAGTTATAAGTGAAATGTTCAGTTATAAGTGAACATGTTCAGTTATAACTGGAAATGTGCAGTTATAACTCGAAATGTTCACTTATAACGGGAAATGTTCACTTATAACTGGAAATGTTCACTTATAAGTGGAAATGTTCACTTATAAGTGGAAATGTTCACTTATAAGTGGAAATGTTCACTTATAAGTGGAAATGTTCAGTTATAACTGGAAATGTTCAGTTATAACTGGAAATGTTCAGTTATAACTGGAAATGTTCAGTTATAACTGGAAATGTTCAGTTATAACTGGAAATGTACAGTTACAACTGGAAATGTTCAGTTATAAGTGAAAGTGTTCAGTTATAACTGGAAATGTTCAGTTAGGGTTTGTAATGTTCAGTGAGGGTTTGTAATGTACAGCGGTTTCTCTACTGCAACGTGCACGTGGAGCTATCAGTTTTCAACGTAGTTTTCACAGATAAAGATGTCAACTATTTGTGTTTTACCGAGTTGCATTCCTGCGCTAGATTCGACAACAACTGCCACAAGAGATGAATTGGTTGAGGGTTACTTTCATTTAGGGTTCCAGTATTTAGAGATAATACTATTTTTACTTGGATCACATGGTGTAAGATTAAGTCTGAGGCAGCTCAAAAGAATCTTGCATTCTAAGGGCCTAACCAGGAACAAAAATCAGAGCCCGATTGTGGATGTGGTTGAAGCTGTTGATGGGGAACTATCGAGTGGAACTGGGGGCCTTATCGGATACCGCCAGATGCATCAGCGTATGACATTGCATCACGGGCTCACAATAGATAGAGAGACGGTCAGAGTAATCCTGAAGGGACTGGACCCTGAAGGAGTACAGCGCCGCTCACGTCACAAGCTAATACGCCGAAAATACTACGCAAGTGGTCCAAACTTCATATGGCACATTGATGGGTATGATAAATTGAAGCCCTACGGTTTCTGCTTACACGGGGCAATAGATGGGTATAGTCGAAGAATAATGTGGCTTGAGGTAGACCATACCAACAACGACCTCGCGTAACAGCAAAGTACTTTACAGACTGTGTGCGAACTGTTGAAGGAATGCCGACTGTAGTAAGAGCTGACTGTGGGACTGAAAACTGCCATATAGCTACCATCCAGAGATTCTTCAGAGCAGACCACGAAGACTCTTTGTCCGGACAAAAGAGTTTTATGTATGGACGCTCCGTTTCAAATCAAAGGATAGAGTTCTGGTGGAGTATACTCAGAAAATCCGACACTGATTTCTGGATAAGTTTTTTTAAAGATTTAAGGGATAGAGGACTCTTTTATGATCATGATGTATTACAGAGAAATTGCCTGAAATTTTTTTTTCATGCCATTAATTAAAGAAGAATTACATCGTGTTGCCCAACTGTGGAATTTACATAGAATTCGTCCCGAGCCAGAAACCAAAGATCACCACCTGGTAGACCTGATGTGCTGTATTTCTTGCCTCATACAAGGGGAACTCGCAGCTATATCAAGCCCGTTACGTTTGACGAGAGAGAAGGTGCAGAGGAAGTTTATTGCGTAGGAAATGATGATGGTAGTATTAACCAGGAGTTGAGGTATTCAAGGAATTGGCAAACCTTATAATAGAGGAAGAAAACCTAGCTTCCCCAGCGAATGCGGATCAAGCCCTAGACTTGTACATAATGATACTTGCGCATATTGAAAATATTATGTAAACCAAACACAATGACGGCTAGTTTATTCAATTGATGCGGAATCGGCTGATTATATGCATGGGAACGTTTCATTCCGGACCTCGCGATGGTTAACTTGTTATGATTACATTTTTGACTTTGAACTCATGAACATATGATAAAGAGCCTCGGAGGTGGAACAATTCATAGATAACTGAACATTTTGCTAAACATTTTGCTTTTACAGTAATCGGCACAGATTGTACAATTTGTAGAATAAAGTCAATTTTTCGTCAGAGAATGTCATTTGCAAAGGTTAACGTTGTTGATAAAGACAGTAATATAAGAGACAGGACCCAAAAATGGTTTCGAGATTCTGTTATAGATATAAGGTTTCTAAGGCCCGCGGAAAACGTCGAACTTCAGTCGAACCCTTCCTTTTTCAAAGGATGCCGCTTCATTAGACTTTATAATAGAAAACTTTCTATTGTTTTGAACTGGTACGGCGCGACTCTGGCACGACGTTTGCCGTAGGCCTAACTGGCGTGCACACACTCTTAGTGACCAAAAACAGTTAATGAAATTTTGAGCAAAATTGAAAGATATAATTTTGAGAAATAAGGGTATAAACGTTAGGAGAGGTAATTTAATGGTCTTTCAAAGGTTTTTCACAATAATTTAAAAAAATAAAGTGTTATTTCATCAAACAATAGAAAGATAAGTTAAAGAATAGAAATGTCACAAGAAAAGCCGTGGAAAATACAAGTCTCAATCATTTCTTGGTCCTGTCAATTGAGATGAATCTTATCTGAATCTTTACTGCGTATCAGTTTTAGTAGATCGCAGGTAGATTTAGAGCCAGTTAGAATAATGACAAGGAATTGGCTTCTGTTTCCCAAGCAAAGATCTTAGGCGTCACAGTGTCTGATGACCTAAAATGGAACCAGAAACTCTAAAGAAAGTCAACAAGCGCTTGTATTTTCTACGCCAACTTAAACGCGCTAATATCAAGTCTAATGAGTTACTACTATTTTATCTGACATGTATTAGACTCGTTACCGAGTATGCCTGTCCTGTGTTCCATCACTGCTTGCCTCAAATGATCTCGAAAGATGCCAGAAACGGGCTCTGCGCATAATTCATCCCTCTCTATCCTATGAATGCGCGCTCTCCGCAGCGGGGTTTGAAACTTTTGCGTGATCGTCGCGAATCAATTTCCAGTAAGTTGTTTTCCGATATTCAGAATCCAGCCCATAGGTTACACAACCTCCTTCCGCCTCTCAACAAGTACTCTGTAAATCTCAGGTGCGAGCGCACTTCCGCTGTTCAGCCGCTGCGCACCAAAAGAGTGCGCCAAAGTTTTATCTTTTACCATGCGATGAGCCATCATTTTTAGTAAATGTTTAGATAATTCAAATATATCGTTTTTATACAATTTTTATATTAACTTATAGTTTTATACTTTTAACTTATTGCTTGTACATATTCTATTATTATTATTAATATTTTCTGTAACTTAGACGCAATTCAGCCTACTGGCTGCTATGTTTTTATGAAAATAAACTATCTATCTATCTGGGGAAGCTTCCCGATTGACAGAAGGCCGGGAAAATCTGGGTATGTATTATGTGAACTAACATAATGCTCTCGAGCGACGTTGCTCGTGTAAATAAGGACTAGGGCGTCGCGTTGCTTTAGGGATGGACCATTTGATATTTGATGGGGAGGTGGCTATTTCTTTCGCTCGTTACTTTTTTGCCTCCAGTTTAGCTCTTGAATTTTTTCCTGGGACGTCACCATACTCGATTCTTTTCCTATGATATTTCTTTATTTTCTTTATATTCTTTAGAACGTTAGAGATAGAATTTTTTTTTGCTGTCAAAGCGACAATTCAATACGGCTTTCAATCACTTTAAAGCTCCCTCTTCTTAGGAACGGACGGGGGTATTCCTTGCGGAATAAAGGAAATTGCTGTGCGAAAGCAGTGTACATTCACGTGCGTGGAACTCTCGAAACTTGAACTGATGCCTCAGAAAGGGAACGCACCGAAAAATCTGTGTTTTATGAAATTAAAATAGTTGTCAAAGTTGTCATAGTTAAGGCGAAGAAAAAGCTTTAAAATGAACTGAACATTTCCACTTATAAGTGAACATTTCTACTTATAAGTGAACATTTCCAGTTATAAGTGAACATTTCCAGTTATAAGTGAACATTTCAGTTATAACTGCACATTTCCAGTTATAACTGATCATTTTCACTTATAACTGAACATTTCACTTATAACTGAACATTTTCAGTTATAACTGAACATTTCCAGTTATAACTGAACATTTCCACCTATAACTGAACATTTTAACTTATAACTGAACATTTCCACTTACAACTGAACATTTTGACTTATAAGTGAACATTTCCAGTTAAAAGTGAACATTTCCAGTTATAAGTGAACATTTCCAGTTATAAGTGAACATTTCCACTTATAAAGGAACATTTCCACTTATAAGCGAACATTTCCAGTTATAAGTGAACATTTCCAGTTATAAGTGAACATTTCCAGTTATAACTCAGATCGTCCTGTCTTTCTGAATAACAGCTGACAACAAAAGAGGAGTGACTTTTTCATGGCCCGTATCAGCCACTGTACTCTTAAGAAGTCTGTTCATAATGTTCACTGCAGGGGAAGGAAAATAGAGCAGAACATTTGAATAGAGAAACCACAGTTTTAATAGTACCGAGGGGAACTGGTTTGGACGAAATAAATTTCATTCTATCTTGTTCTGTATTTTGAAGTTTCCTAAGAGGCGACTTTTGCGTAGACGAAAATCACAAGAAAGCGCTAAAGGAAAAATATGATGCAGGGAGATAAAAAGTAGCCTCTGCTCAATGGGAAACGAGACTTCAGTTCAGTGAAACTGGTGAAACATGCAGCGTTTCAAACACAAACATTCCAGAAACATTCGACCCACAAATTATCAAGAAAATCAAAACAAAAGCGTCTAACAACTTCTTTACTTACCGATTTCGTACTTTCTTGCTTAAAGATAAACATTATCTGCCCATTGCAGCAAATTATGCGATACTTCTGTGGCAAGAGTGATAAACACCGCAAAGAACCTTTGGCTTGTTGATTTTGCGCGCGAAAAAGAACGAGCTGAGCTGAGCGACCGCTCCACTGAAATTTCAAATGATGATCACGTGATAGTAGATATCACAGGAAGCCCACCTGGTCGACTTGGAAAAGCGTCAAATGTGCTTTTTCCTCGGGCTTCCTGTGGAAGGCCCGAGGTATAAAATGGGCTTTCGTCGTATTTTTCCTTTCAGTCGCAAAACGCACCTTTGACAGCTGCCAATCAGTGTGTATTTAGCCAATCAGCAGTACACGATACTCAGATTTCGGCTATAGCCTATTCGTCAACGTTTACAGCCGGTGAAAATCTAGCCAATCGGAAGTCCACACACTGCGTTTGGATCCTGAAATGAGCCGCCATCTTGGATTACACGAATCGGAGTATAAATAGGCTAAGATAAGAACTCAAAACCCATCTTATGAACCATGATTTGACAAGGAACTGTGCAGAGGGTCGATTTGTTGATGCTGATGGGATGTCAGAGTACTCCGATGCCGCAAACCAGGTATTTTTTTCAATATTTCTGTCTGTCGCTCGTCTCCCTCTCACAATGCGACTTGACCCATATGTATGATATTATAACAACCAACCTTACCCAATGTTCCTGCCTCTTTGAAACTATTTATTTCCCCATTACGACAGAAATATCTATCTCTGATGTGTCTAGTTTGTATATTTAACGGAGATTCGGTATAAATCTGTGATTCCTGTTGCTAAACAAAGTATAAAACATCGAGTTCCTCTACTCAATCTCAAAAATAAGAAGCGATCTTGATTCGATACAAACATGAATCTTGTATTGAAATATGATAATTGAGAGCTATTTATTTTGAAAATCCGGGCAAGAGTTAACTACATGGGTGCATATTAAGAAAGAGAAATTAAGAGAAATTCTATTAGATATTCTAATGTCTGAAAATCGGTATAATATCGATACAGATGAAATATCTGTATTGATTTCAAAGAAGACATAGATTATGTATCAGTCAATTCCAGCGGTGACCATGCCCCCCCCCCCCCCCCCCCCCCCGCCATTTGGTCATTTCTAAAAATAAAACTGAAAATTCCCCGCCCCCGGGCTAGCAAAAATGCAGAATACCCCACGGCGAGGAACAAAAAAAGCGGAAAAATGCCCCACCCCCGGGACGAGAAAAAGACTGTAACTCTGCGTGACAAAGCTTCACAACAAAAACTTCAACTCCATTTATACTGTCCGAGCATTCACAATTCGTTTTTAAATGTACTTTAGTTTTCTTGTCTATGAACGAGTTCTCATTTCACTGAAAGTGAGACAAAATATAAATAAAGAAGTGACATTCCTAGGCCATTCGCGGTTGTAGCCATTTAGCTGCATCTCTCATTGCGAAATTTACCTTTATTCTATTTGCAGAGCAACTATTTCGCAGTTATGTTACTTGACTTTTTGCGAAATTGGAACTCTGTTTATAGTGTCAATTCATTTTTATGTTTTTCCACTGAGACGAAATTGCGAAATCTGTTTCTTCTCTATAGAAGACGTTAATTGTGAAATGTGCAAATGTGTCAGTCTCCAAACGTGGTGTATACGGCGGGCCATGCTCTGCATTATATTTTATGTGCCGTTATTTTCTGTAACTGGGTTGTAGTTCGCAAAACCCGACACGCTTGAGATGAGAAAAACAAAATTCCCCACCCCCCTCCCCCGGGGAAAAACAATTCCCGACCCCGGGGCCAGCAAAATTTTCAAAATTCCCCACCCCAGGGAAGGCACTGGTGTGCAAATGCCCCACGGTGTCCGGGGGGGGATTGTCACCGCTGGAATTGACTGATACATTATGCTCACTTTCTCGTTTCTTCTTCTTTTTCCTCACTTAATTCCTTTACCTTGTTTTTTTAAATTTAAGTCTTAAAGCTATATGAAATATAAACCTCTTAATAGTCACATGTAATTTAATTACTCTGAGAAATCTGTAAGACTGGCCCGCCTCGATTAGTTTGTACTATCTGCGGGTCAGTCCGATTATTTATTTTATACTTGAAATATCCCAATAAAATGAATGAATGAAAATGAATGAATATTTTTTGGACTTCTGATGACTGTCTGGCTTGTTGCTGAGGGCCAAAAAAACTCAATCAAAAACCTACATTTTTATAGCTTGCTAAAAGTACATGCCCCTAATTTGAATTAAAATTATATTATCTGGGTGGGAGCAAAGGAGCCTTTTCAACTCCAAATGCCTTTATGATTGTCTTTTACTCCATGGCCTATTTATTTGTTTCTTGTAATGTTCTTTTTTTTTCCTGGTTTCAGACACAAAATACTACCTTTGACTATTCAGCACGCAGTAAGCCAAAAAAGCTTTTCACATCACCAAGATTTAAATCTAAGGGAACACAAGCTTCTAACAAGACAACAAACTGACCAAACTCAATCCACGGTTAAGAAACAGAGAAAATGTCTCTGTGTCCCAACAGGGAATTGAACCCCGGTGGCGGAAGTAAGAGGCAAGTGCTTAGCCACTACATCAACTGTGCTCCCTAGACCTGCTCAGGTTGGAGAGGTACACTCAGCAAGCAAACCCAGGTGTGAGAGATGCAGTGGAGATTGACACTCTGGCTTACACCTCTACAGCATAAGAGGCCCTGTAGATGATGGGACAGATCAACATACCTGCCAACTCTCCCGGTTTACTTGGAAGACTCACAGTTTGAACCTTGCCTCCCAGTAAAAAAAATGAAAATAACTTATACATTTACATCAGGTGACTATCGAAATGGAGCGTTCTGGTAAATGGAGCGTTCTAGCTGATTGGCTTAGAATCTCACACTAAATTTCAATAGTGACCTGCCAACATTGGCAGTTTTATCGATGTTTTTGGATTCGAAAATGGAATTCAAAAATATTTAGAATAATCACATGTGTAATATACTAAAAAGATAAGTCGCCTCAGTGAATATCGTTGGATAGTCATCTCGAGTCCATTTCAGGGGACCATCTGACGATATTCATGTTGCAACTAATTGTTAAATAATACAATCTCTCGGTTTTGACTACTCTGAGGTTGGCAGGCATGGATCAATGGTACAAATGAAAATTCTTAGGTTGGGATTGGAGATTAATATCTGGACAACTCACCAGAGCCTTATATTTTTTTGTTTTTAGATTTTCCATCTTCATCTTACTTCTTATTTCAGTTTTATCTGTAAATTTTTTTTTTATTTGTAAATTTCCCAAAAAGTTTTTGTAAAGTCAGGTTCATAGCAAAATGATGCTATGGATGCTTATCACGGGAAATAAATTGGGCTTGCAGCGGAGTAGCTTCGCATACAGGGTTTAGCTGAGGTATTCGAATGTACCATGAATTCAGATTTGAATCCAATTTTTTTAAACAATTTGTGTTTGGCAAGGCGATAGGAACTGGTTTGTTGCAATTTCATTGACCAACTTTAAGTTGAGATATCTCAATCAGCCCCAGTTCTCATTACAGTGGTGATAGCAGAGATTGCTGTCTATATTCGGTCTGTGTCTTAATTTTCCAATGATAACCACCGAAAATAGATTGTGCGTGCACAGAAAACCCAGCTATGCGATTCCTAAATGTTCTCTCTCTAGCTTTTGCACAACTTAAAGGCTCAGATATGCATATAAGGTAGACACGTTGTTGTTCTTGCCCATGTAAATATATTGCGATTGTTGAGAAACCACGCTTCAAGTTATTTGTAACAATAGAATATATACATTGCCACTCTATTTTCTTTATTTCACATTCGTGAATGTGCCCCAGGGCCAGGCACTTTACACCACTTTTTTTGCCCCACCCTGGGGAAATTGCACCCCTACATCGTCCCCACCGTGGGGAATTTTGCAGATTTTTTTCAAAAAAAATGCAAAGGTCCGATGGTTTGGCATGGGGGGCATGGTCACTGCTGGAATTGATTGGTGCATTACTGTTAACCATTCTCGCCAATATAACTATCTAAGGGAATTGCATTCATACTTCTATAGTAGTACTACTGGTGAATTAATATGTTCTGAAGTAAACCTTTGGAATATTGATGTTGCTTCAAAGATAAACCAGATAAGATAGGGGTTGCAAGAGAGCAAATATTTTTTTATAGCCTACTAGAGACCTGGAGATCACATTAGATTACAATGATGGGACAATAATAGGCAACAGCAAAAATGACAATATAAAGGCTCTTTTCCGGTATTCTTCATCAGACCTTCCTGCTACTATTACACATATAGATTATGCCTTTCCTTTGTTAGTTTTTACCAAGCCATCAATTAAAACCGAACAAACAAAAATGAAAGTTTGGTTTTCTCATAAATCCTGAAAGGGTAAATAAGAGATACTGTTTTTGTTCTGATGACACCAGTGATTCTTCTATGCTTATTGCTTCAATGCAATGTGTGGTTCCAGAAATTATCCATACCCCTCCTACAGGGCATTGGAAATTCCGGAGGGGTAGGGGGGTCAATTACCTGATCATTTCCATACAAATACTGTATTTTTCCTTGGAAATTCCAGAGGGGTGGGGGGGGTCACTTTTCAATACCCTTCCGTGGTGGGGGTATGGATATTTTCTGCAACCACACAATTTGACAAGAAGGTGCAAAAATATATTTAATTTTTTTTAAACAAATCTGATCATCTAAGTTAACCCGGGCACAAACTCATTATTAAAAGAACTTACGCCAGAGAAGCCCGAGGTCACGCAGTTTCTGCGTCTAGTTTTTTTTTTAAACCACACACATTAAGTTGCGAAAGTGGAACTTTAACAGATACTGGGCATTTCACAGTGTCCGTATCGAAAGACCATTCACATTACGTACACTGTTCATTAGGCCAAGTAAAAAAATAACATGTTTATCGTCCGGAGCTTTCCAAGAAAAAGTGTCCATGCGGCCCTTTTTATTTTTTATTTATTATTTCTTTTTGCTCCTTGTTAATGCCTTGTTTTATTGGTTTATGCCATATTTTGTGTACAAAATGACTACGACTGTTTCATAAACTATTCTTAAGGGCAATCTATGTTCATATAAAGCATTTCCATGCTCATTAAAGCCACATTTCAAAGCAGTTTCTAACCGCTTGTGACGTTTGACTTCGTTTTGGAGACAATTTGTGAAAATAAAAAAGAAAAGAAAAAAGGATGCGGCTCCAAACAACGATGCGGGCGGGGACGATAAACATGTATTTTTTTTACTTTGCCTTACACAAAGTGTGTACTGTTTACGGCGCACACGTATGCACGGATAACTTTGTCGGTAGTGACTCTCCGTATACTGTTCATTACACAAAGTGTGTACTATTTAAGGGCACATATGTATACAGATAACTTTGTGTACTGACCCTTATACATTGCCCGTATCCAAGGACCTTACACCTTACGTATACTGTTCATTACACAGAGTGTGTACTGTTTACGGCACACACGTGTACGGATAACTTCGTGTACTGCTATTTTAGGATTAGCTATTCTAGGAATAAATATAGGTTCCTGAAAGCACAAGTTATTCCCGGATTAGTTATTCCAGGAATAAGACAAACATAACGGGTTTGACTGCTTTTAAAGCGATTTCATTGGCTGAAATTTAAGTGCAGAAGCCAACTATTACTGGGCGTACTGTGCATCCGGGGGGACCAAAAAACAAAATGGCGGTGTGCAGAAAATTTAGTTTCACTTTAAAAACAAACTAAAACAATAATCAAACGGTATTTTTTCTCTTGACAATACAACAAGTGTCTAGCTTAATTATCATTCTCGACCTTGATGTGGTTTATTTTTTCTAAAATGTGAACAGCGACGAGAAATAATTTTTTCCCGAACACAGTAGAAAGATATCGAACTTTATCGTCGAAACTTTATCGTCAAGTCCATGAAGCAACCTACTGTCCAATGAAGTGAAAATAAGGCAGAAAACGTGAGTAAAATGGTGAGTTTACACTGCATGAAATGGCGAATATAAGGGCATATACGGATTCCGTATACATTTTGCATAAGGAAAGTGTACTGATGTATAAGGAATTGCTATGGATACTGAATGTATAAGGGTCAGTACACAACCTCATCCGTACACGTATGTGCCGTAAGCAGTACACACTTTGTGTAATGAACAGTATACAAAGTTTAAGGTCCTTGGATACGGGCAATGTATAAGGGCTGATAAGGGTCAGATTTAATCCTGGATTAGCCGCTATTCCTGGATTAAGTTAGTCCACTTTTCGGGAACCGGCCCCTGATATCCAACTCTCATTTCATTTTGCATTTTATATATAATAGATCGATCTTTGATAGGATTTAGATAGGTAGATAAGACCATTGATTGGGTTTAGATCGATTGAAATAGCTTAGGTTTGACGGGGTTTAGATGGTTAGTCATGAACCTTAGATGGAAGGAAATACCTTTGATGGGGTTTATATGGATAGATAGATTTTTGGTAGAATTTAGATGGATAGACAGACATTTAATGAGGTTTTAATACCTACCTGATAGGACCATTTATTGGTTTCGTGGGCCAAACTGTTACGTTTGCTTTTCCTGTAGTAGAACCATTGATGAACTGTAGAAATGGTATCTTCGGAGCGGTTGGACCTCGGGGAGAGAATAAAAAAAAAAGAACAATAGCCAGCAAATACATGCTTCTTTGAAAAGCCAACAAGGCGTAAGCAATTGTCCAAACACTACAGCCACTATAGCGCACCGTCCATTGACATATTTTTTAATACATAGGGTAAAAAGCAGACAAAACAGGCGCTGAAAGATGCCGACGTTTCGGATTTTACTTTCAATCCTTCATCAGTGCGGCTACTAAAACTCTATATTTTTTAAATACCCCACCCATGTCACATATAACACGCCACCACCATATGATCCTAAAATATTAAAGGTTATAGATCTACAGACTCTTACTGTCGATATCTGTTTTCCTTTGCGCCAGTTTACTTTGTCGACTTTCTCCGCACTCTGTTACTGCTATTATGGAAAACTGGTAACTCGTTCCTGGCGTCAGCTCATTGACAGTGTACGACCTTGCATCGCCTTCAGATACGACACGCGCTTCTTTCTGACTGAATGAGACATCATACCATTTCGATCCCCTAATAGAAACCTAGAAAATGTAGAGTTCAACTCAGCCTTGTGGAATGCTTTATGCGTCAGGTGATGAGGTAGAGTGTGCCTTGTACAGTTTCAGACCGACACTTCTGTATGGACTCTACGGCGATGTTTCCTCATTCTTAGATTCCATTAAAGACCTTTGCAGTAGAACACTCACGTGCTGATTTTTTGATCCGAAATAGCGAACAGTGGCCTGAATTCCTAGGGGCGAACTGTTGGATATTGACATTGACATTGGAACTGTTTAATTTGTTAATTTTAGGCTGATGTAATGATTAGTACGTCATAGCCTCGTTTTAATGCTAGGAACCTTGCTCGCCTCGTGGTTATCTTCTTGTGAAGTTTAGTACGGTTTTCTCGAGTTGTAAATCACTCTTTGTTGATCTAGATTTAAATCAGGCATTAAATCAGGATTAAAACCAACAGGTTATGGGCCCAGTCACGCGATTGGAAGTTCTGTAGAAGCCTAGAAATCGACGAAAGAGAAGGATTTGGTTGTCTTTGGCGAGAAGCTCAGAGAAACAAAATGGCGGATGCGAAGTCTGTGACTGTTGCTCCATTGAATGGATCGAACTATAATACGTGGAAGGTTCAATGTAGAATGGCACTGATGAAAGAAGATCTGTGGGGATTGTGTGTAAGGCTGAAACTGCTCCCCCAGAAACGGAGACAGATAAATATGCGAAGTTCGTTACTCGCAAGAACAAGCCGCTTGCAATTATGGTGCTTGCCGTTGACCCGTCACTACTGTACTTGCTTGGAGATCCGGAGGATCCTGTAGCTGTGTGGGCAAAACTATCTAATCAGTTCCAGAAGAAAACATGGGCAAACAAATTGGCCCTTAGGCGGCGACTCAACAATTTGCGGCTCCAAGATGGCGGTTCTGTAAAGGAACACGTGAAGACCCTGACGGAAATATTTAATGAACTCGCTGTGATAGGCGCGCCTATTGAGGAGGAAGACAAAGTAGTCACACTTCTTGCAAGTTTACCAGAATCATATGATATGTTAGTTACAGCGCTGGAAGCAAATGCTAGTGTACCAGCTATGGAAGTCGTAACTGAGCGCCTATTTCACCAAGAAAGAAAGATAGCTGAACAAGAAACCGCATCTTATTCCACTTAATAAGTGATGTTGGGAAAGAAAAACCCAAGAGGTCCAAAATGTTATCAGTGTGGCAAATTTGGACACATAAAGCGCTTCTGCGAAGAGCTTGAAAAAAGCAAAGGCCAGAGGAGAAAGAGTTCAAACCAAAACACAAGGCTAACACTGCAATGAGTAACAATGATAGTGATAGTGGAGAAAGCCTTGGGCTTGCTGCTCAAGCCTTAGCGGCAGACATGTACAGCCAAAGGGGTGAACTATGGATTGTTGACTCTGGAGCAACGTGCCATATGTGTAACAACAAGGAACTGTTCGGTGATTTTGAGGAACTCGTAAACCCAGTAGAGATTCAGCTTGGGGATGGAAAAGTGCTAAATGCAACTGGCATTGGAACTGTGATTGTCTTTACCGTTTTACCTGGTGGGGCATACAGGAAGTGTAAACTACGAAATGTGCTGTTCGTCTCACGACTGAGCTACAATTTGATCAGTGTTGCCAAGGCAACTGAATCAGGTTATGTGGTGAACTTTGAAGACAGTTCATGCAAGATTTCTCGGGGCAAGGATGGAGTGACAATTGCTGTAGCAAATAAAGTGGAATGCTTGTATTATTTGGACATCAAGTGTGAAAATGGAAAAGAAAGCTCAAATGCAGCAAAATCTTCTAAGGAGACTATCTGGCACCAAAGATATGGACATCTGAGTGCTTCTGGCATGAACAAGTTAGCAAAGGATGGACTTGTGACTGGATTTGACTTTAATCCAAATACTGACTTGGATTTCTGTGAGCCATGCGTAAATGGAAAAATCCATAGAACTCCTTTACCAACAAGTGGTGCAACAAGGGCTGATGAGCCTCTAGGCTTGGTTCACAGTGACCTAAGTGGAAGGATAACTCCCAAATCAGCTGGTGGCGCAGAATATTTCATGACTTTGACTGATGATAAAACCCGTTATGTGTGGGTTTATGCCCTTAAGACAAAGGATCAAGCCTTCACCGCATTCTGTGAATGGAAAGCTATGGTAGAGAATTCTAGCGGCTACAAACTGAAATCTCTGCGCACAGATAAAGGTGGTGAATTCATATCTAATGAATTTGAGGACTTCTTAAAAGCAGAAGGAGTAAGACATGAGAGGACTGTACGTAAAACGCCTCAACAGAATGGGGTAGCAGAGCGCCTGAATAGAACACTTGTTGAATCAGTCAGAACCATGTTGACTCAAGCACAACTTCCCTTGAAGTTCTGGGTTGAAGCACTGAACACTGCTGTTTATGTTCACAATAGGAGTCCGACCAAGGCTGTACATGATGCTACCCCCTTTGAAGCTTGGACTGGAGTCAAGCCGGATGTGAAGCATTTACGGAGCTTTGGCTGTACGGCATATGCTCATATTCCAGAGGATGAGAGAAAGAAACTGCACTGTAAGGCCAGGAAATGTATATTCCTGGGATTTGAAACTGATACAAAAGGTTACCGTTTGTATGACCTGGAAAAGCAGCGAGTGGTCTGTCGTCGTGATGTCCAGTTTAACGAATCAGAGTTTGGTATCCAGAAGGAGGTACACAATGGAACAGCTGGTAATAAGCTTGTTACCATAGAACTGTCATGTGATGATGATGATGTTAATGTGACTGACGGTGCAGAAAGCTCTGTACCACGGCAGTCAACACGTGAGAAACGTCAACCTGACCGTTTGGGGGAATGGGTAACAGTGGCAAATGAGGGCATTCGGGAGCCAGTCACTGTGCAGGAAGCCCTTAGCAGCTCTGATGCTGAACTGTGGCATGATGCCATGAAGAAGGAGATTGATTCACTAGATAACTACAATGTTTGGACACTTACTGAATTGCCGAATGATCGTAAGGTAGTTGGCAGTAAGTGGGTCTTTCGCACTAAACATAATGCTGATGGTACAGTGGAGAAACACAAAGCTAGACTCGTCGCTCAGGGTTTCTCGCAAAAGTATGGTGAGGACTATGATGAAACTTTCAGCCCTGTTGTTCGTTTTGAATCTGTGAGGACTGTTATTGCAATGTCCTGTCAAGAGGGACTTAAACTTCATCAGATGGATGTAAACACAGCATTTCTTAACGGAGAACTGGAAGAGGAAGTGTTTATGAGACAACCGGAAGGCTTTGAGATTAAAGGAAAGGAACACCTAGTATGCCAGTTAAACAAAAGTTTATATGGGTTAAAACAATCACCTAGGTGTTGGAATCATGTGTTGGATGAACATTTACAGTCTATTGGGTTTGTACAAACTCCAAGTGATCCTTGTATATATGTTTCTAAGGATGATGGGCCATTTATCATTGCTGTATATGTAGACGATATCATTCTTGCAGGCCCAACAGATGCAAAGATTGCTCAAGTGAAACAGAGCATTGCAGACCGTTTTGAAGTTAAGGATATGGAGAGCTGAAGTTTTTCCTTGGAGTGGAAGTTATTCAGCAAAGAGGACAAATATGGATGGGACAACCCACATATACAGAGAATCTGATCAAGAAGTTTGGTATGAATAATGCTAAGTCAGTAGACACTCCAGTGGATTGCAACTCTAAGCTTGTTAAGGCTACGGAAGGCAGCGAGCAACATAACCAAGCGGAATATCAGTCAGCAGTGGGCAGTTTATTATACCTGTCTTCTGCCACGCGGCCTGATATTACTTTCGCAGTTAGCAATGTTGCAAAGTTTTCTTCAAATCCCACAAAAGAACATTGGACTGCTGTGAAGAGAATTTTCAGATACTTGAAGGGGACTCCTGACTATGGTTTGCAGTTTTCTGCTGATGGCAGTTCTACATGTGTTGGATTTAGTGATGCAGATTGGGCTGGGACACATGTGACCGTAAGTCAACATCGGGATATACATTCCAACTAAGTGGACCCTCAGTTAGCTGGAGGAGTAAAAAGCAGTCCTGTGTATCATTGTCCACAGCAGAGGCTGAGTATGTGGCTCTATCTGCAGCTGCACAAGAGGCTTTATGGTTAAAACAGCTCCTTGCTGACTTACAAGTGGAACAGGAAACACCCATGATTATTTATGAGTTATAAATATTGCCGACAGCCCACTAGCTACATTTGTAAATAGAACTGCTAAGAATTCTAAGTGGCATTGCTTTCAGATTGTTCGGAATAGGTTGTAAGCGCGAGAAATTATGACGTCAGGAACAAACTCGAGGGGAATGACCTCTCAACCAAAACAAACACGGAGCCGCGGTCTCGGTGTCAGTCCAGGTTCAGGAAACATTTCCTTCAGTAAGTTCAAGGTGTCCATAGTCAAAGTCTTAAGGTGTTTCACTAAGTCAGAGGCCACGGTATAGACGTTAATAAAACGCTTTCGTTGCGGCCCTGTTGTGAGAAACACGATTGGACTTTAAGACCATTGAATCAGCGCTTACAAAAAGCGAACGTTTTGCATATGTTCAGCAGACGCAGCATTTCCAGGCGAGTCTCTTTAGAAACCTTTACTATTAATGATAGACAGGTTATATCCGATAAGATGACTCAGATGTTTGAGCTGCACTGCTTTGGTTGCTAGAAGTTTATATGCTCGCATTTTTAGATTGGATCTTATGGACAAAACATATAAAATGTAGTGTGCGTGGAAGATCCATAGTAAGAGGCGAGTCCGTTGGCGGTTTTCCTGAAAACCGCTCTTAGATAGCTAAAGTATTTGGAAGACCGGTTTCGGTATCCTGAAAAGGGTACCTTCGTCAGTTCCGTATAGCTAAGTCTGAGATCGTCGGTGCGCTCGTATTCACAAGCAGTAGGGGACAATCTCCCCTCAGGCTGCCATCTCAATGTGCAAAAATTCTCAGTTTCATGGCAGGGCAAAGCACATAGACATTAAGTGTCACTTTATTAGAAACCAAGTGAATAAAGGAACTATTGATGTAGTGTATTGTCCTACAAGTGACATGCTAGCAGATATATTTACCAAGGGAATTCCCAAGGCACAGTTTCTTAAGTTACGGGAACTAACTGGAGTTACTCGAAAGTTATGCTAAACAGTCCAACCTCAATGAGAAGGAGTGTTGGATATTGACATTGACATTGGAACTGTTTAATTTGTTAATTTTAGGCTGATGTAATGATTAGTACGTCATAGCCTCGTTTTAATGCTAGGAACCTTGCTCGCCTCGTGGTTATCTTCTTGTGAAGTTTAGTACGGTTTTCTCGAGTTGTAAATCACTCTTTGTTGATCTAGATTTAAATCAGGCATTAAATCAGGATAAAAACCAACACGAACCTTAATTGACTGGAAAACTTTTGTTTTGAATTTTTACTTTCCGTTGGCCTTACCTCGTTGGCGAGATCGCAAAGGCTAGACAGCAGATATAAAGTGTGATTGATTTACGCGCATCTTTGCAAGCGCACGTAAAATGGTAAGATAGTTGGCAGTTCTATACTGCAAATGCCTTATCGAAATGCAACATCATGCAGCCTCCGCTGGCCAAAGTGCCATTCTTAAAAGCTTACGTGATATCTGTCAATTGAAGCTCCTTTAGTATCAGTTATCTTCCACGTCAAGCTGACGTTTGTGGTGGTGGCACCAGTCGCTTCTAGACTTTGCGGGGCATCTGGTTCTAGAAAAAATGGAACACGTGGAAACATTAGAAGGCTTAGCTACTGCACGCCACAGCAATATTAGGAATCCTGCTTTTCTGTCAGTAACAAAAGAACGTAAGATTGGTTGCTTGACCCAGGTCCCAATCTACATTATTCAATACTGTCGAGAAATTCATGGATAGCTTTCGTTAAGCAACTACATGCTCAAGGTTTCCGATATTTCGTGAGGATTTACTATAGATATTTGATCACAGGACGAGTGAATTCCACGATGAATTTCACGGTAAATTTAACGTGAAATTCATGAGTCGAGTGAGGAATGTTCATTGAATCCCATGACGAAGATTCGAGCTTTGACTAAACTGTCTTTGCGCCCGGGTAACCTGTGTTTTTATCGAATTCAGCTTTCAATCATTGAATTCCAAGTTAAATGTCACTCGTGTTTGGCCAATCAACGCGCGCGTAAGAATTGAGCTATGGGATTCTATAGGATTATTCAAATCTTCAGAAAGGCTAGATTCCGCTAAGAAAATAGCACGAAAAAAGCGGCATCGCACGCGTCGCGCGCCTTTTTGAGTGCTATTTTCGGCGGAATCTACCGGCTGAATATACTTTGAATATACTTGACATCGTATGATATCTCGTCCTCAATTTCCACAAAAAAAAATCATACGATTCTATGTTTAACCAGGAGACTGGGTGACTTCTGGTTAAATTATATCAAATTGTTAACGGCTTGCCACACAGTCGATTGGAATGACGGGTGTGTGGGATACCAAATTAACAATTCTTACCAGACGTTTCCAAAACAATTGGCTCACTGAAAGGACCCGGTCCAACCTTTGTGTATCCCCGTATTGTTATTCTGTAGAATGAGCAGGCTGGAAGCCCGTAGAAAGTGAAGAAAGTGGACGTCGTGTTGGCAGCTGAGACTCTATAACCTGAGCGCCGTGCTCTGCTATGATTAGTCCGCAACCATACTACTTCATAGGCTATCAAGCGGCCATTCCTCTGCTGAATAGATATGGCACTCCATGTGATTGTGTGATTGACATTCTCACTTGGAAGGGTTGTTATGTTTTGCGGCGAGGTGCTTGGCACTGAAACCAGAGAGAAAGCTGATTGGCATAAGAGGTGTAATTTTAAAGTTAAGGTAGAAAACACGCACACATTTGTGGCAGACCAAACGTAGAACTTTGCTACAGTTGCTACAGTACTAAGTGATTCAAATATATGGGCGCCTACAGCAAACCCCGGGGGGGACTCCAAAACGTTTTTGTCGGGGATGATCGTCGGAAATTTTCAGTTTCACCCCTAAAAGATACCAAACATGGCGAGCCATGGCGTGGCTCAAAAAATTATTACCCTAAAAGATACCCTAAAAGATGAGGTCTTATGTACCAAGTAGGCGCGAAGGACACAGGTAACACGTGAAAGATACCCATCAAGAAATGTCCGTGTTTGTTTCTAATTTATCGTCTTCTCGAATCGAATAATCTTTCTTTCTTACACGTTTTTAGAAGAAAAAACAATTTGGACATAGTTGCGGCCCTAAAGATACTAATCTCCCTATAATTTATTGAAGATCACGATCACCCCTTAAAGAGACCAAACCATCGTGATTTTAACCCCTAAAAGATACGACGATCATCCCCGACCAAAAATATGGGAGTCCCCCCCCCCCCTCCCCCGGGCAGCAAACTAGTTTAGGATAGCGACTTACTGTATTAGGCAAGTAATCAAGTCTACGAAAACGTAGATTTCGTTTTATGAAATCTATTCCTCTGGCGAAAGTGATATTTAAAGCATACAGTCCTACAAACAAATTCAAACAAATTGATTTACACACCGTATTCTGGAGATACAAAATACACCAAAACAGAAGGTGGACCAAGTGAAATGGTCATGGCTTGCACCCAAAAGCAGTACTTGAAAGCGCCGATGAGGGGAAATGTAAATGCAAGTTGTTCACCGTTGGAGGTAGCTCCCGCTTGTGATATCACAGCAGTGTCCTCCAAACTTGATGTGAAATTGTAGGATACAAGATAACGTGTGATTATGCCGTTAAGGTATACAGGCGGTTTCCAAGATAGCGTCACATTGGAAGGGTGGTAAAAGTGCGGCGATCCAATGGAGTACGTCAATGCTTGAGGCTCAGTTGGCGCTGAAGAGAGAATTGACTCAAGTTGTCGATGGAGTACAATCATGTATTTGACAACAATAGCAACGTTGTTAAAGTGATGCGGCGGACGTGCAATTATGATGATGATTGTTGAGGAGAAGCATAACGTTTGACGCGATTATGCGCCGCACCCCGAAAACTAGAAAGAAATTTCATTTTTTTAAACAATTAGTTTAGATCATTTGTCATATGAATCAAAATGTACGTTAGATATTTTTTTGACGCTTTCCTTGGCATATGTTACAATATTTTAAGGAAGGTATATGCGCTCTCCTGGAATTATCGTCGCAATTTAGACACGAAACAAATTACGAAAAAATGGTGATTAAGTAAATACATTAATCTTCGAGATGCATCGTGATATGGTTTGCTCGATGAGTCTGAGACAACCAATCTATTTTTCTTAATATGACCAGTACCTGCTTGACCTGAGCGAAACGTGTTTTGCGTGCTCCAAAGTCCCTCTCCGATTCTGCTCGCAGCCCTAACCTCTATCTTGTATTCGGTATACGGTTTCAGATAATAGAGTCTGTAGCTCGTTAAGGAGGAATTCGTGTTGATCATCATTGTGTAGCTGTTGTTAACGATTCTGATGATGTAGGACAGAATGATCCCTTCGCCATCCTCTAACGACGCTGCCATCCACGTTAGGGTAAAAGATCGCGCTTCCACATCGCTAACACTGAGTGAGGTTGGCGCGTTGGAATCCCTTTTGATGAAGAATAAAAAGGGTTTAGATGGGAATGATCAAACTTAGTGACACAAGTGAATTATCTAAAACCTGGCAAACCTGAAAATATACAATGGTTATTACGACTCGAGATCCGAGTAAGGCCAAAAAAAGCTTGGAGGGTCCATGCTCGATGATCCAGCATACTTCGCACGCCTCCCGAAAGGTCACCACGCAGAAGAGGAGGGAAGGTGGGAGGACAAGGATGTAATGAAGTCTTTTGTTCTGTACCTTTATCCGAATAGGTCGGTTTTCGTGTTTGTTCTGTCGCGAGGGTATTTTAAAGCAAAAAACAAACAAAACATGCTCTATGTGGTAAAATATTTTGATCGAAGTCCGGTGTTCTCTAAAGCTTAACTATTAAATCCGAAAGTCCATTCGTTAATGATCGACTTACGTAGTGTTGTGTTGACCTGGATCTGCTGCTGCGTCATACCACTAGCGGGAATATTATCGTACGACGCATAACACGTGTAATTGATGGAACATCTAACATGTCTTCTATTGGGGGCTGGAGACGTGCATACAGAAGTATTAAAGACGTCTTCCGCAGATTTATATTTGACACGTAGAATGCTTGTGATCTCTTGAGAGGTTCTTTTCGTCACTTGTGATAGGTGCGTCACATCATTTGTGAGATGGAACCATTCCATTCGGATCTGAGGTGCGTAGCCGCGCGATACACATTGAACATCAACATATGCTCCTGAAGTTGTTGCCAGTTGGTACCCGCGAGCTGGGATTAGCGTCGGTGCCGTATCTATTGAATAGTGACCATATTAACTAGAGCAGTTTTTCGTTTGACTCGTGCCAAGACAAAGTTGTGCCACAACTTCTTGTCGAATCAAGACAGGAAATTCTGTTGAATCCCAGGACGTGTGAATTTCACAATGTGAAAAAGTAGCTTTACTGCAAAAAACCGGCCGTGTTGTATCAGATTTACATGCGAATGTTGTAAACTACATAAACATGTTGAGATGACATTCATTACTTCTAGTATCCTCTGAATTTTTAAAAAGTTATAAATTGGGAGAGAAATCCAAGATATGCATATGTTTCATGAAAGTTACTATGCAACTCAGTGCCATTGTCAACATGTGGGAAACAAAACCTGCTGCCCGGCCCCCTCCCCAAGCAAAAACAAAGGATGACCAAGACGTGCCCCCCCAGACAAATATCTCTACAGCCTTGCAAATAAGTTACAACCACCAGTGATTGTATCAGTTTTACAACATGCTACGTCCTCAGGTGATTCTTATTGTGTTTCTATTGTTGTGTTTTTATAATTCATCCATGATTTTTTTAAGACACATAGACTATGTGATGGGCTAATAAAGTGGTTCTACTTACATTGTTCACACCCGTAAAGCTCCAGTCGTGCACAATTGTCGCCTCGTCTCTCCGTGGGCGAGAACACAATATATCGAGCAGCGATAGGAACGGCGAGAGCATTTGACATTACTGAATTTCTGTTCGAGTTACCTTGAAATCTCTACGGTTGAATGAAACACATAACAAGATATTTCTTGTAGCCGTTCAGCAACTATTACATCTAGTCGCAAAATGCCTTGCAGCAATTTAGTAGAATGGTTAAACTTTTGAAAGACACTCGTTGACGCACTTACAACTGCCACTTAGTTTCGAAGCGGCCATAACACAAAGCAAAACAAAAAGACATAATAATCATTTCTACTGTTGGCAGTAACGACCACCCGTAACATCAACTGAGCAATTATAGTTTGCCCTTGTGTTAATTACTAAGTACTAACTTGCCTTTGCCGTGGAGGTTTTGGCGGATTCTTTGTAATGTAGCCATCGTTTTCCGTTATAACTATATGACAAGGTGTAACTGGTGATCCATCTGTCACTTTTGGGGTCACCCTGAGTTGCTATACCTGCGAGGGTCTTTACTCGACCCAGGTCTATTTCCAGGTACTCTGTCCCGGATGTTGTTTTACTGCACCAAGACGAGGCTCCATACAGCCGACCGTGATTTGCCGTGTGAGTGTTGTCCTGTGTGGACGATGCCGTTATTTTGTCAGCCCGAATTCGGTTGCTTTCCATTCCCAAAGGTGACGAGCATCCTATAAATTACAATAATACGTTACGCTGACCATTGCAAAGCCTTTCAATCCTTGAGGACCCAGGGCGTTGCGGGATTGTAGAAAGGCACGTGGGAGGAGCGGAACGCATAAGGTCCCTGAGGATGGGCCCATCTTTGACAATGGTGCAAGGACAAGAACAAACAAACTTGGCCATAGGTAGTTTAGCAGGCTCTTTATCAACTTGGTTCGAAAGAACCTTCGGCTCATGCATCACCAAAAACGTCTTTTTTAACTTTTTAATTGTCGGACTACTCACGCGTCTGCTTGCCATAGACTTCAACTCTCATGGTGTTGTATTCTTTTTTCTCTGTCGGCAAAAAGCGGACAAATTGTGCCTTTAGTGGAGCAGGGAAGTCGTGTTTAACAATGCTGTTGCGATCTCTATTGCCACTGAAGTCCTGCCATAAGAAAACAGAGTGTAAGGCGTATGTGTGTCCTTCACGTTTTCCCGGTCTTTTATGTTTCTTACTTGTGAATTCCCCGCGTAGAACCAGTCTTTTCCATTTACAGATAAGGTCACTTTGTATTTCAAAACCTACTCTTCATATTTTGCATTTCCTTGGGAAGCTACTGCACAGAGGTAATGAAGTGATCCAAGGTCCACTTGAAGCCATGGCTTATTGTCACTTGATTTGGGATACCATGCACCATTGGCGTGGAGCCTTGCCATGGATGCAGGATACCTTGAATCGTATTGAGAGCTAGCGGTCATTTTGGTGTTCGGTACTATACTACTTTCAGAGATGCCGATTGCTCTTCTTGTACAAGCTATATGAAAAAAAACATTGTTATCGAAATAGTTTTTGTCAAAATTCCAACTGCTTTACGGAGTGAGATAGTTGGAGTTTTCATGACTATTAAACCCGTGACTTTTAAACCCGTGAAGCTGTGATGTATGATGAAAATTGTGTAAATTATTCGCCCATAAATAAAGTCATGGCGATTTAGGTTTCTTTTTTGTTTTCACAGATTACCGCTTTATTGATTGCGATTTACTTGGCAACTGAAAACAAAACGTCTGTCCTTAGTGCGCTAAACATGCCACACCGAATTGAAAGAACACAGCACTTTGATAGTCCGGATGTCCGAAAATGTTGGAACTGATTGAACTATCCGGCTCACTTGCCTTGTGCCTCGGTGTAGACTTCGACTTCACAAAGTGTCAAATAAAGGCCACGGTCTCTAAACCTTATGGTTAGATACCTCCCCATTATAGCAGGATGGCAATAGATGGAGCGGACTTTACCGTCCGGTATGGAGTACGCATCGCCACACTTGGGGTTAGATACTCCACCTTTAGCCCCGTCATTACCTGCGAGTGAATTAGCTTATATTCAGATGAACGTCGGAAAAAACATTCTCCACCCCCTATATTCAATCAGCACTCGGCGCACACTTGCCATTGGCTCTTGAGTAGAATTTGTTTTTGAAATCACTTTAGGTTCCAGCTTTTTTGATGTCTCTGGTTACCTATCTGAAATAGCTGTCTGTTAATGTGTGTCTCCGTCCATCCTTCTGGCATGTCACTCTCCATGAATCCTGCTGCTGGGTCTCCCTCTCATTTTGCGAGGGAGATTCAGCAGCACACGGCCAATCAGAAGATGATTGAACAATGAGATTGTTACCGTGTTGAAATAAAGGATCATCATCATCATCATTGCTTGTTGGTCGGTTGTGCGATGTCTCTGTCAGTTATTGCCGTTTGTTGGTCGGTTGATCGGTGTTCTGTCCGTCCGTCCGGAATTATGCCGGTCGACCGGCCGGGTTCTCGCTTAAGAGCCTGTACCTCTCCTTTGTTATTGTTTTCTTTCGATATTAGGAGACGTGTTTCGTGCAGAAATCTCTAAATCAGAATCTAAAAAAAAAGTTTCAGATTCAAATTCAATCGAGAAAATTGCTCTAGATTTTCAAAATCGGCCGATGGAAATGGATGATTTCTCCGACTTGGTATGTTGCTATGCTGTCAAAATGACGGCTGACACAGTCTCTTTAATTTCTAAACTATCTGTCCGACTCTTCTCCTTGATGCTTCAAGAGGGAGATAGTACACTGACAGCAATGACTTCTGTACTTACCAATGCGAACTTCAAAGTTCTTGAGCCTGTTGTCTTTGTTATCCTTCCGGTTAACGATATACACCTCGGCTACAGATACATTACTACCAAGATCTACCATCCACCAGGGCTTATTGTCGTTATCACCGGTATGACTGCACATTTGGCCACTCCCATAGAGTGGTGTAAGGTTGCCATCTACCGCCTTAGCTGCTGTGCCGTGGCCCCACTGGCTTGACTGGGTTGCCGTCTTTCCTTTTGCTATATTATCTGCCGAGACAAATGAACAATGACCTCGGCTTTACTCCATAATCTATGTGAATTTCATGTCACTACGTGTATATATAAGTCAAAGTCCATATCTATATACGGGTCATCAATTTACTGCCACTCTTTGGTGTCCGCCAAGACTATTTCTAGATGTTAGATTAAAGACAGCACTTCCCCAAAAAAAACCTGAGACGCGCCCTGAGAAGTGGTCCGACCGAGGTTCGAATCCCCGACCAGAAACTAGACCAGCATTTCTACTTAGCTTCAAGCAGGCGGTGTCTACGCACCTCTTGTATATATTTCCACCTCACACAGTGTCAGCGCGTCCTTGGCCTTGAGTTGCACCGTCACGTATCTCCCATCCATCCGTGGGCTGCACAAAATGGATATAGATCGTCCAGACAGTATACTGTACTCGCCTCCACACCTGGGGTTCGTGATACCGTCACGGTTGCCTGTTGTAATATCAATAGATCGTTTTCATATGACGTCATACAGTTTCTAACTTTGAAACTATGATCGCTACCACTTTGTGCTTTTTGTGTCATTTCTAGCTACCTCTAGCGAGTTTCCATGCCAGATTTTTGGAACTTCTGTTATTTTGCCTCGAAGATACGAATAAAACAAGTTTTGTCACGCAATACTAGTCACGATTTTTGGGAGGCCATAATGTTTTCAAATTCATCGGTATGACAATCTAAACTATTCCAGGCTGTGAATATCTATGTATTAAGCTGAATTTGGGTGAATGTTTGTCGTTTTTGTGCACTTTTGCGACATTCGATCATTTGGCGGCCATCTTGGTGCACCATTTTAGGTGCACCAAGATGGCGGCGCCATACATTTCACTGTAAATAAATTTTGTATTTAAGTGCGTATATCTCGGAGACCAAATATTCTATGCGGATAAAACTTGGCAGAATTACATAGTTTTTACTCCTCTTTCAGGTTCATTTAATGAAATTTGTTTTAATCTAGCGAGCAAAGAGCTGATTTAACGCTGAAAACGATCTATAAGTATTTAACTTTAGAAGCGACATGGCCAACAAACCGGGAGGGTGTTGACTGGGCTCAACAACCCTGGATTTGATATTTTTTTAGATGTATGTTGTCTAGAAAGATGTAAATAACCATTGCTATTCATCCCATTCTTTTGATCCCTATCGGGTCCCAATTTTTAGATAATAAAGAGGAAGTATTCCGGATTCTGGATTACCTTACTTTGAAAGTATGTATTATTTTGAATATGCGAATCACACCTGAACCTCACAATATCGTGATAAGAAGAACGAATGACATGAAGACGGATCCACTGCCGGGACGGCGGAACAGTTTTCAAAGTGGGGGTGGCTCGTTAGTTTTAAGACAAGATAGGGAGCTGAATTTAGTGAAAATGTAAGAAAACTTGACGAAATATGGGGCGGGGGGGAGGGGGGCTAGAGCACTGTTACTTCAAAACGTGTAGAACATCAAGCATCTTACCGATGCGAAGCTCGAATGACCATTTCCATAGTCTGTCGCCCCAGGTGCCATTCCTATTGACGACGAACACCTCGGCAATAGTTGCCTGCCGACCGAGGTCTACCTTCCACCAGGGGTTGTTAGAGCTCTCGGGAGTATGTGTGCAGCTTCCTGCTTCATATAAAGGGTTTCGATTCCCGTCAACAGCTCTGGATGCATACCCGTTATATTTGACACCTGACTGGACAGCATGTCTTCCGAGTGCAATATTATCTGTGGGATTGGAATGTTTTCAATGATGGATCTTGCCTGCTTATAAACCCACATCGCGACCTTCATCTTAACATTTTAAAATAGTGTGTAATCAACCTGCCATACATTTGAAGCCCGGCGTAATCAATCGAACAAATCCGAACAAGAAATCAATCGAGCTCAATCGAACACCAATCGTTCGATTTGTTCGGCAATCGAACAAAATCGAACGCGAGCTTTACTGTGAGTTCGATTTTCGAACAAAGTCGAACACCAACTAATCGAACAGATTGGATTGTTCGATTTTGTTCGGTAACTATGAATAATGTGCGACAGGATTTCCCGAAGAAAGACGGGGACTCCCAAACCTTTGGGGAGGGATGCTTTTGGTTCATGTAACTTTTAGGGGATAAAATCGGCCCTCTGGTACCTTTTGGGGGTGTAAAAAAGAAACATGTTTTACCACATTGTAACCTGCGAGCAGTGCTTTCTTCTGTCAGTCTTTTAAAATAGTAGTTGTTTTGGCCGGGGGCGAGATAACAAATGAAAACAACGCACGACAGCAAAACCGCGAGGGCTAGCAACAAAACGAGAGAGCGAATTACCGAGGAAAAGCCTCTGCTAGGGTAGCATATTTTGGAGTGAAACATTTGGTTCATTGTCTCAGCACAGAGTCTTTTACAGGCTATTGTAGCTTAAAAACGTCTAGTAGCTCAGGTCTGTTAAAAATTCTGTACTATATTCGGACTTGTTGGTACCTTTTTGGAGTCAAAATCAGATAAAACCACTCCCAATTTGGTACCTTTAGGGAGAAAAATCTAAGTATGTTTAAAGTTCGAATTCCGAACGTTCGATTTTGTTCGATTGTGAAGATTTTGCTGTGAGTTCGATAGTGTTCGATTGCCGAACAAGTCGAAAATCAATCGAACGATTGGTATTCGATTGAGTTCGATTACCGAACGTTCGATTGATTACGCCGGGTTGAAGCCGGTAACGGAAACTTCGAGCAACTGGGTGGCTGGCGCGATGGCTACGACTCCAGCTTATTTCTCATCGCTCAAGGACGGGTTTTGTCGCTCAATACACCGGATCGAAATATGGCGGAAAATTTGAATAACTGTTGTTCTTGACCGACTTACTAGCTTCGTGTTCATGTGCAAAAACAAAAGCATTTTCACATCAGTAAGTCAAGAACAATAGGTCACTTGCAGAAGTGGGACACGTGACTCCAACTACCTCTTAACGAGGTGTTTTGTCAAACTAAATTCCAGAAATAAAAAAGAACCAATTGATATTAGTCAGAAACTAAAGTTTCGGCATAAAATCTCTAACGTGGAGCAAATAGCAGTTAGTTGAATGTTCAAGATTTTATAGTACTCAGAATGTATGGCTTATCTCCGGTGTAATAACCTGTGATTGCTCACGAACTGCGTCACAAAGCTTCCTTTGTTTGGTAGAACGAATCAGGATGAAATAAGAACTGAACACAAAGGTGTCCTCTGGGAATGGTTATTACACCGGAGTTAACCCGAATGTATTTGATGCTGGTCACGTGACCTAGTTAGTGCAAGTAGCCTATTGTTATTCAAATTTGCCGTCATATTTCGATTCGGTGTATAAATAAGCTAATTTATTGAGAAAAGGCTAGCTATCACATGCCAATTTAACCCGGAACTTTTAACTGTGAAATAGGGCCGCCATGATGGATGAAAACAATTGGCGCTTAGTAATGAGCTGTATTCCCGAGATTAAAGGTTTCTTTTTTCTTATGCCTTTTGTCCTTTATCTCCTTAAATAAGAATATCGCTAGGACTTGTGTTTGCTTCAAGCGAGATTAGGTACTTTTGTTCAACCCTAGAGGGAACGTTATTAGCTTCTCGAAAAATAAAGTAGCTAATATTATGGTGGTGAATATTATAGTTCCAGAACCCCTGAGACCTCCCCTGGCTACGCCCTTGTTTGATGTCTAGGAGTGTTTCGACCAGAAACGGCTAAATGTACTGATTTCCGCTCACGAACGGTCAACAAACGGCACAAAACTTCGAACATAGGTAGGCAAACATTCAAGTTCAACTCACTTTGAAGTCTCATGTGCCGATAAAACATGTTTTCTCTCGAGTGGAGACAGTTAGATGCAAACACGACGACGACGGCAGGGGCTTAAATTTACTGCGCGGCTGTCTCTCACCTGTTTGTAGACTGTAGCCATAGATTTCAAGCCTCATACATGCCTTGTTATAGAAGGTCGTCGGGAGGAAGCGGAGGGTCCTTGCCGTAACACTCTCGAACAGGGTTTGCTTGACCACGCCATTACCATTTAGATTGCCATAAAAGATCTAGAACCACGAAATATTGAAACATTTCAAATTTTGATAGAGGAATAGCGCAGCCCATTCGACAACGCTGAAACCACTTTGAAACTCCAGATTTTTGTACATTAGATATTGTTTTTATTGCTGCGCTAACACACGAAACCTGACACCTCTTTTACTTTCTATTTCTTTTATTCGCATTCAGTTTAACCGATTTTTCAACTACATACCAAAAGGGCAAACAAGCTTCAATGGACACATGAGCTTGCTTATAAGTTCGGTAGTATCATTGAAATGTTGATAGATTCACTAGTTAAAAAATATTGGTTGGATTTATTTGAAAACGATAAATGAGAAATATCTCAGTGAAATTTTGTTCAATTCAAGGCAATCATAAACTGACTATGCTGCGTTTCAAAGGTCGCAAAGTTCTAAAAGTCATTAGCGCAAGACATCGTAGGATTTTTTATCTAAGTATTTAAATATTTTTAAAGTATTGACACAAACAAAAGACTAGAATGTAAGCGAAATGGTGAAACAACCTACTCGTGTTTGGCCGTTTTCCATATATGCTCTGTAAGTTGCGCCATCCTGTGAAGAGTTCACGTGAAAACTTTCAACCCATTGGTCAGCCTTGGGATTCCCCTGGGTAACCAAGCCACATATGATATGGGGGGTCCCAAGGTCGATCTCTAGATAAGGGCCTGGGAGGACTCCCGTGGTGCACCACGAGTGACCGGAAGTAAAACCCAGCCTAGCTTTGTCACCCACAGTTCTTCCGCTTTCATCGGTGATAGCAACATCCGGTATGGCTTCATCTCCCATACCAAGAGGAGACATGTAGCAATTCCCTGTTGAAGACTTTTTGTAAATGTTGCGGTATAGGATGGCTTAGATTTCTTAGCAATAGTCTATTAATCAAATCAGCCTCTCGTGTGGAGGAGAATAATCTAATCCCACACAGAAGAGTTCCATCAAATTTTAAAAACAGCCATTATTTACAGCGCCTTTGTCCTTTTTAAATTTGATGCTCTAAAAGGGACTGGTACCTTCCCTTCCATCATCTAACAACATTCCTTTCCAATTTTCTTTTCAGTCGATGAGGTCTAGGATTTTTTCTATGGCTTTATATTTATGTCACGCAACATTTCTAGTCCTCATGCATTTGTGACATGGCGTGACGATTGGCAACTTTCGGTTTTCAGTATAATGGCATGTATTACTCGGTTATACGTATGATTTTCCTTTGAATGCTTCACTGTAGAAAAAAACCGAGACATTTCGCACCCTTGGTAAAGCTAGCTAAGGCTCCAGAATAAATCGTCAATTATAAATTGTAACGATAATGAGGAAATCCTTGGATGATAAGTTAGATTGCCGAACGGAAGTGAATGTGCTCGTCACATTTTTAGTTAGGTTTGCCGGCCAGGCATATGATAACACTGTTGCCTGTAAGCTTGCTCAGTTTTATCAACGCCAATGATACTCTCGTGTGATACTCTGCATGATTGGAATAGCCTAGCGGCATAGTCATACACAATCAAAGTGATAATAGGCGACGAACGTTTGTAGCGATGCGGAAGAAAAGATCAATTCACAGAGCAGGATTTAGACAACACAATTGTAGTGATTTTTAAACACTGCAAATCAATTTATTTAAAGAGAACAGTAGGTAATGTTTCATGGTAATCAGCTTTAAAAAGGAAAGTGTTACCTGACACAAGTTGAAGGCTCATCATAACGAGAAATGCCCGGAAACATGACGCTTTGCATCCCGCCATTTGAGTGAAACACGAAACCAAAACTACGTTACGAGCTGCCGTCACTATCGCTCAACAAAAGGATGTGTCGCGTCACATATGGATGCTGTCGTTACTGTCACAACCTCAACAAGCATGTTATCCAGATGACGCCATTGTCTTTACCTGAAGGATCTACCGTGGATAAATAAAGCTTTACTTACTTACTTGTCATTGCATGATAATCTTTCAGAAAAGGACAAACGTAAAAAAAAAAATGACCATTTTATTGTTGTCATAATAATAATGCATTTATATAGCGCTTATACAGGAATGTTCTAAGCGCTTTGGCAATCGTAACCCAAAGCCTGATATACTATTTACAATAAAAGCTTTAAAAAACTACATAAAAAAGAGAAAAAAGAAGAAGACAGAATAAATGGAGAAAACAGATAATAACCATAAAAACCTATAAACTAAAAGGATTATGACAAAGATTTATCCAGCAAGGATTTAAATTCAGAAATGTTGCTTGATTCTCTAATAGCATATATAGTCATCTGTAGTCCTCCTACAGCTTTTGCTTCAATAATTATATGTCACCCCACAACACCTTAAGTTAATTCAGATTTGATTTTTATTTGTTTCGTATTAATTTAGTTCAATTTCTTTTATTTTGTCTTGCTTTCGTTTGTTTATCACAAGTCAGTGATAGATAACGGAAGTGGTCAAAACATTTGTACTCGACCGGGACCCGATTTTATCAAGGGAGGTGGTAGGTCCCGGGTTGTACCACCCCACCCAACACCCCATCCCCATCTGTTTTTCAATGCCCATTTTCTCCATGCTCAAGTAAGGGGTGTTGGATGTTATTACATGAATGTGTTGCTCTCGCTATAAAGAAGCTGGTGCTGAGCCTATCTTTTGTATTCATTTGTTATTTTACGAAATATTCGCAGTTAAAAACGGGCATTTTCCCTAAAAGAAGGTTGGTTGCGGCATACACCACCCCACCCCCTTAAATCGGGTCCCAGTGGGTCCCAGTCGAGTACAAATGTTTTGACCGCTTCCCTAACTTCCTCCTGTGTTAGGGCGGTTTTCGCATGACTGTCGTGCATAATTGGTGATCATTTTGTACTCATTCCAATAGGTTTGATCAGAAACATATAACTTAGTTGAAACATGTAACGGCGAACCAAGCTGTGAATTATTCGAGATGAATTTATGACCATATTTGGTCGATAATGAACTCTCGACTGCTAAGCCACTGTAGGTTTTCTCTTCAGAATATTTCATTTTTCGCTCATATAAAGTAGAGCAACAGTGGTAAGTGTGATATACTAACATTTAACATCTTGAAGTCTTACAAACACATTATTTTCAAAATCTGTTCAATTGTTTATTCTGCGAATATTCCGCAGCTTGGCACTAAAGTAATGTATGTTTGTTACACGTTTCAACTCACTTATATGTTTCTGGTTTGATTGATAATTGTGTATTCGTTTGCACTATCTGATCCCCAAAAAAAATTGATGCGTAAAAAAACCCCTCCCCCCGTTATACGCCCCGCCTTTTTCTGACATGGGACGATCCGCACTAACGCTTCCCTTTCGCCGATTTCAAATAACTCATAATCCACTGTTCTTGGTAGAAAAAGTATCCAAGTCAGCAGTCAGTAAAGTTGGAGTAGTTACTGAAGGAATCCAGATAGGCGACGATGACGTCATAGCAATATTTATATTGCTCCTGGGGATGACAAATAAAGAGACAACGTTAGGCTCGCGCCTTGGACGAGCAAGCTAAGACGAAAGGCGAAAGAAAAAGATACAAATCGTCCTTTTCTCTTCAGGTCGCTGGCCATCATTGATGACACTAATTTAATTAATTTTATCTATTGGAGCTACAGTAAAAACCCGCATAAAAGAACAGGTGTTTTGGAGAATCAGGCTGATTTTGTTCTTGTATATTGGGTGTTTTCTGCAAAATCAGCCTGAAAATGTTCTTAAGGTGTTCTTAAAGTTGTTTCTTAACATCAAACACTGCATACACTAGAAAGGTGACAGTCATTTAGTAACAACAATTAGTCAAGTCTAAAAAACAATTGCTAAATTACCCTGGAATTCCTGCTGTAGAACGGTGTGTGCATGGTCTAGCACATCATATTGATCTCCTGGGTACTCTACCACAAAGTGGGTTACTGCACTCGAATCTAACTGGTAGCAATTTTTTTATACAAGAACAATGTTCATTTTTCAGGCTGCATGTGTTCTTATGTATAAGGTACCTTTTTGACCAAATTTCAGCCTGAGTGTTCTTAAACCACATGTTCTTTTATGCGGGTTTTTACTGTATTGTGTATTACTCACCACTGTCTCGACCGACTTTGGTCTTGAAATTCGTACGATCTTGACTGCTTGAAACACATCGACGACTTGTTCCTGTTTGACCCTCTCTAAAGCGGACATAATCGCACAGAACGTTCCGCTCCGACCAACACCGTCACTGAAAGAAATAAAATTATTTAAAAAGTGCCTCTTTTAATTATTAATGAATAATTAATAAAATCAATGATTTTTTGTCAAAAACTGATTTTCTCGTTTGATCAAGTTCTAGGCCGTCACAATTCAATAGAACCGCCCAGTTTTGTATCAGAATTAATGATACTAAGGTGGACGCTAAAAGCGTGCCAGCGATCGGTATGATTCACGTCTGTGCTCTACCTTTCAAACGCTTTAAAATATATAATACATGTACGTAGCTTAAAAGATGTCGAAATTACAAAAGAGCCCTTTAAGGGCTTCCTCATACATTACGTTCAGGTCGCCAACTATGCAGATGTGTAAGCAGTACAATTCTCTGGCAGGTTACTATTTGCTCTTACCTGCAGTGAATAACTATGGCTGCATATTCAATTTGCTGTTGAGAACGCAGAACACTCTCCTTGAGCTGAAGGATACTGTTCTCGTCTGGAGGAATTGAGTGGTCTTCCCAGGCAGTGTATTGGAAGTGATGCACCTCATGCCTTGCGCGCTTATTTTCATAGTAGAACAAGCAAACAATCAACGATAAGAGTTATTTCACCACGATACTATTATCGAACAAACTATTATAAAAATAGCTTCAGCTTTAGCGGTGCTATCACTTGGAATAATCTTCCTTGTGAAGCAAGGAAAGCAGAATAGGAAATTTCAGTCAATTAACAGATAAGGCACGGCATTCATGGAAAGCATCTCTATCTAATCATTATCAGCAGGAGTTCTCATGAATTCAAATCGTCTTCCTTGATTCACACAAGAACGCAAAGGTATTGCGCAAGCAGCGAGCAGCAGACTCAAGTGCCCATGATGAAAAGCATAATCCTTTTTCTCCCATTCCGTAGCTGCAGGATGGACGTTCTTTTGTTTGTTTGTTTTGCAATGGGCTGTTCCAAAAAAAACGTGCCCCCCCCCCCCTATCGAGAAACTCCAAATTTTCAAAAAATGCTCAACCCCTGTGGAAATTTGAAGCAACCCCTGTGGAAATTCCTCATTCTCTTGCGTGTGGAAATTCCACAGTTCCAAATGAATACCCTGTGGAAATTCCAAGGTAAAATGAATGGCCCTGTCAGAATTTCCCGGGTCAATATCACAGACCCTGTGGAAATTCCAGGGTCAAAATCAACAAAACCTGTGGAAATTCCAGGGTCAAACACAGCGACCCCTGTGGAATTTCCAGGTTCCGCGATAGGGGGTACTAACGGATATAATATGGAACAGCGAAATTCTCTGCGTGCTCTATCACCTTCACGGACGGTGTACATTAAAATTGCAGAATGGATAAGAGATATGAAAAATAGACTAAAACAAGTATAAGGCTAATATAATCCTCGTTTCAGACCAGGAGGAACATCTTCCTTCTAAGCAGTTCTAAGCTTTGCTGAAAAAATATAGCGAAAGTCCTTCAAATGTATTACTCATGAATCACCCCAAAATAGTTCCATTTATACGTACTGCTTGATGAGTGATCAGAAATGTCCTCGCTATGACATGCCCCTCTTGTGACTCCTGTGTAATTTCCACTCGCAGGTCTCCATATTGTTGTGAACCATTTGAGGGCCAGTACTGAGGGTAGGTCTGAGAAACAAAAAGAAGTTATTACTCTCTTCGACAATAGAGGGGGGGCGTAGGGGTTCGCGGTACTACGGTATTCGAACAAATTTGCCTCGGTAGTTCGGTATAAAACACGGTATAAAACACTCGGTATTTCGGTATAAAACACGACGATGACGTCATACCACGTGACAAGGCAGTTGCATCCCCCTTGCCACTAAGATAACTTCACCCAAGTTTGGTTGTCTGAGGTTCATCCATTCCCGAGATATCAACATTTTCCCTTTTGATGACGTCATCGATGACGTCATACCACGTGACCCTGCAGTTGCGTTCCCCTTGCCACTAAGACAGCTTTACCTAAGTTTGGTTGTCTGAGGTTTATCCCTTCCCGAGATATCAACCTTCTCTCGTTTGATGACGTCATCGATGACGTCATACCACGTGACAAGGCAGTTGCACCCCCTTGCCACTAAGACAACTTCACCCAAGTTTGGTTGTCTGAGCTTCATCCCTTCCTGAGATATAATTAATAAACAGAGAAGTGTCTTGGTTTACCTGTGGTGGGGCAGGCACGCACGGACGCGCCAGCGATACCATAATGGGAATACCGCTGAACCATGAAAAATGAAGTCGGTAGTATACCTGAGTTCTACTTTGAGCTATTGTATTCTTCCTACGCGATACCTATGGTGCTCTGACCGTGAAAACTGTAAAATGTTGAAAAACTAATACTTCCCATTGCAGAGCATGCCAGCCGTTTGCAGAAAACACTTTTGGAAAGGTGAGTGTCATTCTCGTTAGTAAAATATCAAGAAATTTTGCCAAAAATTATCGACTATCCGAAGTTGCAAAACTTTCCTTATCAGGAAATCCCCAAAATACCTTATTCGGAAGATCTGAGGGTATGTTTCTTAAAACATGAGACATGAGACGAGATACGGAACGTATAAAACGATAACACTATGTTGATATGCAGTTTTCATTGCGCAGTGACCTGAAATAATCTCGATAAAGGGACATTGAAAATCACGTACATTCCACGAAATACTTCGAGATTGTTGCAGGTGCTAAATACAGATTTTGTTGTCATTAACTTATACTTTTTATTACCTTGATCACTACCGTGCTACCCTCGAGCTCCGAGTATGTTTGGTTCGCAAGATTAAAACAAATTGTTTTCGTGGTTTTCGCTGGCCATCGTTACGGGACGATACTTCTTTGTTTTGAGATGTCCAGAACAGCTGCGCAGTCGCGTGACAGCCTCCCTTTAATTTCGGAACTGCTAGCGAATGACTACTAAGGTAAGCCATTCAGCAACAATTGTTAAGGTCAATGCACGCAACCCAGGGAGTGGTCGCCAAGCGGTCAGAGCGTCGTCCCCGTAACCCGATGACCCGAGTTCCAGTCAATACATAGGTAACTTGGTTTGCTTCCCTGACCGTGGGGTTCATAAATATATGTTATTTACCGACTGGGAGGTCCGTATAGGGAAAAACTGTGACCGAGGGCTGGAAAATGTTGACCGAGGCCGGAGGTCAAAGTTTTTGATTTGATTTTTTCGAATGAAAACAAGCGCGCGCAAATAGTTACCGTGACCTACAAAGATAGGAAAATATCGCCCTCGCGCGCGCGCCCTGGGAACCAATCAGAATGCAGAATTCGTTACCGTGCCCTCTAGAAAAATAATAATATGTTGTATCATTGATACTCGGAGAAAATGTGATGGCTGTCGAATCCCAATCGAATCCAACTGGGTTTGATATTATAAAACTAGTAGTGACATATTAGTACCTCTTCCCCCTCCTGTAGTCTATTCAGCATCACAATGGTCCCGAATTTCTTTTCGTAGATCATGACCCAGAATTCGGCGATAGTGGTTTCAAGGGGAGCTTGAGTCAGGACATATGCATCTTTCTGTCTGTAGGCCTGAATAAGAAAAGTGCTCCGCATTTGATATCTCTGATCCCGTTAATAATCTGCACCCGTGAATGGAAACATCAAACCAAAAATCGAGTAATAAAAGCATTACAGGACTCACGTTTACGTAGGATGCGTTGATGTAATCGGCTCCTTCCTGTTCCGTGTATACGGGTAGAATAACTCGCCTCGTATCAACTTTAATAAATCAATAGGATCTAGTCTGAAATTTCCCTTTGTATCACAGTCTTCAAGCTTCATCGTGGCGTCTTAGCTCAGCGTGTTACTAAATGAGTGAAGCTTGGGGACTCTGGTACCCAGGAGAGTTAGAAATAGAACCCCTGAGGGCCAAAGGAAAAGGCGACAACAAAAAAACTTAGTCTGCTTGCAGGCGGTTTGTGGGTGTTTTGCGGCGGAAAACCTTCTGTTCGTGAACGCGCCACCATTCTCGGTTGCGCGCGTAAAATCGGTCTTGGCCGAGCGACAAATTTCACTTGTTTTGTATGCTTTTTTGTCTGCCATAAGTTATTTCCTTGGCACAGCCTCATGCTATGCATTAGCTACAGTAAGTAAAAGGTGCATGCTGCATGCAAACTTACGGGGCAAGATGTGTTGAAACCTGTTCTTTTTGGTATTTACTGCAAGACTTCCGTTTCGCGTCTCTTCTCTTGGGGGTGTGTCAGGTAAAATGTACGACAGCCGCTAAACCGGGAAAGTAGAAAAACAAATTTCTGTCACGCCAATGGGCCGAGATTTCAGAAAAAAGCTTCATATCAGTTTATCAGATAATATTCTTTGATTTCTTCACTTACCATCATCTCAACGTCATAGCCGGGTAAATTTTCATCCCTCCAAACCTTGGACAGTTTATTCATGCGCTTTCGTATGTTATGCACTTGGACCTCTGTATTGCCGCACACCAGGGATTCGCGTACAGCAAGATATATAAACACGTACTGTTCCTGTAACAAAAATGACGTTAGTTATGTGAATTCTGGAAACACGATTTCATTTGACAATTGAGAATTCTTGGCAGATAGCTGTCTTATTTTTTCTCAGCGAATTGTTGTCTCTCGCGTTTTTATTGCTATACCTTTGATTCATGCTTTAGCGACAAGTTCAATTCTTGTGAATGAGAACCGTAGTTCTGTTGGAGAATAGCGCGTGTAAACCGAGCTTGCGCCACAAGTTCAATTCTTGTGAATGAGAACCGTAGTTCTGTTGGAGAATAGCGCGTGTAGACCGAGCTTGCGTGTAAAGACGTACCTCTGTCTGCACCATGAATGGTCTGTCTTGACGTATTGCTTTGACATAGTTATGGACGTCAACTTCGTTCGTCTCCTTGGCTTGCCTTAGCATCGCATCGATAGCTATAAAGGCTCCTGTCCGACCAACACCGGCACTAAAAAACATATTAATGGCTCTATTTGATGAATCATCATTATCACCTTTTCCATAACCACTCTTCCTGACAACAATCGCCACGTCTGCGAGCGGCAACCATCATCTTCACAATTCTTAACGTCAGAGCAGATCACTCCGTATGACTATGAAAACGTCATGGCACGTTTCGTGACTTGTCCGCGCCGTGCAGTATCTAAGCATTTTGATTGGTTGATCATGCTATTTCGCGTGATGTGATTGGCTGTGATTGGCGAGAACTGCAGCACCCGTACTGTACCTTTTTCACAATCATACGAAATCTGCTCTAGGAACCAACACCATCTCGTAGTCGTCACCGTCGTCATATTAACATTACAAACACATTGTCACTGTGACTGTTACTGCCGCCACCATCATCATTGTCATGGTATGGTCTTCCTCACTTCCAATATTAAAGCGGGAAAAACGTGTTGCAAGAGTTTGATGATTTGTGCTTACTTGTCAGAAGCCCTAAACTTGTCCCGCAACAAGAACATTTTAAAAAAGCTGAACGAGCCGGTTGCGCAAAGTAACAACTTGAGAATTTTTGTGGCGTGGCAGGTCTGGAGCACAACATCAAGCGGGTGAAAAACGCATGAAAAACAGTGCAAAGCAGCAATGTTGCGCGGCAAGTTAAGGGATTTTGTCTAGTATTTTATTGCTTTATCGTGATCTTCTTAGTCACTGATGATAATAATGATCACCTTCATACGGCCACTTGTGTTCTCCCTTAGAATACTAAACATCTCCCTTGACCTAGATTTTTCTCTGAAAATCCCTCGATCACTCAATTTCGACCCTTAAAACATGCAGACGATAGCATCCTATAGGAAGAGCTCCCATACTGAAATCATCCTCACGGCATAGGGCATACTCTAGATCATATACATTGATTAAGTCAGATTGGATAAAAAAACGAGCGAACTTTCGCGATAGCTGAATTCCATACTTGTGAATAAGCGCCCCTGAATATTCCGGTATTAGTGCAAACTTAAATAGAAGTCTTATATCTAGGTATGAGTCAGGCGAATCAGTTCGTTAGTGAGAGGGCGTCACGTATGGCTGTCGAGAGTATTGGTAGTGACTTTGTTAAATCACTTCTATATAGGTTTTATTCAGAATTAGTGTTTTTTTGTTTTCGATTGGTTTCACTAGTAGAGTGGAGTTCATATGACTATTGTGAAACCAATCGCAAAGTAATTACATCGTTTGTGAATAAAACCTATAGGATTGATAACAAAGTGATAACAAAGGCCCATAGTCAACCGGGCACATTTGCGCTTTGTTTTCAATTGGATCTATTGTTATTCGCGCTTATGGGCAATTACTCACGATAGTCATCTAAAATCCGCTCTTAAAGGTTTTGTCATCAATCTTACCTACAATGAACGACCCAGGGGGTGATATTCGTTAGAGTTTTAATCTCATTGACGATTTTCCTTCTAAAGCCAAGAATGGCCGTGGCATACTGTGGAACCCCATTGTCTGGCCAAGCCGTGAAGTGGTACTGATAAATATAACGCTCCTCCGCGCTTCCCGCCTAAAATCAAGTTACAGAGGTCGGGGCTACTTCAGGTAAAACGCTAATAAATAGCGATGCGTGGTTGAGTACTGGGATTTTCCGCACAAAGAACAGAGTACCCTGCAGGGAAGAGGAAAGGATCGTAGGGGGAAAGGGGGATGATAATACCGATTGCTCACAATAATGTTACAGTGCACACCAACCATGGCCACCAAAACTCATTTTCAACAATATTTTTTACAGAAATTATTGAATAACAGTATAGCAATTTCGCTAATGTGTAGATATTATGTGCCCGTACTAGATATATTGCTCATCATATAGTGTGTGACCACTAGCTCAGAGTCTTTAACCATGCTGAACACGTGAACACCCTACCTTTGACAAGACGAAAGTGCGCTTTGTGTAGTCAGCGAATATTTCAGTCATTTGATGCAATACCGTAATGCTACCATAGGTGTCTTGTTTCTCTGGCTCTGGCCAGTACTGATGGCATTTAACCTATGTTATTAGAAAATGAATTCGAGTCAAAATACTAGCTAAACTACCTGTATGTAATGAATATCAGAAAAGTGAAATATAGGTATGCAACAATGACCTGCTATCATTTCACTAGCAGCTGAATTTTCAAAACTAAAATTTTCTCACAGGAACGAAATGGATAGTATACTTCAGTCTTCAAATTCCAAATTCCCAGTTTAGCAAACCTTCCTCTGTCGCATCAGTACCGCATATCGATATTATATATTTCCACGATAAGTTTAAATCAAGATAGCCTGTAGAAGATACCTTATCTTTTTCCAAAAGGTTAGTCAGTATAACGATAACGGAGGTTTCTCTTGCCACATCATTCGCCAGAAATCGTCAAATATGATCGGCATAGGACCTGCAAAAGCAGGAACAATAGCATTCAGTATTCGAAACAATCTGTTGGCTTGGCTCGCTATGGCGTTGTAATTTAGTACCTCGACCAATCATTTAGTACCTCGACCAATCAGAACGTAGCATTGACAATAGACCACTAGTGTAATTTGACTAAAGGTGAATATAACATTGAAAGCATTGGGATCGCGCGCGCACTTTATTACGAGAAACTAAAAAAAATACTCCTATTAAACCCGACATTTTTTTTGGCAAAAGTCTTGAGTAATTAAACTAAAACAATTAGTCGCTTCAGGCTCCGTAAATATCGGCGTAAATATTCGCTCGACTTCGTCTCGGTGACTATTCGCCGATATTTACGTCGCCTTCGGTGACTAATTGTTAAATGTATGTGGTATCTGATGAGTGGTTATCTTGTTTTGTGTTACTTTGTATGGCAAGATGTTATTTCTTTTGTGCTAGAGCAGCCTTAAAGTACAAAAATGATATACACTGGTCAGGACTTAACAAAGCTTGTTCTTGCAGTAAGACCTCACCCTGCGATGCTATATATGTTTTAGGAGTTCCATCGTAACCCTGAAATGGGAATATACACAACATTCGTTTTAATAAATAAATAATGGGATAGCTAGGGAAAATGTTATAGGAATGAAACCACAGTAACTGCCGCGCGCCCTTGAAAACAAATGGAAACATGGAATCGGAAGCAGAACATATCTGGTGTTCCTGGGTTCAATTCACTTCCATTTTCTGTACCTGCCAATAATGCTACCGCCTTTCAATGCCGTTGCATCGACCAAGCTCCAGTTGCTGTTTGTCAAGTGTTGTACAGCCGCAATCTTTCGCACAAAAACGGCGGAGTAGATTTTTTTTTTCAAATGCATGTGCCTTCATTTCTTAGAAGTAGATACCAAACTAAAAACAAGGAGGGAATCCAATGTTGATCAGAATTTCAGAGGCGTTGGAGACGGTGATGACGATGTTGTTGATGAGGATGAGGGTGATAATGATGTCGGTGGAGGTAATTGTTGATAGGGGATGATGGCAGTAATGGATTCTTGCGTTGTTGGATACCTTTTATGGTTCTTACCCTGATGTACGATGCGTTAATGTAATCAGACTCTTCATCCTCGTCCACTGTGTCTAGAACCACTCGCCCAAGGTCATCTTAAAGGAAGAAAATATGCGAGAGTCAACACGGTAAAGGCTTAATATAAAAATTCACGTAAACAGAAATAAGGGATGATCTTACAAGGTAATATGTTGAGATATCTGTTCTTTGGTCTGTTTTTCAACCTTTTGCCTTTATTCCATGGATGCATCTGGGCGTTCACGAGTTGCTGTTTAAACAAATTGAAAACGTTGAGCTGTGTCATGATTTTAGCATACTTTTGGTGTTATAAAAACATACAAAAAACTGATGGATAGCTAAAATACTATAGTCTAGATTTGTTTAATAGCCCTTTAACTACAAAGTGATCACGATTGTAGGCTTCATGGACCTATTACAGTACGGATGGAAACGGATTGTAACAATGAGAGTTTTGGACATGTTGTTGGGATGAACAGTTTTCAAAGTTTGCGAGTTATATCAAAATTTGTATGAACATCGGCAGCCAATAAAACTTGTCTGTATTGTTATTAGGCTAATATCAAGTGATATGGGGATGAGTACATAAAAATTGAGATCTGTGTTTACAAATGTATTCAAGTAACCGTGACACAGCCCCTTTAAGTTGGTGTACATTGCGCTGCAAAGATGGCAGGCAATGCAAACCTATAGAACATGTACGCCTCCGTCGGCTGATCATGGCTGATGACCCTTACTTTTTTAGGAAAACTACAGCAACACGCTGTATCCTCAATCTTTCGATTAAAGATGTGGGTCTCAGTGTAGGGAGATGAGGCAAGGAGTTTAACGTTCTTACTTGATATTGCTTGTTAAGAAGTACATTATTGTTTTGACTGGCTCTGGTAAAGAAATCTGCGAACTGTGGAACAGGTATGGGGCCAGTCCTGTCGGTCTGTACAGGCTCACTGTAGACAACAAGATCATCTTGTAGCCGCATGCTTGGGTTCTCCTGTCCTTTATTGTCAACGGAATGATCTGCAGAATATGGGACATTTTGTAACTTGTAGTTTATTACCATTGCATCGAAGTTGCACTATGAGTGTTGTTATTTCAACCATCTTCATTAAATACAGGGCGCATCAAATCACTAGTTTGGGAAACCACTAAGAGGCATTTAGTCTATGTAGTAGCAGAAGCGATCTTTCAGAGAATGCTTATAACGCTTTTAAAGAAACATGAATTTGCAAGCTAATGGCCTCTTTTCTGCAGATGGCGGGTATTCTTTGTCCTACTGTATTGCAAGGATAAGATAGCGTCTTTATTGTACAGATAATGTAAGATAACACCTATTCTCGTTAATCAGTGTTTGTCCAGGCTTATTACCTGGCATGTCAACGTGATCTGGAGGATTATTGTTTCTGCTTGTTTTTCGTTGTCCTTTACATACTGGTAACTTCTTCTTCCTATGGGATACAAAGAGATGGGGTTGTTTCATTTACTGATTTCGCTGAGCTAGGCAAGACTACTATTGCCTGGGCTACTGTGCAACATAGAGCGGATTTCAGATGACTGTCGATCGGGAGTAATTCGCGCAATTATTTTGTAATTGCTCCTATAGGTTTTCTTCTATTTAGGTTTTGTAATCACATGCGATTGATTGCACTACCAGTCTTTTAGTCTTAAGCACTAATCTGAAAAGTAAATCAGAATCTTGAGCAATTTTATAATCTCTTTTTGCTTTAGAGCGGTTTTCACATGACTGTCAAGATTTGTTATGTAATTGCGATTGCTTTGCGTTCTCATTGGCTACTCGTTTTTCTCAGCAAATCAAATTCTGTAGTAAATACAATTGTGTCATTACTTAGTAATTGGTTCGGTTTGCAATTGGCTAAGAAAAAAAGCCATTTAGGAGCAGTCGTGATTTCTCTCGATTCTGATTGGCTAGCCATTACTCAATTGCAATTGTTTTCACGACAGTCATGTGAAAACCGCTCTATTTTCTTGTTTACACTTACGAATGTGATACAAACAGTGGAATCATAGAATCATAAACTGTAGTTTTACCTCCTAAGCAAGACAATGATGATGATTATGATTAGAATGACGATGAGTGGTATCAGCACCCATGCGGCTATAAGAGCATCAGAGTCGTCGTCATCCGCTTGATTATTGGGAGTGACTCCTGAGATTAAAAAGAGAGTAAACGCACTACATACATGCACGTGGTATAGAATATATACTTCATTAGAAAATAACACCTATGTTGTATTGTGAATTTGCGCATTCTGATTGGTTAAAAAGCGTGTTTGTAAGAGACCTGAGAAACACGATTGTCACGCAACGCTGTCGCGCGTGTGTATGTTATTTTCTTAAAGCAATAAAAATACTTTCTGCGTGCTCTCTGGTTTCTTACAAACACTCGGGGAATGTTGGTCGAACTGATAAAACTTGAAAGACACTCGCCTTCGGCTCGTGTCTTTCAAGTTTTGATCAGTTCTCCCAACATCCCCCTCGTGTTTGTAAGAAACCAGAGAGCACGCGGAAAGTACTTTTATTGCTTAATTATGAAGCATGCAAAATATTATGAGAATGCTTACTTAAAGCCTTGGTCACTGCAAAAGCTGGGCTGGCCTCATCTTTAAATCCACAGCCATTAACGATATTGACTTTGAAGTAATATTTGTTAGAGGGTTTTAAGTCAGAAATGACATAAGATTCACCAAGTGCTATCGAGTGATCAACTTTGTAGGTACTTCCATTGACGGAAACCTGAAAAATATCGTTAAAGTTGGCTCCGGTAACATGCGAGCTCGCCGTTGTCAACATCGTGGAGATGGCAGTTGCATTTTTCTGCGTGTCAACCACTGCGAAACGAGTGAGCCAATCAGATCATTGCCCAGTGCATCATGAGACATGCCGCAACGGGGAGCCAATTCACTGCACCTTTAGGGGGTAATTTCACTTGGATCTGATTGGCTCGTAAGACTGTTTTAATGCTGCTTTAAATTCACTGCGTCCTCATAAACAAACAAACATACAAACAAACAAACAAACAAACAAACAAACAAACAAACAAACAAACAAACAAACAAACAAACAAACAAACATACTTAGTGTATATTGGGCTGACTATAGGGAGTGGGTAGTGAAGTGCTCGATAGATACTTTGGCATACCCCAGTGCTGCTGGATAATTATTTTTTCAATAGGACTAAGTCTAAGGGGGTAGAAACGTGGATGGAAGGGGGTTGTCTAAGGGGTTGCAGGGGCGTAGCCAGGGGGGGACAGGGGCCCGCGGCCCCCCTTTCTCGGGAGATTTTGGCATACAGTTACTGTATTTGCTGGAGGAAAGTTGAAACTTTTCATCCAATGTTTCACTATCCGTTCCCCCCCACCCCAACAAAAATTCCTGGCTACTCCCCTGGGTTGGGCCTCGTGGAAGATTCAAGTAATGCCGCCACTGGGTGGGAGAGGAAAGAGGTGGGCCTCCTCTCTGAATTGAGGGAGTTAAGCCTCCAGCAGTAGGACTGCACTAAAGGGAGTTGAGCCTGAAGCGCATTCAATGGGGCAATAGCAGCTCATAGTGCAATCGAAAGATCACTCCACCCCAAAATGCGAAGTCTCGCAGCATTACAGCTACCACAGCACGAATGAGGACTTTACGGAATTTTGCTATCGGCGTATTTTTGCGTAAAGGTAGCCTGTACATTTACGCATTTTTACGTGACGCGTAAACTTGCGTAAAAGGTTAAAATACCTTTACGCGACCTTTTCGCAGATATTAAAGAAGCGTAAACCTTTTTACACACAAACTGCGAAAACTGTAAACACCTGAAATATATCTGAAGTATGTTTTTTATGAATTCTTGCATGCGTAGAACACTGATAAAATGGATCATATTTATAGTAAATAATTTTCAGAACAAGAATTGAAAGAATAAAATAAAGAGCACCAATACCAATACTTGAAGCTCCTACCAGCTCTTTTGAATAAGTCAAAATACTGATAAGTTTCGTGGCGTATATCTCAGGTATTCACGTTTTTCATAGTTTGATTGGTAGACGTTTACGCAAGCGTAAAGTTGAGTAAACCCAACAATCTTTACGTAACAAGTAAATGTGCGTTTAGGATGGCGTTCTTTACAGACATTTACGCGAAACATAAATCGCCGTAAAGAAGAAGCCTTTTAAAAGTTACGTTTTTACGATAATAGACAGCTCGAACAACACATTAAAAGCGAATAACAAACGAAACTTTCATGGCATATTTCAGGTATTCACGGTTTTCGTACTCAGTGACTGTAAACTTTTACGCAAGCGTAAAAGTTGAGTAAACCCAACGATCTTTTACGTAACAAGTAAATGTGCGTTTAGGATGGCGTTCTTTACAGACATTTACGCGAAACATAAATCGTCGTAAAGAAGAAGCCTTTTAAAAGTTACGTTTTTTTACGAAAAGACAGCTCGAACAGCAAATTAACAGCGAATAACGAACGAAACTTCACGGCATATTTCAAGTATTCACGGTGTTCGTACTCAGTGACTGTAAACGTTTACGCAAGCGTAAAGTTGTGTAAACCCAACAATCTTTACGCAACAAGTAAATGTGCGTTTAGGATCGCGTTCTTTACAGACATTTACGCAAAACAAATCGCTGTAAAGAAGGAGCCTTTAAAAAGTTGCGATTTTACAAAATAGGAGAAGTCGAACAGCAAACTAACAGCGGATAACAAACATAACACTCTGTTGAATAATTTTCGCGACAGGTTCAAAATCGTCTGATACAGCGCTAAAATGTCCAAAATCAAGGTTCAAAATCAAGAAAATATACAATGCGAAAAAGCACGGATATACGGACAAATAGTGCACTCTTGATCGCCTGCAGCATTGGTGCGAAGGCGAAGGTTTCTACCCTTTTTACAGTATTTACATTGAAAAATGATTCTTAACACATATGATTCACTTGTGTTTGTGTGACAGACGTTGAGTCACGTCAAGGCTATGCACACACTGTCATAAATATGGGACTGCAAACAGTCTATTCAGCAACGATTGGTAAAAAAAACACTTTTTGTGGAGTATAATTGTTTTTAATTTAGAATAGCCCCTTTGACGGAGTACTCGGGAGTACTAAATGACAGGAGTAAGAATTTCGAAGAGAAGTACTGCTAGTACTCGCTTGAGTGAATTTGATTAGAGCTAAAATAACTCCCCAAAAGAGGAGTAATCTAGCGTTGTTTTAACAAAACACTTTTCGTCTCGTATTTTCAAAAGAAAGCGCCGAGTTATACGTTTCTTAGAGTGACTGCGGCGAATGTCGTCCAATCGCAAGTTCTTCTGGGTAATTTTCAAGGTGACTGCGTGCTGCTTCAGCGGTATCTCCAGTACGCATGCTCTCTGAGCATCGGCGGGAAAACCGTTATTTTCCAACACGAGTGTTGGTCGTCGTTGTTTGTCGCTTCTTGTGGGCATTTTAGCGCTGTATCAGACGGAATAAAGCTTTCCTGGTGTTATATGAAGACTTAAAGCTCAACTTGACAGTACAAAGCAAGGATTGAAACTAATAACTACAGCAGGTAAGCACTTTGAAGCCCGCAGACAGCTTGCACAGTTATGCTTATTTTACAAATAATACACACCAACCTAGTGAACATTGACTTCCCTCAGAGCATCCTACCAAACCGAAGGCTGGCTTAAAGCTTATTATGTTTGTGGTTGTAAATAAAGTTCACTTATTTCCTCTTATGGTATGTCTCTCGTATATTCAACTTGAGGGAGAAATAACTTGGTATCCAATCCAATGGAACTTGCATAATTGTTAGTTGAACACTAAATTGGGTTGCCATTTGGATGATCCCTTTTGCTTTATTTTCCGCTCACTTCCCTACTTTATCGATATAATATCAATGTATATTAACAACACAAGGTTAGCTGCAAATTTATGATATTTTACCAAACCAGAGGAGCCGAAACAGCTTCCAGTTGTTAAAGTTGTTGTTCAAACTTTCTTTGAAAGTTAACTGAAATTGAGTTAACTGAAATTGAGTTAAATTGAAATGAGTACATAGGTTTTCGGTGTGTAACTTGGTGAAGTTCATGGCCGGTATAGTTTTAGAGTGGCATTGCCATTGTCAAGCATTTTGCTGAATACCTTGTGTAGGTATTATAGTAGAGAGAAACTAGCAGACTAGGAACCAGTTTGAATGACCCTAGATCCCTTCCAATTGGCAATCCAAGTGAGTCATACATGTACCAAGAGTTACGCAAATTCTGTTCGATTCAAGTGATTCCCTCCACCAAATTGATTATAACGAGAGACATCAAAGGAAATAAGTGAGATTTATTTGCTACAGATTTACATAGCTGAAACTTGGCCTGCGTGGCCTGCGGAGAAAGGAATGCAGACAAAAACATTACAGCTACTAGAAGACTTGTGGTTCATTTATTTAAGGAGTTACTCGTTCTGTAACACAGCTATTCATGGCTCCAGTAGATCATCCACATTATCCTAAGAAAGACCTATGTACCAGTACTTTTGTAGATTGGTACTTATGAAGTATTTTGAGAAAGCAGGAGTTATTCTTGTTATCCTAGGTGTTGCCAGTTAAGGACTGTCAGGTGAATAATAAATTTAATATGATTACCTAACTCAACAGGTCAGAATCTGCTGCAAATGGCTACAAGAGATGAAGTCAAAGAGACAGTAATTGTTGACCATGGAGGGGAGGAAAGATGCCCTTGGTCCAAGGCTTGCTGAGAGGTTTGTTACAAATTTATTTTTGTGAAAATATCATTAGTGCCTGGAAGACAGGAGACTTGCAAAATTACATGAGAATATTTAAGACAGATTGTGTTAGAACTTTGAGCAATTTGAACAGGAAGGCATAAAAAAAGTTGCTATTCATTATTTCAGGAAACTTTAAAAAAATTGTTTTCAGGTCTCCATGAATATTTTTTGGTACGACTACCACTGCTTATTCCTTTCATGGGAACCTTCAAAAGCAAACTGATGTAAAGGCAATAGGAATCAAACTCTGAAGTAACGATATTGCTCAAATAGTCTTTACAATAGTCTTAAATAAGACTTTGTTTATATTTTACAGTAAACTAATAAATTTATACCATAGTAAATATGTTTTTTTTCTAGTATCAGCATTTTAATGATTTACCAGATCACACAAAAGTTTCCAACAAATTTTACAAAGAATACACAACAAAGAGCCAAATTATCACCCCTATCCCTGGAATTGAGAATATCAGAATCAAAATTTGCTTTGGTGTTTTCTATAAGAAACAATATTTTCCTTATTTTAATGGCCACATGCGTGTTATCTTCTAATATTAAGTGCAATCCTCAACAAAGAAAGCATTATTATTATTATTAAAATGAAATGTGCTATGACAATGGTGATTGTGTGCATGGGTATAGTTATCAATTGATTTTCCATCCAGGCAATCCTGTCTGGGAACCGGGCTGTCCCAGGATGAAAACACTTTCAAAGGATTATGAGCAGAAGGGTTGACCGAGATTAGCCTGATGCTGTGGGGGGGGGGGGGGGGGGGGAGATGATTTTTTTTTGCAAGATTTTTTTTTTTTTACGTCTCTAAGATATTGTAGGATATTTATTCGTAAAATTAGTCGAGGATTATGACAAATATGCTGTGCAGGATATTTTTTTCACAATCATCCACCGCTTCTCATGGTCGGCCCTTAGCTGGAACAATGCTATGACTTTAATTAAAATATAAACCACATTACTTCTACTGCGTTGAAAATTTGCTCTATATTATAAAGTCATTATGGAGCAATTTCAGAACATGTACCCCACAATGGGGCCATTCGGAAATTTCTCAAAATTTGATTTATGTTTTGGTGGAAGGGGGAGACCTACCATAATCCTTTTCACGCCCTTGGCTGCAGGCTTAAAGCTTGCCTTGTGTGTAAAAGTGAGTTTGTTTGAGAAAACCTTGATTTAGATTTTGGAGTCTGTACTACTCTTCCCAGTAGACCCTTAGTACACCGTGCGAACTGTTAGTGTAAAACGCTCAAACACAATCGGCTGTAAAAAGAACTTTTTAAATGCAGTCAAAGGCAAGCAGGTGAATTTGTGATGATGGTGGGGATGGATTTCAGTCTCACTGGAGAAATTAATAACACAAAATATACAGGTCATAGCTGCTTTGTTCAAGCTTATCCCACTCAAGGTCATTTGAGAACTCAAATGTTTCTGTATCCAGGAAATCAGGATGCCTCATGTTAATTTACTGTCTGGCAGTTGAGTGAGGAAATGCGTTCTTGTCAACTCCCCTAGCATATCTGTGTTCGCCTGTTAGTAATGCGAAGTCGTGTAATTTCCATCCTATACATCATAGCAAAATATACCTTTTCTCAACAGGCTTTTGATTTACAAGAATGAAAACATGCCGATGAAAATATCCCACTTGCACTACAAAGCTCTATTTTTACGGCGTAATAATGGTTTCCGTTTTTTTTTTTTTCGCATCAGAAACAAATATCCGTTATTTTCATTTTTGCACATCTATGCAGTTATGGGACGTATTGGTTCTGGTTACTCGTCCCCAGACCGCTATTCCCCGTCCCCGAGTCCCCGTTTTAGTAACATGCACTGGGGGGAAGAGTATGGTAAAATGCATATGCATGTACCGGTATGTGCGTCACAACCAATGTCTCTATATTGTTTTATCCCAGATAAAACCAAAACCAAAATATTGGTGTTTGTTTCATACTCATTATGCTCCTATTGCTTTCTTCTCCAGAAAGTTAACCATCGACTTTGAGTGGCTGAAAACGTTATGGACAAAGGCGCACCGAAAGAGCAAAGTTCCCAGCGAATGCATCTGTACAATGTACTACGCCAGAAGTGACAAGAGCGCTCTGTACTCCGACGCGGAAACACTCATAATTTTGTTGAAAGAGTTCGTCTGGCAAACCGACGTTCTCCGCGAAGATGAAATGTTCCTCTTCTCGCTTAAATTTAAACAATAATATTGAAATGATGATGGGCAAAGTTGTATTTCTTAATAATATATTATATAAGGGCAAGATTGGAAGGTAAATTCTAATAAAAGAACAGTTCTCAAAATCATTGTGCTTGTATTTGTGCTGCAGTGCAGCTTGCCCTCATGACTAGGTTCACAATGCTCAATTTTTATACCACGCCTCACCGTACCAGGGACATTTCTTCTTAATCGCGAGGTGAAAGGCTTTCTCTATTCTTGGGTGAAACAAATTACAGGCCTGCAGGAGCGCAACAAGCTGCCCTCTGTGTGAACAAACGTAGTACAAATAGAAAGCATATTCCAAATGAAGTTAACGCTGTCTAAACGCGACGTTTCGCCGTATAACAGAAAAATCTATAAACGCATTTTCCAACCAATACGCACATGTCCCAAGCGTAAAGACCCTCTTTACTAGAATTTACATTATCCGTAAAGCTGCGTTAAGAACGACTTTACGCTTCATTATGGTAAGCGTAAAGACCCTCTTTACTAGAATTTACATTCTCCGTAAGCTGCGTTAAGAACGTCTTAACGCTTCATTATGGTAAGCGTAAAGTTGCGGATTTTTGTGTCATTACGCAGCCTATACGCAAAGCGTTATCGCTGCGTAAAGTATATATTTACGCAAAAGAAAAGGTTGCGTAAATGTCTGTAAATGCTTCCTTTACGTCACCTTTTCGCGTCCAAATCGCATCCGTAAAGTAAGGATTTCGTGCTGTGTACAGACCTTAATACGCTGAAAATCCATGTTCTGAAGATCAGGGTTTTTCCAGGCCAGCAAGATAGCAGTGGAGTTGATAGCTGTAGCATTTACCTGACTTGGACTCAGTAGCACGACTACGAGAAAACAAAATAACATTCGTAACAATATTCCTATATTTAAAAAAAATTACTTTTTAATTTTTTACTTAAAAGTGCCCTTAATAAATAAGTACAGATACATCTCATTGGTCTTTTTGTTTTTTCTCATTTCATTGTTTCCGGTGAGGTGCTAGTAAAAGATCTTACTCGGGCTGTTAACGCAACCTTAAATGTAAAGGAGAATTACCTGGGGTCGTTATTGTAACTGGCTGACTGGCTGGTCCAGGCCCTGCTTTTGTGTATCCACGCATGGTCAAGTTGTAAGTGGAGCACAGACCGAGTTGTAGATCGTAGGGAGAAGATGTGGCATTTACTGAAAAAGCGTGCGGCACGGACCTCCGTTGTCTTACAATCTTTCCCTGTTGATTTAATTTCAAAATGTCGACCTGATAGGCGATAATCCTGCCATGACTTAGTGCTGACGGGATATGATTCCAGTGATGGTGGCTTTAGCGCCTTGGAATGTCGCATTGATTCCGGTAGGTGCTACGCTTGGGGCTAGAAAGAAACAAAGCACTGAGTCAATTCTACTATAGACTGAATGTGCGTGAGAAGCATGTGTATTGTGCCCGGGGGACTCCCTATTTTTTGGGGCGTGCATTTTTTTTTAGATAGGTACCTGTTAGAGGTCCGTTCTTGCAAATCAAGCAAATCACACTTGTTGGTAGGCTGAATTTCAAACGTATTGTCCCTCGTAAAAAATACGAGAGAATATTATGAGGGAAAATACGTCTTGTTGGTACCTTTTATAGGGGTCAAAATCAACTAAGCCACGCCATTTGAGGTATACCTTTTAGGGTAAAAGCGAAAGTTCCGGACGAGCAGCCCGACGAGCATCCCCCGCCCAAAAAATAGGAGAGTCCCGCCGGGGTATTGTGTTTACACTTGGCTTTTCTTCTAGTGTATACCACGCTGGAAAACGTTGGTTTGTTTTTCTGGATGAGACAGGATAGGCAGCCGAAAAGTAAATGTCTTACCGCTCTCACTGCTGAATACTGTCTCACTAGCGCTCCATTCGCCGTTGCCAACTCTGCTGACTGCCCTCACTCTGATAAAGTATTCCGTGTTGGGAGTTAGCCCAGATAAGTGATAATTAGTTGCACTAGATTTAGTGTTGATATACAAAACATTAGTCGTATTAGTGAATTCTATAATGTGCGAAGTGATCCGCCCCTCGCCGTCTCCTTGCGCGGGGTGTTTCCAGATCAGAGTGATGAACGTGTCTTCGGCGCTTTGCGGTTCCACATTGAAAGGAGCAGCAGGAACTTCTGCAATAGAAGTTACGTCATATTGTTAGAAGTTCTGGAGATAAAAGACTCGACCCTTGCTTCAGTTATTCCTCTTGACGAGCGCCATGCTTCGTGACAGCTTGGTCCAAGGGATAAACCCGCTACAATTTGGCAACGGACACGCGAGGCGCAGTAGTGCATATATCTCTCCTATTGTTAGAGAGATATATCAATTATCAATTCGATAATATTATGAAAAACGGCATTATCCTCTAAAATTTCACAAAACTGGGGAACCTCGAGCTTTTATCAAAACTTTTGGCTAAATCTGTAGTAATACATTGACCAATCAGAGACATTAATGCCCAATTTTGGCCGATCGTTTGTGGTATTATATGATAAAAATGTTGTAAGTAAATAATACATCCCTCCTGAAATATTAGTCGCCATACTATTTCATAGAAAACCAGTAAATAAAAAAAACAGTAATTATATTTACTGCCTTACTCAAAGTTACTGTGACGTTAACTCCTTGTTTAGTCATTCCTCCCCCGGGTAGTGTGTAGGACGCATAGCAAGTATATTTGGTTGTACATAATACATCTCTGCTTCCTGGACCACGAGGCTGGCACGTGAAGTTAGAAAGCACCCACTCGGCACTGACATAAACCACCTTTAGTTTGGATCTAATGCGAGTTGACGTTATGGCCTCATGTTGCGATTCGGCACTAACGTCTCTGCCTCCGGTAAACCACTCTATTTTAATCTTGGACGAGTGGCCCGTGGCGTCACATTGGAGCTCTACGTAGCCTCCTTGGTTTGTGGGCAAATTATATGAAACGCTTTCTAACAAGACTGGAGTCACATCTAGGAAAAAGCGCAAAGAAATTGTTGGTCAGAACATTTGCATGCACGATTTATCCAATAGATCATTGTACGTACGTTTATCGCACCCAAACAACTCTAATCGCAGGCAGCTCGGGATGTTATGGCCTCTCGGGTGAATACGGAGCAGACGTAAGGCAAGTGGGAAGAACCAGTTGACCCGCACGCTATTGGTATCGCTGTTTCCAGGAAAAATCTTTAATTCCAAAGCAAACAAGCAAAATATGAGGAATAGGCAAAAAAGTATCATCGAGAGGAATTAAATTTAGCCCTTGGCCATGGGTTCTTGCACAGTTTGGAAAACTAAACCGGAGACGAAAGGGCGAGACTGCTTGGCTTTGTGCGCTTTTCCGATCTGATTTCTACGGTGGCTTGTAAGGGCCATGATTTCGTGATTCAATTTTCTACTTCGACTCAGGTACATTAAGGCATGGGTCTAACCATGATTTGACCTTCAGAAGTAAGGGGGGTGGTCAAACGCTATTTACAACATGTCTATCATTAAAGTAGCAGTTTCATTAGGTTGATATTATTAGATATTTCATGAAAGACGATACTGTGCCTTAATTAAGTCATCTCGAAATTTTGAGTTTAGAAACTCGAAATTTTGAGCTTAGAAACTTGAAATTTTGAGTTTACAAACTCGAAATTTTGAGTTTACAAACTCGAAATTTTGAGTTTACAAACTCGAAATTTTGAGTTTACAAACTAGAAATTTTGAGTTTACAAATTCAATATAGAAAGGAATTTCGTGTTATTTCTAAACTCAAAGTTTCTAAACTCAAAATTTCGAGTTTCTAAACTCGAAGTAGAAAATTGAATTACGAAATTGCATGGCCCTTACAAGCCACCGTAGATTTCTACTCCAGATCGTTAAAGCAAAATGATTAGTTTTCTTGTGATCCTAGACGCAAAAAAAACGAATAATCAAAAGAGATGGTACCTTTTCATGAAAAGACCCAGCATCTTTATACTGATCCACCGCTGCTCATCATAGCTGTATGACACAGAGAAGCTAGTGACCCAGTTTAAACTGTTCGGAGTGCCGTCACCCTGTGTTGCTATTCCCGTGACGGTCTGGACTCTTCCCAGGTCAACCTGCAGGTACCCAGGCCCACGACCGTTGCTACACCAAGATGAGTCTCCATACAGTCGAGCGTGTTTCGCCGTGTGACTGTCATCGAAATGTGAAGATGAGGAAAGGCTGGACGATGGTATCTCACTACTTTCCATACCAAGAGGACGAGTGCATTCTAAAGTTTACCACGGAAAAGCATCACCAAATTAGAGCTTATTTAATAGGCCTTTTGCACTAAGAGGTCACGTGACCCGGTCTCCCTAAAATGGGCAGACCCAAATAATATAATGCTCAAAAATGAAAAGAGCATATTCATTTTAGTTGGGCTTTTTACTAAAATCAATATGCTCTTTTCATTTCTGAGCATCATTTGCGTGAACTGCTCAATTCCCAATTTATGGGCGACCGGCTCACGTAACCTCTAGTGCAAAATGCCTATTATCCTGCAATGCAAATGGTTTTGTAGTGCTGAACTGCTCGTTAAAAGTAGAGCTATTTTTCGTAGTAGGAACCGGTAGGATTGGCGGTATTTAAAGATTTGGCACTGGGAAACATTGCACCCTGACAGAGCGGACACGAGCTTTCTAAGATTCTAACTTCGAAGTTTATTCTACAAACGTTATTCTACACAGTAGTCCTTATTGCCAATCCAAAGGCTTAAACATAGAGATGGTAATATTTTGCTCAACACAAATTAAATCAAAAGTTTATTGACAATTTTTCAGCTTTTTTTGCAGACTGTACGTAGGAATCTGGTAACTTACACAAGGGAAGGTAAAAACTTTGAGCAAAAATGTTTGAGAAATAACTGAAGCAAAATCAAATTCGAAAAAACCCACCATATATCATATATCACCTTATTATATGGATGCCAGTGTTTTACCGGAAACTAAAACACTCGTATTTTCCATATCTTCACTAGTGAAAATATGAGAAAAAGTTATGTACCGAATGTCCCGGATGTGCGCGTTTGCAGTAATCTCGCTCGCTCGGTCACACGAGTTTTAAGCCACAAAACTATGTTTTGTTCTAGTTGTAAAGAGAAAGACTTATTTCAACTATGGCAGAGAAAGCTACAGCAACACAAAAGGGAAATTAGTTCTTAACGACACTGGGAATCAGAAAAATTGAGGGAGCATTTCACAAATAACACTTTCGACTTTACCAAGTGAGTTGTTCAATTGTAAAATTTTGCCGCTATGTCAATTTTAATCCATATAATAAAAAGAACATTACACGGTGGCTTGAAGATATGGATTTCATTTTCTCGTGTCAAAAACAATATTTTACTCACTCGCTGCGCTCGTTCGTAAAATATTGTTCTTGCCACTCGAAAATAAAATCCATATCTTCGCGCCACCGTGTAATATCCTCTATTTATTATAAAACACCAATGAAATACCAGGTGATCTCCCGCGCGAAAACTTGATATCTTCACACGTGAAAATATCATGTTATTTTCACATGTGAAAATATCACACTTGCCTTTGCTGAATGCTCGATTTTTAAGCTTAACTCAAATAAAATTTGAATTTGGTATTTCATTGATGTTTATATAATAAACAGAACATTACATGACCGCTTGGAGATACGAATTTTATCTTCTCGTGTTAAAAATTTATCTCACTCGTTCGCTGCGCTCACTCGTGAGATAAATTTTCAACACTCGAAGATAAAATTCGTATCTCCGCGCGGCCATGTAATATCCTCTATATATATCATTTCCGCTCTGCCTTGCACCGTATTTTCACATTCTTATAAATATTTGGCATGTGTCTCTCGGGCTAGGTCTGCGATTAAGCTTATGAGTAGAGCGCGTGTATTAGTACAGGTGGTCTGTACGATATGCCTACACAATAATATGACGAATTAGAAACGTGCCTTTAACCTTGTTAGCTGCCTAAGTGAGGAGGCCCTAAGGTTGAATGATCAGCAAAAGAGAGCTTCACTATCGTGAGGAACATTGACTCTCCAGATAGCAGGGAAGGCAAGTAAGGAGGAAGCAAATACCTTTGGTCTTCCATAAACTTCTATTCTCACTGCATACGACCCGTCTGTTGGGTAGATCGGATAAACTTCGCGAGAAATGTGGTCGGGAAAGAATGCTTGACGATGCTTGACTGATCGGCGTTCCCGCTAAATTCCTGCATGAGTTGCATAACACGGATTTGGTTAAAAGTATCTGTCCTGTTCTGACGTATGTTCCCAAGCCTTTATTCCAAGTTTCACATTTTCACGTTGCAAATTCAAGACTGCATTCTAAACGAGCAGTTATCGTTTTCATCCTGCATAATTGCACCTTACTTAAATTATGGCTTAATCACTTGGGGTACCGCACCCAAGTCCTATATTGATAAACTTCTCCTACTTCAAAAACGTGCTCTTCGACTAATCCACTTTACTGATAGGAAAGAGCATGCTATCCCCCTTTATGTTGATGCTGGCATTCTACCAATTAACTTCTTATATTATGAATCTGTTGCGAATTTTATGTACGATGTTGATCGAATATTGCGCCAAAAAATATCTGAAGCTTGTTTTCTTGAACATCATCCAGACACCATTACTTCACCCGTTCTGTGTCCTCCCAAAATTTCAACAGACAAAATGCGCGATTGAATATACTAAAAAATGCTTTTTCACGTGTTGGAGTCAAAATTTTAAATGATATCCCTCTGAACCTCAGGCATCTTCCCAAAACAAGATTCAAAAGAAAATAGAGAAATTCTGTTAGATATTCTAATGTCTGAAAATCGGTATAATATCGATGAAATGATGAAATATCTGTATTGATTTCAAAGAACACATAGATTATGCTCACTTTCTCATTTCTTCTTTTTCCTTACTTAATTCCTTTACCTAATTGAAATCTCTTTTTGAATTTAAGGTTTTAAAGCTATATAAAATATAAATATGTGTTAATCACAATATTACTCTGAGAAATCTGTAAGACTGGCCCGCCTCGATTAGTTTGTACTACCTGCGGGTCAGTCCGTTTATTTATTTTATACTTAAAAATATCTCAATCTCATCCATATTTTAACCATCAGAGCTTTTCATTTATTAAATACGGCAATTTTCTTTGCTGTTTCCTAGTTAAAATGGCCCGCCTATCTCTAAATACAGTTACTTTTCATTATTGCCCACCTTGCCGCTGCCCACTGATGGCCACAAATACCCATCCATAGACTTGTGTATTTTGTATTTCCTTGCCCATTTGTCTTCTATCGGACTCCCTTGTGTAGCTAATGCGCAGACTCTGTAGACCTCTCCAAGGTCCACCTGCAACCAGGGATTCGCATCACTAGAGTTTGGTTGCCAGGCCTTCTTTGCGTGGAGCCTTCCCTCTTTAGCGGTGGTTTGGCCGCTAAAAACCGAACTTGCGATCATCCTATGGTCTGGGATTAGCTTTGTATCACTGATACCAATAGCTTGCATTGAGCACTCTACACGAAAGAAAGGGAATCACACCATAGCTAGCATAGTATATCACATTCGTTCGAAAATATATTTTCTGTGGAAATCATTTCAAAATGGATATGAAATTATGAAATTATACGCGTATGATTTCAAATCGAGCTCGCGCTCTCCACTCGTTCATTACCAAGATTACTTACTGAATATTAAAAAATAATAATAATTGAATACATTTTGTTCGTTTGACTAGTCGCATTGTTTGCCTCAACTGTATCTCGCAAAATACAAGTGCAGACTAGAGTAAGGCTCGACCCAACACAACAAATCGAATTAAACCGGCCCTTTCACATCCAAATTACAAACTATTCCCAACTGCATCCCACCAAACGGTCGACACCACACTATTTTGGTGTTATTAAGCCAGATACGTTTTTTAAGAACTTTCAAAAGCGAGATGCCGCTGGTCGTAGGCATAGGCGCTGTTATAAACCTATCAGCGAAGGCCATCCGAATGGATTTCACGAGAGCCGGCCTCCCTGCGTAACGAACTCCCCCTCCCTGGTGACGGGGTCGGGGAGTTCTGGATACGAGAATGGTACTACACAGTACCATTATTAGACGATCTGACACAATAGAATTTATTATACCGTTTGCACGCCATACATTTACCATGCAATAGATGGGTCATCTTATCAAGCAAATGGAGTCTCATGGATGTCGTTCCACGGCATGCCATATGATAGCGCGCCATCGCATCATATATCACATATCACACCACATCACATGTTGCACCACATTACATATCACACAACATCACATATCACACCACACCACATCACATATTCATCACATATCACACCACACCACATCACATATTCATCACATATCACACCACATCACATATCACACCACATCACATATCACACCACATCACATATCACACCACATCACATATCGCACCACATCACATATCACACCACATCACATGTTACACCACCCCACATATCACACCACATCACATATCACACCACATCACATATTACACCACATTACATATCACACCACATTACATATCACACAACATCACATATCACACCACACCACATCACATCACATATCACACCACATCACATATCACACCACATCACATATCGCACCACATCACACATCACACCACATCACATGTTACACCACACCACATATCACACCACATCACATATCACACCACATCACATATCACACCGCATCACATATCACACCACATTACATATCACACAACATCACATCACATCACACCACACCGCATCACATATCACACCACATCACTCATCACATATCACCACATCACATATCACACCACATCACATATCACACCACATCAAATATTACACCACACCGCATATCACACCGCATCACATATCACACCGCATCACATATCACACCGCATCACATATCACACCGCATCACATATCACACCGCATCACATATCACACCACACCACATCACATATCACACCACATCACATATCACACAACATTAAATAACACACAACATCATATCACACCACACCACATATCACACCACATCACATATTCATCACATATCACACCACATCACATATCGCACCACCTCACATCAAATATCACACCGCATCACATATCACACCACATCACATATCACATCACATCACATCACATATCACACCACATCACATCGTATATCACACTACATCACATCACATATCGCACCACTTCACACCACACGACACCAGGCATAACATCACATCACATTACGTTTCGGTTGCCGTGTGCTGGCCTATGCTGCCCTAACCTTTCATTATGGCAGTTATTGTGTTACCTCTTGTTTCCAGGTAGATCTCGACCTCACACAATGTCAAAAACTCCGTTATCGTGATTCTAACAGTGAGATACCTCCCCATCATGGCAGGATGGCAGGAAATGGACCGGGCTACATCCACGCCGTTGTACTTATCCCCACACTTGGGGTTTGACTGCCCACCGTTAGACCCATCGTTACCTGTAGGGCCGTACAAAAGCAAATAGGTAATGGTTATCGACCATTAAGAAAACTATCGCTTCTGATAATTAAGGAGTACCTATGTTTAATTGCCTACGTCCTATCCCCTCTCCCTCACAACAAAAAGATATCGGAATGATCTTTCTTTCCGGTTTTTCTTGCGAGGGAAGATGGATACGGCGTAGGAATATTCTAAAAGCTTGTTGTTTACCAGTGCTTCTGAATGTTGTCAAGCCAGTTCGAACGCGCCTCATAGTGGTCCAAACCAGTTAATCACATTCAAAGTCGTTCAACAATATTGGACTGGGTGTCAACATGGCGCGTTCAATAAAATGTCCACTGAGGTTGAATGAAGTTGAACTAATTTGGCATCAGTCTTTGTGTGTTGGAATTAACCTATGCAATTTCTAATTGGAAAATCCTGGTTTAAATGTAAATCAAAACTAGATATGGTCATTCGTAAACAATTCTTGTTCACCTTTTCAAGGCAAAAGCCTTCCGCATGTATTGATAACTCTGAACGACAAATATATTTGAATGTATAGATCACCTGGCTGGCTGCGTTTTGCATTTTGAAGCATTGTTTTAGTGTTTGTTTTAGCAAAGTTGAAAGTCGCAATTTTTTCAATTTGCTGCCGCAAAATTTATCTTAAAAAAATTTTCAAGTAAAAAATAAAAATTTTCTCACACGGTTTTTTAGGTGTTGTCATCTTCTAACGACACAGAAAAGTTGACGCCGATATCTTAAATCGTGCGAGGTCAGGAGCTTCGCGAAGGTGAAACTTGACCTAAAATTTAAGTGCTAGAAAAATCGTGCAAGTACTATTTACAATATGAGTGGCTTTGTTGTATCGGCAGATACAAACACGAGCGCGTAGCTCATGAAAGAATTTTCGGGTGTTTACAAAAAACGCCAATCATTTTGCAGAAAGCATGCGCAGAAGGCATGATTCCTGTCTCACATGGAACTAGCCGGACTAAAACAACATATAGTCTCTCAGGTGTAGCTTTTTTAGGTACTGCTCTACGAGAGAAGACCATGCTTGGACTTTACTACAGTGGTCCCCTTCAGCTTTTAGTCTGTAGGGATATTTGAAACAATGTGCATTGAAAATGAAAGAATTTTCGGATGCACAAAAAACGCCAATCGTTTTGTAGCAAGCATGCGCAGATTAGGCATGATTCCTGTCCCACATGGAACTAGCCGGACTAAAACAACATATAGTCTCTCAGGTGAAGCTTTTTTTAGGTACTGCTCTACGAGAGAAGACCATACTTGGACTTCACTAGAGTGGTCCCCTTCAGCCTTTGGACAGTAGGGGATATGTGTTATTTGAAACAAATATCCAACTGTCCAAGACTGAGGACTGCACTGGAAGGTGTCCTATACAGAATACTAATCGGTCTAATTAGTATTCTGTATCAGATACAGAATACTAATTAGATCAATTAGTATTCTGTACCAGACACCTAGCCATGTAGTATCGGGGGTTACAAGTAGTGTCACCTGATCCGAATCCAGTGCAGAGATAGATGAGCATCCTATGAATAATGGATGAATATTATAAAGTTAATTAAAATACAGAAAAAGAATGGGCTATAGAAGCCTAGGAAAACAGTTGACGCGTCATTTGAGGTTTTAGAAATACACTTTAGGATTCTATTAACTGAATTCCAGGAAAAAAGTCGTATTATGGATTTTTAATTATTTACCCTGACCGAGACCTTAAAGCCTGCGTGAAATGGCCAGAGCTGTCGACTCGCTTTACTGGCGGAAGCCAAACCACGGTTTGTTTAGTAACAAAAAAATGAAAATGGAAGCAATAAAATAATTTACAAAATTTAATTTCATGTGGTTTCACGATCTCAATCAACATGAAAGCTTTCTTGAGAAATAGACATTTTATATTTTCTTAATAAAGTAATTGTCATTTACCTATTCTGAGTTGAAATTGGCGTAGCCTCCCTGTATTGCTGTTCCTGTTGACGATGTAAACCCCGACACCGGTACGGTGGTGCCCAGATACACCATCCACCAGGGAGAAGGTTCAAAGTTAGTATGACTGCATTTGCCATCCAACCCAAAGTCAGGTGTTAAGTTACCATCTACAGCCTTAGATGGCAAACCTAAATTCACCATGAGCCCCCCATTAGGTTCAGAATACTGGCTTGACTGGTATGCTGTCTTGTTCTTGCTATATTCCCTGTTGAGAAAAATTCTTCTTCGGGTCCAAGGAAATAAAAGTGTTTTGTGAAAACTTTGTCAGGTACAATCGGTGACCTTTACAATGAACCGTCTCGTGATTTGTATCCTTCTGTTTATGATTTGTTAGTCCTCTAGTCAAAAACTGATGTTCTGCACTTATAGAGAGTTATTTGAGCCGGCCTCTGTTATAGTTGAGGTAAAATAATCATGACACCAAGGCCGTACATATGTAGCTAGATCATTTCCTGGCTATATTTGGAACTTCCAGAGAGAAAATGGAAAACCTTATCCGCAGAACTTTTTACGAGCATCATATGCTGGTCTCTCATTTCACGAAACCGTAGATTATTATCATCCTAAACACGTTACATCATCAGGCAACTATATAATATCACAATCCCACTTTGCACTATCACTTTGCACTGATCCTATAGACAATCCTAACCACCTAATTGGCAAGGCTTACCTCGGGCATATATTTCCACTTCGCAGAGAATCAATGAAACGTTCATTTTGTTTAGTGTGATAGAGACATATCTACCATTCATCTTGGGCCAACAAACGGCTGATATGACCTCGCCTTTCATCAACCGGTATTCATCATTACACAAGGTGTTGGCTGTTGGTGGTGTTGAGGCATCGTTACCTACGATAAACGTACATGAGTCCTTCATGGGTAACGAGATGCTAGTTCATACCTGCCAACTCTCCAGGTTTTCCCGAGAGTCTCCGATCCTGTTTTTTTTTAAACAAATCTCCCAGTTTCCAGGTCAGTTAAAGCATCAAATCTCCCGGATTTTTGAACATATTCTTTGATTCATAGTCAGACACAAAAAAGCCAAATGAAGTCCTAGACATCGACAAAGATTCGGAGAGAGTTCCGACGTTTACGGAAAGATTCGGGAAATACTCAGGACAACAAAGATGGTTCCGACGAATTCTCCGAGGTTTCAGAACTTCTGGGGTTGACAGGTATGCTAGTTCGCGACTCCTATCACCTTGATACACGGACATAACACGGCCGAACTCTAGACTATCAGAGTGGCTTAACACCAAGTTGAGATTTTTACTATTAAATGAACATACAATCTATATAATTATATAGAGGAGAGAGGGGTGAAATAAAAATCTCTAAAAACGGACTCAAAAACTCAAATTTATCGAAAGTACAGGATGACTGAATTAAAGTTTATTATTGTTCTATTATTTATCTTACAGAAGGGATATTTGATGACTCTCTACAGTCGCTAGCGAAGCAAAGGTTCATGTAAGTGAAGTCGATAACAAACATTACGGTATTGAAACCACTTCAGCTTAATTTAAACAAACGATTTAGAAATACATGATACAAGAAACAGAAGTGATAAAAACCGACGTTTCGGTGCATCTAGCGCCATTATCAAGGTACGCAATTAATTATAAAGTTTGGCGAAAAGGTTTGTCCTTTTGCTAGCTTATAAAAACACAATGAGCAAGACAATGAGCAAGCGACACTGAAAACCATTATGTTGAATTGGATTCGGCGAAGTAGTACGATGAAGCCAACTTTAATTTATTTGCCTTAGACTTTTCGCAAACCTTTTCGCAAACTTTATCATTAATTATGTACCTTGATAATGGCGCTAGATGCACCGAAACGTAAGTTTTTATCACTTCTGTTTGTTGTATCAGCTTTATTTAAATTATTATTTTAAACTCCCACGGAGCTTGGGGAACCTGTGATGTCACAAACTAGCAGCAACTTTAACGAGCTTGTATGTCGTTTATTCTGAACTTTTAAGGAGAAAATCAAAGAAGAGATATATCGGTTAGGGACGTGTCATTATTTACCGGGGGGGGGGGGGGGAGGGCTCCCATTTTTTTCAAAACAAGGCTAAAAAAATTTAGGACCCTCCCCTTGAACATAACAAAGAAAATGTGACCCTCCCCCAGTCGTAGGTAAAAAAAATTGGGACCCTCCCCCACGCAATTTATTTCTGAAAAACCTGTTAGATAGACTATTGTCCAAGTGATGTAATGTCTCTTCATTCTTCTTAATAACAGAACGTATATTTTCTGCGTTTAGTAAAAAAGTCTGTTGGTTTTATTCTTCACGCGCTACAAATTATTATTGTTCATATGCGTGAAGCGCAGCCCCACAAACGAATTTCTATTTCGTATCACTGGAGGGCTTTTGGGGGTTTTCACTTGTCCTTGCCAAGATACACATGCTTGTGACGACATTCGTACGCATTCCATTTAAGCCCACAAGCGAGTTCTCTAAAACTAGATTAGATGCCATCCCTTATGCGCGCGAAGCGCGCCGAAATTTTCAACATAATGAGTGAAATAAACTAGAGAATGATATAGAACTCGTTGCTGGAATCTCTCTTTCAAGGCTTCAAGTTTCGAGAGATCCTCCCCTTTCACTCGCCCAAAAATTAGTGATCCCTAAAAAAATACTCCGACCTCGGTCCTTTAAACCATATATTTTCGCACGATAATCGAACTTCTGGTTCAGCGTGAATTCCCTGTAATGCCCGCTGAATTTCCCCGCTATAGAAGGTCCGTCTTAAATTCACTGCCTTCCTCAGATTAATGTGTTAAATCCCCGGCCTTGCCGCGATACTTTCCGCCCTGTCCGGGGTTGGGGCCGGGGTGTCAATTGACTGGTGCATAAGGAACCGCGGTTATTATTCATCGCCTCGATTATTTACGTGGAGGATGTTTGGTAATACACGGGTAAAATACAGTGATCCTCCCTCTAAGTACAATGATTAACGTAATCCCACATCTCCCGTCCCCTGTTGGACCTAGTACTGTAAACATTTTACAGAAAAACGGGCTCGCATATCCTTCGTTGCGCGCGAAGCGCGCCCAATTTTGATAAACGTCTGTTTGTTTGTTCATCGTTTTTTTGTTTGTTCATCGCATTTCATCAGCTTTAGAGAAAGGGTAGATGAACATGTTTTGTGTACGGCATAGTAAACAAAAGCCTGTCAGGAGCTCAGGAAGTACACTACCTCAACTATAGGTTAGGTTATATCATTCATGCGCACAACTGCGCTCCGCAAATGACGAATTATTAATATTCATGTGCGCGAAGCGCGGCTCAACGACGAATTTCTATGCTTGTAACCTCGAAAACTCACGCTTACCTAAGGGGTCTTCTTTCAAACATATAGTGACTTGCCCTCCAGGCCTATCATTTGCAGGGAAATTTAGGGAGAGTTTGATTTTCCTTGTCAAGATACTTGTTCTTGTCAACAGTAGTGTCCTCATTGCTCAAAGAGTATATAAGATGTCATTGTTTATGCGCGCGAAGCGCGCCGAAATTTTTATGGAGAAGTTGCTGAAATAACCACTTTCGCCATTTGTTTTACCCTCTTCATCGTCCAAATGTTGCTGAAAAAAAATATGACCCTCCCCCAAATGGGATTGAAAAAAATTTGGACCCTCCCTTTAGACACGCGAAAAAAATTAGGACCCTCCAACAAAAATAGGAGCCCTCCCCCCCCCGCTAAATAATGACACGTCCCTTAGTGAAGATAAAGTTCTTCATGAATAGTATTGATCGTTCTGGCATGGTATCCGAAGATGGAATTGTAATTCGCTCAACAAGGCAAATAAATTAAAGTTTGGCTTCATCGTACTACTTCGCCGAATCCAATTCAACATAATGGTTTTCAGTGTCGCTTGCTCATTGTCTTTGAACTTCGTATAGCTTTTTATATCTTTCTATTTTCCTTTTCTTAGAAGATAGATTTGAGGTAATTTGTATTTTGTGTTGAAGCTTTAGTCTGACGCTTCGGCATGTGAATTATTTCATATTTGAGTCAATTACGCATGCGTAGAGCATCAAAATGACGTCCGCGCTGGCCTGGACCCCAAATTAGCAAATGTTCACGCTTGTATGGGATAAGTTTCATATGATATATTTTCTGATATGTTTGTTTCTCTCAAATATATCTTCGATGATCTAAGATTTAAGGGACGTGTCATTATTTAGCGGGGGGGGGGGGGGGGGGGGGGGGGGGAGGGCTCCTATTTTTGTGGGGAGGGTCCTAATTTTTTTCGCGTGTCTAAAGGGAGGGTCCAAATTTTTTTCAATCCAATTTGGGGGAGGGTCATATTTTTTCAGCAACATTTGGACGATGAAGAGGGTAAAACAAATGGCGAAAGTGTTATTTCAGCAACTTCTCCATAAAAATTTCGGCGCGCTTCGCGCGCATAAACAATGACATCTTATATACTCTTTGAGCAATAAGGACACTACTGTTGACAAGAACAAGTTATCTTGACAAGGAAAATCAAACTCTCCCTAAATTTCCCTGCAAATGATAGGCCTGGAGGGCAAGTCACTATATGTTTGAAAGAAGACCCCTTAGGTAAGCGTGAGTTTTCGACGTTACAAGCATAGAAATTCGTCCGTTGAGCCGCGCTTCGCGCACATGAATATTAATAATTCGTCATTTGCGGAGCGCAGTTGTGCGCATGAATGAATATAACCTAACCTATATAGTTGAGGTAGTGTACTTCCTGAACTCCTGACAGGCTTTTGTTTACTAGCCGTACACAAAACAAGTTCATCTACCCTTTCTCTAAAGCTTGATGAAATGCGATGAACAAACAAAAAAACGCTGAACAAACAAACAGACGTTTATCAAAATTGGGCGCGCTTCGCGCGCAACGAAGGATATGCGAGCCCGCTTTTCTGTAAAATGTTTACAGTACTAGGTCAAACAGGGGACGGGAGATGTGGGATTACGTTAATCATTGTACTTAGAGGGAGGATCACTGTATTTACCCGTGTATTACCAAACATCCTCCACGTAAATAATCGAGGCGATGAATAATAACCGCGGTTCCTTATGCACCAGTCAATTGACACCCCGGCCCCCAACCCCGGGACAGGGCGGAAAAGTATCGCGGCAAGGCCGGGGATTTAACACATTAATCTGAGGAAGGGCAGTGAATTTAAGACGGACCTTCTATAGCGGGGAAATTCAGCGGGGCATTACAGGGAATTAACGCTGAACCAGAAGTTCGATTATCGTGCGAAAATATATTGGTTTAAAGGACCGAGGTCGGAGTATTTTTTAGGGATCACAAATTTTTGGGCGAGTGAAAGGGGAGGATCTCTCGAAACTTGAAGCCTTGAAAGAGAGATTCCAGCAACGAGTTCTATATCATTCTCTAGTTTATTTCACTCATTATGTTGAAAATTTCGGCGCGCTTCGCGCGCATAAGGGATGGCATCTAATCTAGTTTTAGAGAACTCGCTTGTGGGCTTAAATGGAATGCGTACGAATGTCGTCACAAGCATGTGTATCTTGGCAAGGACAAGTGCAAACCCCCAAAAGCCCTCCAGTGATACGAAATAGAAATTCGTTTGTGGGGCTGCGCTTCACGCATATGAACAATAATAATTTGTAGCGCGTGAAGAATAAAACCAACAGACTTTTTTACTAAACGCAGAAAATATAACGTTCTGTTATTAAGAAGATGAAAGAGACATTACATCACTTGGACAATAGTCTATCTAACAGGTTTTTCAGAAATAAATTGCGTGGGGGAGGGTCCCAATTTTTTTACCTACGACTGGGGAGGGTCACATTTTCTTTGTTATGTTCAAGGGGAGGGTCCTAAATTTTTTAGCCTTGTTTGAAAAAAATGGGAGCCCTCCCCCCCCCCCCCCCCCCCCCGGTAAATAATGACACGTCCCTAAAACATAGAGCGATCAATCGAAATAAAACCTCGAGTTAATAAAACTGAACTTACTTGTTAATTTCGTGATTAAACGATGGGTATTCAATATTCAATGCCTTTCGATCCAGTATTTCCAGTGCTTTGATCGCCTAGCGCTTTGATCGCCTAGCGCTACGACGAGAAGGTCACGAGAACGGTAATTTTGAGGACATACAAGTTTTTCCGCTGCCATTTTCTCCGCGCTAAATCGCACCGAACGAGAGCATATTATGCATCAAAATCCGTGAAATCCAATAGTTCGAATACGGTTGCTGGTTTTTTATTGGTCCTTTTGCTAGCTTATAAAAACCCAGTCTATCCCAGCCTATGCCTAGAAAACGATGAACGCCTTGTAAATTCTGTCACAAGCGATCGGAAACATTGCAAATTCTCCGCAGGAAACAAGCGACTTTGAGGTTCAAACTATCACAACTATAGAGAGTGAAGATGTATATTCTATATTCCGTATGCTGGTTTTTGATATTTCGTATTACTTGGCGTAAAATTGGCAAATTGCAAAAATATTGCGTGATTTTTGGGGAAATCATAAGAGACAACCGGAGGGGGCGTGAGCGGATTTTCTTCTAGTGACCTTTCGTACGGGGTATGTTTTTTATATGAAGCAATTATTGGATGAGGTTTTTATGATTTCCAGAATAAACAATGTCAAGACAAGTGGAATCAGGCGAGGCCGTAAGGCCGAGCCTTATTCCACTTGGCGAGATATTGTTTCTTCTGGAAATCACAAAAACCGAATTCAATAATTGTTTTATTATAAATTGATTCAGTAAAAATACTTTTATGATTCTTCAAGAATCAGCATGCTGATTCTTGGAGACCCTTAAAGTGCGTGATTCCCAAAGTAAAGCGCGCGCTTTTGGCCAATCAGAATCGAGATAGTGAGTACAATGTATAATAACAGAAAATTACGGCAACGTCGAGTTATTCGTCACTGGAATCAGATAAAACCATTTAGAAGTGATGCCAAAATATAATAAACTATATAGAAACAGAGTACGCCATATAAATCAGTATCTTAAAGGCCCATCACCAACGACAGCCTTTGCGGACTCTTAGCCAATCAGACCACCCGAAAAAACAATATGGATCAATTGAAAACAAAAGAAAACGGGGTGCAAAGGCTCCCGGTTGGCGATGGGCCTTTAAGCTATCTGGGAGAATCTATTGCCTTGAGTACGCTTCTTCTCTCAGCACCGCTTCTGAACCTGAATATTTCATTCTTTACCCCCATTTATCATCACACTTGAGATCGTCAGCCAATCAGGAACGAGATCTACTGTCCTGATATTCTACGGTATCGGGACGTGACCTTATATGCGAACAGTTCATCTAAAACTCTTGAATAGTTAAAACATCAATTTTCTTTAGAAAAATAGTTAGAAATTTATAGTCTGGAGTTCGCGACGGCAAAAAATGGTTTTCTGTCGCGACGGCAAAATGAAGTTTGTCTTTACAAAAACGCAATCGTTTTTAGCTGAGGACACATAAGGTTTTATTTTATTTGGATGTTTAGGTGCGTTGATAAATAGATATCGGGCATATTTGGTTTGATTCTGCAAAATATCAGAGCTCGTTTGCTCTCGCCAAAATACGAACCATTGCTCGACCAAACTCGCCTGATATTTTGCTGAATCAAACCAAATCAAACCAGATTGTTCGCACATATCGGAAGTTTGTGCGACGAATGAATTCGAGTTAATGAACTAGAGAATGTCCCTTAAGCGTATATTAATTCTGCCCCATGCGATAATATATAAATATAGTGCTAAGTACGAAATATATATCAGCTCAAACTATGGGAAAATAAAACAACCGGTGTCTGGTTGGCGTACCTATTCGAATTTGAAAGGCGTTGTTCCAGAGCTCAAGGTTGTTACTGCTACTTGCAATGACGACCTCTCCTATCTCTTGATCACTTTTTCCCAGGTCCACCCGCCACCAGGCGAGACCACCATTGTTATCGGTTTGGCTACATGAGTTGCCGTCTGGATTTCGGTTGCCGTCTACTGCCAGACTCGCATCCCTTGACTAAGTGTAGAACTTTGTGATGCTGGTTTGTTTAATGCTAAGTTTTCTATAGAAAAAAGGAAAATATCATAGGGAATTCGGTTTTTAATGGTGCACTTTGGTAACCGATCATCGATATATTTTTCTTCTGAAAATACCCGAATAATATTCTATACTTTTGAAGTATTTTCCTCGTGACGCTGGTTAAGTCAGGGGAAACTGCTTCTTTTTTGCCCGAGTGGATTAGATGGATTAGATGTGACGTCACACCCGGTGTCTTTGTACTTTTTTACAAACACGGCTCTGGACCAATCAGCGCGCGACATACACCGGGAATTACTGCAGAAACCCATCCATGGGAAAAGCTGCATTTCCAATGCTAGAAGAATGGGAAGTGTTCGGAATTCTCATGGCTATCCTTGTGAATTCCGAACACTTCCCATTTGCTTGTGCCTTGGGAAATTCGGCTTTTCCCATGGATGACTTTCTACAGAAATTCCCTGTGATACTTGGGTGTTATTTTATTATCCATGTTTGCTCTGCATCTCACCTCCTTTTATTCTGACTCCGTAGATTTCCACTCTCATGCACAAACGACCATGCTTTGTTTTCGGGTAAAAGCGAATATATCTGGCAACTACTCCTTCATACAGAGTCTGGGTAACTATAGTGTTTCGGTCCATATTGCCGTAAAACGTCTGAAAATATACATAGAACATTCCAACAGCTATTTTTTCAAACACTAAATAAATATTTTCTTATTATTATAAATCATTTTCACAATACTTTGATAGCGCTCGTAGACGATCCTGCATGATGAGCAGCTAAATAATTTTATGGACTGAATTTCAAATGTCAGAGTAGTGAAAGAGATCGCAAAGTGATTACATCCATTCTGAAACTGAAAACCGATTACCTAAGCGACTTCAAGAGTTTTTGTCTCTTGCTATAATCAGGTGACTTACGATGGTCGTATAAGCGAGATGTTGTAGATCGCGAATAAAAATACAATGAAAACAAATTTTTTGTCTAAATTGTCACCTCAGGCTTCATGATTATCGAAGATAGACTCACCTGGATTTCGTGAAATTGACAAACAAATTCCAAAAAATACAACGTGAACCTTGCGTGTCTTCACGTGAGATCAGTAAATCCAGGACCTTGCAACCCCTATTATCGACTATCTTTTAAATCAAATAACCACAACGAACATATAGCTCTATTTTTCCCGGTTGCGTTTGCCTGCCACGGTGCATTCAGTCGTACCCGAGCTCCCCGACTCGTCGCCTCGCAGGGGAGGCTCTGGTGACATCCATTTGAGGGACCTTGCTGATTGGCTGAAATGGCGCGCACGCGTACATAAAAGCAGTTTAATCTCGCTTTATAAAAACGTATCTGGCAAAATAACACTGGAATTCGTTTCCTTGTCGTCTTTGCAACCAATCGCTCTAAAGGTAATTGCGAGGCTTAAAACCACCATTTTTTATTACGCATGCGTCGGTGACTGTCACCAGAGCATCCCCCGCGAGGTGACGAGCCGGGGAGCTCTGGGTACGAGAATGGCCTCGGTGGTGGCTCGCTCCTTCAGATACGCTGGGCCATCTGGCACGACTTACCCGCGACTGATTGTTCTCCGCATACACTTTATAATTACCATCGATTGAGGTACGTATCTGAAAACTCTCCACCCAACTATCCCCCTGGGGGTCTCCCTGCGTGGCCACGCCGCATATGATATGAGGTGTGTCTAGATCAATCTGTAGGAAGTTTGCATTACTTGGACACCACGAAGAACTTCCATTCAATCGTGCACTGCTCCCAACTTCTGCCGACGCAACGTTGTCATCAGTTATTTTGTTATCTGCTATTTTGTGATTTTCCATTCCAAGAGGCAAGTTGAAGCATGCTCCTAGTTGCGAGAGAGAAAACAACGGGAGGAAAGATTATGTATGGAAAGTTAGACCTAATTTGCTGTGTAACAGGAAAATACAGCCAAGCATCAGATATTATCCTTTTGATACAACAAACCGACAGTTATTAAACACTCGGTTTTTCCCAATGATGTGCTTTATATTCCTCGCGCCAAACCATTGGCACAAGGATAACGTTTTTGATTAGTTGTTGCCAAGTTTAGCGCCCTGCCTGAGCAATTAGCAAACAATCACATTGAAAAGTGGTACATACTACAAGAAGCTCTGTTTGTCTCAATCACATCTAAATGTGATCTGTTCACTAATTGGTCAGGCTGGACGCAAAACTACACTGCAACATGAAATATACATACCATAATTCATGCAAGAGGAATTTTAACAAAACTCTTTGTTGTTCGATTTTTTGGCACTTCAATTACATTTGATTATTCTTCCTTTCGTTTTTACAGTAATATAATTTCCAATTCATTCTTTTTTTTTATTTCATGTATTATTTTCTGATATCATGTTTTTCCTTAGTCGCTACACAACCACACAGGAAAACAACAACATCAACAACAGGTTTGCTGTTTGAATAAACGTCTCTGAGCAAAGCCGGCATACGCTACCGCATGCTAATTGGCTGAACGAATGTTGGCGTAGGCTTGCGTGAGAATTCTATACTAAAGATAAGGGCTGTGCAGTTTCATAAAAACATAAATATAATTCTAATATCTTTAATTAATAAGCTAGCTAAAATCTAAACATTCCAGTCGAAGAGCGCATAGGCAATAAGTAATAATCCCACGTTCAGGGCAATCCGTTAAAAGGAACCGAAGTTATAGATATTTCTAGTTTTTTTTGTGGATTTTGCCCCCCCCCCCCAAATTAAAAATTCCATACAAACCTCCGTAAAATACAGCTTATTTACGTTTGTTTGCAAGGCTAAATCTTCGCGAGTTTGTGACCGATCGGTCTCAAACTTGGCAGTTTTACTAATTTCAGCACGCTCTTTCTACTGCTTGTGGCAAATTTGAACTAAGTCGTTGATAACATTTTCGCATTAATAAATTGGACGAAAATGCGCCCACCTATACCCAGTTGGCTACAAATTCCACTGTTTGTCCCCAAAAATTCTTCATCTCGTGTAGTTCCGCAAAACTCGGCCTGCTAGAGCTTTTGAGAGTACCAGAATTCCCCACCTCCCCTACCCTGAAAAAACAAAACAAATCCCGATCCCCACCCCGAGCCCGTCCCCGGTTTAAAAGTTGCCCACCCCAGGGAAGCCAGTGATATGTAAATTCCCCACGGTGTCTTTTTGAGCCCGCGCACACTATGCAACAGGTTCAGGGTGTGACAATCACAGTTGATAGCATATCCCGTTAGGCAATTCCTCCCATGAATACCTTCGTGATCTTCGTCAGCTACTTCACCGAGCTCCCACTCTTCCCTAGACCTGACCGCACGCTGTGTGTATGGTACCTTTGCCCTCGCCTCACCATCGTTGTGAAATGCATGATTGTGAATTTTGCCATGTTTATCAAGATTTAGATTAGACGCTAATATAATATTGTGCCCTACGGCACATTTTTATGCCACAAAAAGGCTGTTGTCTACTCTTGATGGCCCGTGAAGATGCACGCACCACCAGTAATCATAAGAATTGATGCATAATTAAAGTTGCGCTTCACAAAATATTTCACTAATCTAAACCTTAACTCGAACAGGTAGTCTTAATTCCCAGTTATAAAAGGGTTTGTATAGGAATAGGTCTTTCGCTTTTTGTTGAAATGAAAGTCCTTATCCGGGCCCTTTTCGTTTGGCGGGGCTCAAATTATAAAGAAAGAAAGACCTAAGAAATACTATCAAAGACTCGACGTGTGCTTTTTGTATCTGAACATTATATCCCCTACAAATCAAAACAGGAAATTATCTAATAGTTAAATAAATAATTTATTACCCCTGATACAACACACAAACCTACTGCATTTACTCATACTATATTGTGGTGCCCTTGCTCTCTCTCGTGTAATGTATCAGTCAATTCCAGCGACGACCATGCCCCCCCCGGGCAACCCCGGGATTTGGTCATTTCTAAAATTAAAAGTAAAAATTCCCCACCCCGGGGGCTGGAAAAGTGTAAAATACCCCACGGCGGGGAAGACAAAAATGGACAAATGCCCCTCCCCAGGACCAGAAAAAGACAAAGATTCCATCGACACTGCGTAAAGCTTCCCTACAAAATATTCCCGCTCAGAACTTCAACTCCATTTATTCTGTCCGAGCATTTATAATTTGTTTTTAAACTATACTTTTAGATTTCTCCTCTCTGAAACGAGACAAAATATAAGTAAACAGTGAAACAAATCCGTCAGTCTCAAGTCGTAATTGAAATTCTTCTTCTACTAAGGTATTGCAATATAGTAGTGACATACAACATACAACAAACGTCTCCACTAATTTCTCTCGGCCATTCTCGGTTGTAGCCATTTGGCTACAAACTCCATTTGTCGTCCCCGGCATCGCTCAATCTCAAAACGTCTAGAGTGGTGTATACGGGCCATGCTCGGCATTTTATTTTGTGTGACGTTATTTTCTGTAAGTGGGACATTGTAACGCCAATTGATAGTTATAACTGGTCAGGGAAGTGAACTGGTGTTGTAGTTCCGCAAAACTCAACGCGCTAAACGATTGTGAAAGAGAACCAAAATTCCCCACCTCCCCTCCCCTGGAGAAAAAACAAATCCCGACCCCGGGGCCAGCAAAATTTTCCAAATTCCCCACCCCAGGGAACCCAGTGGTGTGCAAATGCCCCACGGTGTCCCGGGGGGGGCATGGTCGTCGCTGGAATTGACTGATACATAACCGGAAGTCGGCCTATGGTAATTTTTCAAGACTCCCTAACTCGTGTGGCAGAAGACACTGAATTATATTCGCACTTCAAGAAGGAACGAGGTAACAGAAAACTCCTTGGCTGGGTTGTAAATAGCACACATATAATCTGCTTTGAATTGCATTACGTAGAGATCCTTAGTTGTTGCACTTTGCCTGATGTTGCGTTTGTTCAGCGATAATGGTACATCAAACTTCTGTCATTTCAATCCAAATCAATAAAACTGAAGAAAGACATTTAGAAATTATAACTAAGAGCACTTGACCATTTGGAGATGGACTTATTAAGTCAAATGTTGTTGGAAGTGTCTTAGTCACTTGCGGAAAACATTCCAGTCGCGTCAAGAGATAATTTCTGTTGTTAGCAATGAACTGTCAATAGAGAGTCATAGAGAGTAACATTAACCAACAACTGTCAATGTAGTGATCACGGGTGCACCTAGCAATTAGTTAGTCATAAGTTAATACCTTACCGGCAGCTAGGAAGCAACAGATGCCAGAAACAGGCTGCGGAAAAAGGGAAAGAAGCCATCTTGTGCTCCTAACATTTTCCCGAAATATTGGCCTTGAATGAGTAACATTTATTTCCGCATCGAGTGATTATGCATTGCATTTTATAAATATTCATAAAATAGATGTTATCGTTCTATTTCTGGGAATCTTTGCAAATAAATTAGCATGTTGCACTATAGAACACGTGAAATGGAAGTAGTGTAATTTTATTGCAGAAGTGAATTTCAAGCACTGCAACCGACTGCATTCCATCACTCTAGTGGCCTCAATTTTATTTTTTTCTAAATCAGCGGTACTGCAATTTATGTGAAATCCAGCGATGAAGTGAATTATTATAGCAGAGTTTGCTACTATTTAAGCATTAGAGCACAACCTTCTAGTGACTTTGTTGGCGAAATACAGCACGCGTGATGTTGGGAGAGACCCCCGGGGGGACTCCCATATTTTTTGATCGGGATGCTCGTCGTATCTTTTAGGGGTTAAAATCACGGAGGTTTGTTCTCTTTTAGGGGCGATCTTGATCTTCGATAAATTTTAGGGAGATTGGGATCTTTTAGGGCCGAAATTGTGTCCAAATTGTTTTTTCCCATGATGGTGCTTCTAAAAACTGTGTAAGAAAGAGAGATTATTCGATGAGAAGACGATAAATTAGAAACAAAGACGGAAATTTCTTGATGGGTATCTTTTACCCGTTACCTGTGTCCTTCGCGCCTACTTGCGACATAAGATCTCATCTTTTAAGATATCTTTTAGGGTGATAAATATTTTGGAGCCACGCCATGGCCCGCCATGTTTGATATCTTTTAGGGGTGAAACTGAAAATTTCCGACGATCATCCCCGACTAAAAATATGGGAGTCCCCCCCCCCCCCCCCGGGGAGGGGGGGGGGAGAGACGCGAGAACGTTGTAATCTTGTAATCACGAGCCGCAGGGAGGTTATTTTAAATACAATGCAATACAATGAACTCTATTTCACGAGGGTTTCATAATAACCATAATAGTTTTCTAACTGCCCGTTTCGAGTGCTCTATTCGCCGATAAAGTCATAGAACGTTGTGTTCTAATGCTTTTATGATTTAGCGGGGTAGAATCATTGCTTTATCGGTGAAGTAGGGCATAGATTTGGACCAATCAGAGTGCATTCTACTGGTTTATGCACAGGGACCATGGAAGGGCTCCTATTTTTGTGGGGAGGGTCCTAATTTTTTTCATGTGTCTAAAGGGAGGGTCCAAATTTTTTCACTCCTGTTTGGGGGAGGGTCATAAATTTTTTCAACAACATTTGGACGATGAAGAGAGTGAAACAGATGCCGATAGTGGTTATTTCAGCAACTTTTATCATTTGCACTTTTACGTTTAAATTTCGGCTCGCTTCGCGCGCAGAATGATTGACATTTAATGTACTCTTTCACCAACGAAGACACTACCCTCACGCCGTTTACAGAACATTTAGTGTATCTTGATGAGGAAAGCAAACTCTCCCAAAAATGCCTGCAATGATAGGCCTGACGGGAGGTCACTATGTTTGAAAGAAGATCCCATATAGGTAAGCGTGAGTTCGACGTTGCAAGCATAGAAATTCGTCATTTGGGCAGCGCTTCACGCATGAATAATAATAACCTCGTCATTTGCGGCGCGCATCTACCCTTTCTCTGTGGCTTGATGAAATGTGTTTATCAAAATTCAGGCGCGCTTTGCGCGCAACGAAAGAAAAAACGAGCCCCTTTTTCTGTAATATATAAAATGTCTTCAGTACTTCGTCACATAGGGACGGGAAAGGTGGGATCACGTTAATCATTGTACTTATGGAAGGAGGATCACTGCATTTTTACTGTTTACCCAAAATCCTCTCACGTAAATAATCGAGGCGAGAAATAATGACCGCGGTTCCTCAGCTTTGACAGAAGCAAGAAAAAAGTATTTCTGCTGTAAGAAAAGAAAAGACATTGGATCACTCGGACAAGAGTCTATCTGACAGGTTTTTCAGAAAATATAAATTTATAAATTTATATATTTTATAACATGGGGAGGGTCACAATTTTTTTACCTACGACTGGGGGAGGGTCACATTTTTTTGTTATGTTCAAGGGGAGGGTCCTAATTTTTTTTAGCCTTTTTTGAAAAAAATGGGAGCCCTCCCCCACCCGGTAAATAATGACACGTCCCTTAGTAGAAGAACAGTAGAAAAAGTGACTGAAACACCTTAACCACACTTCTTACTTGAAGCGCAGCCCAAATGCATTGTCCGAACTGATAGTAGAGTCTGTTAAGGGAAAAAATATGTAAAATCGTGCACTTGTGCGTAAAGGCGCCAAATTTGGACCAAATGTTCCTTAGGTGAAATAAATCAGTTTTCGGGAGGGGTGCCATCATTTCGACCAAAGGGGGGAGGGTAGGGGCAATTTTGTCTATTTCCTAATTTCCCAATATTTCTTTGGTATTAAAGGGTTATAGATAAGCAAGACCATGACAATTCTTCCTGTATGGTGCCCTTCACATTGGACTAAGTGGGGGTGCAACAAATGTCCGGCAAGGGGGGGATCAGCATCGTTAAGGCATGGCTGAAAAAAGAATTGTCATAAAACCTAGGGGGTGGTCTAACTCCAGTACTTTCAACTGTTCTGTTATTTAAAGTTTTTCAGCCTGTGGGGGGTTGAAAATAAGTAAATTTTGGATGCTGTTTCTATGACACTTCAAATGTGACCTTTGACTAACTCGAAGGTAACGGTTTTTTAGAGGGAGTTTTGGGTCACATTTTCGTGCTACCCTCAGAGATCATGATTTCATCGTACACCACAAAATTCAACATAAATGTTCCTTAGATAACATTTAACAGTTTTCTCCCCAAATGTTCCTTAGGTGAAATAAATCAGTTTTCGGGAGGGGTGCCATCATTTCGACCAAAGGGGGTAGGGTAGGGGCAATTTTGTCTATTTCCTAATTTCCCAATATTTCTTTGGTATTAAAGGGTTATAGATAAGCAAGACCATGACAATTCTTCCTGGTGCCCTTCACATTGGACTAGGTGGGGGTGCAACAAATGTCCGTCAAGGGGGGGGGGGGGGGGGGAGTTTGGGTCACATTTTCGTGCTACCCTCAGAGATCATGATTTCATCGTACAATCACAAAATTCAACATAAATGTTCCTTAGATAACATTTAACAGTTTTCGGAAGGGGTGCCACAATTTCGGTCCAATGGGGAGAGGGTAGGAACAATTTTCTCCATCATCAGATTTACCCTATATTTCAGCGGTATTAAAGAGTTATCAATAAACAAATCCACGGTAATTCTTCATGTATGGTCCCCTTCATATTTGACTAGATGGGGTGCTACAAACATTTGACAAGGGGGAGGGGTGAGTAATGGGTGAAATTTGCATGTTATGCGCTTTTTAATTGCAATTTGATTGTACAGTCACCAAATCCGACATGAATGTTTCTTAGGCAACATCTAACAGTTTTCGGAAGGGGTGCCACAATTTCGGCCCAAGGGGGGAGGGTAGGGACAATTTTGGACATTACCTGATATCATTACCTGATATAGGGTAGCACGAAAATGTGACCCAAAACTCCCCCTGCCGGACATTAGTTGCATTTTTTGCTTTTGCTAAAGTTCAAAGCGCCATATTTTCCTTGAATGTACATATTCAGAGAGGAGAAACTTCAGGTCATATCATAGGATTAAAGGTACTTTTAAACTATACCTGTGGTTCGTTGATTGTGTTTGATTTAGTCTAGACATTCATGCGAAAAAAAAAAACGCCTCCTGGTGTTCAGTCGAGCGTGTGTTTTTGCATGCCAAAAATCGCGTGTTATTTTGTGAAATCAAGTCGTTGTTTCTGTGAGAAATCCGAGCCTCTGATCCACTCGTCTTCTCTGGTCAGTAGAAAAAAATACTCTTCTAGGCAAATCACCAGTGTCAGTTTGCCGTGAGTTTTGTGATAGACATTTTCAAGTTCCTGCATGTACCAATGGGCCGGGTTTAGGCCGGTTTCGTTTAACATAAACACAGGGAGCTCACCTTTCGGGTAAAATAAAAAGTAATGTGTTATGTTAATGGGATTCTTCTCCTTTCTTAATCCAGAAAGGGGTACTTTCCATCATTTGGCCGAAGATATCATATACGCTGCGGCTCGGGACATGCGGGGAATCGAACCTATTGACCATCGTCGCAAATGTGCTTGTGAGTGTTTTGTCACATCAATCGCCAAAGGCAACCCATCCTTCCATTGATACATGAGCATTTAGGGGATATTTGCCGGAGTAAGGTATTTTTTCGACGAAAATAGTATAATGTGAGGTGTTTCAAATTATACTGATGTTAAAAGAGATTGTCGTGCATTTTGGCCGTGTTCTAAAATTGGCACTTTGCTTGCAACGAATTTCCTGAAACTTCGTTAACACATAGTCCAACTGACTTAAATATGATTAACGGAGTTTCGTTCAAAAATACCAGCAACTTTTTTTTGCGCGGGGTTGATCTCTCAAGGGAGGGGTCCATTTAAGCTCAGATATTATTAAAAGTATTAACGCTAATGGAGATCAGATAACGCGCACATATTGCCAAAAGATACCTTGCTTATATTTCTCCAAGATTGAAGTTCATAGCGAGTATATTGTTTAAGTTGTAGACGAAAATATATTTTCGCGAAATGCGCTCTGACTTTTGCATGAGTCACCTTAAGAGTTTACGGACTGGTGCGGCTGTACCCCGCAAACCAACAAGAACTGATCGTTTTGAAAATTTTGTAAGAGTAAAATACCAACTTTATTGATTGACAGTCTGTGTATAGATTTGTATTTAATCATTTTATTGTTAGTTTATATTTTGATTGTAAATTACCCAACATTATTATTATTTTCATTATTATTGTTGTTTTACTTCTTGGACCCTAGTAAACGATGTTACGTCATGCTAGTTTCTGATTGGCCACTATTCAGTAATTTTCGTACGAAAGGAATTCATTTACTTTCACAAGGTAGTAAATACTACAAGGGAGGAAACTAAATTGGGCAGTTTAGCGAAAACACTCATTCGAGTTTGTTGCTCGGACATTTTGAATTCCATTGGTAAAACAGCCCATTGTTTGGGGATTTAAAATTAATACGAAGACGGGATCGGTCTATTTTGAAGCAGTCGCAGGCGGGCTGAAAAACCGAAGTTTGCCGCGGTTTACTGGGATGCATATCTTCACACGTGAAAATAACAGTTCAGTATTTCACATGTAAAATAACACACTTGCCTCTGCTCGATGCTCGCTTTAAGGCTTAAACTCAAATAAATTTAGAATTTGGTATTTCATTGATGTTTATATAATAAACAGAACATTACATGACCGCTTGAAAAACGAATTTTATCTTCTCGTGTTAAAAAAATTATCCCACTCGTTCGCTGCGCTCGACTCGTGAGATCAATTTTCAATACTCGAAGATAAAATTCGTATCTCCGCCGCGCGGCCATGTAATATCCTCTATGTTTTGAATTAGGTGTATTCTCGAATGAACTTCATACATTCTACTATCCCCATAACTCTATCTGATTCTACTGACACATATAAAAAAAGTATTCAAAATCCTACGGCGTATTTTAATGGGAAATTGTTAAAAAGCGCAGTTGTTTATCAGTTCATCACAATTCATGTTTGATCACCAGACCCGCTGTATTAACCATCTATCTCCGCTCGACGTCCGATTGGTATTAATCGCAGTTTGAAGAGGTTCTAGAACCAGTAAACGCATCGCGTTAGCTGAATCTTTACCTCATGAATAGTCATGTCAGTATGGCCTGACAATTGTTTTGCCATACGACTAGTGATGCAGTTCGCCTCATCTCACCTATGAGAGCAACATGTTGGTTGTGGAAGTCTGTCTTATGGTGATGCTTCTGACGGCATCAAGTATGATTGTGGTTGGTTACTTTGGAGGTAAAACCGGGTATTACGGCTTAAACGTTTTGTACCTTCGTATAATTGTTAACACAGTGTTTTTAAAACGTTTTCTCCTTTCCTAAGAACATCTTTGGCCAACATCAGCTCGACATGGCTCGATTGCTCTGTTTGGTTCGCTTTTTCCATATCACTGCACACGACGCCAGTTCCATTGCTTTCTCTTGGTTTCCTTTTTCTCTCTCTCTCTTTCTCTTTCTTTCTTTCTTTATAAATAGCGGAGGAGTAGATCACAAGTAAAATAGAATACAGAAATTATTAGATATTCTTTTAAAGACCCAGGACTGCTACAATAAAAACATGTTTTCACTATGCTAGACCATTGTTCTCGCCCAGCACGGTACAATTTTCTGGTGTTTTATTTCCTTTGTAAAATAAGGTTTCTTGCTAATAATTGATTTCGTTCATGCATGATACGTCATCACTTGCTTGAACACTCACGCACTCCAGCGATTGCGTGACAAAACAAGATAAAGCCCAGTGTCGTGGAAGTTGAAAACCTGAATTAAATTTATAATTGAAGGGGAAAAGCGTCTTTTTTGTATTTCGTATGTTAGCGTGGCCAACTGCCCGTCTATGTAGTGCCACGGATCAAATATTTCGATCCGATCGATAGTAGGAAAGCTAGCGAAGAGTTAGCTTTGTTTAAATGCTTTGTGAAGGTGGAGCCAAACTTGCCCTTCAAAGTAACTTGCCCTTCAAAGTAACTACTTTCAAAGTAAGCTATTTAGCTTGGTTTGTTTGGTTTGCTCCTTGGGGCAGGGTGATCGTTAGAATCCAATCAAGCAAAATAGAGAGAAAAGGATAACCGCCTTGATGAAGGACTGAAAGTAAAGAGTCCGAAACGTCGGCACAAATCTTGTCTGTTTTGTCCTTTCTCTCTATTTGTCTTCGACTTTATTGGGACATTGCATCCATTTTGGATCCAGACCCATCGCTGTAAATGTTTTCAAAACTATTTCAATCCAATCTAGCACAAACGTTTTAGTTTAGTTATTACTTATTTTTGGGAGCTGTTTCCAGGCGAACAGCTGATCATGTAATTTACACTTTGCGTTCCCTATACTAGGCAACGAGAAGGACCCCTAAAAATGTGTGCGTTCGAGCGCCAACTAGACATGACTATATAGAGTTCATTATTTTAATAATGCTCTATAAACTATCGAACTATTACTGCCATCAAAAAAATCAGGAGAAAGATCGAGAAAAGACGTTATGAATATGACTTATCAATGAAGCATTGTGGATTTTTATAAAGTGTTTTCGACAAAATATTCACTTGATTTTACTTTTTAACACAGATTCTCTCTGCCTACGGATGATGTTAACAGGGATATTTAGCGTGGCGTCTGTTGGAGCGTTTTTTCAATTTCGAGGATGCCCTTGAACTGTGAAGCGTTGATCGATAAGTAAAAACCATGGGGTACTGTTTTGTCTCTATTAGTATTATTACCAATGTGAATTGACCAATTCATACAGTAAAATCAGCAATGATCTGTCCTGGGGTGTTCACATCGAGCTCATGTGCGCAAAAACTAACAAGATGCTAGGGCTTGTTAGGCGGGTCTGTTTCGACATCCCGAGGTGGGGGGGGGGGGGGGGGACTCCCATATTTTTGGGGCGGGGGTGCTCGTTGAACTTTCGATTTTACCTCTAAAAGGTACCTAAAATGGCGTCGCTTAGTTGATTTTGACCCCTTAAAGGTACCAACAAGACCTATTTTCCCTCGTAATTTTCTCTCGCATTTTTTACGAGGGAAGGGCCTATAAGGATCAAAAATCGCCGGGTTTGTTCTAACTTTGTGAGTTTTAATCCAATCACTACCATATTTCATATGTAAATAGTACTCATGAAATTAACAAACATAGTCGTTTTGGAATTTTGAAATTAACGAATTTTGGCGACAAAATGACGTCATCAATCTTACACCAGAATTTCAAATCGATCATATGAACTTTTTATGACTTGGATATGAAAGAGGTCATTGAGATAACCACAAAACCGAAAAGATTATTGAAATATCTCTTCCCCTTGAGAAGTTATGAGTATTTAAGTTTGCAATGTCCGCCATTTTGTTTTGTAAATATAAAGTGTAAAACACTAGCATACACACATCGGCACCAGTCTGGCCAAGACGGAACGCTAGCACAGTCTATTACCCGTGCAGTTCGGCAACCATGTACAGCTGTTTCGTCCTTGTTAGGACTCATCAGCATGGCATAGCCGCTGTTTGCCTCAGTAAACTTCATCGGCAAAACAACTGCAGAGGCGACTTCGAAAATCGAAGTGCTTTAAACCACAGCAAAGACCCATGTGGGACCTTTAGCTGCGACTGGGCTAGCGTGATGCCAATGTGCGGATCACGCAATGAGACCAAGCTAGAGAAGTCCGTCGGTTAGCCATACTAACCTTGTCGACATGTATATGTAAACATAAAGTGTAAAACACTAGCATACACACATCGGCACCAGTCTGGCCAAGACGGAACGCTAGCACAGTCTATTACCCGTGCAGTTCGGCAACCATGTACAGCTGTTTCGTCCTTGTTAGGACTCATCAGCATGGCATAGCCGGTGTTTGCCTCAGTAAACTTCATCGGCAAAACAACTGCAGAGGCGACTTCGAAAATCGAAGTGCTTTAAACCACAGCAAAGACCCATGTGGGACCTTTCCGTCTAGGCCAGACTTATGCCGATGTGTGTATAGTTAGTGTTCATTCTCACTTATTATATTACATGTCGAAAGGTTAGTATGGCTAACCGACGGACTTCTCTAGCTTGGTCTCATTGCGTGATCCATACATTGGCATAACGCTAGCCCGGTCGCAGCTAAAGGTCCCACATGGGTCTTTGCTGTGGTTTAAAGCACTTCGATTTTCGAAGTCGCCTCTGCAGTTGTTTGCCAATGAAGTACAATTACTGTAGCTTGATTTAGGGATAAATTGTAATAATGATTTCGAGATACATTGCAATAAAGTTAAGTGGAGGCATACTAGCCGCCGCTGACCAAATACCGAGGCAAACACCGGCTATGCCATGCTGATGAGTCCTAACAAGGACGAAACAGCTGTACATGGTTGCCGAACTGCACGGGTAATAGACTGTGCTAGCGTTCCGTCTAGGCCAGACTTATGCCGATGTGTGTATAGTTAGTGTTCATTCTCACTTATTATATTACATGTCGAAAGGTTAGTATGGCTAACCGACGGACTTCTCTAGCTTGGTCTCATTGCGTGATCCATACATTGGCATAACGCTAGCCCGGTCGCAGCTAAAGGTCCCACATGGGTCTTTGCTGTGGTTTAAAGCACTTCGATTTTCGAAGTCGCCTCTGCAGTTGTTTGCCAATGAAGTTTACTGAGGCAGACACCGGCTATGCCATGCTGATGAGTCCTAACAAGGACGAAACAGCTGTACATGGTTGCCGAACTGCACGGGTAATAGACTGTGCTAGCGTTCCGTCTAGGCCAGACTTATGCCGATGTGTGTATAGTTAGTGTTCATTCTCACTTATTTGTTTTGGTCAGCGGTCCGTGGAAATACAAACTTAAAATATCCATAACTTCTTAACAGGATGAGATATTTTAAAATCTTTTCGGTTTTGTGGCTATCTCAATGAGCTCTTTCATAACCGATTCTCAAAAATTTCATATGATCGATTTGAAATTTTGGTTTAAGATTTATGACGTCATTTTCCCGCCAAAATTCGTTAATTTGAAAATTCTAAAATGACAGTGTTTGTTAATTTCATGAGTACTATTTACATGTGAAATTTAGAAGTGATTGGATTAAAACTCACCAAGTTAGAACAAGCCCTGCAATTTTGTACCGGCTGCCAATGGCTGCCATTTTGTCTAAAAAACAAAATGGCGGACATTGCAAACTTAAAATATTCATAGCGGAGCTCCTTTGCGGCCGAAGGCCGCAGAGCGGAGCACCATACCTAAGAAAAAAGCGTCAAAAAACAAGTCCAATGATCGCAAATAGTGCGAATGTAAGAAATCCACAGGGTACCCAAAACCTCACATGCGGCAATATCGCGCAAAGGGATCGAAGTGATTTTTGAACGTCCAAGGTCATCCAAGGTCATTTCCGCGCCGGACAGTGAAGCCTGCACCTTTCGCAGCCGCTTTGATGCATCTAGTCTCCTTCGCAGTCGTGTTGTCATGACGTCACAACATGGCGGCGAGCCAGTGACGGGGGGGAGGGGTGGGTGGCGCGCGCTCATGACGTCACAGCATGGCGGTGTGGTAGTGAGGGGGAGGGGTGGGTGGTCGGGGGGGGGGATGCTGCTCACGTGACAGAAAACCCAAATATGGTCTTATGCAACTCTGTTTATCTTGATCGAAATGCCGAACGAAATACATCTGTACGCGTCTGCAGAACTGTTCTACGCAAATGATAATATGTTTACAAAAAGCCAGGGACAACTAGTGTGTGAAGAAATCAGGAGAGTGTCTTCCTAGTCATCTAGAAGTCCGGGAGAAGTCCAAGATTTTTATAGCGCCGAGTAGAATTGGCAATTGGCTGTGCAGTTCTTTACGAAGTCATTCTTCATTTTCTTTCACAACGCTTGGGCGATTTAGTTAATAACTGGGCAGTAACTTGACTTTTTTGAAGAGCAAAATTAACTTGGAGAAGCTCATTTCCACTATGGCAGAAGCGAGTGACGTGACGGTTTTATTTGGATGAATATTATTAGCACACGAGAAGTCGGGTCTAAGGCCTTATTCATACGTCGATCCTTTGCCGCGTCAATTCTAATTGGGATATAAGGTCGACTTAAATTTAATAGAATCGTCTCCGATTCAGACGTCGATCGTAATCTGCCGATCTCAATAAATAAAATTGAGCCTATAAGCAGTAGATCAGCGGCGTACCGCACAAGATAAGGTACGTGTGTAGTGAACACTGGATTAGAATTGACGCATGAAGAAGAGCGGTGTTTGAATCAACGCCGATCTTTAGTCGTTTCGAGCGACACAAGCGGTCGTTTTCATCTTGGCGTCGCTCTTAATTCAGTGGCTGATTCATACGTCGATCTTCTCATGCGCTTATACAAATAATTAGAATTGACGCGACAAAAAATCGACGTATGAATTAGGCCTAAGACAAAGATGGCGGCCGACCAATTCGTGGTTCAAAATTCCTGGATAAAGGCTAGCAGTTTTTATAGGAACATGGAAGGACATTCACAGTTCCGAACAGGATTACACTAAGGTTGTTTCTACATGGGGGGAAAATCTACTGCGAATGAAGGTAGGAACTAAAAGTTTGCTGTTAGTTTACATCAAGCATTTGACATTTGAATCCTTATAGAGCTGAGCCGACGTGACAGCGATACTCGAACTTGTTTTAGCATCAAAATACAATAAGCATTTTAGTTAATATTAACTCCTTAAACTGTCTAATACCGAAGGCTAACTAATGAAACGTGCGTATTGACAAAAAACATTAGAAAACTATAGAAAACACTCGAAAAAATGTTCTCGAAAATGTTTTTTAGTGTTTCTGTGCACAGCAGAATGTTTGAAATAGGCACATAAAACTTAAAATTTACTAGAGTGAATACATAAAACCTTATGATATGCTAGTAAGCTTTAGTAAAAAGGTACCAGTAAGAACAATTGGAAAAAAACCCGAATACAATGTGTTTAGTCTCACACTTTTAATTTTTTGCTTCAATCTAAATTACAAAATTCTAGTGTGTGATATGTAAGCTTATGTGCCCACTTATTGTTTTGTCTTGGTGATAAGCCATGTGTTTATGTTTGCATTTCCATACCTGCCAACCCTGAAAACTCCAAAACCAAAAGTTTGTCTCGAACACAACAGCTGTATGAGAAGTGAGCAAGAAATTTACCGGGGAGATATTCCAGTAAATATTTGGAAAGTTTTTTCAATATTTTCCCGGGAGACTGAGGGTGAAAACTGGGAGAGTAAGCATTTCGCTGTTCACAACATATTTGTAATTGCAGTGTTTTGTTTAGACTGTTTGGTTTAGAAACAGCTTTTCATGACTATTTATGCAAATTGGAAATGCTAAATGGTATAATTTTCATTGAGATGATGCAATACCAAATTATGTAGCACCCCTATTAGTGATAACTGGGGGGGGGGGGGTGTACTCCCTTACAAGAGCTTTACGGGTATGTGCCGCCAAACAATTTTGAATTGCAGGTATCATTAATTTCTCTTTAGAACGGGGTCTCATTTTGGGTGCAAAAATTGAACGGGGTAGCTTTTCTCTAAAAAATAGTTTTAGAATGGGGTCCGCTTTTGAAATTCACAGTGGCCAGGGGTGTGTGTGTGGGGGGATCAATTTACCTGATCATTTCCATACAAATACTGTATTCTTCGTTGGAAATTCCAGAGGGGTGGGGGGTCACAGGATATTTTCTGGAACCACACATTGCTTAAGAAGTCACAGTATGTGGGAGATAGTGGTTTATAGATTGTGGTTGCTGCTATGGCTGGGACTGTAGGCAGGGTTTGGGCTGGGATTCGCTATGAAATTTCCTATTGATATTGTGGCACTTGGCTAAAGTGGCAGGAGTTTTTCTCTGTGAATGAAAACTTATAATAATAATACAGTGTATTATTTATGCAAAGAAATTTGCAGCCCTGGGTCGGGAGAAAAAAGTACAGATTAGACACAGAAATGTGCCTCAAATTGCAAGGAATTAGCAGTGCACTAGCATTCTTGTATATCTAATGCCCCGCTATTCCCCGTGTTGGGAAGTGCAGGGCTTCCCACTGACTAGTGTGTAATGTTTACCTATTTCACATCACATGGCATTCATTTGAATAATGTTTTTTTGTTTGGATTTCTTCCATATTCATATATCCTTTGATGCATAGCAGAAAAAAAAAAGAAAGGATACCTGGGGAATGCCACATGATCTAAAATGGAACAACATTATGCCCAAGTGAATGAGGTCTATCATAGAGAAATATGTGGTCTACCTGTGTAGAGACTTGGACTAGCCCGGTCAAACCCGTTTGTAGTTGTTTTGTAGCCGTTCATCATTCCGTTTGTTATGCTCAAATAAATCGCCGTTTAACAAGGAAATGGATGAACTCTTATCTACATCACATAATTCCTACATGGTTAGCCCTTGAAGGAAATACGCCAACTCGAATGGTGCAGGCACAGGCATGGAAAGAAGGTTTTAATTTGTATTTGATATAGTTTCACTGAAGTAGATATAATTTGTCTTGACATAGTTTCACTGAATTAAATAAAACAGGCTTGATTATTTTTGGAAATCTTTATGGTGTGTGCATTATTCTTCATAAAGATAATGTATTTTTCTTTTGAAAATCCAAGGGTTGGGGGGGGGGGGCAATTTAAACACCCTTCAGTGGGGGTATGGATATTTTTTGGAACCTACAATATTATAAATTAGTCAAATCACACTAGTGGTCTATTATCAATGCTTCATTCTGATTGGTTGAGCTACTAGTAGGCTATAAGTTATAGCCTACTAGTAGCGAAAAGTGTTGGATTTGAAAGCCAGAAAATAGCAAATGAACAGAACAAAAACATTTTTTTAGCAATACAAATTGACCTACTAGTGTGATTTGACTAAAACAATTATTCCTCTCGCCCTCATGGCCTCTGAGTCAATAGCCCATTTGGCCTTCGGCCCGGGGGGGTTCTCCCATGTAAGAGTGATAGGGGTGCTCGTCGGGACATCCGAAAATATACCCTAAAAAATACCAGGACATAAAAAATCCAACCCCTAAAAAATACCTTATGACCCCTAAAAAATACCAACAATAAACCTTTTTTGTTATTGTTTCTCATCTCAAAACAAGCTTATTTTAGAGCTATAAATGAACGAAGAAAGAAAGAAAACGTTTTACTGGGTTTGTGACCCTTTCATTCATTTGCGTACCCCAAAAAAATACCATTAATTAGTGAAAGCCACAATTTTTCTCCGATACCCCCTAAAAATACCTGAAACTCGATTTTGACCCCTAAAAAATACGACGAGCACCCCTATCAGGTCGACATGTGAAGAACCCCCCCGGGGCCTTCGGCCTCATAAATAGCTAGTAGTATGCACTCTAATTGATTGAAAACTGTGCATTCTCACATCATAATCACACAGCAAATGCAATGCTATTTTATAAATTAAGCAATTAAACTTGGATTGTTAGTTTAAAATCAACTAAGAAAAGAAAAATGGGCAAACATTGAAACTTTTATTTTATTGAACAATGTAAAACATTTTGGGGGGCTCATAAGAAACTATGTGTGATATTAAATAAATACTTTTCAAGAATCAATTTTTAAGGATGTAAATGCATCAAACAATTTTACCACAATCTAAACCAACTACAAAGGTATACAGTACTTGAATGACAATTAATTATTTTGGGACTTTGAAAAGTGGCCTCTGAATAGAGGTACCACTGTAGTGAGGATGCTGAGGTACTAAGATGATTACATAGCAGTTAGTATAGGGTGTTCAGGACGACTGTCTTGTGTTTTGGAGAAAATAATTTATCCACTAGTTTTGGATAATCTGGTTGGTGAATACTAAAACAATAGATTAATGGCTCTAGATTTCCATGAGCTGATAGAAGATTACTCATACGAATCTCTAGCTTTATAATCTTATTGTTATATGTGTAATGCTAGGTTCCAGAAAATATTCATCCCCCCCTCCTCCACAGAAGGGATTGGAAATTCTGGAGTGGTGGTGCTGTGGTGGTACCTAACTTTGTTCATACAAATACTGTATGTTTCTGTTTTTCTTTGGAAATTCCAGAGGGGTGGGTTTGTGGTCACTTTTCAACACCTGGGGGATGGATATTTTCTGGAAAGGCCACACAATGCCAGATTATCCAATACTCATCTCTCCATGGTGGGTTTTGCACACAGGGAAGGTTTTTTCTATTTAAGGGAGGAGGGGGAGAGGAATTTCACCAATTGTTTCCAATATTGTGTTGGTCCTCCCTTGCATTTTTATTAAAAAAAACGTCTATCCCTATCTGCAACCCGGGGGGGGGGGGACTCCCATATTTTTTGGTCGGGGATGATCGTCGTATTTTTTAGGGGTTAAAATCACGGTGGTTTGGTCTCTTTTAGGGGTGATTGTGATCTTCAATAAATTTTAGGGAGATTTGCATCTTAAAGGGCCGAAACTGTGTCCAAATTGCTTTTTCTTATGATGGTGCTTCTAAAAACCGTGTAAGAAAGAAAGATTATTCGATGAGAAGACAATAAATTAGAAACGGAAATTTCTTGATGGGTATCTTTCACCTGTTACCTGTGTTCTTCGCGCCTACTTGGCACATAAGACCTCATCTTTTAGGGGTATCTTTTAGGGTAATAAATTTTTTGAGCCACGCCATGGCCCGCCATGTTTGGTATCTTTTAGGGGTGAAACTGAAAATTTCTGACGATCATCCCCGACTAAAAAATATGGGAGTCCCCCCCCCCCCCCCCGGGTCTGCAGGACACCTTGGTATATGTTTTGTTCCAAGCCGTCTGAGAAAACTATGAATCATGAAATCAAGTGTATATATTTAGTAGTTATGAACTAGAATGGTTTGACCTGCCCGCAAAAAGCTGCTAAATAGGTATAGCCCTCTCGCTTTATGCCCACATCCCCCAAACTTTTCTGGATTTCTCTGCTCATTCATGATGGGTATTTTCTGGGGTGACACATTTTAGTAAAAATACACTGAACATGTAATAATATAATACACACAGTATGTATATGTTGAAATATTAAAACAGCTCATGGCAAATAAAAGTTTTTCTCTTGACATTTTTTTCTTGAAAATTTCTTGAAAAGCCTATTATAGTGATGTACACCATGTACACAACCGGGAGCTCCGCTTTTAGCCAGTGGCTAAATCTATATATTAACTTCTCAAGGGAATGAGATATTTCAAAAATCTTTTCGGTTTTGTGGTTATCTCAATGAGCTCTTTCATATTCAAGTCATAAAAATTTCATATGATCGATTTAAAATTTTGGTGTAAGATTGATGACGTCATTTTGCCGCCAAAATTCGTTAATTTGAAAATTCCAAAATTGCTATGTTTGTTAATTTCATGAGTACTATTTACATATGAAATTTGGTAGCGATTGGATTAAAACTCACAAAGTTACAACAAACCCCGGCGATTTTTGATCCTTATAGGCCCGGCGTGAAAATACGTCTGAAACTCAGGCTACCAACAAGTGTGGTTTGCTAGAACGGACCTCTAACAGGTACCTATCTGGAAGAAAATGCAAGTTTTCGAATTTACCCCCTAAAAAGTACCAGACGCCTGATTTTAAACTTCCTAAAAGGTACGACGAGCACCCCCGCCCAAACAATATGGGAGTCCCCCCCCCCCCCCCCCCCCCGGGGGTTCGACATCCTGGATCCATCAACTAGACAGCTGCTTTACTGCACCCTAGTAAGGCCTCGTCTGGAGTACGCCTCTTGCGTTTGGTCGCCAGCTACAGCCAAGCACAAAGCACTTAGGGACGTGTGTACAGTCGCAATTTGTAATAATTGTCGCAATTTGTAATACCTGTCGCAAATTGTAATAAAATTGTCGTAATTTGTAATACCAGTCGCAATTTGTAATAAAGTCATCGCAATTTGTAATAAAAAGCTGTCGCAATTTGTAATACACCTCTGTCGCAATTTGTAATAAACAAAGCTGTCGCAATTTGTAATACACTTCCGTCGCAATTTGTAATAAGCAACTATCAAACCGCCTACGTTTGAGCTACAAATGAAATAGCAAAGTAATTCAAGTGAATATGGCTACTGCCATTCAACTAAAATGATTTTGGTATTTCTGCAAGGTTTCATTCGTGGAAAATGGAAAAGAAATACCGCGTAATGCTGGAATGGCAACTTCTCCAGTTCTCCATTTCGATTCTCCATACTCTTTCCTTGGAGCTTTTACATGCACATCTGTGAGAGTATTGCACGAGAACCACTATTTTCCAACGTGACTTGCGTATCTAAATGCGTAGTGTATAGCTGTTTGTTACAAATTGCGACAGAGAGGTATTACAAATTGCGACAGCTTTGTTTATTACAAATTGCGACAGAGCCGTACTACAAATTGCGACAGCTTTTTTATTACAAATTGCGACGACTTTATTACAAATTGCGACAGGTATTACAAATCGCGACAACTTTATTACAAATTGCGACAGGTATTACATTGCGACAATTATTACAAATTGCGACTTTACAGACGTGTCATTACTTAGCGGAGGAGAGGGCTACGATATGCCACGGGGGCAGGAAAACTGTACCGTAAAATCGGGGTATCGTTGCATCCGTACTCTATATCGTTACTCTATATCTATATCGTTGTAGCGGGAACAAATTCACACGCTTGGGTCCCAAGATTACCATCGTAAAATCTCGAGAATATCGTTGGACCGAGTATGTTAGATCGAGGTTCTGTTTCATACATTTTTCTGTATTTTTCACCGGGACCCAAAAACGTAAAATCGGGGATATCGTTAGATCGAAGATCGTAAAATCGGTGTTCCCCTGTATTATGTTCAGGGGTGGCTCGCGAGCACTGCCACAAAAGTGCTTCATTCATTTCTTTGGAATAGTCTCCGCGGAACTTTTCATTTCAAAAATCAACTGATTTGCTCATCTCATTCACCATTAACCCTATTCAGACTGGGCTTTGTTGACCATCTGTGACTAGGGTAAATCTGTGACAAAAGGGTAAATGAGCTCTTAACTAAGTTTTACTCCTATTCATGCTTCCTCCCGCTCTCGCTTTAGTGTTTTCTAAGCATTCGGGCATCCGGACCTGAGTAGCATATTTTCCATATTATCCTCACTAGTGAGGATATCGGCCAAAACAGAAGTGCTTGGAAATCAATTTGGAATAATTTTACACGGTAGCATGAAAATAGTTAGATAGATAGATAGATAGACATAGTTTATTAATGCCTTTTGCAGTGGGGACGCTGAATTACAGGCAATTGACACTAAAGTATAAAGAATATAGGGAATATAGCATTATAATAAGCATGTTGAAACTAGAGCTGGTACTTAACAGTTACGAAGTTGGCAAACCGATCAGTGCGAGTAAGCATAGGATGAGAACGTTTTTCTGATCTTAGAGTCATACGGGTGGTTGATCTGATATTTCTGCCATTAATAAGTGAATAAAGAGGACTTTCTGGCTCAATGCTCTTCATAAAAGCTTCATACTTTTTTCCCCGGCGTTCTTCTAAAGGCAAAATGCATGCGCGCTCCTGCGCTTCACTGTAGGGGAGGCCAGGCCAGATAATGGCGAGTGCCCTCTTTTGAACATTCTCTAAGGCGGATGAAAGATGTTTAGGCAATCCTGCAAAAACTACAGCGGCATATTCTATAGAAGATCTGATCAAAGCGCAGTAAATCATGACTATATCAGCAGCCGGGTCGGGGACTTCACACTTTTTCAACATTCGCAGTGCGTACAGACGTCTATTGACTTTCTTCACTACATAATCGCAGTGGGCCGCCCATGTTAGATCCTCTGATATATGAACCCCGAGAAGCTTGAAGGCTTGAAGGTGCTGACTTGTTCAATCAGAGATCCGCCGACTGCAATGGGGCGTGGCACGCAACTATTGTATTGAAGAAAGTCAATTGACATGGACTTACACTTGCGACTTACACTTTCTTTTCTCGTGTAAAAAAAAAACAATATTTTACTCATTCGCTGCGCTCATTCGTAAAATATTCTTGCCACTCGAAAATAAAACTCGTGTCTTCGCGCCACCGTGTAATATAGCCTCTATATATAAGAAGCTATTTATAATAGTTTTTTTTAGCACGGGGTAAAACAAAAGCGAAATGTGAATAAAAATGCTGATGATCTTTTTATTTTTATCAGGACTGATGGAGGACAAGAAAAAATCTCAAGGTCAAAAGAGTGGTCCAGTGAAAAGTTAGTCGATCCAGATCACTGCCGAGACCTGTAAATAGAAACGTCTGTCTTCAAACCTGACATCCATATATCTGAGTGTTACACTCCTGACGTGTATACTAAGGACAAAACCTTATGGTGAACCTTAAAGCTCACTATGGAAAGTTTTACACACCAAGAAACACAAAATGGGGCAATATATATGTTTGTATATTCGTCTAGTGGAGAACAAAAACTGTGCAAACAGTCACACTTTTGTACAAAAATAAATAAAGCATATCACGGTTTTCAAAACGTATCCGGTTAAACAACCCAAACATTCGTTTCAAGTGATATTTTCAAGCTGTGCCTTCGAATTCTACGCTCTGAAAAGCAATTTTCATTAGGCATGCGTCTGCGGCCTGCAATGCAATCAGTGACAAACATTTTTAGATTTTTTGTATAAAGTGGTCACAGATCACCATACTAGAACATGTAGGATATAGCCTGCTCGCAGGCATTGGAGAGTAGTTTTAGGTCGAGAAACGCGAGTTTGCTTTCGCGTTGCCGCCATCTTGGATTGCTCGCAGGCGTTGGGAGTAGTTCGAGAAACGAGTTTCATCTTGGATTTGTGACAAAATGTGGACAAACCAGGGGTTTGTCCAAGATGGCGCGCCGATGTTGTGGGCGAAAAAATATATTTATAGAAACACCACACAGGAAACCACGCACGATTCTGCTTCTTATAAACCAACAAAAGGTATCTTTTGAATCGGAGGTTGACAAAAAGTCTCAAGATTTAATGACCATTTCAGCGGCTAACGTCTAACGTTTTCCGTTTTTCTCGTCCACTCGCATCGTGGCCTCTATTTTTCTTGTCACGTTTCGCGCTGATTCGTGCGTGGGTTTCCTGTGTGGTGTTTCTAAAAAAAGATTATTTCGCCCACTACATCGGCGCGCGGGTAATACTGAGATGGATACTTAACGATTAGTCGCCGAAGGCGACGTAAATATCGGCGAACTATTCGCAGATATTTCAAGCCTGAGGCGACTAATTGTTTTTTTAATTACTCAAGCGACTTTATAGATTTTTGACAAAAAAATCGGGTTAGGTGTATTTTTAGTTTCTCGTAATAAAGTGCGCGCGCGATCTCCAATGCTGTCAATGTTATATTCACCTATAGGTGAATATAGCAAATTATATCCCAGTGATCAATTTTAACGCGCGCTCATTGGTCGAAACGTATCACGTGGTGCATTTTCACAGGACAGATATCAGACGATATTGTCCGTCGGAAGTGATATCCGTCCTGCGAGAAATGTTTTAAGCAAAAACTGGATATTTTCTGTCAAAAAATAATGAAAAACAAGCAACCAAGGTTTTTGTCTAAGAATGTTGATGAAATACGGCAATTGGTGGCTGAGGCGACACCGGAAAACACAAAAAAGTCAACTAAACAGGCCGTGAATGTTTTGAATGGTTTACAAAGTTGTTAGTTTTTTGTTGTTGTTTCAATCCAAGTTAATTCGGTTTGACATTCGCGAAAAAAATGAAAGAACTAAACAAACAAGAGCAAAATGACGATAAAAGAATTGTTTTTAAACTTACCATTTTGTCGTAGCTTGACAATAGAAAACAACTTACAATCAGCTCAACCAAAATTCAACCACTTCGAGTGTAGTCCAGCAAGCCGACTTCCAATTTCGATCAGCAGCGCTAAATTTTTCCAACTCTGCATTTCACGGCTGTACTTTATACTTCAGTTCAGAGCAGAACAATTAATTAAACAGTCCGGCAAGGAATTAGACCTGAAAACCCGGAATCTGGGCTAGATTTCTGTCGAAAAGCACTCGGGAAACGCTAGAACTTGTGCGTTGTAAATTTGTTTTGTCAATTCGCTCTGATTTCTTCTAGCCCCACGTTAGGGTTTGATTGACAGTTTTTGTGTCAACCAATCACAGCTCGAATAAAAATATCTTAGCCAATCACCGCTTACGATTTGCCTTTTCGCGCCATACTGCAGTTTAGTGGTTTTCTCACGTTCACAATGTTTTTTTCTCTCTCGAGTTTTTCAGTGAAGTCGCTGGGATATAAAATAAATAAACCCCTTCTTGGCTTGCTGTAATATCGGCGGATAATGTCCGCGGATGAAAAATGGTCCTCAAAATTTCACAGTTGCCCTCGAAGCTTTGCTTCTCGGCCAACTGTTCATTTTTCGTACCATTTTTCATCCTTGGACATTATCCGCCGATATTACAGCCGCCAGAAGGGGTTTATTTAGTAAATATTTCGAACGTCTCGACCAATCAGCGCGCGGAATCGCTTGAGTAATTATACTAATTCTGGTTATGTACTTCTGACTACGTGTAATTGTCGCTGATTGTTTGAATGTGTAGCTTCAAATGAAGGAGAAGAGGTCTTTGCATTTCGATACCTGAAATAGTGGACCTCAAAGCCATTGCACATATGTAAATGGTGAAAAGCGGTGCATTTAACTTATCGTAAACGAAATTGTCAATTAACTGGCAATCACTATGAAATCGGCCCAACCACCTCAGCGTGAAGGAATAGTTTTGTTAAAGAAAGCAGAATTCAAGAGAGAGACGTACTGGCTGCTGTAAAGAGAGTTTTAATGACTACTCTCTGCTAATCAAGACATATTTACATTAGATCTCAATTGAGATTTGAATCAAATATTTGAGTACGACAAGGTGGTCATCGGTCATCCATGTGACTTTGAAGACCCCCTCCCCCTGGGGCACAGAGTGGGTTACAACCCCTGTCGCCCAGCAAGGTCCGTAAAGGTCACCAGGTCTTCCAGTTAAAGTGTGATATTATAATACCATATTGATGGGACAAACAAATGACGGGCAATAACAGTGGCTATATTATTGCCCCGGTTGGTCCGCCTGAAAGGGGAGGTTTTGAAGCTCAACTCATATAAAAGGCTAGCGAGTTTGCGAATTTCACGTCAATAGTAACATAAATTTTAGCGATTTTGCGAATTTCACTATAAAAAAAGGTAGCACATCACTAATAGATTCTGTTTAAAAAAATGTTAGGCTTTTTGTTATTACAGCATTACAGAAAAGGGTTTCACATACCTGCCAACCCCAGAAGTTCTGAGAATTCGTCGGAACCATCTAGCTTCCCCGAGTATTTCCCGAAGCCTTTCCCAATCACCTCCGAAAACGTCGGAACTATCCGAATCTTTGCCTATATGGCGCGGTTGACGTTTTGTGCCTGACTATATAAATCACTAGAATATGGGAGATTTGATGCTTAACCTGGATCCCGGGAAAACCTGGAGAGTTGGCAGGTATGGTTTCAATATTGCACTACGTTTTGGAGCTTGAACGCGGATAACATATTCATTTTTGCAAGAATTATAAGAAAGGGGTGCCTTTTTCTAAATTCAGTTAGATTCATTAAAGGGTACCTTTTTCCTATTTAATATACCCTCAATCCTTCACATATAAGGGAGAAAATGATTGCTTAAACAGTATCTAGTGTTTGACGCTACTTTACAAGTGACAATTCCAGGTCTGTGAATTGGATCAATACGTAGTTAATTCTCTTAAATAATTAACAGCAAAGCAATACCGTTTTGAAAACGAGGCTCGCGTTTTGTAGAACGATTATAGTGCAGGCAAAGCAGCTCCTTACTGGAACAATATGGTATCAATGCTTCTTCTAAGTCTCTCCCCGCTCTGCAGGAGAGGCTATATGCTTTCCCCAACTGAATCACAAATATGTCTATTATTTTTTAGCAACATTGTTGTTTTCTTTCTACATAATATAGGGTGCGCCGGTCACGCATGTTTACCTTTTTCCAGCACTTGTACAATGCCAAAATAGGGTTACCATTTGAAGGATTTAATAAAACCCCTGTGACAGAAGACTCCAGTTTGGTCCGTAAAATGAAAGCCTTTGTTTAGATACATGTGTGAAAGTTTGCGATAAAAATAGTCACTATTGTGATGCAGATTGGGCTGGAGCTACTACCTTGGTCACGACTCTTGCATTTGAAACTCTTATTGATAGTCCAGTAAGTCCCCGCACTTCACTCTTGGCGTTGTCACCCGATGAACTGTTTTGTCATGAGGATCAATACCAATAAATGAAAAGCCAAGAGGTTCTTGCTAACTCCGGTTGCGCCAGACTTCTTTGTACCTGAGGCTCTTGCTGTAGGGCGAAGACGTGGTAGCTCTGGCAATAGCATCACTTCCTGAAGGCCACTTTTGTCATGGCGATCGGCTATGCTACTGAGGTAAGGGGTGTCTAGGGTCTTGTGATATGCCCAAACAAAATAGCGGAGTCCAGGCTGTAGAAAAAGATATTAGTCTAAAGTAGAAGAAACTGAGCGGGAAAGGTGTTGAGGGTAGAACCGGCATATAGGCTGGCTGTCCAATCAAAGAACTTGTCTGCTTTCTTTGCAACAACTGTAAGGTGGAACAGTCCATTAAATCTATAGCTGGGGTGAGCAAGGAGGGTGGAGTGGTGGGAGGGAGGAGGGTGGAGTGGCGAGGCTGGTTACACGTACAAAAATGTATGAGCATATCATTCCTGTCCTTCGTAACCTACATTGGTGACCTGTTGAATCGCGGATTATCTATAAGATCCTCCTTCTAACTTATAAGGCACTTAATGGCGCAGCTCCTCGATATGTTTCTGAACTTCTTCACCGCTACCAACCTATACGTACTTTGCGATCTTCTAGCCTATTTCTATTAACCGTTCCCAAAACCAACACAATTTAATATGGAGATAGAGCTTTTTCAGCATGCGCACCTAAACTATGGAATGCTTTGCCTGAGACCGTAAGGAATGCTTCTTCTATTGTACATTTTAAATCAAGTCTCAAGACCCATCTTTTTAAACAGTTCTCTTAGTTTTTCTTAGTATTGTACTTGGTTTTTATAGTTGCTTGTTGTATTGCTTATACATTTTAGTATTTCTTAGCGATTACTTGGGTTTTTATAGTGGCTAGTTTGTATTGCTTATACATTTTTAGTATTTTTTAGTATTGTGTACTTGGGTTTTTTAGTTGCTAGTTGTATTGCTTATAATTTTTAATTTTAATTTTAATTTTTTATTTTATTCTTATATTCAATCTTCTCAATAGCTACAATATTTTTCTTGTTCTTAGAATATTTGTAAATCGATGAATTCAAAATTGATTGTTAATTGATTGTATATTATACTTTCAATTGTAAGAGCATTGAGACTTTGTGAAATGCCCCTAAAACATCATTATTATGGGATGGTGAAAGGGAAGGCAAGGGAACCCCTCGGAGTTTTTGTTGTATTTTAAAAGGGATTCTCCTCATCCTGCCCATAATCCCGGCGTAATCAATCGAACAAATCCGAACAAGAAATCAATCGAACTCAATCGAACATCAATCGTTCGATTTGTTCGGCAATCGAAAAAAATCGAACGCGAACTTTACTGTGAGTTCGATTTTCGAACAAAATCGAACACCAACCAATCGAACAGATTGGATTGTTCGATTTTGTTCGGTAACTATGAATAATGTGTGACAGGATTTCCCGAAAAAGGAAGGGGACTCCCAAACCTTTGGGGACGGGATGCTTTTGGTTCATGTAATGTTTAGCGGATAAAATCGGCCCTCTGGTACCTTTTGGGGGTGTAAAAAAGAAACATGTTTTACCGCATTGTAACCTGTGAGCAGTGCTTTCTTCAGTGTCAGTCTTTCAAAATTTTACGAAGTTAGTCACGTGTCATACATTCGCGTAGTAGTTTTGGCCGGGGGCGAGATAACAAACACAACAAATGAAACAGCGCACGACAGCAAAACCACGAGTAGTCCGGTCAATTTAGCGTTTAACCTGGAAAAAATTGCAACATGGGATTTTTGTACAGCAAATTCTCAGGAACATATGTGAGAAATACGTGTCCAAATTTTGTGAAAATCCGTTCGGGGGAAGTTGGTTAAATTCGGGGTTTTCCGTCTCCACGAAGGAAAGCCCGTTGTTTTCGGTGGCACTTTGACAATGAAAGCGAACAATTCGAAGGGAGGGCTATGGACTGTAGAGCCGTAACTCGGTGTGATATTGAACGAGATATCGAGCAATTTCTTTCTACTGCAGAATGTGATTGCATAGATGTGAATTTGGTGTTTGTTAATAACCAATTCTGCAAAATAGTAACAACAAAATGCTGAGTTTTGACAAATCCCATATGATCCTTGTATTTCACGCGTGGTGATACACTAAAGTTCGAATATTATACGCTAAAAGAAATAAAAGAAGAAAACTGATCATAGGCGTTACTCATCGTTCAGAAATTATTTGTTTAAACCGAAAAACCTTCTTAAATCTTCCCCGGTTTCATCTGCACAGTCTATCAACATTCTCCCAGTTTCTGTGTTTTCATTGTCTAAGTGCCGCCGAAAACAAAAGGCGCCCTTGACGTCGCCGGTAAAACCAAAAATTTAACCAATTTCCCCAGGTCGGATTTCTACGAAATTGGATATGTTATTCCTACATATGTTTTTGACAATTAGTACCAAAATTTTCCCATGTTGCAATTTTTTCCAGGGTCGGGTTTTTTTCGGGCTAATTTGACCGGACTAGAGGGCTAGCAACAAAACGAGAGAGCGAATTACCGAGGACAAGCCTCTGCTAGGGTAGCATATTTTGGAGTGAAACATTTGGTTTATTGTCTCAGCACCTTTTACAGGCTATTTTAGCTTTAAATTTCTAGTAGCTCAGGTCTGTTAAAAATTCTGTACTATATTCGGACTTGTTGGTACCTTTTTGGAGTCAAATCAGATAAAACCACTCCCAATTTGGTACCTTTAGGGAGAAAAATCTAAGTATGTTTAAAGTTCGATTTCCGAACGTTCGATTTTGTTCGATTGTGAAGAGTCTGCTGTGAGTTCGATTGTGTTCGATTGCCGAACAAGTGAAAATCAATCGAACGATTGGTATGACTGGAAGCAGCGAGGTGGTGTACATTTAGACAATGCGCCATTTTTTGCAGTTAAAATCAATTTTTAAAGCATCGGTTTGCAGTAAGCTCATTCTCTAAGCACAAGTCTATGCACCTAATACTCAACTTTCCCTGGAAATTTTTTTTTTGGAAAAGAGTTTTTAGGATCGAAAAATCATTGTAAATCTCTGTTTTTATGCAAATTTGCATGTCCCAGCGTCAAAAAAAGTGTAAAAATATTTTTACTTATTTCTTCATGGATAAAACATACAACGCAAAATTTGCCATAAATCGAAGTTCCAATCCTAAATGAAATAACTTATATGGTATTTTCTTCAATATATGGATCTTCTTCGATATTATTAGTGAAAACGTCTTTGCCATTTTCGTGTCCCAAAAAATTTGATAATTTTAGCGTATTTCAGGGTTTTTAGATTTATTGTCAAAATAATCAACGCCGCAATGAAACAAACTGAGCCAACTGTGGTCTATAGATTTTTATGTCGAAATGTGGCATTCTGACTGAGATCGGAAATAAGTTCTTGGAAATATAAAATTTCGAAGTTTACTGAAAGCATTGTCCCCCACAAAAATTTAAAGCATAATATACGACCGGGGTTTGCATTTCCTCTAATGTATAGATAACCATAAGCCTTATTGCACCAAGAAACTACAGATATATTTAAATATATACATCTGAGATTTCATTCGCGTCGACGAGGTAGATTTCGGCTATAACACACGAGATTTAAACTCACTATGTTATTTTTGTAATTTATGCAATTCGGAAGAAATTCATTACAGTTTAGAAAAGTTCCTCATTTTTTCTGTTTTTCAGATAATTTTAGCGCGCGATTAGTTTGACATTTATCGCAAATCAACGGGAGTTTATTCAAGATAATAGGTATCTTAGTAGATTTGAAGCGTTGTCTGTATTTTGCAAAAAAATTGGTATTTTGAACCACTGCCATTGCGTGTTATTAATAAAAAAACTAAGAAAATTTGCACTCTAAGGTGGCTTATAGCAGTTTTTAGTTGACTCTTCGGTCTGGTATGGCCTGTATCTCACGTACTATACATACACAGAAAGGCAAGCCACTTTGCAAGAAACATGCAATTGATCGTTATATGTGTTTACATGTTTTGTTTAAATTGACGCTTCCATGGCAACGAAATGGCGGCCCTCCATTTTTTGAGTTGAAGAATCCACCCAGACATGCAAGATAACTTTTCGCAATACCAACGCCAATGAGGTCAGACTATAAGTTTGAAGAAATAGGTCAAGAGCGTTTCGAAGACCATTTTTTTTTGTCAAGGAAATCAAGCGTAGTCAATCAAACTCGTGAGCCAATAGATCCTTTCCTTGTTTCGCCTAGTGCGACATGTCTGTTGCGACATGTCTCGAAAAACAAGCCAAAGGAGTGCACTGAACAAGGATCCGATTGTCTCACACGATTGTGATTGACTACGCAGCCAACTTAACTGCCAAAGGCTCACTAGATTTGAACCTACAGGGTCAGTTGTTATCAGAAACACTTGCAAATGGCATTTCTAAAAAAAGGTTTTTATTATAAACGTTGTGATTGGTGATTTTTTCCAACTGTTATGTACCATTCGAATTTTGATATTGGGAGAGTGCAAGTGTTTTTTTTTTTGCAAAAGAAAGGAATCTTGCATTTGACTAGTTACGAGGCCCCACCCGGTAAGGAGATAAAATTGCTCACATTATCAGAAATATTGATTAAAATCAGTGGAAAATAGATAATTCGACGTATTTCTCTATAAACCATAATGCAAAGTAGCCAAATGCAAAACGTTATAAGTAAAGAAAAATACGTTGCAAAACTCGCATGTGACGGTATTGAGTACCACCTCGCTGCTTCCAGTCTATTCGATTGAGTTCGATTACCGAACGTTCGATTGATTACGCCGGGCATAATACATTGCTTTGTTTCTATAAATACATTACAAACTGACTTTCCAACAGTTCTCACTTTTTTTAGTAGTAAAGACTCTTACTTGACAAGTGGTACATGCCTTGAAAAATTCTTAATGGCGAATATTCTGTGAGTCAAACATAAGGGACCGGTCATTATTTATGTCGGAGAGGGGGGTGGAGGAGAAAATACCTGTGATCCAAAAAATTTCAAGAACCCCACCTGATAGCATTGATTGTTTTCGGGAGCCCCGCTCTGATAAACTGAAACATTTCAGGACCCCCCTTCCCCTCCATCCATGTCAGTCAAAATGATTCAAACAGGTTCTGAAGGGGTCCAAATCCCATTTCTCAGTGTAAAAGTTTCGCAAGGTCCCAGTCCTGAAGTTTTCCCAGTCAAAGTTATCAAAATCCCAGTTAAAAAGTGACTTTTAGACATGTGCACAGAGTGTTTGTATTGCAGTTGTAGGGCAAAATTTTAAAAGCAGTTCACAAATTTTTAAAGCCACTCTTTACAGACATTGATATTTCATTGTTGGTTCAGTTAAAGGGAAATTGACCCATTTCTAGTTCTATTGGCCAAATCCCAGTGACTCCAATCCCATTTCCAAGCCTAACATAAGGTCTCCCACAATGGCTATCATGGCAAGTCACTAAAGCCTCCCCCTCTTTTCTGAAGTCAGTATCTGGGTCTCTTACAATGATCAGGAGTGTTAAGGACGGTGCCTACTAATGTTACTGCGCATCCTGCTCGCGCATTCTATACGGATTTCTGTATATCTAGCATTTTAATCAATAACATTTACAGATAAGTGTCGATGGCGCAGTTGGCTAAGGCGCTAGACGGACTGCAAGTGACACTGCAAGTACTCGGGTTCGGAACTCACCCGCGGCCATGGAATTTTTTCTTTTTTCTCCTTTTCTTCTTCTTTTTTCTTTGTTTTTCTCTGTAAATTACCTTCAGTTGGAAATTTATTGGGGAAATAACCTACAAAAGTTTACATTTATTAAAAGTATCGCAATTTTTCTCTGAGTAAAAGTAGCCGTAGGTTTGATACCTAAAAGTCTAGATATCTTTACGGACTTTACGCAAAATAACAACAATGAATCAGAAAACTTAATGTTTATTTACACTTCAAGTTATATGCCGTAAGTGCAGTTTCATTTCAATAATGCTTGACCCGGGGCTTGACCAAGACTCGCTTTGTAAATGACAAAAAAAAGTCGTTATTGTTGAAAGAGAACCCGACTTCGTAAGTTGGCCTTGCTATTTTCAATAAACTCGACCTGCTTGTCATTAATTGTGGAATCAAATATACTACACCTTTATCTAAAATCAATATAAAAGTGATTTTTAGTCAATGTACCTCGTAGTTACCTTTATTTTTCGACTTTTCCCCTCTTGCTTAAAGAGTCGCCATTTTGAATGTCAATTTCTGCTCACAGGGGAGGGGTGCGCAGATTTATCACATTACCATTCTACCTGCTGTTAAAAGGCACGATTATTTCTGAAAATTGCGTGGCTACCCCTATATTTTTTTACATCATTTGAAAATATAAAACCTCCGCATCGTATTTGCAAATTTTTAACGTGCGAAAAATATGCTGAGGCTGTTTTTTTAACGCATAAAGTAGCGGGTGTTTGGTAGATTTTGGACCTTTTGTATAAATTTAAACCCCTAAAATACCTTTAAAAGCCGAAATTTACAAACATTTGTTATGGAATCCAACAAATGTAATAACAGCTGCTGCTTTTACGAGCGAAAGTAGAATTTAAATAAAACTATCGAGTAAAAGTATTTTTTTTTCGTAATTTCTAAAAAACGACAATTCTGCATTTTTTGGGTGTTGGGGATTGGTTATCTCAAAAACTTGCGTGGGTACCCTATCTTTTTTTATCGGAAATAGATAGCCTTTCACATTACCTTTCATTACCACATAGTCATTAAGTGCGAAAAAAATCTTCGTTTTTGTGGGCACCGTCCTTAAGATTGAGTAGATGGCAAGCGCGTAGCGCGAGCCGATTTTTTTAGACTTTTTGCTGATATAGACAAAATAATTGTTTCTCAAGACCCCCCTTAACTGCCATTTTCGCCTTTCAAGACCCCCTTGTGTTCGCTTAAAAAATTTCAGGGCCCCCCAATTTCTCCTCCACCCCCCTCCGACTTAAATAATGACCGGTCCCTAAGGGAGGCCCCCTCCCAAGGGCCTGATTTCTCTAAACCAGAATGAATCAAAAGGGCTACTTACCGTCACCGAGATATCTCCCCTTCTTGGACTGCGTTTGATATTTACAGGCTCTGATGTCACCCGTTTCCGGTGAAACTCCAATGTCGTCCGGTTACTCTCCTCAGATGCGCTTGTTATTGTCCAGTCGTTAATGTCATCCACGTGATCGGGTACTGGGAACGATTTCTGCCCACTGTCAGGTAATCCTGGAAATAAAGCATGCACGATTATACATACTAGTTGAGTAGAAAAGGCGGCTAGACTACAGAATACCTACTAGAATTTAAGTATGATAGGGATGATCGTCGGGAAGCCTGAATTTTCCACCCTAAAAAAGACCTGGTCAGAGAGACTTCCACCCTAAACGAATACTCCTCAGTCATAAAATACGTTCTTTAGCGTACCGCTTTAGGTCAAAGAACCCCTTAAAATTGCAGATTTATTCCGGGGTACCATTTTCGTTCAGGAAACTAGGGATCAGTACCCCCTCCCCCCGCATTTAATCATTAGCCAGTCAAAAATAAAGAAAATGTAATGTGTTACGTATGGTAATTTTATATCCGATGTACTTCGAATAATTATGAAAATCGATCTGTCTTTGATTTTTGTCTGCTTATGAAAACAGCTACAAACTGAAAGAATTTACTATAAAAACACAGTTTCCAAAAGAAGGGGTTTATGTCAGGACTTATCCTCGTAAGAAACGAACTGTTTGATATTTTCATACTGCACTGTACCTTAGGAAGTCGAACAAGATTACTTAATACTATGAGACACAGCGCATTAATAGCGTACGATCTGCTGCAAGTCTGGGGAGTCGAAGAAGATAACATTTACATTTTATCATGTAATAACTCCCCTGGCTCTTTTCTCAGCAATCGTCTTATAGTGTGAATAATTTTGATGAAGGGCCAATAAGACATAATAAACAGCGAAGGAAGAATTGCGGAGGTTTGAGATTGCATTATTTGGGATAAAGGATAACGCGAAGGCAATTCAACCTCTGTGTTTATGAACGATCTTTGTTCGTTCTTACCAGGCCGTATGAAGTGCCATTGTTACTATAAACGCCTCCAACAAGAACGTCATATTGGTCCATTCCATTTCGCATCCAATCCCCGCCGTAAATAAGCTGAGTGAAGCCGAAGCCGATCCATCCTCTTGCCTCCACGTCCAGCTTAAAATAAAACGTTTCGCTCTCATTCACATACGTCCACCATACTTGAAAGCGCCCTTCGTCCATCGATGTGTAGTTCGTGTACTCAACAGACGATGCCATAACAGGGAGTAGAAATGAGAAAATTAACAGGAACATGGTGATTTTTTATCGTCGAATAAATGTTAGGGATGCTAGAAGCCCAGAATGATCGATGGCTAGTAGATAACTATACTTTCAGCCAGGACTTTATCTGTTTGTCAATGTGTAATGTTGGCGGTTCCCGTATTTTGCGTGACACGCATGAATTGCGAAATAATTCCAAAACCGCCAATCTCGTCCCAAGGAAGATCGCGATTTATATTACGGAAAGCACTAAGGTCACGAATAACGCAACGGAAGCCGCACCAGAAGGTGGGCAGGGGAGAAACGTGATGGAAAGAATGTGAGCCTCTACTTTGGTCTTAAAATCCGTTTCAAAATCCAGATATGCATGTTAATTAGCGCAGCTACTATAAATACTTAAATACGGGCCTCTGGCCTGTGGTTTCACGTATATTTTCACGGGCAGTCCCCCGAAGATGTGCACATTAAGTGAAAACATCATCAGAGAAGCCAAAGCAAAAAATAAAAAATAAAAAATAAATATAAACAAAAATCAAAGTTTTATTTCAATTACTAATATGAACTGAGTTAGCAGTTAGAATCGAGTTAGGAACTGAGCTGGAACTACATCTACATCTACATCTACTTTATTGACTGATAAGCCATACGGTATCACATCAGTATAAATAAAAAATATACAAATCTATCAAGGAATTAGTTAGGAACCGAGTTCGAACCTGAGTTAGGAACCGAGCTAGGAACCGAGCTAGAATCGCTATTATGTCGTGCACGCCAGTGTCACTGGGCTTTTAATTATTGCAATTGTACATTAGTGGAGATTGATGTACAGTATGTGGCTCCATTTCGGCCATTTGTTATTTTTTCCGTCCGTCATAACTTTCCTTATAACCTGAAATTTTCCCACATATTGAAATTTATAACTCAAAGATTTAGTAATGCCTTTGCCTGTATCTTCGAAAATTTCTCGTGAAAATCTCGGAGTTTCGTAGTTGCGAGCGCCATCTTGGATTTTCCAAGGGCCTCGATTTGTCACTCCGGGATTTTCGCGATTAAAACGGCCTCTAATGCTTGCTTCCAACCCTGGGGGGAGGACTCCCATATTTTTTGGTCGGGGATGATCGTCGTATCTTTTAGGGGTTAAAATCACGTTGGTTTTGTCTCTTTTAGGGGTGATCTTGATCTTCAATAAATTTTAGGCAGATTGGTATATTTTAGGGCCGAAACTGTGTCCAAATTGCTTTTTCTCATTATGGTGCTTCTACCGTGAAGAAAGAGAGACTATTCGATGAGAAGACGATGAATTAGAAACAAACACGGAAATGTCTTCATGGGTATTTCCCCCCTGTGTCATTCGCGCCTACTTGGCAAATAAGACCTCATCTTTCAGGGTATCTTTTAGGGATAAATTTTTTGAGCCACGCCATGGTCCGCCATGTTTGGTATCTTTTAGGGGCGAAATGAAAACATTTCCGACGATCATCCCCCGACCAAACAAAAAATATGGGAGTCCCCCCCCCGGGGGGCTTCCAAGCTGCCTAGCGGCGGTAGCCGTTCAAAAAGTCCCTGCAAGAGCCGTTTGGCTTTGGATAAGAGAACATTAATCAAGTTTATTCCTAAGAAAATGCATTCCTTCTCTCGAAGTTTGGCAAAAATGTGTTTGCACCGTGATTTGGCATTCTCGAGCTGGTGAGTGATTATCTGCCTGATGCATAGGAACAGCAGAGGGAGATCCAGGGCTGGTAATTGAGGACACTTCAGCGGATTATCGCATGAGTGGCGCGCGGGCTCACCTTCGGTGTTTGATTTAATTTAAAATCCAACTCTGACTGAAATTTCAAAGGAAGATCTGACATGATGTTACTTTCAGCACATGAAACTCTAAAATGACAGGTTTCAACAGCATATTTAGCCAGGAACTGCAGTTCGGGCATGTGCAATAATAGACACAGTGCGCATGTGCACATGCTCGTAGATGAGCGGCGGCCATACTGTCCTTAATTTCTACTCATGCCTTAAGCAGGTCCAAATGAATGTAGATCGCGGCTCAGGGGCACTTGGCTGATCTGCTTCCTCGCTGTATCCTAGGGTTCAGACTTCTTCATACGAGCTCTCCCGCATCTCCCTTACCCCATCTGGCCATCTTCCCTTTTCTCCGTAGCCTTTTTCTTCTCGCAGGCAGCGGAGTGGGTGTTGTATCAGACTTTTCATTACCCTAGATGAATGGCCTTTCAAGGCTATCGGGCTCCACGTGCCAAGTGCATGATGGCCATTAGATCGAAAGCAGTCGACTAGACAGGTCTTTCTTGTTTTTTTTTTTATGCCACAGGCTGACATGCTATCCGCCTCACCAACACTTGCTGATGGGAGAGCCGGTTTAGACGCCGACCACCCATCCATGCAGCACTAGGTAGTACTGGGTTACAGTGTTAATACCAGTATAGCAGGCAATGCCTGACCTGACCTTTCCAGAGTCCTAGTGGCTTCAGGGCAGAGCGATCCAGGGTCGACATGATTTTCTCTTCGACAGCTACAATAGAAATGCCGAGAACAGCATACGCCGCTATACGTCGCCTTCATTGACGTCATCAAGGCGTTTGACCTTGTGAGCAGGAGCGGTCTGTTCCAGGATAAGATCGGCCGTCCCCAAAAGCTACTCAGCTTCATTTCTGTAGATAGCTATCAATGGATCTATATTGGGCTATACTTAGATCTGTTAAAAAATTCCCCTAATACTCAGTTATCTTTTTTGTGTTTTGTTTTGACATAAATGTTCACCTGTTTAAATTTCACCTGTTTTGACATTTTTATCTATTAAGTTAAGTACTATATATATATAAGTTACATTTTGGTGACCTTTCCTGGTATTGACTTTTGGATGACATGTCTGGGCATGTTGGGGTTCTACCCCTCATGGCCATACTGACATGCATGCTTCTGTTCTCTGCCAGTGGGAAGGCAACACCTCTGTGTTACATTTTGGTGACCTTCCCTGGTATTGACTTTTGGATGACATGGCTGGGCATGTTGGAGTTCTACCCCCTCATGGCCATACTGACATGCATGCTTCTGTTCTCTACCAGTGGGAAGGCAACACCTCTGTGTGGACTTATGATATATTCACATCATTATGCTCTATAGCGCAATGAAGTTTGAAATAAAATGTCCAGGCATAACATTGGGCATTTTACTTGCATATTGATACAAGTGAAATGTGACCAATTTACTTACATAGCTCCCCACAGTAATTTTAAGTAACCATACTCATAATTTTGCCATACAGCAGCACCTAGTATCATACACAAAATACAGTTCATGAGATATATCTTGGTGGCCTCTTATGGTGATTGACTTTTTGCATTTCATGGCTGGTCAGGGCTGGTTTCTACATTGATCATCTGGTGCTCTGGTGTGCTCTACAAAGCCTTGTATCTCACTGGATGCACACGGTGTATTAGCATGGGTCACTCTTCTTGGCCATACTGACATGTATGCATGGGTCGTTACTATCAAGGAGGTAGTACTGGTAAATCCTCGGACTTAACACACAACAATATGCATACACCCAATCATAACCTTGAAGACAACGACTAAGGTTCGGACTGTTCTCTACAGATCCTTTTTTTTTGCTGAGGATGCGGCTCTGACCTCACACACTAAAGAAAGCCTTCAGCATCTGAACAACAGGTTTACCCATGCTTCCGCGAGGAATTTGGTTTGACGATCCCCCCCCCCCCCCCCCATCAATCAGCATCAAAAACGTGGCACTCGGGGTCACCGACCACTTCACTTATCTGGGATCTACTGTGACAGAGCCTGTCTTTCGATCCAGAGATCGACAATCATTTCGCAAAGCTGCTGCCGTCTTGTCAAATGATGACCTTAAACACAAACCTCAAGGTATACCAGGCGTGCGTCCTTGGCACCTCCCTGTACGGCAGTGAGTCCTGGATGGCATACGCTAAAGCAGGATATGCTGCTTTGAAAGCTTCCACTTGCGCAGCTTGCGACGATCATGAGTATCACTTGCATGGAAGGAAAAAGTCACATCGCCGCTGTGTAGGAGAAAACAGGTTATCTCATCATGCATCTCATGCTCAAACGGCGGTTGAGGCCTGCGTTCTTAGCACCGTCCTGTACGGCAGTGAGTCCTGGATGACATACGCTAGGCAGAAGAACCGCCTGGAAAGCTACGAATCGTACGTATCACTTGCATGGCAGGAAAAAGTCACTATCGCCGCTTCGTGGAGAAAGCAGTTCTCGCAGCATGCATCTCATGCTCAAGCGTCGACTCGGAGGCTCGGACATGTGCGTCGAATGGAAGATGGCCATATACCAAAGGAACTGTATGGAGAGCTAGCTAAAGGACGCCGCCAAGAGGTCGTCCGGCACTGCACTTAAGCATGTCTGCAAGCGCGACCTGAATCACAGGCAGCTGGGAGGTGCTTGCAGCTGATTGCGATGGCTGGCGCCGCGCTGTCAGTAGTGGTGTAAAGAGTGGCTAAGCCACTCCAGACGCTGCTCCAATCATGAGTAACTGATTTGGTCTTTCAGGGTAGCGATGGGTCCCTAAAATAACAAGAGTCTCGCCAAATTTTAACAGAGTCTCGGAATCTCGGAATTTTTAACGTGCGTCTCGGAACCTCGGATTTTCACTCTGAAACTTCTAATACAGTAAATATATGAGCTGAAATTTTTCTCCGTCTCGGGCTCGGATTTTAAACTGCCAGTCTCGGCGTCTCGGCAAGTCTCGGATTTACCCATCGCTACTCCTTCTTTCATGGCGCTCACCAGTGTTTACTAACACTTTCTTTCTGAATCACCTTGCAAAAGTATATGGTTCAAGACTAGGCGATAGTTTGTTCTTTCGGGTGCTCTCTGGCTCGCAAATTCTGACAAAGGACCATTTGGATATCCTTGAAGTTCATCTACTTGTACTTGTACGTTGGTTCTACTAGACATTTCTGACAGGTTTGTTTGTTACTTCCTTCCCCGCCTCCAAGGTAGCACAAATCTGATCTGTTTTATAATAATAGTAATCACGAACTTCTCATCTAGGTTTCGAAATTCCTTCGGCCTTGTATACTATTTCTGCTGGTGTCATGGCTGAAATTATGGTCTGCATCACATAGTATATCTGTACCAAGTTTAAAAACCCAAAGGTTGATAATTTGCACATTTCTTGTACTGTAGACTGCTAGAGCCCCTTCTTCGTCCAATGTCCGCATATCGAGAGAAAATTCCTCCTATACGCATCGTAGGGGCGATCTTCGTAGGGGCGATCTTTAACGGCGTCAAGTCACTTGGTTCAGACTTGGTTCTCCGCGTTGGACATACTCCCCCCAATGAACCGTAAGTCTGTAACTGTAACTCTAATTATATTATTTATAACTGTGTAATCATTGCTACTTGGTACAGTCCTATTGTACTATTGAAGAGGGCCGAAAGGCCTATAGTATTAAAACGCGCATCGTAGCAATACTTCACCGGTAGTTTATATTCATTGTCACGAATTTAATGAACTGCAGGCTTCCTCTCCTGCTTAATTAAATATGGACATTTGTCGGGGAGGGGGTATATAGCGTTTTTGCACAGGGAGGAGAGCCTGGGTTACAGAAGACGTCTAAATGTTATGGACACCGCGGCAAAACGCATTTGCCATGCGCTTAAAAGATTCACTTCCTGTGAAATGAAAACAAAAGAAATAATCTACATAACAATAATATCTCGTGCTGTCTAAGAAATTTGGAAAACTTTTAAGTTTTAAAAGCTCCAGACACCAAACACATAAGGCCAAACATTGCAGAGCAGCTAGACTATGATCATGTCTTTCTTTGAGGCTTGCACCCGAGGCGAAAATTATGATTTAAAGTCAAATTTATCGTTCGCTGTTGTTATGTAGATTTTTTCAATTGTCTTGATTTCACAGGCCAGTGAATCTTTAGCGCATGCGAACTGCGTTTTGCCGCGGTGTCAATGTTATGGCGATAGGAGTCTCAAAAGATTAGCTAAGATCTATTAAATAATCATGGATTAGTGCAGAAGTGCGTTCCATGTCATACTTACATACGTGGTGCGCTGTTTCCAGCTTACGCTGACAAGTCACGGCAAAACCTGTTAGCAAAACCTGTATGACCGCTCGTCTAGCAAAGGCAAACGAGGCAGAAACACTCGCAACGCTACATTATTATAATTAGAAGTACTGCCGCCCACACAAATCCATTGACTATAGTCTCGTCCCAGCTTCTCGGACGCAAACGTTTTCGAAAAGATCCGCTTTTGCCCTCCACACTAAATTCGGTTGCGTTTTAGTATGGAGTGTGTGAAGTATGGCCTATGGTAGCCCTTATTATCTTTTGTTTGGTGAAACCGACCTGTTTATTTTACAGAGAAATTTTTAGTTATCATCCTCCCCTTACACATACTTACACATACCCCTTATTATCCACAATGGTTTAATTATACCTGTTGTCTTTTTCCCTTTTAGCACCATGGCCCCCACCGCTACCACCGCTACCAGTTCTCGTAAAACCTCCCCGCTTTCAAAACCTCCAGCGTAGTGTCGACATTCTAAGACGTTTGTGTTTTTTTGCCCCTAACGTTCTTTTCCAACACACGTTACCAACGTATTCACAATTACAAACTTCATTCCCGCGGCGTCATAGCATTCTAGTTTTCTATATTACTCAGGTAGATTAAGGCTAGGCAAAGGGTCCAAGAGTGAACACCTAAAAAGCATAGGGGGTGGTCAAAAAAGTGTTTACCAGCATTTATCCCATAAAGGAGTTGAGATTCAAATTACATTCCACAAATAGATCCTCCTAGGTGTGACCTTACTGTGGTAACACTTGACATTTTTCTGTCACGCAATATTATTTGTGGATTGAATAGTCTCAGTTGAAACGTTTATTGGAGCCAAATGAATTTCACCTTAAAACATGTTTATTACCAACTACTTTAAGAATCCTGCCGGACCGTATTAAAAGAAAGTTTCTTTTCTTAGATATTTCCAAAAATCACTCGCCCCAGGCCCCTGTGAAACAAAAGCCTAAATATTTCATTATTTTTCAAAATCTTGTTCAGTCCGGCAGGATTGTTTTAGAGACCAATGGCCTTAATCTTTTTGCGGCACAAAGGTACGAGAAAACTTGTTATTAGAACTGAGACTATTTCGAAATGTATTGTCACGCTGAAAAATGTCGAATAACGCAATGTGAGACATCACGTGATGACTTAATTAAGGCACAGTATCGTCTTTCTGAAATATCTAATAATATCAACCTAATGAAACAACTACTTTAATGATAGACATGTTCTAAATGGCATTTGACCACCCCCCTTACTTCTGAGGTCAAATGGTTATACCCATGCCTTAATGTACCTGAGTACTGTGGTTATGGAAAATATGCAAGGGCGCTAGTAATTTGAAAGTAAAAGTACACCAGTGATTGTCTACGGTGCGCTGTTCTAGGAACCAAATATCGGAAGCCATTTTAGGATGGAAATCACTATAAGCTACATTAATTTGAACTTCGTACATTGCTAGCGATGACAAATGAAGCAAAAACTAGAGCGGTTTTCATATGACTGTAGTAAAACCAATCGCAAAGTAATTACACCAATTCTGAATAAACCTATAGGAGTAACTACCAAAGTAATTACCATTACTCACGACAGTCATCTGTAAATGAGAACTTTTGTGTAATCGGTGTAACTTTTTTATTATAATTTCCTTGCAGCATAATCTCTAGTAATCCACTATTCTAGCAGCCAAAAATATTAGCAATCGGAGCGCGTTTTCTGGAAAAGCCGGCGATTAAATGTTAGTATATTTTTCTTGTGAAACAGGCGCGGGCCACCTTAATACGGTCATCTAGCGGCCGACAACACGCGCGGCACGTGTTTTTGAAAGTGAGTTTGCGACAGAATCAGACAAGACAGACAACGTTTTCTACGCGTGCTTTGATTGGCACTGTGCGAAGCTGTCGTGAAACATCAAGAACGAGAAGAACGTTTCAAGAACGTTTGCAACCTCTTTTAAAACATATGGGTCGTGTAGCAGCAACCGGAAGATCGTACCTCAGCCAAAACAATGGAAATAAAACAATAGAATGAGAACACAATAGTTTGCTGAATAATGAGGTGCCGAAGCCAATAGCGTAAGATCTTCGCTGCGCTCACTCGTGAGATAAATTTTCAACGCTCGAAGATAAAATTCGTATCTCCGCGCGGCATGGAGCTGGGGGGGGGGGGGG